>CM053790.1:526808311-528008311 GCA_028749045.1 Cupressus sempervirens
AGGGTAGGATGGGAGTAAAGAGGATGCTTGGTTGCAACCTTTCCTCTTTAGTATGCCTTGTATGTACAAAAGGATACTGATGCCACATAGATTCACTAGTGGGCAGAGTCTAGAGAGGTTGCCCGGGTGACCTTTGAGTTGACTCATGCGATGACACTTGCCCACTTACATAGTAGATTTCCTACGTGTCTTTGTTGCCTTTGGGTTTAGATGTCATTTGTTTCTTGGTACCTTTGAGATATATTTCTATCAAGTTTTCCTTCACCTAGATGTTGGTTATGACTTTTGGGATTGTTATCCATTTGGGACTTGAGACTATCTCCTCAACATTGTGGGAGTGGGCCATTTAGGTTCCACGAGTTCGAGTGGTAGTGTTTTTCTGATACCATTTAGATCTGATCGCTAGATGCCATTGTTGGATGTCCTTGTGCAATGATTCCTTTCATTCTGATCTTATGCTTTTTGATGGATGGTTATACTCTGTTGTACTATATTTGATTTTCAAAGATCTTATGAGATGTATTTTATTTATGATGCATACTCTTTGAGCTTTTCATACCCTATGACTTGTATAATGGATGATTATGCATTTTGGTTATGCCAAATGGCATCTTATGTAATTGTACATTATTGGATATGTACTTGTGATTATTTGATGATGTGGATTTGATTATGTTTCAAATTTAGAGTTAATAAAACTTATATATGTGATTCAATGCCATGGAACCCTTAACATATGTAATCTATTTATGGATTATTTTTATGTATGTGAGTTATTGCTTCTACTATATTATCTTTTGTTGTTTGATCTTTAGAAAAAAAAAGTTTGGAAAAATTAGTGAAACTTTAGGTTAATTTCTTTTGGGTTCCCTAGCAAGGATTTACAAAAGTATACAAATTTTGAGAATCTTGTAACATTTAGATCTCATGGGGATCAACCCAAATATCACAGGCAATGTGCCCACTTCTGATGAACTAGGTATGTGTTTCCCTTCATCCAGTATCTGAATCTACAACCTAAAAGGAATGATTTTGAAGGATGGATCAAGGTTCTCTCTTTCCAATCCAAAATAGGAGATATTTAGAAGTTAGGTGATCAAAATCATAGATCCTAGGCTAGGTTCCCTACAAGAAATAGAAATAGGTGAAATGATAGAAGGAAAAACCCTTTCACCCCCCTCTGGAATGAAAATTTGGTGAAGCACAATTCTAAATCATGATCAGTTTTCCCAAATCAAAGAACATGGTATCCCTAACTTGGGGTCTTCTATTGTATGCAAATATTATGTAGAAAAGTGATAGTTGAGAACAATCATTCCTAAATCTATCAGGGTGCCAATGCCAAAACTATGGTCTATTTGCCCAATGGAAAGGTCCAAGTATGAGTGTATCCTCAATAGTACTCTAGCATAAAGATTGCTCGAGTAGGCATGAAAACCTAACAATTATGGAAAATGATTTCATATATCTAGCTTGTGATAGTATAAAATTAAAATAAGCTTATTTATGGGGATGCCCTAGTTTTGAATGACTACCCTTTTAAGTTTTTAGACTCTAGATGTTATTTTGATCCAAAAAAAATCTATGATCTTCGATTTTGAAAAAGCTATTTTTCTACCAAATCTACTAATTGAGTTCTTGGTTAAAGATACACTTAAAATCATAGGTAACAAATTAGGGTCTTTTTCTGGTTTTATCAAACTGATTTTGATTGTTCTAATCTAATAATCATAGTTAAAATAGATGTTAGTGTCTTGAATCTCAAACCTATAGATATAAATATTAATGAAAAAATAATCTCTGTTGAGCCAAGATTTGTAATATATGATTATTATCATTAACTATAATATAGTAATATATTATTATTGCTATTATTATTATTTGTTCGAATGGGTCAAATGGGTTGAAAAGGGTCATAGGATAACCTATGACCCTTTCAATGTATTTCATGACAACATGTGTCCCTATATTCTATTTGTTCAAATGGGTTGAAAGGGTTCATAGGATAACCTATGTCCCCTTATGATGCATTTCATAACAACATATGTCCCTCAGGGTCCTAGGACCCCTAGCGACCTATTTGATTTGTTCAAATGGGTCAAAAGGTATTGTAGGATAACCTATGATCCCTTTCGATGTATTTCATGATGCACATATGTCCCTAGGGGTCCTAGGACCCCTATGGACCTATTTCATTTGTTCGAATGGGTTAAAAGGGGTCATAGGATAACTTATGACCACTTTTGACACATTTCATGGCAACATATGTCCTTAGGGGTCTTAGGAACCCTACGAACCTATTTCATTTGTTTTAATGTGTTGAAAGGGATAATAGGATATTCTTTGACCCGTTTCAACTCATTTCATGTCAACATATGTCCTTAGGGGTCCTAGGACTCCTAGGTACCTATTTCATTTGTTTGAATGGTTGAAAATGGGTCATAGGATAAACTATGACCCCCTTTTGACACATTTCATGACAACATATGTCTTTAGGGCTCCTAGAACCCCTATGGATCTATTTTGTTTGTTCAGATTCATCAAAAGTGGTAATAGAATAGCCTATGACTCTTTGGACACATTTCATGACAACATATGTCCCTAGGGATCCTAGGATCCCTAGGGACCTATTTCATTTGTTCGAATGGGTCAAAAAGGGATCATAAGATAACCTATGATCCCTTTCAACACATTTCATGATAACTTATGTCCCTAGGGATCCTAGGACCCCTAGGGACCTATTTTATTTGTTTGAATGGGTTGAAAGGGGTCATAGGATAAACTATGACCCCTTTCGATGCATTTCATGACAACATATGTCCTTAGTGGTCCTCGGACCCCTAGGGACCTATTTCATTTGCCTGATTAAGTTGAAAGGGGTCATAGGATAACCTATGACCCCTTTCGATGCATTTCATGACAACATATGTCCTTAGGAGTCCTAGGAACCCTAGGGACCTATTTAATTTGTTTGAATGAGTCAAAATGGGTCATAGGATAATGATGCATTTCATGATAACAAATGTCCCTAGGGGTCTTAACATCCATACATACCTATTTCATTCATTTGAATGGGCTAAATTTCATGAAAACATATGTCCCTAGGATATATTTAATTTGTTCAAATGGGTCACAATATAACCTAAGACCCCTTTTGACGCATTTCATGACAACATATGTCTTTAGGGGTCCTAGGACCCCGAGGGACCTATTTCATTTGTTAGAATGGGTTGAAAGGGGACATAGAATATCCTATGACCCCTTTCAACACATTTCATGACAACATATGTGCCTAGGTTTCTTAGGGACCTATTTAATTTGTTTGAATGGGTCGAAAGGGATCATAGGATAACTTGACCCCTTTCGATGCATTTCATAACAACATATGTCCCTAGGGCTTCTAGGACCCTTAGGTACTTATTTTATTTGTTCGAATGGGTTGAAAGGGGTCATAGGATAACCTATGACTCCTTTCGATGCATTTCATGACAACATATGTCCCTAGGGGTCCTAGGACCCATAGGGACCTATTTCATTTGTTCGAATGGGTTAAAATTGGTCATAGGATAATCTATGAACCCTTTCAATGCATTTCATGACAACATATGTTTGTTAGAAATAGATATTACTGAGAAGGGGCAGGGGGAGGTTAATCAGTATTCTACAAACTTTTTCCCACAACTATATATTGTTAATTACTTTATAACTCGCATATGAAAGTAAACCAACAATGTTGAATAGTAAATATAACCATGCACATAGATAACTCATAACACCATTATTTGTTAACTAGGGAAACCTTGGCCAAGGGAAAACCTCAGTGGGGATGATACCCACTAGATGATTCACTAAACAATAGGATCATGTTAAGGATATTGACCCCATTAGGAGTTTATGATATACATATAGTGTCTCAAGTCCCTATTAGGAGAGTAGGCCTTGTTAGAAACATCAACCCCATTAGGAGTTGGTAGAACAAATACAATGTATGCAAGAATAGCCCACTACCCTATATGCAATAATACAATTCAGTTCTTCATAAGCTAGGTATATGTATAATACTTTCTTTCCTATTGTAACTCATACAGTTTTCTTTGATTAAACATTAGATCTCACATCACATAAGGCTTGCATAATAGTTCCTATCACAATTACAACATCTCACGACTTCACATTATTTGTGCATGTCTCTTACTAACTGCACAATATAAGATCTTTACTTATACCTTGCACATTCATAAAAACTTTGCTTAGTCAACCTTCATGTGTTCACACGCTTGACATTATATAAAATAACTTATGGATTAATATCCACATAGTCAGCTCATCATAACTTAGTAATTATTTTTAAACCAAAATAATTCCTTAAGTTGTACATCTCTGTTTACTGATATACTCTTTTGTGTTATGTTAAATCCTCGTACTAGTATTTTAATCATACCTTGCATCCTACTATCTGTACATGTCTGTGCATTGAACCACATCATCATGAAAGTGTCAAAAATCTTTCCTTAATTTTACATAAGTTAAATCTCAATGATTCTTCTGTACTCTTAAGATCTGTTCTTTGTACTATGCAAATTGTTTAAAGTACTTAGACAATTTTCTATCTTTAAATGCATGAATGAAATATTGAATATATGTTGCCATAAATCACAACTATCAAGACATCTATCTAACCATATTTTCAACATTCTCCACCTTTGGAATTGATGGAAACATTTGTGAAAATTGGCTAAGTCTCAAAATGATGTCTTACATAACAAAAACAAAAATAAAGTAACTACAAAAAAATGCCTCAAAATATAACAATTTTATTCATGTTTTGATGGATCATACATTCCTTATCACTCATTTACATTGATACATACATAAGCTACTCCTTACATATACATCAATGACAAAGGTGTCAAAACTATGTCATAGAACTTGTTGCCTGTTGATGATCAACTCATCATTCTGGACATACAATCTACAAAATCAAGCTTCATCATATTTAAGTCCTTCTAGTAGCCTTGGACTATATTTGGTATACTGATGAGTGTGCAAAGTGCATTAGATGCCACTTCAACCATGCTCAAGTTAGTATAAGAAAATTTGTCATAGGATGTATTTGTTGCTAGATGTTCCTCCAACTGCCTCTACAAAATGACAACTTTGGGTGTCAAATATTCTCTAAGAATAGAGAATCTCCTTATTTCCTTGTCCTTTTCAAACTCAATTCCTCTAACAACATTGTGAATCTTCTCAATTTCAATCTTAGAATCTTAAATACTAACCTCTGGTTGTTACAATCTGGTAGTGAGTGTCTGAAGCTCACTCATATGGCCTTTTATCTTTGCATGAAAATTAGATAAATAATTCTAAGACACTACACATTGTCCATATAGATTCTTACCATCAACTAAGCTCTTCATTATCTACTTTATACATACATCTAAGGTTTTCATGTCATTCCTAACATTTCTGTAGATTGTGTCAAACAATGATGCATTATGATGTGTCTACACTTGCATTGTTGCTACTTCAGCTAGGGTTGTGAACTCCTTATCAAAGGTCTTCACCAATAGTTTTTCCTTAACCTACAAGTCTAGATTTTCTATAGTTGTGGAAACTATCTTCTGCATCCATTCCAAGACTTCAGCAAGAGTCTTCTCCAAAGACTTAATAGATTTGTTTTTCTCAAAAAACTTGCTCAAGGTGCCCATCAATTCTTTCTGATCTTCATCATCAGAAGGAATAGGTACAGTTGCTAATGTTCCAACTATTGACACTACTGAAGGTACACTAGCTTTTCTTTCCTTTGATTTATTCTTTTCCTCAACCTCTTTCCTTACATCCTCTTCTTTCTTCCCTTTTTCATCTTCTTTTCTTCTTCTTTCTTATTCTTCTTTATTGTTTTCCTTTTCTCATCCTCTTCTTCTTTCCTTTTCTTGTCCTCTTCTTCTTTCCTTTCCTTTTCTTCTTCTACTTTTCTCTTCTTCTCCTCTTCTACTTTTTTCTTTTATTCATTTTCTTTTCTTTTCTTTTCTTCTTCTTCGTGTTTCCTCTTTTCCTGCTCTTCCTTCTTTTTCTTTTATTCTTCCTCATCATCTGATCTACTATATGCAGTGATATTTCCAGCAATAGATTTTCTAAATGTTGCAAAGGGATTTTATTTGACATCTATTTCTATGTGTGTACTATTCACTTGTATAGATTTAGTGACCATAACAATGTGAGGGGTTGAAAGTACCTATTATGTCTCCTCTACATCTTTTGTATGTACATATACTAGTCTATCCACTTTAGTCTATGCACTCACCTTATGTACTAAGGACATATATTTTACTATAGCCTCCTCTTTCTATTGCCTAAAATCCCCATAATTACCTCCCATTAGAAGAATTTCTCTTCTTTTGTTTGTCGGTGAGGGTTCAATAGCCTCAAAACTCTAGCTAATTCTTCTTTTGATCCAACATCACATAGCTTATTTATAGATGTGATCCTCATGTTTAGATCTTACTCTAATACTCTTTTCTTCCTATTTACCAATGTATTGTATAGGTCTTCTAGAATCTTATCTTGTATATTCTCAAACCTTTTATTCTTTGAAGTCGTATTTCTTATAACAACATTCTCTAACTTTTCTTCTATCTGTATTATTGCACATACTATAAAATTTATTTAATTGAACAAAATAATCATCATTCAACATCATCCTCTGAACTTTTAGAATTGCTTATTTGCATGGTCTTTCTCCTTTTTTTGGGTCCACCTATGCTCTGCTTGACCCTTTTCTTCACTTGTGGTGTAGGTTCTTGTTTAACCTTCACCTATCTACTAGACTTCCTCTGATAGAAGGTTCTTCTACCTCTGGCTGACTCCTTGTATGTTCATATCAAACTCTTATGAGTTGCACTTGGCAACTATTGTATAAGGTGGAATGTGAGCTTAGGCACAAGGTTTTGGCACAATTACTCCTTCTAAAGGTCCTACCACAACAATGGTAGTTGTTTCCAATACTTAGTTTGACCACTAGTCTTCATCTCTAGTGAGATTCCTTCAATCTTATTGAACTCCTCCCTTGTCATGCTAGATTCCTTGAGAATATAATCTATCTCTTTTTCAACCTTTTTCTTACTTATTGTATAGTTGAGACTGAACTATCCTTGATCTCTCATCATAGGTTCCCCATCTAGGACATTTTCTATCCTATGAAGATTTGAGTATGATTTTTGCACACCCTTCAATCAGCTTTATGCTCATCTCATAGCCCATAGGCTCAATGAATTTCACTCTAGGAATGATTGCTTCCATGGATGTGTTGTTAGTTTCCATCATGAAGCACAAATCATCCTTAAATTTCTCCACCATAGAAGGAGGTATCCTATACCTTAGTTTCATCTCAAATTGGAAACTCTTCATCATTTTGTCTATGTCATTATCTCTAAGATTTTCAGGTTTTGATATGTAGTATTGAGTCACTAACTTCATTGTGCACTTACTGCTATCCCAATTGTTTATTCCAGGGAACTTCTTGGTAACATAGAAGAATAAGTGGGTCAATTGGGACTCAAATCTAAATATTGTGCCTTTTGTTATCTTGAACTTTGCAATGTTTTCCAACAACTACAATATGATAATGTCACACAAATTCACTTTCCTTTCTTTAATAGCCATCACATATGCCACATGAAGAAATCTAGCTAGTATAGAGTTAACCCTTGATCCATGGTTCAACCTGTACCCTAATATTTTAGTTAACAACTTAACTCCTTTGTTCTAAATAGGTTCAACCTTCATATTCCTTCTGTGAAACTTCATTTTTAGGTTCATCTCAACCATTTTTTTGACATTCTTCTCATTAACAAGATTACATCCTTCATTGATTAATCCTATGACCTTATGAATCAAGTCATTGTCAATGACAATTGGTACATCACCTAAGAAAAACATGTCATCATGTACCCTACTCAATATGATTTGGGTTCATTTGTGACTGTCAAATTCTATATAGAACATATAGTTCACTAAATTCAACTCTTCTAGGTGCACATACTTATATTTCAGGGATAAATCATTATTACACATATCACCTAAATCTTTGTGAATCTCATCATCACCAATGCTCTCAATCTTGTACTGTATATAACTTCTGATATCTTCAACATGCAACACTTTTTTTGGAACTTGCAAAAATGTTCCCAACAAATCATCCAATAAAGAAACAAAAGGGTGTCTCTTGAACTCATACCTCTGTCTATCACTAACATCACACACTCTTTGACTAGCCATAACTCTATAATCTATAAATACTAGAGTAAACCAGATTCAATATTCCATAAAATACCTCAAATTCATGATTTAGGGCTTTTGCAACTTTCTGCTTCTCAAACTTTACTTTGCACTTCAATTCACTCAAGACACTTCACATTAACAAATGGTACACTCAATCTTTCTTATAATCCTTAAATAATTTGAAATCATACTAGTACACATTAAATGTATATCTACCACAAATTCAAAATATTGTCCTTGTTTACTAGTAACCTTGTTTTCACAGATTTTGCTTACTATTATCATATCAAGAGATGCACACTCGACCATAGCTTCCTCTCTATATCTTATATCTTATGTTAATTGTGCAACCTCTAACTCACTCTCTAACATTAGTTTTAACCAAATAATGGTTTGTCTCTGCTACAACTGCTAAATTCAAGTAGGATAAGCCACAAACAATCTATGACTTTAACTTTCCATTAGATGCATCAAAATGTTGTTCTTCCAATATTGTGTGTGAATTCTCTAGATTAAAAGATTTCACAAATGCTTCCTTGAACTCATTAACATGTTCCTTGACTATTTCTTTACTACTTTCACTTCCATTCACATTCCTTCTTTTATCTTTGTTGTTGTTCCTTCTATAATTAGGATTCCTATTAAGGTTCCTCATGTCCGTTCTATAGAATTTTGTTGTGTGTCCAAAGTTATTGCATAACTAAAATATAGGTGCATTCCTCCTTTGATTGGTTCCATTTTGATTCTCAGGTGCTCTACAATTCCTTGCAATGTGTCTTGGGCTTTTACACTTGTAACACATGAACTGGTTCTTTTCTCCATTAGATATCTCGCCATTATTGGATTTGTCTTGTGATCTCCCTCTTTCATTACTTGCAAGGTTAGTATTCCTATACATTCTACTATTTGCATTATTACCATCAAACTTAGGTTTCCTACATTCTACTGCCTTATGTCCATAACCATGAAAATTATAACAATAGAAATTAGTAATGGGTTTAAAAGACTTACCTGTGTAATCTCTTCATGTGTCCAACTTCATTAAAAATGAAGCATCTACCTCTAAATTCATGTCTTACTTCCTTGGGTGGTTCATTTTTCTTAGGTGTATCAACTTACTTTATTTTCTTAGATTCATCAAGTTTAACTATCAAATCAGTTAACTTCCTTTTATACTTCTATAGGTGTGCTTGATTCTTTCTTACTTAGATCAGATTCCTTAGGGGATTCAATAACTGGATTTGGTTCTCTCCTTATTTCATCTTTCTTGGCTGATTTCTCTCTAATCAAATATCCAAGTCCTGTCTTATCCTAAGAAGGTTTTCGATGAAATATCTTCTGATCTATCTTCTCACTATTCGAATAAAGTTTCTCTAATTGTTGTTTAGCTTGTGTGATCTCTCCTTTTACAATAATTTTGTATTTGTCTAACTCAAAATTTTCAATCTTGATAGTACCTAATTCAGATGTAACTTAACTTAACTGGGATCTAAGATCTACATTCTCAGTTTTCAGTCCTGGTTCACTAATGCCACCATTTTTCTTAAGACTTAACTTAAGCTCAACTATTTTCAATTCATGTTTCAAGATCTCATTTTCTTTCAGAAGATCTCCTACTTCATCATCGTCAAAAGTCTATGCAATTAATTCCATGTCAGATTTTAGATCATCAATCTCATCTTTTAGTATGCCAATGTAAACTTTTGCATCTTTGTATCTATCTTTCAAGGTGTCTCTTTCTTCTGTAGGAAGGTTAATCTACCCAAGAGCTTCTTCAAGATAACCAACAATTTTGAATAATAAATATAACCATGCACATAGATAACTCATAACACCATTATTAGTTAACTAGGAAAACCAAGGGAAAACCCCAGTGGGGATGATACCCTCTAGATGATACACTAAACAATAGGATCCTATTAAGGATATTAAACCTATTAGGAGTCTATGAAAAACATATAGTGTCTCGAGTCCTTCTTAGGAGACTAGGCCTTGTTAGAAGCCCCAACCCTATTAGGAGTTGGTAGAACAAATACAATGCATACAAGAAGAGCCCACTGCTCTAACATGAAATAATACAATTTAGTTCTTCACAAGATAGGTATACATACAAAACTTGCATTCCTATTTTAAATCATACTTGCTCTGATCAAACATCAGATCTCACATCACATAAGGCTTGCATAATAGTTCACATCACAATTACAACATCTCACAACTTTACATTATTTTCACATGTCTCTTACTAATTCTGCAATATAAGATCTTCACTTATACCTTGCACATTCACAAAAAAAATTCTTAGTTGGCCTTCATGTGTTTACATGCTTGACATAATATAAAATAACTTATGAATTAATATCCACTAGTCATCTCATCCTAAATTAGTAATTATTTTGTAACCAAAATCATTCCTCAAGCTGTACAACTCTATTTACTGATATGCTCTGTTAAATACCCGTGCTATTATTTTAATCATATCTTGTATTGTATTGTCCCTACACAATTGAACACTGAACCACATCATCATGAAAATGTCGTGAATCTTTTCTTAACTACGCATAAGCTAACTCTCAATGAGTCATCCATACTCTGAAGATCTATTCTTTGTACTGCTGCAAACTGTCTAATACTTAGACAATTTTCTATCTCTAAATGCATGAATGAAATATTGAATACAAGTTTCCATAAATGACAACCATCAAGACATCTATCTGACCATATTGGTAAAAATGTCCCTAGGGACTTATTTCATTTGTTTGAATGGGTCAAAAGAGGTCATAAGATAACCTATGATCCCTTTTGACACATTTCATGACAACATATGTCCTTAGGGTCCTAGGACCCCTAGAGACCTATTTCATTTGTTTGAATGGGTTGAAAGGGGTCATAGGATAACCTATGTGACCCCTTTCAATGTATTTCATGAAAACATATGTCCCTAAGGGTCCTAGGACCCTTAGGGACCTATTTCAATTGTTCGAATGGGTCGAAAGGGGTCATAAGATAACCTATGACCCCTTTCGATGCATTTCATGACAATATATGTCGCTAGGGTTCCTATGACCCCTAGGGACCTATTTCATTTGTTTGAATGGGTCAAAAGGGGTCATAGGATAACCTATGACCCCTTTCAATGCATTTCATGACAACATATGTCCCTAAGGGTCCTAGGATCCCTAGGGACCTATTTCATTTGCTTGAATGGGTTGAAAGTGGTTCTAGGACACATTGCATTGATTACCCTATGTCCCTAGGGGTTGTAGAACCCCTAGGGACACATGTCATGATGCAATGGGTCTAATGTGATCATGTGCTAGCCTATGATCCCATTCAACCCACAAAATTGATTACCTTATTTCCCTAGGCATTCTATGACCCCAAGGGACACATGTCACAATGCAACAGGTCTAATGGGGTCGTGGGCTAGCTCACGAACCCATTGGACCCATTGCATTGATTACCCTATGTCCCTAAGGATTCTAGGATTCTTGGGGACACATGTCATCATGTAATGGGTCAAATGGGGTCATGGGATTCAACCTATTTCATCAATTATCCTATGTCCATATGATCTAATTTAGGATCTACAAATTTATACATAATCCCAACAATCAAATATACTTTCCCAATCCAAGCAGTAAATGTGTGGTTATGTATTGAAAAATGTTGAAAATTATAGAGAAGAAGAATTTAGGACTAATATAGAGGAACTTTAACCAATTACATAAAATTAGTTATTGCTTTTACTGAAGAAAACTAATGTGATTGTAAATGCAGAAAAGAACAATGCAAAACAAGCTAACAGAAAGTAAAATGAGAGATAAGAGGCACAACATAATTTGATCTTTGAGTTCGCCCTGTTAGGACTACGTCTCTGGGTCCTACTCCAACTAGTGGACCAATCCGATTAACTTCCAAAAAAAATTAGTTACAATGTGTTACAATATCAATCCCTTCTAGAACATTAGCATTACACTGCTTCGATGTTTAGGACTTAAAATATGTCCTCTAGAATTTTCACTCTCCTTCTTAGCAATAATTCATTCTTCTGATTCCTCTCAAAGATTGAATAATGTCAATAATTTTTCAGCAATTTCTATGTTTTCAAAATGACCTTCTACCCCCCTTTTATAGATAAAAATGGCCTAAAATAGGCCAAAACCATATTTTACGTTAATAGGGCCTTTAAGAAATTAACACTTCAAAATGACCCCTTGCCCTTTCATATTTTTTTGGCTTTATACCAATTTGGTTTAACAAAATAACCAAAAAATGCCAAATGAACCCTATTCAAATAGGGGCTTGGTTGTTTATTAAAACATAAAACAAAAATTTGTGATATATATATAAAATTGCTATGCATGGTGTAGTAGCAATGACCTTTTGGTCAGGGCTGATTAGTCAAGGGTTCAAACCTCATTGGTGGTGGCCACCATTTGCAAATGGTTTGGCAGGTTTAGTAAACCTTAAATAGGAAATTGGTATTATGAGTTATAATGGCTATGGGTGACCCAATGGTTAGTAGCTGCATGTTGGAGGTTGGTGGTTGGGGGTTCAACCCCCACTGAGTCCATTGTTTTACCAAACTTTTTGAGGCTTCCACATTTCTAACATGGAATTCTATGTGCCACATGGACACCTTCCATGTCACTACTCTAACGTCTTCACTACCATGTGTCTCCATGTCAGTTGCCATGTGGGCTTCCTTGCCACATATGTGATACCACATTTCTTGCCATGCAGTGCCACGTCACTACACATGTCATTGCTATGAACTACCATGTCACCTATTGACTTCATCTGTACAAACATACCACATCATTGATTTTTGGTCAACCAACTTTGACCAAGCATAAATTTTGCATCCAAGCTCCAATTTTGATGAAACAAATGTTGTCGAAAAGCTCTCGATGAGACCTTTGATTTGGTGTTGAGTTTGACTAGTTTTGGAGAGTTCCAATTTTTGCCTTCCTAATAACCTTTGGTCTAGTGTTTGACCCAATGTTGACTAACCATAACTTGAGCATACAGATTCTTTTTCACCCATTTGAGTTACGTTGGACTCAAAATTTTGAGGACTTCAACTTGGTACTAATTATCAGAGTTTTGGAGATACTTCAAATTTTAGTGAAAATATCCTCCGGATCAAGCCTCCCCACTAAAAAGAAGTTTTCAAACCTCTAAAAGCTTTTTTATTTTTTAACATAAAATGAAAATGAGGGCATGTTTTCCTCACTTGCCCATTATCACTTGTACAACCTGCTAGAATTTTGAATATCTGAACCATCACACACATTATGAAGAATGAAATAACACTGCTAATAAAATCAGCCATATATCCTTTAGTGTTCATTTTTACGTCCATCACCCACATAGTATCAACTAGTAGAAATAGAAACAACAAAAATGAAATAATTTATGAAATGAAAATAGTATCAACATTTTGGACCTCTCATACAAAAACATCATTAGAAAATGAGCCTTTCAAATCTTCTTTTACCATCAAGGACTGAAAACTTGATTCTGCTTGCACCTGATCCTCACTAGCTACTGCAAACATGAGAGTCAGTTTATTGCTTGCATTTACTATCATTTTCAAATGTCCTATGTTTACAATTGATCTTTCATTCTTCATGTGATGAGCTCTTATAATGTATTCAATTCCATTTTTAAACAAATGATACTTGTTATGTTCCCTGTAGAAGATAACTTTCCTATCATATAAGTATGGGCTACCCAACACAATCCCATAGATATCAAGTGGAACCACATCAAATTCAACCTCATCTACAAATTTAGATATTATTGTAAATCTTAACTTGCATTGCTTAGTCACTCGCAATATGTTATCATTGCACACCCAACCTAATAGATAAGGTCTCTTGTGTGGCTTAGTTTCCAATCACAACTATTTAACAACTTCTTCTGAAATCAAATTTACTTGGGACCCACTATCTATCAATGTGTGAATTTTAGTGTTCTTTGAAATCACCCTTATATGAAAAAATTCACATCTTTTACTATCTTTATGAACAACATGACTTTTAGAAGTGGAAGCATATGAAACATCAGTGATAGAATCAACAAAAGCTTTACCTTTCAAACCCACAACTGATATTGTTGCCTCATCACCAAAATCTGATCCAAGATCCTAAAAAATAGTTGTAGACTTTTTCTTCCATTTTTGATCCTTCTTAAACCACATTGGTTTCAACTCAGGATGCAATTTCCAACACTTTTCTTCTGCATACCCTTTCTTCTGACAATAAGAACAAGTAGGCTTGTTACCTTCCTCTTTCTTCACTATGGCTACTTTCTTGCCCTTCTTGTGTCCATCAGGAGGAACAAATTCCTTATTTGAATTGAAACTTGTGTTTCCTCCATCTGCTTCAATATGGGTTGCTTGAACACACACTTCATCAAAGTTAGAAGGACTAAACATCAATATTGTATGCTTCAAATATGAATTCATTCCACCTATATACTTTAATAAAGTATTTTGTGTGTAAAGAAGAATTCCAAGAGTTAAATCCTTCTTTCTAAACTCCTATGTATACTCATCTATAGACTACCCTTTACCTTGTTTTAGATTTTGCCAATCCATAATGGCTTGTTGCATATGACCCAAAGAATAAAACTGTTTCTTCAAAGCACAAGTAAATTCATACCAAGATGAAATAATTTTACCATGCATAGCACCATCATCCTAGATATTACTCTCCCACCAGACTAATGTAGTATGTCCCATTCTGACAGTAGCTAGTTGGATTTTGGAAGAATCATCCAAAATCTTTTGAACCTTGTCATGCACTTCAATCTACTTAAGTCAATTATCTAGTCTTTCTGCTTCCAATTCACCATTATATACAGGCAAATCAAACATCACATCAAGCTTTAACAAGGGTGTCTTCATAGAGTGATTCTTTTTAGAAGAAGTAGATAAAGAAGAAGAAGATGATGAAGAAGATGGAGATGAAGGTAAAAAATAATTGATTGGTCAAAAGTTTGGATTTTAATGTAGTACTACAAAAATTTTAGGGCAAAAATAAAAAGTAGGTGTATATCTGACCACCTTAATCAAAATCAAATGATAATATTTTTTTAATATAATTATAGATATAAAAAGTAGACTCATGCCTGGATGTGATGCATATTTTTTAGTATTTTTATTCCAAATAAATAATTAAATATGAATTTTCTACCAAATTTTTTTTGAAAAAAAAAACCTCCCATGTCTGACCACCTTAACTAATAGAAAAGTTTATCAATTTTTTAAAATTTTTTCTTTTTCTTATACTAGGTGAAGCATAGAATGTGACACAACTTTTAGATTTAAAAAATGTTATACCATTTGAAAGTTATAGCTATTTTTCAATCAGTATGTCAATCAACACTTTACAATAATCTTCATTGAAAATTAACTAATAAATATTTATCAAATTCAAAATTTGACAGCAATTATATCGATGAAATCTTGAGAGCGATATTAAAAAACTCTTTTCGTTTCATTCAATTTCGAGCAAAACAACATTATCAGATGGCTACCCGAAGTCTGAGTGTCACTAAAATCCTCCTCAAACACATTTTTTTGGTTGACCAGGTAGGCTTGGTAAATACAAGGCCTAATTAGATATCCGATATGCTTCGATGAGCTCCCATCCATTTTTGGAGGGAAATTTCGAAAGGCAAGCTTTTTTAAATTTTAAATTTGGAGGGAGACAAATTTAAAGGGAAATAAACATAAAACAATAACTTTAGACAATTTAAGAAGAAATTATATTTTTCGTGAATGTGTGAACATTAATATTATAATTATTATTACATTATATTAATATATATGATTATTATTATTAAATATAATATAGTGATATATATGATATATATTATTATTATTAAATCTATAATCTAGTAACATATATGATTATTATTGTTATATAATCTAATAATATATTATTATTATATTAGAATATACAATATAATATAATATTGACATGTAATGGGTCGAAGGGGGTCATAGGTCACCCTACAACCCCCTTCAACTCATAAGAATGATTCTAATATGTCCTTAGGGGTCCTAGGACACCTAGGGAAATATGTCATCATGTAATGGGTTGAAGGGGGTCCTTTGACCCATAAAAATGATTCTAATATGTCCCTAGGGGTCCTAGGACCCCTAGGGACATATGTTGTCATGTAATGGGTCTAATATGTTCCTAGGGGTCTTAGGACCCCTAGAAACATATGCCGTCATGTAATATGTCGAAGGAGGTCATATGTCACCCTATGATCCCCTTTGACTCATAAGAATGATTCTAATATGTCCCTAGGGGTCTTAGGACCCCTAGGGACATATGTTGTCATGTAATGGGTTGAAGGGGGTCATAGGTCACCCTATGACACCCTTTGACCCATAAGAATGATTCTAATATGTCCCTAGGGGTGCTAGGACCTCTAGGGACATATTTGGTAATGTAACGGATCAAAAGGGGTCATAGGCCAACCTATGACCCCTTTCGACTGACAAGAATGATTCTAATATGTCTTTAGGAGTAGTAGGACCCCTAGGGACATATGGCGTCATGTAATGGGTCGAAGGACCTATGACCCCTTTCGACCAACAAGAACGATTCTAATATGTCCTTAGGGGTAGTAGGACCCCTAGGGACATATGGCATCATGTAATGGGTTGAAAGGGGTCCTATTGATGCAGAGCCCTCTGTATTTCTCTTCAAGAAATATTAGTTCAACTCAAGGGATTCACAATAGGATGGTACACCCTCAAGGAACCAAGAACATCTCAAAGATTACAACAAAGAACCCTGACATTATACACCAATAAAGACAAAATCTTCACTCACACAATCAGATTGCTATGTCTGATTCCATTGTTCATAACTTCAGTTATATATATTGTCTTGAAAAAACCTTTGGTGGAGTTGTTCAAAATTAGTAATTCTAAAACATATCTAAATCTGAGACCAATCCAATAAGCAGATTATAAATTACGTACTCTGAACCAAGACCCATTTTCTCTGTCATAAACCAGAACCAAAATTGGTAACCCTTCCTAGGGCATCAAATATCTTTCACAAAAAAAAATTAAAATAATCTCAAACCAATTCCAAATTATCCATCTATGATTCTAGTTTCTAAATCTGTAAGCCATTTATTTTTCCCATTCATATATAATTTTTCAAGCATAAATCACTGTCTGTAACTCCAATGAAAATTGTTAAAAACCAGTTTTCACTCAAATGCCCATAACTTTCACAAATCTATATAAAAATGATTCAAACCAGTTGGAAATGAAAGGTAGTTTACATATATTTCCAATTAATATTATTAGAGATCTTGAGTCTCCAAAATATGTCCGCATCACACGCTGTAACATGACTGTATTCAGCGAATCTCAAATCTGCAAACATCCACTTTCACCAAGATACCCATAACTTATTCATTTCTTCATAAAATTGAACCAAACCAAAAGCATGAGAAGAAGGATTCATCATAATATATATCCAATACTATATTACATGGTTTCCAGGCTGTACATGGCCGTACAAGGCCTGGAAACTACTCTAAAACTAAAAAAACCAATCAAAACCACAACAATAAAATGCACCAAAAATGTATCAAAGTATTTTCTCTTCTTCAAATTGATTTGGTTCGACCATAAAATGGTTTTTATATTCATGTGACAGTTATAAACCTTCCTAACTACCCCCAAGACCAAAAATACACCTTTTTACATCATTTTTCTATTATTAGCAACTTTCTCAATGTTGCATTTTACAACTTTTTACGCAACTTTTACATTTTTGACAAAAATGGCTTCATAGCCTTTACAACTTGACCCAAATACAATATTAATGACTCAAATGTATTTAATATCACAAATAATGAATCTTAAATTTTCCATGTTCTTGTATTTAATGTGCTCCTGCACCATACTCCCAAACTTGAAAAGTTTCCAAGTCTCTTGGAAACATGGAATCAATAACCTGCAAGAAAAAATATTAGATCAAAATCCTCATCTTTTCCTTTGACTCTTCACCATCATCACTGGATCAGAGCTCAGAAGATTCTGAGTGTGTAGAAGGTAACCTACACCAGGCAGAGTTGGGTATATGATTTTTGTTAGTGAAGTTTTTGTGGTTGTAGGTGCTAGTTCACTCGCTGCAAATGGGTGGACAGGAGAGGTCTACCAAAGGATCATAGGAGATGATCCAGGGCCAGAGAGGATGGTCCTTTGTGTGTCGCCAAAAGTCTTGGGGAGAGAGGCAAGAGGAACTCCCAAGTGAGGGACAAAGTGTTGGTGTTTGTGAGCAGCATGGAGGAGTGGACAATGGACTGGGAGAACCACCTTGACGGAAACCAGATGAACTCCATTAATGGGAGTCAGTCAGTGAAGAGTCACAATTGAAAGTGGTAAAGAATGGAAGTAGTAGAGGCATCGATCAAGCGAAGACATTTCCATCGGGACATGGAAATTTTGAAACTGGGGAGTATGGTGCAGTGGCACCCATGAAATATTTAATTCTGATCATTATTTATCTACTATTATGCAAAATGTAAGCAGGCAATTCAAAATGGGTCACATGTAACAAGAATCTTGTGTTTTTAAAGAACCACCAAATAATCATTAATGTAACTGAAAATGTACAGTTCTGTAATGGTTACAATTGTCTTTATATAGACTATTAAATCAGAAAGGGAATCGGTACTGGAATGAGAATGTAAACGGTTACATGGCAACTGCCTAAAATGTTATAAAAGGCAGAGATTGTCGATAGGAAGGGACAGGGCAGAGGAGTGTGAAACAAATCAGGCTCTCTGGCTTCCAGCCAGAGAGCCATCAATAT
The DNA here is from genome assembly GCA_028749045.1 of Cupressus sempervirens. NCBI lineage: Eukaryota > Viridiplantae > Streptophyta > Pinopsida > Cupressales > Cupressaceae > Cupressus > Cupressus sempervirens. The sequence continues at coordinate 526,827,457 of CM053790.1, forward strand.
TTTGTTGGGCAAGCCATTAATAATTGTAGTCATTCGAATCACATGTGGATTCAGTTTTGAATGTAGTGGAAATGTATTTTGCTAAAATTTAGTGTGTTCCCTACTGTCGATCTCTATCTTAAAGAGTAGAATGGTGATAAATGAATGTGTATCGGGTTTGATGGATGATTCAATTGTTATTGTATTGATTTCAATGTCTAGTATGAATGATACAACAGTGGTACGAATCGGGTCTGGTCATTATTTCAAATTTCCATTGTTTATTGTTTCTTGTTTGGCGATTTCCCTTATCAGTGCGGACCTCGTGATGGTGGAATAGAACAGAGAAGTAAACGAGTCTGATAGTCTTCAATGTTTAGAATATATGTTGCATAGCATTTTATGCATCGGCTTTCAAAATTGGTGAGTTGGTTCGGACATTTGAGAGTATAACGGTTTTGGTTAAGAGAATCAATGGAAATTTCTTGATTTGTAAATCAATAATGTGAAGAGGAATCCAATTACTGTCTGAGGGTTGAAATTATAGTTTGTTTGTAAAAAGGTGGTAGAATAAGGTGTCAGCGCTTTTGGCATTCAGCATGAAACAGGTGGAAGACTGACAGCAAGATATAAAAAGCTTTTAATGTTTTGGGTTCACATTTGATGCTGATAAGATATTAAGATGGATCCAAACTGGCCTTGGGATATGTACGATCGGGTCTTGATAAATCCAAGATGTCATTGAAGTTGGTTATGCCTCGAGAAATGTTTTCTTATTAATTCGCGAATGAGATCTTGTGCAGTGGTGTTTGCGTTGCAAAATTGGTGAGTTTGATTTAGTGAGAGTTACATGAGGTAATATGAAGCTGATATTGTTATATTGAGTTGAGACTACTTTTGTGAGATACAGATTTGAAGGCTATTTAAAATGAATCAGGGCAGCGAACCTGTTATAGAGCAGTGTTGGTTGATATCTTGAAGTCAGGGACTTCTTATAGATCCTTGAGTTGAACTCTAGTTCCTTGAATGGATTCCAAAACATTGTTGAATCCTTGAGTTGAATAGGGTTTCTTAAGGGGATATTAGAAGCCTCTGCATCACCTATGTCCACCTTTGACCCCCTTCGACCCATAAGAAAGATTCTAATATGTCGCTAGGGGTCCTAGGATCCCTAGAGAAATATATCATCATGTAATGGGTCGAAGGGGTTCATAGGTCCACTTATGACCCCTTTTGACCCATAAGAATAATTCTAATATGTCCATAGGGGTCCTAGGACAACTAGGGACGTATGTCATCATGTAATGGGTTGAAGGAGGTCATACGTAAATCTATGACCCCCTTTGACCCCATAAGAATGATTCTAATATGTCCCTAGGGGCCCTAGGACCCATAAGGACATATGTCATCATGTAATGGGTCAAAGGGGGTCATAGGTCAACCTTGACCCCCTTTGACACCTAAGAATGATTCTAATATGTTGCTAGGGGCCCTAGGACCCCTAGGGACATATGTCGTCATGTAATGGGTCGAAGGGGGTCATAGGTCTTTAACAAATAAGAATGATTCTAATATGTCCCTAGGGGTCCTAGGACCCATAGGGATATATGTCATCATGTAATGGGTCAAAGGGGGTCATAGGTCAACCTATGACCCCCTTTGACCCATAAGAACAATTCTAATAATTCTCTAGTGTTCTTAGGACATCTAGGGACATATGTCATCATGTAATGGGTCAAAGAGGTTCATACATCAACTTATGACCCCCTTCGACCCATAAGAACAATTCAAATATGTTGCTAGGGGCCCTAGGAGTCCTAGGGACATATGTCATCATGTAATGGGTCATAGGACCCATAAGAATGATTCTAATATGTCTCTAGGGGCCCTAGGACCCCTAGGGACATATGTCATCATGTAATGGGTCGAAAGGGGTCATAGGTGAACCTATGATCCCCTTCGACCCATAAGAACTTCTAATATGTACCTAGTTTTCTTAGGACCCCTAGGGACATATGTCATCATGTAATGGGTTGAAAGGGGTCATAGGTCAACCTATGACCCCCTTCAACCAATAAGAATGATTCTAATATGTCCTTAGGGGTCCTAAGACCCCTAGGGACATATGTCGTCATGACCCTCATCGACACATAAGAATGATTCTAATATGTCCCTAGGGGTCCTAGGACCCCTAAGGACATATGTTATCATGTAATGGGTCGAAGGGGGTCATAGGTCAACCTATGACCCCCTTTGACCCATAAGAATATTCTAATATGTCCCTAGGGGTCCTACGACCCATAGGGACATATTAGAATATTCTTATGGGTCAAAGGGGGTCATAGGTTTCTAATATGTCCCTAGGGGTCCTACGACTCATAGGGACATATGTCCTCATGTAATGGGTCAAAGGGGTTCATAGGTCAACCTATGACCCCCTTCGACCCATAAGAATAATTTGAATATGTCCTTACGGATCCTAGGAAGCCTAGGGACATATATCATCATGTAATTGGTTGAAGAGGGTCATAGGTCAACCTATGACCGCTTTTGACTCATAAAAATGACTAGTATCTTGCTAGGGGCCCTAGGCCCCTAGGGACATATATAATCATGTAATGGGTCGAATGGGGTCATAGGTCAATCTATGACACCATTTGACCCATAAGAATGATCATAATATATCCCTTGGGGTCCTAAGATACCTAGGCACATATGTCATCATGTAACGGGTTGAAGGGGGTCATAGGTCAACCTATGGCTCCTTTTGACCCATAAGATGTATTCTAATATGTCCCTAGGGACATATGTCATCATCTAATGGATCGAAGGGTGTCTTAAGTCAACCTATGACCTTATTTGACCGATAATAATGATTCTAATATGTCCCTAGGTGTCCTAGGACCCCTAGGGACATATGTCATCATGTAATGGGACCAATGACCATCGTTGACCCATAAGAACAATTCTAATATGTCCCTAGGTGTCCTAGGACCCCTAGGGACATATGTCATCATGTAATGGGTCGAAGGGGGTCATAGGTCAACCTATGACCCCCTTCGAACCATAAGAATGATTCTAATATGTCGCTAGGGGTCCTAGGACCCCTAGGGACATATGTCAGCATGTAATGGGTCGAAGGGGGTCATAGGTCAACCTATTACCTCCGCTGACCCATAAGAAAAATTCTAATATATCTCTAGGGGTCCTAGGACACCTAGGGACATATGTTATCATGTAATGGGTTGACTCATAAGAATGATTCTAATATGTCCTTAAGGGTCTTAGGACCCCTAGGGAGATATGTTGTCATGTAATTGGTCGAAGGGGTTCATATGTCAACCTATGAACCCCTTTGACCCATACGAATGATTCTAATATGTTCTTAGGGGCCCTAAGACCCCTAGGAACATATGTCATCATGTAATGGGTTGAATGGGGTTATAGGTCAACCTATGACCCCCTTTGACCCATTAGAACGATTCTAATATGTCCCTAGGGGTCCTAGGACCCCTAGGGACATATATCGCTGTGTAACAGGTTGAAGGAGTTCATAGGTCACCCTATGATCCCCTTCAACCTATAAGAATGATTCTAATCTTATTCTAATATGTCCCTAGGGGTCGTAGGACCCCTAGGGACATATGTCATCATGTAATGGGTCAAAGGGGGTCATAAGTCATGCTATGACCTCCTTCAACCCATAAGAATGATTCTAATATGTCCCTAGGGGTCCCATGACCCCTAGGGACATATGTCATCATGTAATGGGTCAAAGGGGGTCATAGGTCATCCTATGACCCCCTTCAACCCATAAGAATGATTCTAATATGTCCCTAGGGGTCCTAGGACCCCTAGGGACATATGTCATCATGTAATAGGTTGAAAGGAGTCATTGGTCAACCTATGACCCCCTTTGACGCATAAGAATGCTTCTAATATGTCCTCCTTTGTTGTCCTAGGACCCTTATGAACATATGTCATTATGTAATGGGTCGATGGGGGTCATAGGTCAACCTATGACACCCTTCGACTCATAAAAATGATTCTAATATGTCCCTAGGGTTCCTAGGACCCCTAGGGACATATGTCATCATGTAATGAGTTGAAGGGGGTCATAGGTCAACCTATGACCCCCTTTGACCCATAAGAACGATTCTAATATGTCCTTAGGGGTCCTAGGACTCTTAGGCACATATGTCATCATGCAATGGGTCGAAGGGAGTCATAGACCCATAAGAACGATTCTAATATGTCTCTATGGGTCGTAGGACCCCTAGGGACATATGTTATCATGTAATGGGTGGAAGGGGGTCATAGTTCACCCTATGACCCCCTTCAACCCATAAGAATGATTCTAATATGTCCCTAGGGGTCCTAGGACCCCTAGGGACATATTTCATCATGTAATGTGTAAAGGGGGTCATAGGTCAACCTATGACCCCCTTTGACCCATAAGAATGATTCTAATATGACCCTAGGGGTCCTAGGACCCCTAGGGACATATATATTAATATATATATTATATTTATAATACTAATAAGATAATATATTATTATATATTAATAACATATATATATATATATATAATATTATGTTATTATATTTATTAAAAATATAAGAAAAATAAAAATAATATAATATAATAAGATATATTATATTTTTAGATTATAATAAGAATTACATAATATATTATTATATATTAATACATTATATGTTATATCTTTACATTAAATTATAATATATATGATATTATAATATATTTTTACATAGTAATATAACTCAAATAATTGATAAGTTATAAACTATTAACTCACAAACTCAGTTTTCCCTCCAAAATGTCTTTAGGAGGCATATCAGATATTCGGTTTGAAATCAGATATCCGATATTACTAGCATTAATTTCTAACATATTCCCCCTCCTTGTAGACTCGACAACATCACTTTTTGAATTTTTTTTTTCATCGATTTTACAAAAAATTGCATTTTAGGGTCCAACTAATTGAAAAAAGTTCAAAAATATAATCCTAGGTGTCCGATATTGTCATTTGAATGGGGAGCAGCAGTCATCAAAAGGATAAACGCAAAAGGAAGATATCCAAAGAAGACATTGCAGCATATAAGGAAAGGGACAAAATGGAACACCGAAGAAAAAGACAAGGTATGCTAAATATTAGTCAAGTTGACGATGAATTAGTTGAAGGTGAAATCATAGAATTAGATAATGAATATTTACAGTTGGGGAATGAAAATGTACCGCTGAAATTGAAAATTTAGAGAATGAAAATTTTGAAGACAAAATGCTACCAAGTCATAATCCAAATTGCATAATTGACCATGTCGAACATGACAATGCAAAAGAACCTAATGCAGAAGAACCTTACATATCTCCTAATTATAATCGACATGAAGGTTCTAAAACACCAAAATGGATAATTGAAATTAATGAAATGATTATTACTAGTTTGGAAGGGAAAAAATTAGAAAGAACCATTCAATTATGGACTTCAAGACTATATAAGATGTTTTTCGGCAACAAGACAGTGGTAGAGCAATGTTAGCTTTTCATGCACTTATTAAAGATGCAAAACACGAGACCTATGCTTTCCAAATTGAAGATTCGTGTCAATAAAAAGTTGGAAAGAAATACCATTATTGTGAAGAATCTTTTCAATGCTCTCAATATCATTGGGAAAAATAGTAGGGAGAAGGATAATAGAGCTGCTCGAAGGGTTATTACAACCTCTTTGGTAAGCCATCATTTGAGAAAGCATAGATATATGAGACAAACTTGTATTGATTTGAATTTAAATCATACTACTTTGAGAAGAGAACTTAGTTGATGAGAAAAAATTGATGATCCTCTTCAAAATGAAACATGGGCATTTGGTGGGAGACTTCCACATTTTGATAAGAAGCTATCTGATGATGTGAAGGAAGAAATTACACGATTTTGGCACTCTAACTCACTAGTATCACCCAATGCTAAAGACATGTTAAAGTTGAGAATTGACATTAGAGACCACATGCCACATCCTAAACACTATTTGGAGGTAAGTCAAACTATGTTGTTCAAATAATTTAGAGAGAGTCATCCAAGTCTTCTTATATCACAAAGGGCTCTTTGAAGCTATTTGATTGTGTGCCACTCAAAATTCAAAATACATGTTGTTGCAAATATCATGTTGAGTTTTCTATGCACCATGAACTATTATGATCCATTTGTTCTACTTTGCATAGTAAAGAAATGTTGGAGGATTGTGGTGCTAGTGGGCTTCCAAAATCATCAAGAGACTAGCTAGATCAAGTTTTATGTCATAGACTTGATGGTTGTTTCTTTTATAGAAATGCTTGCTTAAATGAGAAGTGTTTAGAATGTGGTGCCTTATCCAAGTTTGACACATGTTTCCATGAGGGGTGTGAACAAGATCTTGGAAAGACAATAGTGAAAAAAAAGTATATGAAATGGTGAAATACATATTGAAGAGTGGAGGTGAGAGCTCTAGATGTGAATTGGTTGGAAAAGATATCAATGTGGCTAGTTTTGTTTCAGATTTCAAGGCAAATCTTTTTTACAAATATGCAAGACATAGTCACAGGTCTCAGTGGTTGGATCAACAATTTAGAATGTGCAAGGAGACTTTTCCCATTGGCACTATTATATCAATTGTTTATTTTGCTGAGAACTACACATTGCAACCTCAAAATGAGACACAATCTCAGTATTACAACTCTATTCAGATTGCTATTTTTGTTCACATAACATATAAACATGCCCCTAATAGTGCGGAAGATAATCGAAAGATTATTAGAGAGTATCATTTTTATATGAGCGATGATAGATCTCACTCTCATGATTTTGTGCAACATTGTTTCGAGAATTATTTTGATTTCTTACATGAGCATGCAATTGCTATGGATAGACATATCATTTGGTCAGATAACTGTATAGGTTAATTCAAGAATGCTCACATGTTTTTTTGGTTGTGTAGGATGCATGTAGAGAGAGGGATGCCTCATATTTGGAGTTTTTTTGAGTCTGGCCATGGAAAATGGAAACATGATGGAGTAGGGGCATGTGTGAAGAGAGCTCTAGTTAAGGAGCAACTAAATATTTTAGAAGCAGAGCTTTTTGATGCTCATAGCATTGTTGATTGGTGTAGTTTAGCATTATCACAAAGGGGGACTCTTGATTCAGTGGTACGCAGGTTCTTTTGGTTGGTTGAGGAGGGTTCATAGATGATAGATCAGATTGTGCTATAGTGAGAGACTCATAAAAAATGCATTCATTCCAGAGCTCTGATTCTAGTGCATGGACCATTTGGACATGACAACTAGCTTTCTTTTGTCCTAGTTGTTTTCAGTGTGATTGGGATCACTGTGAGTCAAGTGAGTGGGTGGACACATGGGCTCCACATTATCTTACTCCATTGTCTAGCATACCCTCTATCAAAAATGATGACATGAAAAGTTCACTTGAGTATAACCATCTATCAGATCTACTTCAGCCAGGACATGTCTTTGCATTGGTTACACCATAGGGGAATGATGAGAAATCTGATTATTGGTTGGCAAATTGTGTAAGAGGTAAAAAAAAACTTGAACAATCAATCACAAATGATGATGGATTCAGATATCCTACAAGTTCAGTGGTTGTTGCTGGAACATGGCTGCGGACATACATGCTTAGAAGGAACAAAATTCCTACATTCGAAGACTATTAGAAGCACAAAATATTTTTTATATATTCACATCTTATTATAGCAACAAATGTAAAGTTGTTGAAGCATCAAGGAAGACCAAAAGTAAAAGAAAATTTTACTATTGCTAATGCTAATCATGAAGCCCTATTGGAGGCCCTAAAATAGAGAGAGGAACCTATTGGAACACTTGACTATGTATATTTACTTCTTATGTTATTTTCTTCATAATGATTCAATGAATTGATGATTATCTTGTTTAATATAATAAGTTACTAATTTTTTTATGATATTGGAATGTAGGTAATTCCTAATATTTATGATGTATTATGATATAAAATGTGAACTTTTTTTGTATATGGTTTTTGTAATAATGAAAAAGATAGGTTAAATTAGTTGCACATTCTAATTTGTATTTTAGTAGGTTCTTTGTAAGGAATTATAAGAGGAAGATATTGAACAAGTTCTTGCAAATTATATTTGCATGTGATACAAGGTTATAAGGACAATTTTAAGAGCATTTATAACTATATGAAAGATAATTGCTTGCAGATATCTTATTACAAGTTTGACTTTTTCCTTGACATAAAGCTGACATTATGATTATTAAAACTATTTTGATCAAACTAATCAAATAAGAAAAATCTAGAAAGTACAGATGAACAAGTAGAATACTTGATTTCTTCCATTTTGCAACCAATCATGGCATTTGAAAGCATAAAGATTCATAATATTGTATAATGTTTTAAAAGACTTTCATATTGAAAAATTGTAAAGGACCATGAGATTTGAATTTTAGTAATGTCTAAGTTTGCATAGGGTAAGTGAGTCATTAGATAGGTCCTAATAAGGTCTCATAATAATCTTAAGTCATTTCATAAGTTGAAACATTCAATAAGTCACTTAAAATTTAGCTTATTGCTTTAGAAAATTCAAATCTTGAATGTAACGGCTATATGAGCATTTTGGAGGGAAACTCCATAGTTTAAATTTTATGAAGGAATAGGAAGTGAAACCAATTGGAGGTGGTTGAGGGGGTTATTAACCATCCCCTAAAACTTATAAATAGTGTTTGTATGGACTGTAAGGGCAGTATGTATGGACTGATTCAGAATTTTGAATAAAAAAGCTTGGATTTTAATAGCAATTTGAAGGTTCTTTGGAGTTTCTGAGTTCTTTATGATATTCTAATGCATTAAGGCATCTTCTAAGATCTGTAAGGAAGTTTAGGACCAAGTTTTGATTTCATTTTTGAAGGGTTATTCATCTAACTTGCTGATTGTTGGCTGTAGCAGTCCTTTTCATAAGCATTTTGACAGTTTTTTCATCTAATCATGGTCATTCCATGAAATTCTTACCTGATTATTCATGGAATGTCATTTTCCTAACATGTATAATGTCTTCTAACCCTGAAATGATCAACTAACCAGAATAATTGGTGGCCACCAAACATAAAAGGGTGAAATCAAGGGTTGAAAGTGAGGGGACATTCCTATAGGAAGAGATTTTCCTTAAAGAGGGTAGTGTTTGTGAGTTGATTCATGTTTATGGTGATAAAAAATAGATGTCTAAATTTTGAATTAGTCCAAGAAGGCTTGGCACATGTGAGATTGGTGATGCCCTAGGAACAAGGGTTTTAAGAAGGTGAATTGGGGCTTTTGGGGTTAGGGAACCCATAGACTTAAATTGAGAGTGGATTTGTCTAATTGAAGTCATCTTAGGAGCCTATGCAAAGTTTTGAGTCCAAATCTTAAGTCCTTCTAGTGGTTGCTTTGTAAATGCATCTTTTTTACATTGTTAAAAAACATGAGAAGTGTGAAAGTTCATTGATATTTTTCAAAGGAAGGGTATCTAAGTCTTATATATGTTTTGTGAAAGGATAAAGGGTATCTAAAACATCCATTTATTCAAGGATTATTTTGGAAAAAATAAAAGTTATCCACCTATTTGTCTTGCTGCTGTCATAGAATTGTAAAGTTGCATAGACAACATTTTGGCATGTTGTGCATTTCGGCTTGAAAAGTATTGAAACTCAAGAGTAAGTGTTGGAACATTGTGAATATGTCAAAAAAGCTCATTTAAGCCTTAAAACCTCTTGGAGTTGACCATTTGTGGGATTTGACCATCAGGACCTAGAAGGGTCACTTGGCACATTGTTAAAAATTTGCTCATTTTAGGTTGTTACTTGGGTCCATCACCCTATCCTCTACATCACTTGTATATTATCAACATTTGAGACTGAAGCAACATGTTGCATTTGATCCTTCCCATAATCATCTTTATGTTCAAGTGCATCATGGTTCATAATGTTTCTCCTTTTTGTTGGTTCATCATGGTTACCATGCATTATTACAACCATGTCAACTCTTCCTCCATTGGTTACCATGCTTAGAATCATTGGAAAAATTGCATATACTCTAAATTTTTAGTAGCAAGGTTCTCACAAAAAACTTTTACAATACTATAAAAATAATCTTCTAAGCTTTGGTTAGCTACCATCTCCAAATGAGCTATTCATTAATATGGTGATTTAACATCATTCTAATATGTTGAGCTCTTAGGCCCACCCCTTGAAACAAGAGTAAAATCGATAAAAATTTCTTTGCATGCAGTCTCAAGCCTCCCCAAATGAACTAGTTATTACCAAGGTGATTCACCATCACCCATTAGTGTTGAACCCTTAGGCCCACCCTTCCGACTGAGAGGAAAACTGGTTCTTAGCCCAATGACATTAATGAAATATAGGGAAAACTAGTGCAAAGCACCTAATAATTTTTCTTTTCTTGATGTAATAAGGTCAAGGGATAGTATGCAGGAGAATCCTAGGTTTGCTTGGAATCCTGCACTTTTGTTCATTCTACCAGTTGCTGCCAAGTAACAAGTTTCCAGTTGATGCCGAGTGACCAATTTCTAGTTGATGCCGAGTGACCAGTTTCCAGTTGATGCCAAGTGACCAATTTCTAGTTGATGCTGAGTGCCAGTTTCCAATTGATGCCAAGTGATGCCAAGTGCCAGTTTTTAGTTGATGCCGAGTCATCCAGTGGGTGTTGAGTTGTCTGTGTCTGGTTCATGTTTTGGTTGACATTGCTCGCATTTAATTTTGGTATAGGTAGTTATATTTACTGAGAGCCAACTTGTGGCTTCTCTAAGTTCTAGAAAGTTCTGTAAGCCATTTTGGCAAGTATAAATAGAGTGCTTAGGCTTAGATTAAAGGGATATTGGTAGGAGAGTTTAAAAGAGAAGTAGGATATAAGTTTGGAAATGTGAATTTGAAGCTAGATCACAGATCTAGAAGTTGTATTCTATATCTGGTCGTAACCTAGAAGGCCTTACAACTAGGCATGTATGTTGTTTGCTTGATGAATTAAATAAAGATAACTTGTTCTCTCTCCTTGGTGTTGTGTTTGTGTTGTGTTTTTTGATCTATTAACTCTTGCAAGGTGGTTTAGATAGCTGGGTGAGCCTTTGGCCCTAGTTATTCGTTATCTTGCCTGCATTAGTTGGTATCAGAGCTTGAGGTTTGTCCTTGTGGAGACTGGATCGTGTAGAACCCTGATTTGGATTTGGTTGTAGGGTGGCAGATCTGCGGATTTGACTTATAACTTGCAGAGGGTTACTATCTTGCAGGAACCTAATTTGTAAAGATGGTTCGTGGTAGAGAAAATAATGTTGATAATGCTATATTGGATTAGTTGAGACAAATTACAGCCAGATTAGATGTTGTGGAGACAACCTAGAGGAGAGAAGCACATCTTGATGATGTAAGTGATGATGAAGCAGTAGCACCAAACCATAATCCAAAACCTGAAGAAGGCCAAGATGAAGCAAGATTGTTGAGAGTATTGTCTAGAGTGAATTCAAAGCCTGCTATAGAAGTTGTTCGTTATGATGGAAAATTGGACACCAATGCTGTGTTGGATTGGATCTTTGATATGGAGAAGTTATTTGAGTATGAAAATACTACTAATAATAGAAAGGTGAAGATTGTAGACACTAGGTTGAAAGGTCATACATCTCTATGGTGGGAGCACTTGCAAACTAATAGACAAAGGAGAGGAAATGAGAAGATCAGAACTTGGCCAAAGATGGTGAATAAGGTAAAGAAAAAATTCCTTCCTGCTGATTACCAAGTTAGCTTGTTGAGAAAGATGCAAAATTTGAAGCAAAAAGACATAACTATGAAAGAGTGTACTAAAGAATTCTATAGACTGGACATCAGATCTGGACATGTGGATGATTATGTTGATTTCAAGGTACATTAATGGATTCAGATTTAGAATACAAGATGAAATAAGTTTTTTGAAGCTAGAAAGTGTAGAAGAAGCATATCAATATGCCTTGAAAGCTGAGGAGATCTTAACAAAGAAGCATGAACAAAGATAGAGAGGTAGAGGTGGTAGATTCCAGAGAGACAGAGGTAGATCTTATGGAGAAAGTGGTAGATCTGATAGTTCTATGCAGGATAAAGGAAAATTTGAATGGAAGAATGATGATAAAGGCAAGACTAAATGGAAAAGTGGTAATTCTTACCAAGGAGGCACTAATTCTTATCGAGGAAGAGGTAATTCTTATTGTAGAGGTGGATTTCATGGTAATTGTTTTAGATGTGGCAAAGAAGGGCATAGATCCTTTGAATATAGATCTTCTAAAGGTGGGAAGAATAATAGAAACACTATGATTCAAGAAGTTGATGAGGGTTCACCAAGTGAACCCGAGGCTAGAGAAAATTTGATGGTGAGAAGAACCTTATGTAATAAGGGAGGTGATGAAGAACCTATTTTAAGGAGAAGTCTTTTCAAGACAAGATGTAATATGGCTGAAAAATGCTGTAAAGTGATCATTGACAATGGAAGTTCTACAAATCTAGAATCAGAAGAGTTGGTTACAAAGTTGTAGTTGCAGAGGCTAAAAAATCCCAAACCTTATCATGTTTCATGGATCAAAGATGAGCATAAGATATTGGTAAGTGAGCAATGCCTTGTGAAGTTCAAAATTGGACATTACTTTGATGAAGTTTTGTGTGATATTATGCCCATGGATTGTTGTCATATTTTGTTGGGTAGACCTTGGCAATATGATAGATATGTTGTACATGATGGAAGATTGAATCAATATACTCTTTGGGTAAATGGGAAGAAACAAATATTGTTGCCTTTGATCGAAAGTCCAGATGAGGTTAATTGTATAGCTATAAAAATTTGCATGGTTAATAGGAAACAATTTGAAAAGGAAGTGAAGAAGAATCAAGTTTGTTTTTCTATAATCCCAAGAAAATTGAGTTTTGTCAATGGAGACCGAGTGCCAGAAAATAATGTTAACCGAGTGCTAGTGAATAGTGATTGAGTGACAAATGATAGTATTGACCAAGTGCTAGGAGAAATTGTAGAGTTGCTGAATGAGTATAAAGGCATTATTGCTGAAGATATTCCTGATGGTTTACCTCCTATAAGAAGTAAAATTCATTGTATGGATCTGATCCCTGGAGCTAGTCTGCCAAACAAAGTACCATATAGATTGACACCTACAAAGAATGAAGAACTTAATAGAAAAGTGCATGAATTATTGTAGAAAGGTTTGATCAGAGAAAGCTTGAGTCCATGTGCTGTACCTTCTATATTAGCACCTAAAAAGAATGGAGAATGGAGAATGTGTACTGATTCCAGAGTCATTAACAAGATAATAGTGAAATATAGATTTCCTATGCCAAGGATGGATGACATAATGGATTGTTTGAGTGGAGCAAAGTATTTTATCAAGATTGATTTGAAGAGTGGCTATCATCAGATCAAAATTAGAGAAGGTGATGAATGTAAGACTGCTTGCAAGACAAAATATTTTTTGTATGAATGGTTGGTTATGCCTTTTGGTTTGACTAATGCACCTGGTACTTTCATGAAGTTGATGAATGAAGTTATGAAAAGATTCTTGGGTAAGTTTGTGATTATTTATTTGGATGATATTCTAATATTGAGCAAGACTAAGGAAGAACATCTTGAGCATATTAGACAAGTATTGCAGAGGTTGAAAGAGGAAAATTTGTTGATTAATCTGAAAAAATGTTCTTTTATGCAAGAGAAGATTGTGTATCTAGGATTTGTGATTTCAGCTGATGGATTGAGGATGGATCCTAAGAAGGTTAAAGCAATTTTGGAATGGCCTACACCTGAGAATGTGAGTGAGGTAAGATCATTTCATGGTTTGGCAAATTTTACAAAAAGTTTATAAAGAATTTCAGTGCTGTTTGTAATGCTATGATTGAAACAATGAGGGGAGATAAAAAGGAATTCAAGTGGACACATAGAGCTAATAAGAGTTTTGAGACTTTGAAACAAAAGGTTTCTGAATTACCTATATTGGCTTTACCTGATTTCAACAAAGTATTTCAAGTTGAATGTGATGCAAGTGGTAATGCAATAGGAGTTGTATTATGTCAGGAAGGTAAACCAATTCCTTTCTTTAGTGAAAAGTTGAATGATGCTAAAAGGAAATATTCTATATATGATCAAGAATTTTATGCCATTGTTCAAGCATTGAAGAAGTGGAGACATTATTTGATGCCTAAGGAGTTTGTGTTGTATACTAATCATAAAGCTTTACAATACTTGGGAGGTCAACATAAATTTAATCAAAGACATATGAAGTGGGTTGAGTACTTGTAGAGTTTTACATTTGTGATCAAGAATATGAATGGAGTTACTAACAAAGTTGCTGATGCATTGAGTAGAAGACATTCTTTGTTGACTAAAATGAAGGTTGAAGTTCTTAGTTTTGATGAAATGAAAGAATTGTATGATGTTGATCCTGATTTTTCTGAGGCGTGGAGAGAGTGCAGAGCACCAAATCTGATAGATCACATAAGTAAGTATGATGAGTATTTCATTGAAGAAGGTATGTTGTTCAAAGGTATTCAATTGTGTATTCCTAGAAGTCCTATGAGGTTGAATTTGATTAAAGAAAAGCATAGTGGTGGATTAGCTAGACATTTTGCAATTGATAAGACATTGAGTTTGCTAAAAGAGAAATATTATTGGCCACAAATGTATAAGGATTTTTAGAAATTTGTAAATAGTTTTGGAGTTTTTCAAGTTGCAAATGGAGTGAGTCAAAATACTGGTTTGTATACACCTATTACTGTTCCTACAAAACATTGGACTGACATTAGTATGGATTTTGTTCTACGATTGCCTAAAACAGTGAAGGGGTATGATTCTATATTTTTTGTAGTGGATAGATTTTCTAAGATGGCTCATTTCATACCATATAAGAATATATTAGATGTTGAGCATGTTGGTGAAATTTTCTTTAAAGTGATTGTGAGATTGCATGGATTACCAAGAAGCATTATTTCAGATAGAGACAGTAAGTTTGTTGGTTATTTTTAGAAGACTTTGTGGAAGAAGATGGGTACTGAATTGAAGTTTAGTTCTACATTTCATCCACAAATAGATGGATAGATAGAGGTTGTGAATAGAAGCTTGGGTAATTTGCTGAGATGTTTAGTTGGGAATAAGCTGAGTAATTGGAAGATGGTATTGGCACAAGCTGAATTTGCATATAACAATTCTATGAATAGGAGTACAGGGAAGACACCTTTTGAGATTATTACTAGAATGCATCCTAGAGGTATATCATATTTGAGAGATGTTGCTAGTGAAGAAAAGAGAAGTGCTACAGGAGAAAAATTTACTGATTTTATGGAGTCTTTGCATAAAGAAGTGAAGTTAAGGTTGGAACAAAGTAATCAGAAGTATAAGGAGAATGTTGATTAGTCTAGAAGACACCATGATTTTCAAGTTTGTGATGAGATGATGGTTTATCTAAAGAAAGGAAGATTCCCAGTTGGAACATATAGCAAGCTGAAGATGAAGAAATTTGGACCTTGTAAGATCCTAAAGAAGTTTGACAATGGTAATGCTTATGAAGTTGAACTACCTGATGACATGGATATATCTCCTATATTCAATATTACTAATTTGTATAAGTATCATGAGTCAGATGATGAAGTTGTTGTACCTGATGATTATCTTAAGAAATAGATTGAGGAAGTTGAACAGATATTGTATCAGAGAGTTGGCAAGAGTACAAGAGGAAAATATTACTATGAATATTTGGCGAAGTGGAAGAACAAACCTATTGAAGATGCTTCATGGATTTCTCAATTTGAGTTAGATTCAACTTAGGTTGAGACATCTCAACGATTCTTGTAAATCATTTCTTTCAACCCTAGTTGTCTGATGTAGGAGCATCCTGGGTTTCCTTGGAATCTTCCACTTTTGTTCATTCTGCCAGTTGCTGTCGAGTAACCAATTTCTAGTTGATATCGAGTGACTAGTTTCTAGTTGATGCCGAGTGACTAGTTTCCAGTTGATGCTGAGTGACTAGTTTCCAGATGATGCCAAGTGACCAGTTTCCAGTTGATGTCGAGTGACCAGTTTTCAGTTGATGTTGAATGCTAGTTTCTAGTGGATGTCAAGTGATGCCGAGTGCCAATTTCTAGTTGATGCTGAGTCATCCAGTGGGTGTTGAGTTGTTTGTGTTTGGTTCCTGTTTGGGCCGACTTTGCTCGCATTTAATTTTTGTATAGGTAGTTATATTTGCTAAGAGCTGACTTGTGGCTTCTCTAAGTTCTAGAAAGTTTTGTAAGCCATTTTGGCAAGTATAAATAGAGTGCTTAGGCTTAGCTTAAAGGGACATTGGCAGGAGAGTTTTAAAAAAGAGCAAGATATAAGTCTGGAAATGTGAATTTGAAGCTAGATCGTGGATCTAGAAGTTGTATTCTATATCTAGCCATAACCTAGAAGGCCTTTTAGTTGGGCATATATGATGTTTACTTGATGAATTAAATAAAGATAACTTGTTCTCTCTCCTTGGTGTTGTGTTTGTGTTGTGTTTTTTTGCTGTGTTAACTCTTGTTAGGTGGTTTGGATAGTTGGGTGAGCCTTTGGCCCTAATTATTCATCCTCTTGCTTGCATCAGATAGATATAATGATCTCCCTATGACCATCCACATTTGTAATGGACACAAGACCCCATGGTGCAACTATAAGCCTTGGCCATCAATTGGTCCATTAAAGTGGATTTTTGGTAAATTCCATATTTTTAAGGTAAGTCTAGATGTTTAGAACATTATTAGGGTCACTAGGAGTTTGTAGAGTCCATCTGAAATCAAATTTGCAATAAAACTTGTCTTAGCGCAAAAATTGCAAAAAGTTGCTTAGCAACTTTTGCAAATTTCTTGACAACTTTTCAAAATCTAACTCCTAATGGCTAGAACTATTCGAATCATCAGTGCCATTAGCTCTAGGTGGGTGAGTGAACCCTAGTGACACCCTTTTTCTAGCCACAGAGACCATCCATCATTCATAGCCACCCCATACCAAGGAGTCCCCATGGTTCTCTAAGTGCGTTTTGAGGTTGATCTTTCAAGGGTCATAAATCAGAGCTTGTGAGGGCTATCAATGAACTATTTAATGCTACAAGATGGTGATACTAAGGACTAAAATAACCTATCTTATTTTTGAGAGATCACATTTCGTTTGGATTTGGCACAGCGATCTCACTTGATGCCAAAACTCGTAGTGTGCCTCAATTCATAGGTGCACCACAGTGTAGCTTTGAAACTACTGATCTTGGAATAAAATCATTAGTGCCATTAGCTTTGGGTGGGTGGGTGAACCCTAGTCACACCCTTTCTCCAACCATGGAGACCATCCATCATTCACGGCCACCCCGTATCGAGGAGTCTCCAAGGTGCTCTAAGTGCATTTCAAGGTCAATCTTCCGAGGGTCATAACTTGGAGCTTGTTAGGACTATTAATGAACTATTGAATGCTACAAGACAGTGATACTAAGATCTAAAATAACCTATCTCATTTTTGAGAGATCACATTCCATTTGGATTTGGCATAATGATCTCGCTCGATGCCAAAACTCATAGTGCGCCTTAGTTCATAGGTGCACCACAGCGCAACTTTTAAACCACTGATCTTGGCATCGAATCATTAGTGCCATTAGCTCTGGGTGAGCGGGTGAAACCTAGTGACACCCTTGTTCTGGCCACGAAGACCATCCATCGTCTGTAGCCACCTCGTACCAAGGAGTCCCCAAGGTTCTCTAAGTGCATTTTGAGGTCGATCTTCCGAGGGTCATAACTCGTAGCTTGTGAGGGCTATTGATGAACTGTCAAATGCTATAGGATGGTGATGTTGAGGCATAAAATAACCTATCTCATTTTTGAGAGATCACATTTTTTTTGGATTTGGCATAGTGATCTTGCTCGATGCAAAAACTCACAGTGTGCCTTAGTTCATAGGTACACCACAACGTGACTTTGAAACTGCTAATCTTCGCATCGAATTGTTAGCACCATTAGCTCCAAGTGGATGGGTGAACCCTAGTGACAACTTTGTTTTAGCCACGAAGACCATCAATCGTCTGTACCCACCCCATACTAAGGAGTCCCCAAGGTTCTCTAAGTGCATTTCGAGGTCAATCTTTTGAGGGTCATAACTCGAAGCTTGTGAGGGCTATCGATGAACTATCAATGGCTACAAGATGGTGATGCTGAGGCCTAAAATAACCTATCTCATTTTTGAGAGATCACATTCCATTTGGATTTGGCACAATGATCTTGCTCGATGCCAAAACTTGCAGTGTGCCTCAGTTCATAGGTGCACCATAGTGTAACTTTGAAACCGTTGATCTTGGCATCAAATTGTCAGTGCCATTAGCTCCGGATGGGTGGGTGAACCTTATTCACACCCTTGTTCCAGTGACAGAGACCATCCATTATCCATGGCCACCCTATACTGAGGAGTCTCCAAGGTGCTCTAAGTGTATTTCAAGGTCAATCTTCCGAGGGTCATAACTTGGAGCTCGTGAGGACTATTGATGAACTATTGAATGCTATAGGGAAATGATGCTAAGATCTAAAATAACCTATCTCATTTTTGAGAGATCACATTCCATTTGGATTCGGCACAATGATCTCGCTCAATGCCAAAACTCGCAGTGTGCCTCAGTTCACAGGTGCACCATAGTGCAACTTTGAAACCACTAATCTTGGCATCAAATTGTCAGTGCCATTAGCTCTAGGTGGGCAGGTGAACCCTAGTGACACCCTTGTTCCATCCACATATACCATCCATCATCCCCAACCAGCCTGTATCGAGGAGTCCCAAAGGTTCTCTAAATGCGTTTCGAGGTCGATCTTTCGAGGGTCATAACTCGGAGCTTGTGAGGGCTATCGATGAACTGTCAAATGATATGGGATGGTGATGCTGAGCCCTAAAATAACCTATCTCTTTTTTGAGAGATCACATTCAATTTGGATTCGGCACAATGATCTAGAACATTGAAGGAGGAGGCATACTCAATTTACAAATATGAGCTATTTGTTTTGCCAGACGTAAAGAAATCTTCTCGATTCCATCTAAATAATAGTAGTTGATACCATCTGTATGGATGTAACTATTAGGAATAAGGGAAACTTCATGATCTCAAACATTTAATGTTTACCTCAAAGAGTTAAATGGTTGCCCCATTTTCGTGGCATGTATGGCTGAATCATTTGTATATTGGAAATCTCCCATCCATTTTATGATGGACTCAGCAGTAACTTTGTCATTTGAAGCAAACATCTAGACTAAATTTTCCCTCAACTGATTGGCCGAGAATCCAAGGAATTCAAATCTTTTTTTGCCTATTGCAATGTCTTCCTTCAAAATTGACAATATTCTATCATATACTTGTGATGTTTGTGGTCTTGCATGAAAACCATATTCAGTTTTTGCAATCAAAGCAATTGAATGAAGCTTATTAAAGTCCTCCTCCATAAAAGAGACTTTGAGGAAATCATCAACATACTTTGAAAACTGCCTTGTCACTCGACTTGAAATATTCAAGTTGGGGCCCAAAAAGTAGACCCTAGTTAGAGTAACTAAGGCCTGATGGAATTTCAATGTGTCATTATGTCTAGAAATTGTCAAAGACTTCAATTGATTTTGACTAGTTTGCAACTTCTTTACTTAATTTTGAAGCCATGTTTTTGGGTCAAAACATGTCGACTTCAATTTATGCAGTTCTATTAAGGCCAGACATATGTGCAAAGCTGATTTATTCTCATTATTTAGCAAATCAAAAAAATGACAAATTAGTGTTGGGCCATTGAGTATCCCATGATGAATAAGAGAGTTGATTTGAAATAGTATCTCATAAGGCAGATTAACACCATTTGGAACATTAACAGTTGGAACCATAAATGGAAAGAGAGAAAATGAATTGCCATTTTCTAGAATAAATTACTCTATCATTGCTCTATGAAAAGGCAAGCTTTCAATGATTTTAGTAAGCTCGATACCATCATGAAGTTTCAGACAAAATGCATTTGACTATCCAATGCTATAGAATGTTGAGAAATCTATTGTCTTACCCCAGATAATCTCAATGTCCTCTTTTCAAAATTTGTAAGGATCCTGGTCAACTATCAAACATGATCTCTACACTGCAACCTTCTTAAAAATTCTTGGACCAAACTGCCACTGAGAAAAAAACAAATAACATCACATGTTAACTTTATTAGCATTCTACTCAAAGTCTGCAAGCACCATAATATTTGTAATAAAAAGATAATTGTGTGTGAAATAGGAGGTGAATTTAAAACCTTGCTTGAGCAACAAAATTTGATATCCCTCATAAATTGTATACCTTTTTAACAATTTCTGATAATAACTACCTTTTCCTAATTTAAAAAATGCTTAGTTATCAAAGGTGGGTGTGATAGAAAGTCAGCATGTAAGTATGCTTAGAAAAGGGTTAAGAAACAAACAATAAGTAAGAAGGCTGAGGCACTTCTTCGAGAATCTAGCATCATGTGTTAGTATTTAATGTTACAAAAATTACTTATATGTCTTCTGTTCCTATTATTATCTGTATAAGTCACACATCTTTTTTATGTTATTACAATTTACATTTAAAAGACAAAATATATGTTAAAAGCATTTGGTTATCTCAACCACTTAGAATAAGACATTTCCAGTGCTAGGGACGTTGAGAAAAATTATTGAATTCATATGATATTAATTTTTAAATGGGCCAGTGAATTGACTGATTTTGATTTTGAAAATTTTATGGTTAAATAGGTTTTGAGTTAGAGTAGTGCAAGGATGGAGATTTTTAAGAAGTTTTGTCATCTATATCAGCATTGCTAGAATACAATAAGAGGTAAATAGACCATACATTCTTATAAGTCATAAATCTGTACAAACCACTACTCATATAACATGAATCAATAATAAAAATTTGAACTGTAATATACCATTTATTAATAATGAACATGTTAAAAGCAAAAATTAAAATTGATGATTGACAAACTAAATGGATGTCTACTTTTCTATATTTTTCATTCATTCATCAATTAGACCAATTTATCCATGGACAAAGTACTCAAATATATATCAAAATACATAGATCCATATTAAAAATGTGTCTGATCATGCCATTAGAATGTGTATAATATCAATGTTTCTATATACAATGTGGCATATGCCATCTCAAAATGTCTCATGATGCATCCTACGACAACTATACTATCCTAGGGTGTTGGTGGATGATCAAAATGTAGCCTCTTTGCTACACTAGGTGGATCAGCTGCCTCCTACATAAACAAAAATGGAAAACCCAAAGTTAGACTACTAAATTTATATGATTCTTTGTATCTAACATTGAATTACTGAAATGCATAATGATCTTTTTTGTAATAAAGATTTATACTATCAAAATTTTATAATAAATACCTCTCTCGTCGACCTCCTGTGTTGATCAAGAATCCTCTCATATGCCCTCGGCAATGCTTCTACCTCTTTGATTGTGGGTTGTATATGTTCAAATACATTTGTCAGATGAATCTACAATTTAAACTATAACATTATAAATCATAGCATGCTAAATTTATAACATATTTAATCATGAATTCAAACTACAACTTACTATTGTAGGCTCCTCCCTAGGAGAGAGTGGCCGTGTCATCAAATCTACATAACTCTCTAGTCAAACCTCATGTGCACTAGGAGTCTCCTATGAGATACAAAATAGTAGTTGTTAATATCATGGAAATTAGTTTTGAATTTATTTATGAAGATAAAGATAATAAAAAATAAATGATACTTATACATACAATGGGGCTCTCAGTGCGAATGGAAATCCCTAATGGTCTACGACGCAAAATCTATACATGCTCATCGCTAGTAGCTAGGCCCTATATACATAAAGAATGTAATTAAATGGGATTACCACAAACATGTTACAAGAATGCATTGATATTTAATCAAATAGAAAGCACCTCATTACCTTTCCTTTGTCAATGCGTGGTGGCTCACCCCCCGCACTTTGTCCCCTCAGGACAGATGGTACTTGTGAGATAAAAGAAAGATTAGCAACCATATATTCTACAATATCAAATAGAAAAAAATGTGAACACAACATAATGTACCATAGATGTCTCAAGGCCAAATGAAATGGCTGAGAGCATGGCATCATCAATTTGTCTGAGCTCCTCCTCGGTCATCAACTAAACATGAATAGAGATCACATACATATAAAAGTCAATATGGCTTAAAAATTAAAATTACTCTATTATAAAAATTAATTTTAAATCACATATGTCAAAAAAAAAAAGTATACATGTACCAACACTGAAGGATTCCATGCCTTTGCATTCCCCTCCTCTCTCGCATTAGGGTCTGTAGCCTCTGCGCATGTGTCTGGTGTATCCTCGTCCAATACAAAATGATGCTCAAGAAGATCACCTATGAGACCCAAGCAAATATTCTTGCACATAATGCAAGTGTGAGGCACACAAACATGTGATGAGCTAGCCGATGATGAGCTGGCACCAGCATCATCAACACGAGGAGGCAGGATTGACCTAGCCTGAGATATCATTAGGCTACTCAGCCTATGAATGGCTTTGATGGTCTGAGAGCTAGCCTCTGTCATAATATCCAAATGTTTCACTCGAGGAGGAGGGGAGATATCAGTGGGGGGGGATAAAAGTGCTAGCTTTCTTCTGTTGGGAAGAGGGTCTATCCTGAGGAGCTCCTAGTCCTAAGCCCATGTTGTGCTTCATGCTCCAATAGTTCACTTTAAGTTTCAACACAAATTCTGCGTATAATTTTCTAAGGAAAAAACATGGTTTGTCTAAATTTCCATGTGGAGGGATATCAAAGACCATCCACCAATGATCCTAAAAGTTTGCACGTATGGTGTCATTTGTGCACCATTTAATAGATAGTTTGGATTTTTTTGGGTTGACTAGTAAACCCATTTTTGGGATCGCAAAAAGGCTAGCCAAATCATCTTTGGTTATGTTGAGGGCTGCAACCTCATCATAGTCCAAACCATCATCAAACATCTCGTGCATTTCATCATGCTAATGAAGAGTGGCATTTTGTTGGTTTGTAAGGGTTTCAATGTTATCCACTATGGTGTTTAACATGGATAACATAGGAGCTAATGCGGGTACATTATTATATGTTCTATGCAAACCTCTCAACTCGATGAGATTTGCATTTATCAAATCCTCGATTCAAGGAGGGTTTTGAGGGGGTAGAGGATCATTTGGTGGATGGTTTTGTGGGGGTACTGGATCATTTGGTGGGGGGTTACGAGGAATATTATTCCCTACCTTAGTGTCATCATTCTGATCAGCCATTCCTATTGAATTGCAAAACCTAATATATATTTAAAAAAAAACCTTTTTTTTAACCTTTTTTTTTCCAGAAAAAACCTAGATTCAACTAAAACAAACAAAATCATGCTAAAATCTATTGAATTTAGGTTAAAAATGAGTTGGAAAAAAAAATACCTTAATATCTAATATCCAATATTCAATCGTATATCTGATTGCCCTAGCAAAAAAGTGGCCCCAAATAACGTAATAATGGGCTCGCGGGTCTGTGTTTTTTGTTTTATGTTGTGCACAGATATCCGATATTTGATATATTATATATTAATTATAACATATAATATCTTATGTTTTTATTATTATATGATATTTGATATATAATATATTACATTACATTATATTATATATTATAATACATTACTATATATTATAATATAATATTATTATAATTTATAATATATTATACTTTTTCATTATATATTATATTATAATATATTAATTTTTTATTATTATATATTATATTATATTATATTATATTTTATATTATTTTATATTATATTTTATATATATTATATTACACAACTATATATTATAATATAAAATATATTATTATATTATTATAATATAATATTAAATAATATATTATACTATTATAATATAATATTTTTATATTATTATAATATAATAATATTATTATTATATTATATTATAATAATTATAATTATGGGATTGTAATTATCAAAAATCCTATCACATATTGGATATCCGATGTCAAATCAAATATTCGATAAGGCTCGGCCTTACCTTCCACGTTTGGTACCTAGATAGGTGGAAAAAAGTTAGAGCAGATTTTGAAGTGCTTTTGGACGTCTTCAAACTCTATTTTTTTCACATTGCCACTTTTTGGCACACCATGATCCTGCACATACCCTATACTTTCCCAATCCAAGCAATAAATGCGTGGTTATGTATTGAAAAATGTTGAAAATTAAAGAGAAGAAGAATTTAGAACTGATATAGAGGAATTTTAACCAATTATGTAAAATTAGTTACTTTGACTAAAGAAAACTAACATAATTGAAAATGCAGTAAAGAAAAATGCAAAGCAAGCTAATAGAAAGTAAAATGAGAGATAAGAGGCACAACACAATTTGATCTCAGAGTTTACACTATTAGGACTACATCTTTAGGTCTTGCTCCAACTAGTGGATCGATCTGATTAACTTCCAAAAAAAAAATCAATTACAATGTGTTACAATGTCAATCCCTTCTAGAACATCAGCATTACACTGCTCCGATGTTTAGGACTGAAAATATGTCCTCCATAATTTTCTCTTTCCTTCTCAGCAATAAGTCATTCTTTTGATTCCTCTCAAAGATTGAATAATCTCAATAAATTTTCACCAATTTCTATCCTTCTACCACCCTTTTATACATAAAAATAGGCTAAAATAGGCCAAACCATATTTTACATTAATAGGGCCTTTAACAAATTAACAATAAATAAACCCTATTCAAATAGGGGCTTGGCTATTTATTAAAACATAAAAAAAACATTTGTTATATATATATATATATATATATATATATATATATATATATAACAAATTGTTTAGTGTGGCATAGTGACAATGACCTTTTGGTCGGGGTCGACTGGTTAGGGGTTCAAACCCCACTGGTGGCCACCATTTGCAAATGGTTTGGTGGGTTTAGTAAACATTAAATAGGAAATTGATATTATGAGTTATAACAACCATGGGTGACCCAAAGGCCAGCGACCATCTATTGGAGGTTGGTGGTCATGGGTTCAACCCCCACTAACTCCATTGTTTTACCAAACTTTTCCAGGCTTCCACATTACTAATGTGGAATTCTATGTGCCAGATGGACACTTGCCATGTCAGTGCTTAGACGTCTTCACTACCACGTGTCTCCATGTTGGCTGCCATGTGGGCTTCCTTGCCACACATGTTATACCACATTTTTTGCCACATAGTGCCATGTCACTACACATGTCGTTGCTATGAGCTTCCATGTCACTTGCTGACATCATGCTAACATCATCTATATGGACATGCCACATCATTGATCATTTTGGTCAACCAACTTTGACCGAGCATAACTTTTGCATCTGAGCTTCGATTTTGGCGAAATGAATGTTGTAAAAAAGCTCTCGATAAGACCTTCAATTTGGTGTTGACTTTGAGTAGTTTTGGAGAGTTCCAAATTTCACCTTTTTGATGACCTTTGGTCTAGGGTTTGACCCAAATTTGACTAGCCATAACTAAAGCATATAGACTCCTTTTTTGCCTGTTCGAGTTGCATTGGACTCAAAATTTTGAGGACTTCAACTTGGTATTTATTATTGGAGTTTTGGAGATACTTCAAATTTTAGTGAGAATATCCTCCAGATCACCCTAGGGGTCCTAGGACCCCTAGGGACACATGTCACAATGCAATGGGTCTAGTGGGTTCGTGGGCTAGCCCATGACCACATTTAACCCATAGCATCAATTATCGTATGTCTCTAGGGGTCTTAGGACCCCTAGGGACACATATTATGATGTAATGGGTCTAATGGGGTTGTGAGCTAGCCCATGACCCTATTGGAGCATCATTTACCCTATGTCCCTAGCCCTAGGGATACATGTTGCAATGCAATGTGTCCATTCAACCCATTGAATCAATTACCTTATCTCCCTACTAGGACCCCTAGGAACACATGTCACGATGCAATGGGTCGAATGGGGTCATGGGCCATTACATCGATTACTCTATGTCCCTAGGGATCCTATCAATTAATCTATGTCCCTAGGGGTCCTAGGACCCCTAGGGACACATGTCATGATGTAATGGGTCTAATGCCCATGACCCCATTCATCTCATTGCATTGACTAGCCTACAACCCCATTCAACCCATTGCATCGATAACCCTATGTCCTATCCCTAGGGGGGACATAAGGTAATCGATCATATTGTAATTTAATAAACTATATAATACTATGCGATAATTTCTAATACTATGTATTAATATATATTATAGTAATATATATTTAATATAATAATAATAGTAATAATAATAATATAGATAATACATGATAATATATAATAATATATAGTAGTAAGATACTAATATACTATCTAATCATATTTAATATCATTTATAATATTATAACAATAAATTTTATTATATAATTAAAAAAAATAGTATTCAAATATATCATTACATTTTAAATGTGAAAACATATTTAAATATGTTTGTTAACTAAATGTGAAAACAAATTTAAATATGTTTATTTCCCACCTTCTCAATTTTTGAAAAAAAAATTGTCATCAAATTTTGGGTACCCGATTTGAAATCGGTTACCTGATCTAAGAATGGGTACCCAATCTAGGCACCGGTATGGGTACCTAATCTAGGCATGTGTACAGTTACCTGATCTAGGAATGGGTACCTAATGTTGGATGGGGTATCCAAGTAGGCATGGTATTTACCAAACCTCTTTGGTCAACTTAAAAAAAATGTTTGAGACATGTTTTAGTGACATTCAGACTTTGAGTAGCCATCTGACAATATTTTTTCATCGAAATTCAATGAAACGAAAAGGGTTTTTTGATAACACTCTCAAGATTCCATCAATATAATTTTTGTCAATTTCTAAGTTTGATAGGCATTTATTGGTTAATTTTTAATGAAGATGTCTACAAATTGTTGATTGACATATGTATTTATTAGTTAATTTTTAATGAAGATGTCTGTAAACTGTTGATTGACATACTAATTGAAAAATAGCTATAACTTTCAAATGGTATAACATTTTTTTAATCTAAAAGTTGCATCACATTCTATGCTTTGCCTAGTATAAGAAAAAAAGAAAATAAAAAATTAATTTTGTAAAGTTTTCAATTAGCTAAGGTGGCTAGACATAGGAGTTTTTTATTCTAAAAAAGTTATAGTAGAAAATTCATATTTAATTATTTATTTGGAATAAAAATACCCAAAAATATGTGTCACATTCGAGCATGAGTCTACTTTTTATATCTAAAATTATATTAAAAAATATTATCATTTTATTTTGATTAAGGTGGTTAGACATACACCTACTTTTTTATTTTCGCCCTGAAATTTTTGTAGTACTACATTAAATCCAAAATTTTGACAAATCAAATATTTTTTCTCCAGATAAGGCCTAGTATTTTAGAAACTACATTCAATTTCCTACACATTCTTTTCTTACAACTTTTTGAAATAAAAGCCCATAACTACTTTAAAATTATGTGTCAACGTAACCCTGATTTGTTGGTTTTTCATTGCCACTTAAGGCCATAGTTTGGTTGACCATGATCTTGCACATGCCCATTAACTTTTGTGAAATCTTCATAAGATTTAAATTTATAAGTGCCAAACTAATTTATAACTAGGACAACATAATTTCTAGAAGTTTTTTGATTGCCATTTTTTATTTTCGAAGGAAAACCACATGGAGGTGTAAATTCAAATGAACATTATGTGGCATACTATTTTGATAGTATGTTTTGGTAGGTGATCTAACACTAATATAGATATCTTAAATAAATTTATCTAAAGAATTTTAATAGATATCCAGTACAAAATGATTGAAATTTAATTTAATACACACAAGCCTATTTATATTTCTAAAAAAATTGATGATTTATTTCTCAAAACATTATAATTTTAACAAATATTTTATGTGGTGTTTATTAAATTATTTTTAAAAGTGTATTATGTTTATAGTGAAATTAATTTTTTTGACATGTAGATGGTTGTCAAATTTAACCTAGAAAGATAAATGTTAACATTAACCCACTCACACCATCCCAGTCCACCCTTTCTACCATTGTAGAATTCCTATCAATATTAATTAAGGATCTAGAAGCTTTTTACATATGGAAAGAAGATATGAACGAGACATTTTGTAGGCTATTATATATATGGCAAGAAGATAGAAATGAAGCACATGGCCAATACAATTTTATTATAAGAAATAGTGTTCCTAGAAATGATACCATCTCTTATAGTTTTGCATGTTTTGAACACATTACCCAAAAATGCAAGCATGACAAAGCATGGTAACCCATAATAAGCATCTACTGAGATAATTTGCATTGAAGAATGAAATGATGATAATTTAAAAATATATTATTACCACAATAGAGTGTTCCCTATTCAAATGATTGTCAAGAATAAGAACTATAAAGTTTACTGAAACCACGCAGTGTTGATTTTTTAAGTCAATTTTTTATGTAGCATTCTAAGAAAAATAATGTCCAGCAAGACGAGAGTAATTTTAGGTCACTTAGATCGCTTGCAAAGATCTTACTTGAAATTTTATAGGCATTTATTTCTAGCTTGGAGTGAAGTGTCATAATGATGCAAATGCTCTAATACTAATGATTTCAAAATAGAAACCTCTTTGAATTAGAGTCAGGTGATGATTAGTGGGTGTGTAAATAGATTGTTGAAAGACTGGAAATGATTGAATGAAATTTTAGAGGTTCATAGGCATTCTTAGAAAGTTTTAATGCCATCTTTTTAAACATCGTTACAAATTGAAAATTGCATAATTTTCTTCTATGAAATTGTCTCTTAATGTCTATTTTACTCATAAATAATTGTCCTAAAGAATCAAATCCAAAATTAGATTTTACACCTTTATAAACTAACACCATCTAGACTTACAATGATTTATTTTAAACATGCTCTAGCCAGTGCCAAATATAATTAAATTTAGGTTATCAATATAATTGGATTGTCATTGACGTAGGAGGTGTGTTTACCTGACATCATTATAAACTCTATTTTCACAAATATGAATGGAATATTCAACAATCAACATGACTCTTGGACCTACAAGGTGCAAGTGTCGGTATAATTAAACATGAATTTCTAGAAAAAACAAGTAGCATAATCATTGTACACAATATAAATTTTCACGGAGAACATTTATATAAATACAAATTTAATCTAAATACATTAGAATTGTCTTTTTATGAGTATTTTACTCATCAATAATTGTGTCCTAAAGATCCAAATCTGAAATTAGATTTTACACCTTCATAAAGTAACACCATCTAATATTACAATGATTTACTTCAAATGTGCTCTAGCTAGTGCCATTTATGATAGAATTTAGGTTTTCAATATAGTTGGATTGTCTTCGACATGTGATGTGTTCATAAGAAACTCTATTCTTACAAATATGAAAGAAATATTCATTGTCTTTGACATATGAAGTTTCTTTAAGTGACATCATTAGAAAATCTATTTTTACAAATATAAATGGAATTATCAACAATCAGTATAACCCTTAGACCTACAAATTACAAGTACTAGCATAATTCAACACAAATTCCAAAAACTGAGAGCCACTAAATTAAAAAATATCGACATAATCATGGTACTGACCTTAACTTTACACTAACAACATTAATATCCACACAAATTTAATTTGAACGCATCGAAATCATAGTTGGAGAATTGTTTTTTCCACAAAGTGGCCCATGATCAAAATTATTGATCCAAAGTGCCCCTGCTAAATAAAATAATGTACAACACATGATTAACAAAATGGGACAAAATAAAAGGGTGATTGAAAGAATAATCATAGAGGAAAAGATAACCGCCCAGTAGAAGTGCACCACCGAATATGGACCCTGACAAAATGAATGTCCTTGCAACCAGTAAGTTCACAGGCAATGAGGTGCACATGCTTATTGCAATAGGGCCAAACAATGAAGTGGCTCTGTTTATTCCAAAATAACAGTTAGATCATTATAAATTCAAGTAGAATTTGTCGAGTTGATTATAGATTAATCATGGGTGTAGTGAGCATTTTCAAGTCCCCAGTCATAATTGTAATCAGCCTCTCCATGAGCTGTTGCAATGGAGGGAACTGCTACAGAGTAGACCTAATCCGCAAAGAGTCTGCCTAGTCTCCGCTGATGAAATCCCTCAACCTGACGAAGCCCAAAAGAATGCAACTATCTATGGAGTGGACCAAAAGGTAGGTGGAAAGGCTATAGGAGATGGAAAGAGGAGGAGTGAGCAGCTATTACAGCCCACTAACCGTAGGTGATGACAGATTCATAATGTAGTTGGGTGTAGGGAGTCCATCTCCACTGCTGCACCACCTCATCCTAGAAACGGGTAGCGATCTCATTTGGCTGCAATGCGGACCCAAGTGCACAATTTTCTATAAATAGAGTGATCCCCTTTACAACCCCCACGCATCTCCCACCTACAAGGCTCTCACTTGCAATACCAAATTTTGCACTACCTTGCCCCACTAATGCAACCCTTGCCAGACGTGCGGGTGTAATACTCCAAAATTGGCTCATTGCCATGATACCAATTTTGGTCCATCTAAATCAATTCTAAAGTCCTATTTCACTAGGAAAATTCTTATTTCGAGTTTCACAACTTGACTTAATTGTCAAATTCTTAAAACCCTAATTTGCATTAATCAGACTCTTTATTTAATTCATATACTATTGACTCATATTAGTCACATTAAACCTATTGATTAAGATTTAATTTAATTATTAAGTATTTATACTTTAATTAAATTAAATCATCACCTAAGGCTAATGTACTATGGAATTAAATTTATTTAATTTAATAAATATGCTTATTTTAATTAATTAAACAAAATTATTCAATGAAATAGAAAAGCTATTTCTAATTAATTAAGCAAAGTTATTTAATTAAATAGGAAGCCATTCCTAATTAATTAAAATGAAGTTATTTAATTAAATAAGAAAAGTGTCTATAATTAATTAAATAAAATTATTTATTTAAATGGAAAAGATATTTATGAGAGCATATCTCATTTTATTAAATTAAATATTATTTCTAATTCTTCTCTTCAGTTCAAAAATGGAAATTCCTAGTTCACTACTGATCAAATTAGAAGTGACCCAGATCACTTGCTTCCACACTAAAGTTTATCTGAGCTGACTGACTCTTATACTTAGATTTGAGTTAGTTAACTCCCTTTAATTTGGGAATTTTCCACCTTAACCGAACCTCATCTTCAATCTTGACCGTTGATTGAAATTGATCTCAACTATTGATGGATTCCGGGAAAATCTATTTAAGAGACCCTCATTTCTTCATTTTGGGAGGATGAATTGAATTGCTATGAAAGTGTTGTTGAAATTCATACTCACATTTTTTCACATTTGCTCATATTTTGCATACATTTGCATCCTTTTTCTAATTTCATTTAGTATAATATGCATATGATTAATCTAGTTTCCTTTACTTGTTCTAAGATTAAATGCATATCTCATCATAGATTACTTTGCATTCTCACATAGATTAGTTGCATATCAAATCCTTCATTCTTAGACGGTATGGTTGCTTGCACCTTGATTCTGAGGTTATTAACAAGAAAAATCCCTTTAGATAGAAGGCAACATGTCACTTTGTAGGGCAAATCTTGGGTGAACAATCTCATGTTCATTCTAGGATGAATCTACAAATAAGGACCATGTTGAAGTGTGTGTATTAAATGGAGGCCACATTCCATGCATATATTTTTGGTGCCCACCATGGGGCCGAGAAAATCAATTTCTCATTCCTTTTCTACACTTTTTAAATTAGTTTTCAAGCTCTTTATTCGTACAGTTCCGTGTAGGTTCAAGAATCTTCACTCAAGATAATCAATTTTCATGCAAGGATTCTGAATACTTGTGCGAAGATTCTTTTCGGTTCACGTGAGAAAGTGCTCAAGCACATGAAATTTTGCATGGCACCTTGTTTCTTCACGCAGGCCGTAAAAATATTTCGCATGGCTCTGCAAGAAATTTTGTGCGAGATCTTGTAACAAAAAATTTTGTTTCAAGAATTTTTATTTCACAATTTATTTAATCTTCTTAACGTACTTTTCTTGGAATTTGTGTTGCTCTATTTCTCTAATTTTCTACAGTTTAACTGTTGTCTATAGGACAATTTGTCAAAGATTCCTCATACAACCCACTCAAACATGGATTGACGATTTGCTTGCAGGACGCTGCCAAAGATACGTTTGTCAAAGGCCAATTTTCAAAGCCACAAAATAGCGTGTCTTATTTTCTTGTTTTTCAAACTATATTAATTAGGGCTTGTGAA
Source organism: Cupressus sempervirens (assembly GCA_028749045.1). Classification (NCBI taxonomy): domain Eukaryota; kingdom Viridiplantae; phylum Streptophyta; class Pinopsida; order Cupressales; family Cupressaceae; genus Cupressus; species Cupressus sempervirens. The sequence continues at coordinate 526,859,951 of CM053790.1, forward strand.
CTTCTTAGGGTGCAAGATGGAAGAATATGGGATTATGCTCTTCACCATTTGGAGGTCATGACAAAGCATGAATCAGAAACCTAGATGCTTCTAAAAGATGACATTCCAACAGAGGCAAGCAACTTAGTGGTTCTCCCAAACAAAGCCTTTAATGAAGGGATGATGATTTCCTTTTAGGGAATCAAAGTCTTGGAATAGGCCAAGGTGGGATTGATTAAGCCAAGTCGGTAATTAACTTTTTTTTCATGTTTGGGTGACAAAGTAAGGGAGAGGAGTATGCTCTTTCCCCTTGAGGGAAATAAAAAACTTTGACCCTTATGATCAAGCCACTAGGCCGAGTCAATCCTTTAGAGGGCCTTTCAGAGTGATCCAACCTCTAGGAATGACCCAAGTGAGCACACTCCTTTCACTAGAGATTCCAAATCACTATAATCAAGATGCTTTATAGAGAGAAAGACTCCAAAACCAGATTAATTTCTTCCCTTTAATTCTTGATATCGCATATCAAGGGGAAGCCATGTCTGTGCACTGGTCAGTGCTGGCCCTTGGCTTGCTAAGAAAGTAGTGTGCACTTTCAGATGCTGGTGTGGGCTGTTGGCCTCAACTCCACTTGCGGAGCCATCACGAATTAATAGAAATGGAAGCCAAGCAAAAACCTCTTAGTTAGACGCCACCTGGTTCACGTCCGAAAGGAGGCATAATCTTTGTGCAAGGAGGGGGAAGAATCTCTCTTGTAGAACTCACCATAGGCATGCTACTGGATGTTTGAAGGTGGTATACATGCTTGTCCCCTACCACAAGGGCCCTCATTCAACATATATTATTGAGTCCTTTGAATATACCAAAAACATGGGTGCCCTTTAGGGGGTGACACGGCTGTGTGAGGTACACGCATGCGCATAAGATGTGGGAAAAAGGTTTTTCCTTCTCGACCAATTTTTTTTTAAGGGATAAAAGCATGTTTGTTCTTAAGTCATAAACAAGTCCAAAACTATTTACAACAAACAAAGGTAAAAACTCCCCTATCCTGTCGAGTTTCTTTGCCCTCGGTAGGACTATTTTCAACTAATGCTTGCCTCCCACTGTCTTGTTTAAACACATTGCCTAAATTGAATCCTAAACATTGTCCAAATGTCCTACCAAGTTAACTTCACTATCTGTCGAATAATTTTTTTTTGGTATATCTCCCCAATCTATCCAAACAGTCTAAAATCTCTTCGAAATCCAATGTTGTTGTTAATCTGGTCTAGATTTTTGCGCAGACTTGTACTTTTTTGCATGAGAATTCATCTTTTTGCACGAGCCCATTTAGGTCTTGATGTGAGATCTTGTGTATACCCGCATGAAATTAAACAACTATCATGAGTCTTCACACAACCTGTAAATATTTTTTGCGTGAAATTAAACCACTATCATGAGTCTTTGTGCGACCTGTTGAACTTCTTCGTGCAGCTTGGAGAGAATATTTGGGCAAAGTCCTGCTCTAAAATTGTCAAATCAGTCAATTTGACCAATCTGCAATCTTAGTCTAGTTAGTTTCCTGCACTAAGTTGTCCTTTTCTGTTTCAAAATAGTCCTAAAATAGTGGCACTTTTCTGAGCTGAATACTTGTGTCTCTTACTTTGACTGGTCTCGTCTTTTGAATTATCTTTTATCTTCATCTCTTAAATACTTTTCATACTCCATGTTACGATAGTCATAAACTTTGGCTTTTTTAGCCTTCAAATTAGACTACTCGTGCCTTGGTATACAACATTTTTGTCCTACCCTATTGAGATTCAGTCTTAGTGTAGTACTTGTCTAGATTTTTGCTCTTTGGTAGGTCATCTATGACTGTAGCGAAAAGGAGTGGAAGTGTGTTTTATCCCCATAACCTTAGACGTGGTTGTGCTAGGGGTCATGATCATGGAAGAGGTTGCTTATCTTTCATTACACAATTTGTATCTAGTTTGGCTAGTGAGGCATCTTCACGATCTCCCTCACCTGCCAAGTCACCTCGAGTTCGACAAACATTTTTCATAAACTTGCAACAAATTAGGAAATCCTTTGTATCAAGAGGACATTGAGATAGGTAGAGGTCCTACATCACCAAACATGATGTCTAATTCCTTTTTTGGAGGACCTTTTGAAACACAACACATTGAAACTGAACACGTTCCTACAAATCATGAACCTGAACATGGTGGTCATAGTAGACATCAAGAACCACCTAGGAATGACAAAGAGAAAGAGAAAGACTATGAAACTTATGAGAAATAGGAAGAGGTGGAAATACTCCCTGAACATAGAAAAATGTTGAAGAGACAAAAACTTTCAAAAGGTCATGGGAATCCTACTCAACGAAGAAAAAAAAAAGTACTTTCTCAAACTTGCCCAAGAGGGAGCTAAGCTACCCTCTCATTTCGATGTGGAAACCATTATCACACATGAAGAAGAAACTGAGACTTCTAAACTCCAAAAACAATTGAAAATTATGCAAGATCAACTAGCTAAGATGATGCATGAGAAGGAGAAACCCACGAAGACATACACATTGGACGCTCTTTGTTCATTTCCATTTGACAAAAGCATAAACATGTTGTCTTTCCCATGAGGCGTAGAGCTACCCAAGTATGACAAGTACTTTGGTACTACAAATAACCAAGATCACTTGTGGGAATTTGGTGCTTTGTCTATGGAGTTTATACACAACCAAACATACCTCATGCATTTATTCCCTAGAAGCCTAGGTGGTCAGGCTTTTGAGTGGTTCTCACATTTACCTCTTGGTATCAAGATGTTTGACGAAATTGCCAATCTATTTGTTCAATAGTATTCTCATAACATACAACACCCTATCAATATTTGAGATCTATGCAACCTCAAACAGAAAGTTGGAGAACCTTTTTTCACATTCCTCCAATGGTGGAGACAACTGTGCACTAAGTATTCTCGCAAAATTCTAGAAACAAAGAAGCTTTCTATTTTCATTGATAACCTCCTACCTGATTTTAGATATAAAGTCCAACATCAAGGTCCACATACCTTTGAAGACATGATCATGCAGGCTATCCATATCGAGGAATTTATAGTCAAGAAAGGTGAACTTACTCTTTAGAGGGACATAAAACAAGGTTCCATTTCTAACAGGGATAATACCAAACATGTCAACAAGAACTGAGAAATTGTACATGATGGAGTCGTTGACAATGTCACACTCAAACCTGCTAAAGTGGCATTTAATCTCACAAATGGCCTCAAAGTAGCCAAAAATGTTGAGAAACCTACTCTTGACAACAAAACATTCGAGAAAAAACTGAGAAATTCCTGGGCCACACACCCTAAGCGAGAGTATACACCCTTGGGTGAACCTCTAGATGTGGTTTACAAAATATTGCTACAACATAAGCTTATTTCACCAATGGATAATCCTCATCCCTATGATTTGCAACCACGTCCACCATGGTGGAATGAAACCTCATTCTATGAGTATCACCAAAATAAGGGACACAAAACTAGCAACTACATAAACTTGCACCATAAAGTCTAGGACATGATTGATGTTGGTGATCTTGAGGTAGATGGACATAACAAAAACTCGGATCATAAGGCATTCAAAGAACCTTTCCCAGCTTATTGAAAAGGAGAGACTTCAAAACCACAACCCTACAACAAGGTCAATTATACATATTCCAATGATGACAATGTCATTCACATGGTTGAACCTATGGATTCTGAATACTGCGACATTGTTACCATTAAGGGCAAACAAGATGATGACAAACCCAAGACACCATTTGTCTTAAGGGGTCCTACTCTCAACGCAATGGATAATACACCCTCGCAACACTATGCTAATGTTGTCATGCATTCTCGCACCAAGTTGTTAATCAAAGGCCCTATGCCTCCTACTTCAGATCCTAAACAACATAAAGACAAAGCCCTTGCTAGTCCATCTTGCAAAGGTGCAAAGCCCACAACAAACTTGATAGCAACCAGTTATAGTGTTCTCGATCAATTGAAATGAACTAATGCTCAAATTTTCATCTTTGAGCTACTTAAAATCTCACCTACTCATAGGCAAATTTTTGACAAAGCCCTTACTGAGGCAAATGTTCCTCAAGATCTTGATCTTGAGTGATTTCAATCCATGGTAGGTCACCTGACCTCACCTTATCTCATGACTTTCGCCAAGGAGGATGATAACTCGCTAAGTCACCCACACAATCAACCCTTACATATCAAGGTTATGATCCATCAGACACATGTTCGTCGAGTACTTATCGATAATGATGCTGGCCTAAATATTGTCTTTGCTACACTCCTTAGACAATTGAATTATTCTAAGCACTCTATTGATCCTCAACATAAGATCAAAATCAAAGTGTATGAAGAAGTGGAATGAAAGTCTCTAGGTCTTATGGTTTTGCCCATTCGCATCGGTCTTGTAGAAAGGGATGTCACCTGTCAGGTGCTCAACATTCCCTTGGCTTATAGCATTCTGTTAGGATGACCATGGATACATGAGATGTGCACTATGCCATCCACATACCACCAATGCATCAAGTTCCTATTTCATGGCTCTGAAATTACTATTCCTGTCACTACTAGCTATACCTGCAATATGCTCAAGGCTGTTGAAACTTTTGTCCCTGCTAACCATGAGTCTACTAATTATCATGACAATAAGCTAAAACAAATTGATTAGTCATTCAAATTGAAAGAAAACTAGCATGGGAGAGTATCACATTGAACCAGTGCTATCATTAACATCTCTCCTAGAGTCTCCTCGACGTTATGGGAGACCCTCAGAGGAAAAGAAACCATTCGTGCTGACACCCCAGACCAAGTACAATAACACTTTTGTCAAGGTTAAAATTCCCTTAGAAGATGAAAGTGAAAATAGAGCCATTTCTACATGGCTTTATAGAGAAGAGGCTCCAGTGGACCTAACAGAGCAAGCTCAAGAAATCACTCCTAAGAAATATGAACCTAGTCTTAGGCTTATGAAGCATTTTGGTTACAAGGGAACTCGCCCTATTGGGTGCAGTAAAAATGGTCTAATTGATCCTATCAAAGAAAGAGCTCAAAGAAACTGTGACACAATTGGCCTAGGGTTTAAGAAGGTTCCTTTTCATTTGGGACCAAATAAATTCATACCAACACCTGAGAGTTCATCTGAAAATGAGTCACAAGCTGAGTCAGATACTCAGGAGGAAGAATTTGATGAGGAGGATTCCTATCCTCATCCTATCCCTTATGATCTTGCTAAATTCTTTAGTGAGCTAGATGACTTTATGCCATGTGTTAGCACTGTGGATGATACTAGTGACTCTTTTGAGGAAAATACTGAGCAAATCAAATATCATTTAGAAAAGAGAGAATCTAGTTAGTCATGTCATGTTGAGTATTTGTGTAAGAACCCAGAGGATGAAGGTGAATATGTCCCTATCACTGTTGGGGAGTTCTATAATCTCTCACCATGTAGCACTGATTCTAAGGAATATGAGTTTGACTCTCTTTCAGAAGTGACTACTGATAAAGACATTGACCAAGTGCATTTCTATGAAAACCAAATTGAAGTGGGTGAAACATCTAGGGTTAGGTCACATGGGTCGGATCCAACTAGTGTCCTAGAGTCATCAAGTACTGATGTTCATACTTTGAGGCATTTGAACACACTTGTGGATGAGGTCACCGTAGGTCTCAAATTTCTAGTCCAAGCACTTAATGACTATATTGTGAATGCAATTGAACCAACCACTACTCTCTCACTCACACATCCCAAGCTTATAGACTAGAATCCCAATGCATCTATCGAAGTCCCCATGTTCCAGAATGATTATGCTCTCGCCTATCACCTAAATGCTATTGAACCTATAACATCTTCCACCAATGAGTAGAGTATCAAGATGACTAAAGATGACATCAAATATCTCAGTCATATAATTAAAAAGAAAAAATGCAAAATGTTTGATGGTGAAAAGCACATTGTGGTAGTGTCAGAACCTAAAAATGTAAAAAAGAAAGATGTATCCAAGGGTGAAAACCTCTCTGAGGTGCCCACATATGAGATATTTGATGCACTTCCTAGTCACTTTTAGGAGAGATCATTAGTGTTGATAGAGATGATGCAGCTAATTAACTTGGGCATAGAGGAACATCCTCATATGATACATTTGGCACAGTCACTATCACCTAAAGAAAAGGAAGAATTCATTGCCTTTTCCAAAGAAAAGAAAATAAATTTTTCTTGGACATACTCTGACATGCTAGGATTGGATCTTGATCTTATCATGCATCACTTGTCCATAGCATCAGGCATCAAACCAGTTAAACAAAAGCTTTAGAAAATGCATCCTCATGTTGCATTGCTCGTCAAAGTAGAATTGGAGAAACTTCTAAAAGTTGGTTTCATCCGTACAATTGATTATGTTGAATGGATATCCAATATTATTCTAGTTTCCAAGCACGATAGGTAAATTAGGGTTTGGACAGACTTCTATGATCTTAATTTGGCATGTCCTAAAGATGACTTTCCACTCCCTAATATTGATATGATCGTGGACATGATAGTTGGCTATGAGATGTACTCACTTATGGATGGTTTTTATGGATACAATTAGATAAAAATTGCACTAGATGACTAGGAGAAAATGACTTTCACATGTGCATGGGGAACCTTTTGTTGGAATGTGATGTCATTTGGGTTAAAGAATGCTGGTGCTACGTATCAGTGGGATATTACTATAATTTTTCATGACATGATGCATAGAAGCATGGAGGACTACGTTGATGATACCTTGGTCAAAAGTGCTAAACACAATACTCATCTACAAAATTTGGGGCCCATCCTAGATCATATGGAAAAATTTAGTCTTTGACTCAATCCTAAGAAATGCACATTTGGTGTTACATCAAGAAAGTTGCCAGGGTACATTGTTTCTGCAAAAGGAATTGAGGTAGATCCAGAGAAATTACAAGCAATAATGGACATGCCACCACCTCAGAACATCAGTCAAATGAGAGGACTACAAGGAAGGCTTCAATCTATTCATAGGTTTATTTCACAATTGGTGGATAGATCACAACCCTTCACAAAGACCTTACATAAGGGTGTGAAATTCAATTGGAGCTAGGATTGTGAGCAAAGCTTAACATAGATCAAATAATATCTTGTCAATTCGCCAATCCTAATGCCTCACATCCATGGGAAGCCTTTTCTTTTATACATCTCGGTAACTGAAACGTCTCTAGGAATCCTTTTGGCTTAGGAAGATGATGACAACAAAGAAAAATCTATTTACTACTTGAGCTGAACACTGGTCTCTTACGAGAAGAACTACAAAATTATTGAGAAAGCTTGCTTGAATATTATCTTTGCTTCCTAGAAGTTGAAACACTACATGCTTGCCCACACTACGAGGCTCGTGGCTAAGATAGACCCACTAAAGTACTTGCTTAGTAACGTTGCTCTCATAGGATGATTGGCTAAATGGGTTATGAGAATCAGTGACTTTAACATCCAATACGTTGAACGCAAGGCTATCAAGGGATAGGTAATTGCAGATCAGCTAGCCAATGCACCCATACAAAGTATTCTACCAATGAACATTTATTTCCCAGATGTGTTGATTCTAGCACTCATGCTCCACACATGGGTTATATTCTTTGATGGGTCCTTCACACAACAAGGATCAGGTGCTAGATTAATCTTCATTACACCAAAGAGATACTCACTACCCAAAGCATACAAGATTCTATTTCCTTGTACAAACAACATTGCTGAATATGAAGCTTTGATCAATGGCATGAAAATTGTAGCTAAATGGAGAGTGGATCAATTAGATATCTTTGGTGACTCCCAAATTTTCATCAACTAGGTTAATGATGTGTACCAAACAAAGGATGTGAAACTAATTCCTTACAAGCACATGGTTGATGAATTAAAGAAGTATTTTTCACACATCACCTTCCAAAAAGTTCCACAAGTAGATAATAAAGCGACTAATGCCATGGCCACTCTAGCCTCCTTGCTACAAATGCTTGAAAATAATCTCTGACATGAGTTCTTGGTGAAAGTGTTACACTAATCAAAATATGACACCCCTGATTCTAAGATGATCTATTCTATTATAGGACAAGAATCATCTTTCTACCATCACATTTATTCCTACCTTTGCAATCAAACCATTCTAGAATATCTAACCCAAAATGAGAAATGTTACCTAATCTGTAATGCTTTGCATTATGTCATTATTGTTGATGATTTGTATAGGAGAGGTCTAAATGGAATGCTCCTTAGGTGTTTAGAATCCAAAGAGTCCAAATGCACACTAATTGATGTTCACAAGGACATTTGTAGATCTCATTCCAATGGCCTGACACTAGCTCGCAAACTCCTTTGTGTTGGTTACTACTGGCCCAAAATGGAGCAAGAAGCTATCAAGTATAATAGATCCTGCAAGTAGTGTCAGCTACATGGGAATGTCATCCACGCTCCAGCTAGAGAGTTGATTCCCTCTACTACAACATGGCCATTCCAACAATGGGCCTTTGACTTGGTGGGACATATACACCCAACCTCCTCTAATAGACATAAGTTTATTATCATGGCTACAGATTATTTCACAAAGTGGGTAGAGGCAGTACCTCTCACAGTTGCTGATGGCAAAACTATAGCACTTTTCATCATAGACTACATCATTTTTAGATATGGTGTGCCGTCGTCAATTATTACTGACAATGGAGGACAATTAAATAATAAAGACCTCAAGGAATTATGCAAGAAATTCAAAATCACACAAAATTGGTCTTCCATTTATTACCCCCAAGGTAATGGCCAGGCCGAGGCATCAATAAGGCAATCCTCAAAATTCTTTATCGCACAGTCAGCAAATTAGGGAGAGACTGGCATCTCCAAATCAATCCAACCCTGTGGGCATATAGGACAAGCATCAGAACTCCAATGGACATGACTCCCTTTGCGTTGGTGTATGGCATGGATGTTGTGCTTCCAATAGAGGTCAAGATTCCTACCTTGAGAATCTCTATGAAGGGCCTTATCACTGATGATGACTACAGGATAGCTTGGCTTCAAGAGCTTGTGTTACTGGATGAGCGTCAATAAGTGGCATGTGATCATCTACGAGCATATCAAAAATGAATGGCAAGAAGCTACAATTAGAAGGTCAAGCCACATGACTTCCAACTGGGTGACCTCGTCTTGAGAGAGAACCCTAAGAATCAACAATAGCAAGTCCAAAAAGGAAAGTTTGAACTGAACTGGCTCAATCCTTACATCATTACTACAGTATATGGATCTAGTGCCTATCAGCTTTCCACAATGAAGGAGAAGTGCTTAAAGAACCTATGAACACTCTCCACCTGAAGTGATTTAACAGTTGATCTGATATCAGTAAGCTCTTTGTACATATCTATATGTCCTGTAAAAATTCTAAAAATTAGAAAAAGTCCTGAAAAAAATTGTCACCCTGGTGAAAACCTAGCGATAGGTGCCTTAGTAAACCAAATTTATTTATTCTTTTGAAAAAATAAAAAATACAAAAAAGAAAAAAAAATACAAAAAAATGAAAAACAGGAAAAGTGCCATTGGTGAAAACTTGGAAATAGGCATCATGGTAGCAAAAAAAAAGGAAAATCCTATCAAGAAGGTGAAAACCTAGTAAACAGGTGCCTCTTGTTCCCAACGCTCCATCTTACAGTGCATCTTATAGCTATTTTGTACAATCACTTTCATGCTTTCACTTTCCTGATTTTCATGCTTTTTGCTCATGTATCCATGGATTGAGTCTTCTCACAGCTCAAGGGCATTCCCCTTCAGTGTCACTACTTTTAAGATTCTCCTCATAGAATCTCCCGCACGACAGTCACCAGTGGTCCTCACTGCATCTGCCTATTGTTGCCAGTGTCACTCTTTCAAGATTCTCCTCATAGAATCTCCTTCGTAATAGTCACTAGTGGTCATCACTGCATCTACCTACTGTCACCACTATACCTCATTTTCAAGATTCTCCTCATAGAATCTCTTTCACAATAGTCACCAGTTGTTTCAGCTGTGTCTACCTACTATTGCTTGGGTCATGTCTCCAGATTTCTTTATGGAAGATCTCTCTTGTGTCAGTCACTAGTCATCCTACCTATGTCCATCTACTGTCAGTTAGTCCTCTTTAGCTTCTTCATCATGAAGTTTCCTCTTTGACCTCAGTCACTAGTCATTTTGACTACATCTACCTACTATTGTCACCCTACTGAAGAGATTTCTTTCAAACATGTTTTGGACACTGATACTTGACATCAATCATGTAACATAGAAATGAACTCAAAATGACATACTTGTTTGGATATGCTGAGCATTTTCTTTGTTTTCTTTCTTTTTGTTTTATCATGTCTCTTCAAGAAACTCGATGATGTCATCTTTGACTAAGGAAGTAATGACTAGGGGAATGATCTTTTCTTTACTTTCTATCTGTGGTTTAGTTTAAATAAGTTGATCTATTCTTATAAAAGGGGTGTCCACTATAAGAGCCTCCATCTCATATTGGATGGCCATGTGTACCTCGACTCCTTTTATTAGAATACGTCAATAACATTGGTTCTTTTCCTTGTTTTTTTGGAGTGAACTCTTCATGCTATAGTAAATACTGATACTCATCCTGCTAAGTGAATGTACGGGTCACTGCAAGTATATCCAACACACTTCTATCTTAGGTTACAGACACAAGGGTCATTGCAGATAGAATAAATACTAATTACTTAGCATAAGATGGTCTCCCATGTGTTTTTTGTGTCTGTCATGTAAGCAACATTCTGGTCATCCTAGCATTTATGCTTTGATGCTTATGTTAACTTGCTATATAAAAGGGATAAATGTTCTGGTCATTCTGGCTTCTTGTGCCTCGAATGCTTACATTTAATCTCAACAAACCTATAACATATGTACTATTCATTTTTCCATGATTGCAATGTCAGTGGGAATTGTATAACATACGGGCTTTGTTCTATATCCAATGATGATAAATTGTTGAGGCTTGGTAACCAGACCTAGGGTTGCATTTAATATAGTCTTGCATTACATACTTCACATGCATAAGCACGCAATTTGATTGTGATTCCATTTCTCCCCTGTGTGATGAAGAATTGGGGGCATCTTCAAACATATCAAGTTTCTCCACAGTTGCACAAGCATTTGATTCATTGATTTGTGCTCCTCAATGGACTACCTATCACTGTCAGGAAAAAACACGCAACACTACATGAGATGTCAGTCCATTTCCATATGCATTGCATCCATATACTCATAATATCTACTCTAAATACTCACAATCACATCACGTCACATCACATCAATATACATTTGCATTAATATCAAAGTATAACATACATCTCATAATCATCATATTGACATCTCATGTACATCAAAGTGAAACAGACACAGAGAATGACATGTACATACTGATACTCAGCTCAAAAATGTTGTATATATATCTATAAAAATAAATAGGTCAATACAAAAATGGGTACTACTTGAGTGCTATCGACCAAAATGATACAAAATGGTGCTGGCACACCAATCAATGCATAGCCAGAGATCAAAATCAAGAGCTAGATGCATAGCATCTAACTCTATCCTATGCTCTCATCTCTAGGAGGAGCAGGAGTAGGAGTCATAGGTGAAGGAGGAGGTGGTTGCATGTTAGGTCTACCAAGAGGTCATGCACCTCCTAACTCTCATGCATACTATGAAAAGTGCGAAACTTGGAGAGCCTCATCAAGTATCACTATCAAATACTTAGCAAAGTAGTAAGCTACCTGAGCTGACTGTAATCACATCTCATCCTTTAGCATCCTAACCTCTGCTCAGTAATCTTAGTGCGCACTCTCCACTGATCAATCTCTTGCTATTGCTCCACTAGTTGTGAGTCTTGAATAGCTACCTGTATCTGCAGATTCCCTAATTGTTGAGAGGCCTAACAAATCCACTCTCGGTAGCGTTGTACTATGTCCTGCACCCCAGCCACAGGCTGATCTAGAATGTCCTCATCAAGCATCTCAGGTGCCTTCCCCTATGGTGGTGCCTGCTACTATGGTGGTGTCTACTACTATGGTGGCACTTGCTATTGTGGAGCCTCCTGCTATGGGGCCTGCTCCTCTATCCTCTACCTCTACCATTGACCATGTCTTGTCCCACTACCCCTTGCACCTATGTCTGATCCCATCTGATGTGGAGGAATTTGTATTTGTTATACCCGATGTCAGACCTGTAGCTACTCCTATGGCTACACCTATGGCTGTGGCTATGCCTATTTCTTTTGAGGCACCTGTCTTTGTTCCTGACCTGCCATCCCCAATGGATCTGTGAATCACAAGAATGGATGGCTAATCAAATGAGCCTAATAGGCAAGCATCATTCCTGCATCTTCTACCTTCAAAAGGTAGTCCCACCAAATCATAGCTAGGCTGTGCACATCTATCATGGATCAACCTAGATCCATACGTGGAGGCCATCCCTGCCCTACATCTCTTGCCAGTCTGGCATAGGCACAATAATCCTGAGAAATATCCTATGGTCGGCCATACTGCCGCCACACCCATGAAATCACAAATCACTCTATGATCTACGTACTCCTTCCCAACAATGGCTGTGAGCTAAACATCTAGGGTAGCTCTCTCTAAGCATCATCCCAATCCTCCATCTCTTGCTAGGGCTACCATACGATGGAGCCCAGGTCATCGAGACGTGTCATCCAGTGCTCTATCTTACCTAGGAAAACCTAGGTAATGTGCCCCTGATATCTATAGATATATGGCTCCATTAGCTCTCAAAAATCCTCATGAATGGGCCTACATATAGGAAGATACTCCCATGCCCAGATCTGTAACACGTAAACAGCAGTGGCCATACTCTTCTTCTCATGGAAGACTATCTCATGCATCTCATGGAATAGGTGTGCTAGCATACACTGACCCCACCCAAAAAGCTCTGGTGCCTCCACCATCCGGTGAAGCATAACCCCCACCCACACTCTAGTCCATGTTGTCCTCTCTCAAGCATCAGAAAACAACTCTAAAAGATAGCTAGCATAGATGCCAGCCTGTGCGTCTATCCATATGTATGCATCAGCTCGTCCCAATTGATGACTCGACCTCTCTGTAGCTCTCTCCCAAACAAAATAGAAAGTGCCTCTGTACCTGCTCAGGGTACTGTATCATAGACCACTCATGCTCCATGGAATGGGATCTACAATATCCTCCAGATGTCCTCTAGGGTGATTGTCATCTCCCCCACTAGCAAATGAAAGGTGTTCATCTTCGAATGGAAATGCTCCACCAAAGCTGTGAGTAAGCCGTGATTCACCATCATGGCTGGGATCTGGCATAGAGAGAACAAACCTAATCGAGTAATGTGTGCCTAATCAACATCATCGAGACTGCGTAACAACTCTCCATATGGTGGATAGTGTGATCTGAATGCAACATCATCGAAGACCTCCTGCACACACACAAAAAACAACGACAAGCAAACGATCAGTACCGGAATGAAATGGCAGAAAAAAGCTAATAAAATGCAAATTTCACATACAAAATTGAACATTTTAACCTCTAGTGTCATAGGCCTTCGTGCGAAGATCTCCAAATCTTGCACGAAGTTTACCTCTTCTGTGCGAAGAATCTCCTTGTCATGCGAGAAATGAAGTTCTTGAGCATGAAGAATCTTTTTCTTCGCGTGAGAGGTGAGTATCTCCCATGTGAGAAACCTTACTGACGCACTTGAAGAAACAATGCACCCTATTTCTTCGCACAAGGAAAGAACATCTTTGTGTGAGAAAGGATAGTCTTGTGCGAAGACCATTTGGACAACCCTTAAATAGTCTAAAACATGCAATAAATGACTTCAAAATATGTAAAAGTGAAAGTATGAAGGAGGGAAATCGATGACTCATTGGTGGTCCATAGTCTACTAGCTAGTTGTGTCATCTAGAGCACTCAAAATGATGATATCTCATGCTCACTACCATGTCTCTCTCAGAGCTCAATTCACTAAAAGATTAAAAAGCACAAATGAATTGAAAATGACCCCTTGGGCCCTTATATAGCTGTTGACCTAATTTTTCAAAGTTCTTTGATTTGCGTGAAAATCACCCCTGGCTAAATTGATCATTCTAAATCCATTTCTGAGATCGAATTTGAAATTTGACATACCTAAGTCCCTCAAAAAAGTGTTTTAAAATTTTGGGGACTGACACAATCGAACGCTTGTGCAGCTCTAATCTTTTTGATACTTTGCGATTCTTGGAATTCTTTCAACTCTACATTCTTCATGTTTTCAAAACTCATTTTGAAAATAGTCAACTAAAGTCAACTATGCTCAATTCTGGTAAACTCCTTGGTCAAACTGGGTCTTTTGGACCTTGAAATCACTTTGGATTGACTTCCAATTTTCTTCAGATCATTTTGATTTCTTCATATTTCTTAAGATCATTTTGATCTCTTCATATTTTCTTTTGATCATTCTGATCCTTTCTACACTCAACTAAATCTCAGATTTCTTTTGTATCTTTCATCATTCTCCTTACATCATACTTTTGGTGTGTCATCTTTCGATTTCGCTCATGAGGGGGTAGGATGATTACATCATTGAACTTACATTTCAAATCGATCTGAATCTTCATCACTTGGGACATCTTGTTCCTATCTTATGTTGTCCTCGTCACTTGGGGCATCTCATCACTCGGGGCATCTTGCTCCCTCCTATCTGGCATCTTTGTTATGTATCTTATCTTTTCATCAAATGATTAATCTTATAACAACTCATCTCAGAGTTTGATAGATAGGTATTGGGATAGTCTAAACCCTAACTCTTTAGGATCAAGCCTCATTCTAGGGATGATTCTATGACTCATGATTCGATCTTTCTATCTTTTATCAATCTCAAGTATCTAGACATTCTGTTTGGATCCTTAAAGGTTAAGCTCCATTCTGAAGACAATCTTTTAAATGCTATCAATCTCAGCTATCTAGGTGTTCTATTTGGATCCTTAAAGGTTAAGCTCTGTTTTGGAGATAATCTTTTAAATGCTTATCAATTTTAGGTATCTAGGTGTTCTATCTAGATCCTTAAAGGTTAAGCTCCGTTCTGGAGATAATCTTTTAAATGCTATCAATCTTAGGTATCTAGGTATTCTATCTGGATCCTTAAAGGTCAAATTTCATTCTGAAGAAACCTTTTAAATGCTTATCAATTTTAGGTATCTAGGTATTCTACTTGGATTCCTTGGGATTAAGCTCTGTTCTAGAGATGGTCCATAAAAGGTTATCAATTGGTCTTTGTATCATCAACTTTGGAACCAATCTCATCTTTGCATCATGCTTTCTAATTTTCTTTGAATTGAACGTGTTGCTCACACATTAATTCAAAGAGTGGAAAAATGTAATACCCCAAAATTGGCTCATTGCCATGATACCAATTCTGGTCTATCTAAATCAATTCTAAAGTCCTATTTCACTAGGCAAATTCTTATTTTGAGTTTCACCACTTCACTTAATTGTCAAATGCTTAAAACCCTAATCTGCATTAATCAGACTCTTTATTTAATTCCTATACTATTGACTAATATTAGTCACATTAAACCTATTGATTCAAATTTAATTTAATTATTAAGTATTTATACTTTAATTAAATTAAATCATCACCTAAGGCTAATGTACTATGGAATTAAATTTATTTAATTTAATAAATATGCCTATTTTAATTAATTAAACAAAATTATTTAATTAAATAGAAAAGCTATTTATAATTAACTAAGCAAAGTTATTTAATTAAATAGGAAGCCATTCCTAATTAATTAAATGAAGTTATTTAATTAAATAAGAAAAGTGTCTCTAATTAATTAAATAAAACTATTTATTTAAATGGAAAAGGTATTTATGAGAGCATATCTCATTTTATTAAATTAAATATTATTTCTAATTCTTCTCTTTAGTTCAAAAATGGAAATTCCCAATTCACTGCTGATCAAATTAGAAGTGACCCATATCACTTGCTTTCACACTAAAGTCTATCTGAGCTGACTGACTCTTACACTCAGATCTGAGTTAGTTAACTCCCTTTAATTTGGGAATTCTCCACCTTAACTAAACCTCATCTTCAATCCTAACCGTTGATTGAAATCGATCTCAACTGTTGATGGATTCCAGAAAAATCTATTTAAGAGACCCTCATTTCTTCATTTTGGGAGGATGAATTGAATTTCTATCGAAGTGCTGTTGAAATTCATACTCACATTTGTTCACATTTTTTCATATTTTGTATACATTTGCATTCTTAGTTTAATTTTATTTATTATAATATGCATATGATTAATCTAGTTTCCTTTATTTGTTCTTAGATTAAATGCATATCTCATCATAGATTACTTTGCATTCTCACATAGATTAGTTGCATATCAAATCCTTCATTCTTAGAGTGTCTGGTTGCCTGCACCTTGATTTTGAGGTTATTAATAGGAAAAATACCTTTAGATAGAAGGCAACAGGTCACTTTGTAGGGAAAATCTTAGGTGAACAATCTCATGTTTATTCTAGGATGAATTTGCAAATAAAGAATGTGTTGAAGTGTGTGTCTTAAACAAAGGCCACATTCCACGCATATAGTTGTAAATGTGAAAATGCATCCTATGCTAACACACACACTTCAACACGATCATTGCATGCGGATTCATCTCGAAATGAAAATTGGATTGTTCATCCAAAAGTTTCCCTACAAAGCAACCTGTTGCCTTCTATCTAAAGGGATTTTTCCTGTTAATATCCTCAGAATCAAGGTGCAGGCAACCAGACTGCCTAAGAATGAAGGATTTGACAATGAAATTAAGCTAAGAACGATTATGCAGATTAATCTAAAATGAAAGATGCAATGTAATCTAAGAACAAATAAAGAAAACTAGATTAAGCATATGCATGATTAAACTAAAATGAGATTAAACTAAGAATGAGAATGTATGCAAGAAATGTAAGCAAACGTGAGCATGAATTTCAGCAGCGATTCGATGCAAATTCTCCAAAATCATCCTCCTAAAATGAGGAGATGAGGGTCTCTTAAATAGACTCTTCTGGAATCCATCAATGGTTGAGATTGATTTAGATCAACGGTCAGGATTGAAGATGAGGTTCAGTCATAAAGGGAGATTCCCCAATTAAAGGGAGTTAACAGACTTAATTTGAGTAAAATAAGGAGTTAACTATTTTAATTTGAGTAGAAAAAGGAGTTAACTGATTTAACTCATTTTTGATCAATAGTGAACTAGAAATTTCCCTTTTTGAACTGAAGAGAGATTTTGTTGAGATATTTAATTTAATAAAATGAGATATGCTCTCATAATTACTTTTTCTATTTAATTAAATAATCTTTAATTAATTAGAGACACTTTTTTTTAATTAAATAACTTCATTTAATTAATTAGGAATGGCTTCCCATTTAATTAAATAACTTTGTTTAATTATTTAGAAGTAAGTACTCCATTTAATTAAATAATTTCTTTTAATTAATTAGAAATGCCTTTCTCATTTAATTAAATAATTACATTTAATTAATTAAAATAGGCGTATTTATTAAATTAAATAAATTTAATTCCATAGTACATTAGCCTTAGGATATAATTTAATTTAATAAAAGTATAAATACTTAATAATTAAATTAAATATTAATCAATAGGTTTAATGTGACTAATATGAGTAAATACTATAGGAATTAAATAGTCAGCATGATGAATGTAGATTTAGGTTTTCTGCATCTAACAATTAAGTCAAGTAGCGAATAGCAGAATGAGAATTTCCTATTAGAATAGGACTTTAAGATTGGCCAGAAATAGACCAGAATTGGTTGAGATGGCAATGAGCCAATTTTGGGGTCTTACATTTTGCCCCTCTTTGAATGAATGTGCGAGCAACATGTTCAATTCAAAGAAAATTAGAAAGCATGATGCAAAGATGAGATTGGTTCCGAAGGTGATGATACAGAGACCAATTGATAAGCTTTTTAAGGACCATCTCTAGAACAGAGCTTTTATCCTAAGGGATCTGAGTAGAACACTTAGATACCTAATAGTGATAGCATTTAAAAGACTACCTCCAGAACGAAGCGTAATCTTTAAGGATCCAAACAGAATGTCTAGATACCTGAAATTGATGGCATTTAGAAGATTATCTCCAGAATAGAGCGTAATCTTCAAGGATCCAGATAGAACACCTAGATACCCGAGAATAATAGCATTTAGAAGATTATCTCCAGAATAGAGTGTAATCTTCAAGGATCCAGATAGAACACCTAGATACCTGAGATTGAAAGCATTTAGAAGACTATCTCCAGAAGGAAGCTTAACCTTCAAGGATCTAGATAGAACACCTAGATACCCAAAATTGATAAAAGAAAGATAACAAGGTTCAATCATGAGTCATAGCATCATCCTCAGAACGAGGTTTGATCCTCAGGAGAAGGGGTTTAGATTTTCCCAATACCTATCTATCAAACTCTGAGAAGAGTTGTTATAAGGTTGATCAATTGATGAAAAGATAAGATAGATGGAAAAGATGCTAGATAGAAGGGAACAAAAACCCCCAAGTGATGAGATGCCCCAAGTGACTAGGACATAAGATGGGAACTAGATGCCCCGAGCAATAAGTATTTAATGATGTAATAATCCTGCCCCCTCGGTAGCAAAATCGAAAGATGACACACCATAAATATGATTTGAAGTAGTATATCATGAGATATAGAAAAAAATTGAGATTTAGCAGAATCTAGAAGAGATTAGAATGATCTGAAGAAGATTCAAGGTTGATTTGAAATGATTTCAAAGTCACAAAGACTAAATTTGACCAAAAGTTGACCAAATTTAGGCATAGTTGACTTAGATTGACTATTTTCAAAATGAATTTTGAAAATATGGAGAATGTAAAGTTGAAAGGATTCCAAGAATCACAAAGTATCAGAAAGATTTGGGCTGCACAAGCCTTCGATCGCATCAGTTTTGAAAATTTTAAAACATAGTTTTGAGGCTCTTAGGTGTGTCAAATTTTGAATTTGATCTTGAAAATGGATCCAGAACAGTCCAATTAGCCAGGGGTGTGATTTTTGCGCAAATCTGAGCACTTTGAAAAATTTGGTCAACACCTATATAAGGGCTCAAAGGGTCATTTTCAATTCATTTGTGCTTTTTTCTTGTAGTGATTTTGAGCTCTGATAGAGACATGGCGGTGAATGTGAGATATCATTGTTTTGAGCACTCCAAATGACACAGCCATCTAGTAGACTACAAACCACTAGTGAGTCATCAATTTCCCATCTTTGTACTTTTGTTGTCACGCATCTTGAGGTTATTTATGCACGTTTTTAGCATGTTTTAGGATGTTCAATTCTTTCTTCGCGTGAGACTGATCTCTTCTCCTGCGAAGATCTTCTTTCTTCGTGTGAAGAAACAAGATGTGTTGTTTCTTCTCACATGGCTAGAATATCTTCACGCGGGGCAATTTTGATTTCGTGTGAAGGTCGAGATTCTTCGCACGAGGCAATTCGTGTTTCGCACGAGAAGATCTTTTTTCGCGCGGGAAGTTCCATCTTCATACAAGAAGATCTTTTTTCGTGTGAGGGCTAGATTCTTGGCACGAAGAAAGAATTATTTCGCGCAAAAATGTATATCTTTGCATGAGATTTCATGAATCTCGTGCAAAATTCTGTGACAGTTTTGTGATTTCGCACTTAGAAATTGCAATTTTTTTTTCGTTTTGATGCTTTGATTTGATTCGATACTAATCATTGGTTTGTTGTTGTTTTTTTGTGCGTGTAGGAGGTCTTTGGAGACATTTCATTTAGATCACATTATCCATCGTATGGAGAGGTATTGTGGAGTCTGGATGACGTAGATTGAGCACACATTGCCCGATTGGGTTTGTCTTCACTATGCCGAATTCCAGTCGTGATGTTGAATCATGGTTTACTGACTGCATTGGTAGAGCATTTCCATTCAGAGATGAACACCTTTCATTTGCCGATGGGTGAGATGACTATCACCCCAGAGGATATATGGAGGATGCTGAGGATCCCATTTCATGGCACCCGAGTCATCTATGATACAATGCCTAGATTAGGGACAGAGGCACTTTCTATTGTGTTTGGGAGAGAGCTACCGAGAGGCAGAGCCATCAGCTGGGATGAGTTGATGCATACCTATGGACCCACACACAGGTTGGCATCCATGTTGGGTATTTTCTTGAGCTACTTCCTATGTCCTAACAGGGGACAATATGGGTTGGAGGGTGGATGGGGTGTTATGTTCCGTAGGATGGTTGAGGCACCTGAGATCTTTGGGTGGGGTCAGTGCATGTTGGCCCATCTTTTTCATGAGATGCATGAGGTTGTCTTCCATGAGAAGAAGACCATGGTAGCAAGTGTTTATGTGCTACAGATCTGGGCCTGGGAGCATCTCCCTGTATGTAGGCTAATTTTTGAGGATTCTCGGGAGCCCATGGAGCCATACATCTATAGATATTGAGGGCATATTACCTAGGCCCACCTGGGTAAGAATGAGCATTGGCGAACACATCTTGATGACCTGGTGTCTATTATATGGTGACCTTGGAGACAGACAGAGGACTACGATGATGCCCCCAGAGAGCCACTCTAGATGTTTAGTTCTCAACCGCTGGCAGGTAGGATGACATCAGTCATAGATCGATTCATCATCTCACGAGTGTGGCAGTAGTATGGCCAACCATGAGACATTTCAGCTGAGTACTATGCCTATGCTAGGGTACAAGAGGATATAGAGCGAGGATGCCCTCCATAGATGGATTGAGGAAAATCTATGATAGACATCCGTAGCCTAGTTGCAGTTCAGTGGGACTACCTACCAGAGGTAGTAGATGCTGAGATGATGCTTGCATATCAGGAATTTTTGATGAGCCATCCATTCCCACACTTCACGGATCCACTAGGGATTGCAGGGCAGGTACAAGGATAGGGACATGTGGCCTAGCAGTAGTAGGCATAGCCACAGATGCCACCACAGGTCTAGCACCAGGTACAACAGATACCTATTCCCCCACGTTAGATGGGATTAGATCCAGGTGCTGGGAGCAGTGGGGCAGGACACAATCGGCAAAGGAGGCAACAGACAGAGGAGCAGGCCCCTTAGCAAGAGGTCCCACAGCAGGAGGTGCCTCCACAACCACAAGTACCTCCACCAGAGATGGTTGATGAGGATATGCTAGATCAGCTGGCAAGTGGGGTACAGGATGCGGTATGGGGGTACCGAGAGTGGGTTCGTGCAGTCTCTCGATAGTTAGGAGAGTTGCAGATTGCATTGGCAGTCAGGGATGCACAGCTAGTAGAGCAACAACGAGATGCAGACTGTCAGAGAGAGCACATGAATACTGCAGAGTGCAGGCTAGAGCTGGCACAAGATGAGATCTACTTCCAGTCTGCTTGGGCTGCATATTATTATGCTGCATACACCAGTGCTGTACCTGATGAGACATTTCAGGTGCAGCGATTCTCTCAGTATGCATGAGAGTCTGGAGGTGCACGACCTCTTGTCAGGCTGGATATGCCACCACCACCTCTGCCACCTACTGCCCCTGCTCCTCCTACTCCTCATGGAGGTGAGAGTTTGGGATAGAGTTAGAAGCTCTGTGCTTGATTTTTGATTTTGATCTCTGGCTATGTATCGATTGGTGTGCCAGCATCACATGTATCATTTTTTATCAATTGCGCTTGAGTAGCGCCCATTTTTGTACTGACCCATTCGTTGATATATATATATATATATATATATATACAATATTTTGAGCTGAGTATTCTTGTGTACATGTCATTGTCTGTTTTGTTTTGCTCTGATGTACATGCGATATATGTTTAGATAGAACGCATATGTATGAACTGACATCTGAAGTAGTGTTGTGTGTTTTTGTTTGACAGTCACAGGTATTCCATTGAGGAGCAAGAATCGATGAACCAAATTCTTGTGCAGCCATGGAGGAATCTGATGCATGTGGAGTATGAATAGGATTACCATGGAATTGCGTGCTAATGCAAATGAAGTATGCAAGATCATGTTAAATGCAACCCTAGGTCTGGTTACCATGCTTCAATGATTTATCATCATTGGATATAAAATAAAGCTCATATGTTATACAATTTCCACTGACATTGCAATCATGAAAATATGAATATAACATACGTTATTGGGATGTTGGGATTAAATGTAAGCATTCGAGGCACAAGAAGCCAAAATGACCAAAACATTTGTCCCTTTTAATGTAGCAAGTTAACATAAGAATCAGAGCATAAACGCTAGGATGACCGAATGTTGCTTGCATAATAGGTACACCAAACACATAGGAGATCCCTCTTATGCTAAGTATTCAGTATTCATTCTGTCCACAATGACCCTTGCATTCGTAACCTGAGATAGAAGTGTGCTAGATATACTCGCAGTGACCCGTACGTTCACTTAGCAGGATGAGTATCAATATTTACTGTAGCATGAAGAGTTCACTCCAACGAACAAGGAGAAGAACCAATGTCATTGACGTATCTGTATAAAAGGAGTCGAGGTACACACGACCATCCAATACGAGATGGAGGGTCTTATAGTGGACACCCCTTTTATAGGAATAGATCAACTTATTAGAACTAAACTGCAAATAGAAAGCAAAGAAAAAGATCATGCCCCCAGTCATTACTTCTCTAGTCAAAGATGACATCATTGAGTTGCTCGAGGAGATATGATAAAGAAAAACAAAGAAAACAAAGAAAATGCTTAGCATATCCAAACAAGTATATCATTATGTTTTTGAGTTCAATATTTTTGAGATTGATGTCAAGTCTCAATGTCCAAAACGTGTAAGAAAGAAATCTCTTTAGTAGGGTGGCAAAAAATAGGCAGATGCAATTAGAATGACTGGCGACTGAGGTCAAAGAGGAATCTTCATGATGAAGAACCTAAGAAGGACTAAGCGATAGTAGATAGACATAGCTAGGATGACTGGTGACTGATGTAAAAGAGATCTTCCATAAAGGAATCTTGAGACATGACCCGAGCAACGGTAGGTAGACACAGTTGTAACAACTGGTGACCGTTGTGAAAGAGATTCTATGAGGAGAATCTTGAAAAGAGTGACACTAGTGACAGTAGGTAGATGTAGTCAGAATGAATGGTGACTGTCATGAAGGAAATTTTATGAGGAGAATCTCAAAAAGAGTGACACTGGCGATAGTAGGCAGGTGCAGTCAGAACGACTGGTGACTATCACGAAGGAGATTCTATGAGGAGAATTTTGAAAAGAGTGACACTAGTGACAGTAGGAAAATGCAGTCAGAATGATTGGTGACTATCATAAAGGAGATTCTATGAGGAGAATCTCGAAAAGAGTGACACTGGTGATAGTAGGAAGACGCAGTCAAAACGATTGGTGACTATCATGAAGGAGATTCTATGAGGAGAATCTCAAAAAGAGTGACACTAGTGATAGTAGGCAGACACAATTAGAATGATTGGTGACTATCACAAAGGAGATTCTATGAGGAGAATCTCGAAAAGAGTGACACTGGCGACATTAGGTAGATTCAGTCAGAATGATTGGTCACTGTCATGAAGGAGATTCTATGAGGAGAATCTCAAAAAAAAGTGACACTAAGGGGGGAATGCCCCCAAGCTATGACAAGACTCAATCCATGGATACATGAGCAGGACAAGCAAGAAAGTGAAAGCATGAAAGCCACTATACAGAGTAGCCAGAAGATGCGCTGCAAGATGGAGCATTGGAAACAAGAGGCGCCTATTTACCAGGTTTTCACCTTCTTGGCAGGATTTTCTTTTTTTTGCTACCATGATGCCTATTTCTAGGTTTTCATCAATGGCATTTTTAAAATTTTTTTTTTGAGATTTTTCAATTTTTTTGATGTAATGAAGGCACCTATTGCCAGGTTTTCACCAGGGTAACAATTTTTTCAAGACTTTTTCTAATTTTTAGGATTTTTTTCAGGACATTTAGATATGTACAGAGAGCTTGCTGAGATTGAATCAACTGTAAAACCGCTTCAGGTGGAGAGTGTTCATAGGCTCTTTAAGCACTTCTCCTTTGGTTGTGGAAAGTTGATAGGTGCCAGATCCATATACTGCAGTAATGATGTAAGGACCTAGCCAGTTTGGTTCAAATTTTCCCTTTTGCATTCGTTGTTGTTGATTCTTAGGATTCTCTCTCAGGACAAGATCACCCAGCTGGAAGTCACTTGGCTTAATTCTCCTATTGTAGCTTCGTGCCATTCTTTGTTGATATGCTTGTAGATGATCACAAGCCACTTGTCATCGTTCATCTAGCAACACAAGCTCTTGAAGCTGAGCTATCCTATAGTCATCATCAGTGATAAGACCTTTCATAGAGATTCTCAAGGTAGGAATCTCAACCTCTATCAGAAGCACAACATCCGCCCCATATACCAACGCAAAAGGAGTCATGCCCGTTGGAGTTCTAATGCTTGTTCTATATGCCCACAGGGCTGGATTGATTTGGAGATGCTAGTCTCTCCCTGATTTACTAACTGTGTGATGAAGAATTTTGAGGATCACCTTATTGGATGCCTCAGCTTGGCCATTACCCTGGGGGTAATAAATGGAAGACCAATGTTGTGTAATCTTGAATTTCTTGCACAGTTCCTTGAGGTCTTTATTTTTGAACTGTCCTCCATTGTCAGTAATGATTGAGGACGGTATACCATATCTACAAATGATGTAGTTTGTGATAAAAAGTGCTATAGTTTTTCCATCAGCAATTGTGAGAGGGACTACCTCTACCCATTTCATGAAATAATCTGTAGTGATGATAATGAACTTATGTCCATTAGAAGAGGTTGGGTGAATCTGTCCCACCAAGTCAAAGGCCCATTTTTGAAATGGCCATGTTGTAGTAGAGGGAATCAGCTCTCTGGCTGGAGCGTGAATGAGATTCCCATATAGCTGACACTGTTTGCAGGACCTAGCATATTTAATAGCTTCTTGCTCCATTTTAGGCCAGTAGTAACTAGCATGAAGGAGTTTACGAGCTAGTGTTAGGCCATTGGAATGAGATCCGCAAATGCCTTCATGAACATCAATTAGTGCGCATTTGGACTCATCGGGTTCTAAACACCTAAGGAGTGTTTTGTCGAGACCTCTCCTATATAGATTGTCAGCAATAATGACATAATGTGAAGCATTACGGATTAGGTAACATTTCTCATTCTAGGTCAGACCTTCCGAAATGGTTTGATTATGAAGGTAGGAATAGATGTGATGGTAGCGGGATGATTCTTGTCCTATAATAGAACAGATCATCTTGGAATCAGGTGTGTCATAGGCTGGGTAGTGTAACACTTCCACCAAGAACTCGTGTCATAGATCATTTTCTAGCATTTGTAGAAGGGAGGCTAGAGTGGCCATGGTGTCAGCCGCTTTATTATCTGTGCATGGAATTTGTTGGAAGGTGATGTGTGCAAAATATTTTGTCAAGTCATCAACCATGTGTTTGTAAGGAATTAGTTTTTCATCCCTTGTTTGATACACATCATTTACTTGGTTGATGACAAGCTGAGAGTCACCGAAGATATCCAACTGATCTACTCTCCATTCAGCTGCAATTTTCATACCATTGATCAAAGCTTCATATTCAGCAATGTTATTTGTACAAGGAAACAAGATCTTGTATGCTTTGGGCAATGAGTATCTCTATGGTGTGATGAAAATTAATCCAGCACCTGATCCTTGTTGTGTGAAGGATCCATCGAAGAACATAACCCATGTATGATGAGTGAGTGTTAGAATTGACTCATTTGGAAAATCAATGTTTATTAGTAGAGGACTCTGTATGGATGCCTCGGCCAACTAGTCTGCAATTGCCTATCCCTTTTATAGCTTTTCGTTCAACATATTGGATGTCAAACTCACTGAGTATCATAACCAATTTAGCCAATCTTCCGGTGAGAGCTGACTTACTGAGCAAATACTTTAATGGATCTAGTTTAGCCACAAGTCGTGTAGTGTGGGCAAGCATGTAGTGTCTCAACTTTTGGGAAGCAAAGACAACTGCCAAGCAAGCTTTCTCAATAATGCTATAATTTTTCTCATAAGAGACCAATGTTCGGCTCAAGTAATAAATAGCTCTTTCTTTGTTATCATTATCTTCCTGAGCCAACAGGATCCCCAAAGATGTTTTAGTGGGTGAAATGTATAAAAGCAAAGGCTTCCCATGCATAGGAGGCATCAGGATTGGTGGATTGACAAGATATTGTTTAATCTGTGTTAAGCTTTGCTCACAATCCTGGCTCCAATTTAATTTCACACCCTTATGTAAGGTCTTTGTGAGGGGTTGTGATTTATCCGTCAATTGTGAAATAAACCTGCGAATAGATTGAAGCCTTCCTTGTAGTCCTCTCATCTGACTGATGTTTCGAGTTGGAGGCATGTCCATTATTTCTTGTACTTTTTTTGGATATACTTCAATTCCCTTTGCAGAAACAATATATCCTAACAATTTTCCTGATGTGACACCAAATGCACATTTCTTAGGATTGAGCCGAAGACTAAACTTTTCCATACGATCTAGGATTGGTCCCAAATCGTGCAAATGAGTATTGCATTTAGCGCTTTTGACCAAAGTATCATCAACATAGTCCTCCATAGTTCTATGCATCATGTCATGGAAAATTGTAGTAACAGCCCGCTGATATGTAGCTCCAACATTCTTTAAAGAAAATGGCATCACATTCCAACAAAAGGTTCCCCATGCACATGTGAAAGCTGTTTTCTCTTGATCTTCTGGCATAATTTTTATCTGATTGTATCCAAAAAAACCATCCATAAGTGAGTACATATTATAGCCAGTCATCATTTCCACGATCATATCAATATTAGGGAGTGGAAATTCATCTTTAGGACATGCCAAGTTAAGATCACGAAAATCTGTACAAACTCTGATAGACTTATCATGTTTGGACACAAGGACAATATTGGATATCCATTCAGCATAATCAATTGCACAAATGAAACCAACCTTCAGAAGTTTCTCCAATTTGGCTTTGACTAGTAATGCAACATGAGGATGCATTTTTCGAAGCTTCTGTTTAACTAGCTTTGCGCCTGGAGCTATGGACAAGTGATGCATGATAAGATCAAGATCCAATCCCGACATGTCAGAATATGTCTAGGCAAAATTTATTTTCTTTTCTTTGAAAAAGGAAATGAATTGTTCCTTTTCTTCAATTGATAATGACTGGGCCAGATGTATCACATGAGGATGTTCTTCTGTGCCTAGGTTAATCGGCTGTGTTGGCTCTATTAACACTGATGATCTCTCCTAAAAGTGACTTGGAAGGACATCAAATATCTCATCTGTGGGCACCTCAGAGAGGTTTTTACCCTTGGATACATATTTTGTTTTTACTTTTTTTGGATCCGACACTGCCACAATGTGGATTTCACCATCGAACCTCTTGCATTTTTTCTTTTTAATCTTGTGACTGAGATATTTGATGTTGGCCTCAGTCATGTTGATGCTCTGTTCATTGGTGGAAGACATTATAGGTTCGATAGCGTTTAGGTAACAAGCAAGAGCATAGTCATTCTGGAACATGGGGACTTTGTTAGATGCATTTGGGTTCTAGTCTATAAGCTCGAGATGTGCAAGTGAGAGAGTGTTGGCTGGTTCAATTGTGTTCACAATATAGTCATTAAATGCATGGACCAGCAATTCGAGACCTACGGCGACCTCACCCACAGGTGTATTCAAATGTCTCAGAGTATGAACATTAGTAATTGACGACTCTAGGACACTAGTTGGTTCAGACCCCTGTGACCTATCCCTAGACGTTTCACTCACTTTGATTTGATTTTCATAGACATGCACTTGGTCAATGTCTTTATTAGTAG
This sequence comes from Cupressus sempervirens, assembly GCA_028749045.1. Lineage (NCBI taxonomy): Eukaryota > Viridiplantae > Streptophyta > Pinopsida > Cupressales > Cupressaceae > Cupressus > Cupressus sempervirens. Next base: position 526,887,910 of record CM053790.1, read on the forward strand.
TCGCTTCTAAAAGATTGTCAAATTCATATTCATGAGAATCGGTGCTACATGGTGAAAGACTATAGAACTCCCCAACAATGATGGGGACATACTCTCCTTCAGCCTCTAGATTCTTACACAAATACTCAATATGGCATGACTGAATAGATTCTGCCTTTTTTGAATGATATTTGAGTTGCTTAGTATTGTCCTCAGAAGAATCACTAGTATCATCCATAGTGCTAACACATGGCACAAAGTCATCTGGCTCAGCAAAGAATTTAGCAAGATCATAAGGAATAGGATGAGGGTAAGAATCCTCATCATCAGATTCTTCCTCTTGAGTACCTAACTCAGATTGTGACTCATTTTTAGATGAACTCTCAGGTACAGGTATGAATTTATTGGATCCCAAATGGAAAGGGACCTTCTTGAACCCTAGGCCAGTTCTGTCACTATTGCTTCGAGTTGTTGCTTTGATAGGATCTATTAAACCATTGTTATTGCACCCAATAGGGCCAGTTCCCTTGTAGCCAAAATGCTTCATAAGCTTAAGACCAAGTCCATACTTCTTAGGAGTGATTTCTCGAGCTTGTTTTGTTAGGTCTACTGGAGACTCTTCTTTGTAAAGCCATGCAACAATGGCTCTATTTTCACTTTCATCTTCTAAGGGAACTATAGCTTTGACAAAAGAGCCATTAAACTTGGTCTGAGGTGTCAACATGAATGGCTTCTTTTCTACTGAGGGTCTCCCAAAATGTCAAGGGGACTCTGGAATAGATGTTAATGATAGCACTGGTTCCATGTGGTACTCTCCCATACTAGTTTATTTCAATTTAAATGACTGCTCAATTTGTTTTAGCTTATTGTTGTGACAATCAATAGATTCACGATTAGTAGGGATGAAAGAATTAGCAGCTTTGAGCATATTGCAAGTATAGCTAGTAGTAGCAGGAATGGTAACTTCGGAGCCATGAAATGGGAATTTAATGCATTGGTGGTATGTGGATGGCATAGCGTGCATCTCATGTATCCATGGCCATCCCAATAGAATGTTTTAGGCTAAGGGAATGTCAAGCACCTGATAGGTGAAATCCCTTTTGACAGGACCAACACGAATTGGTAAAGTCACAAGACCTAGTTACTTTCATTCTACTTCATCGTACGCTTTAATAGTGATCTTTCATCGAGGATCAACATAGTCCTCAGAATAATCCAATTGTCTAAGCAGAGTAGCAGAAATAATGTTTAGGCTAGTGCCATTGTCAATGAGTACCCGACGAACATGTGTCTGGTGGATCATAACCTCAATGTGTAGAGGCTAATTGTGTGGGTGATTCAGTGAGTTGTCATCCTCCTCAGAGAAGGTCATAAGATGAGGTGAGGTCAAGTGACCTACCATGGATTGAAATCGCTCAAGATCAAGATCTTGAGGAATGTTTTCCTTAGTGAGGGCTTTGTCCAAAATTTGCCTATGAGCAGGCGAGATTTTAAGCAGCTCAAATATGGAAATGTGAGCATTGGTTCATTTCAATTGATCTAAAACACTATAACTGGTTGCAGTCAAGTTCGTTGTGTGTTTTGCACCTTTATCGGATGGACTAGCAAGGGCTTTGTCCTTGTGTTGTTCAAGATTTGAAGTAGGAGGTGTAGGGCCTTTGAGCACCAATTTCTCATAAGAGCGAGTAATAGCGTTAGCACAATGCTGTGAAGATGCATTATCCATGTTGTTGGAAGTAGGGCCTCTCAAGAAAAATGGTGTCTTGGGTTTATCATTATCTTGCTTGCCCTTTATGGTAATAACAACGCAGTATTCAGAATCTATAGGTTCAACCATGTGAATGACATTGTCATCATTGGAATATGTATAGTTGACCTTATTGTAGGGTTCTGGTTTTGAAGTCTCTCCTTTTTCATAAGTTGGGAAAGGCTCTTTGAATGCCTTGTGGTCTGAGTTTTTGTTATGTCCATCTACCACAAGTTCACCAGCATCAATCATGTCTTGGACTTTATGATGTAAGTTTATACAGTTGCTGGTTTTGTGTCCCTTTTTTTGGTGATACTCATAGAATGAGGTCTCATTCCACCATGGTGGACTTGGTTGTGGATCATAGGGACGAGGGTTATCCATTGGTGAGATAATCTTGTGTTGTAGCAATGTTTTGTAAACCACATCCAAAGGTTCTCCTAAATGCTTATACTCTCGCTTGGGTCATGCTGCCCATGAGTTTCTCGGTTTGTTCCCAGATGCCTTATTGTCAGGAGGAGGCTTCTCAGCACTTTTGGTCACTTTGAAGTAGTCTGTGAGATTAAATGTTACTTTAGCAAGTTTTGGTGTGACATTATCAACAACCCCATCATGTACACTTTCTCGGTTCTTGTTGACATGTTTGGTTTTATCCCTATTGGAAGTGGAACCTTGTTTTGAGTCTCTCTAAAGAGTGAGCTCACCTTTCTTGACCATAAATTCTTTGATACTGATAGCTTGTGTAATCATGTCTTCAAAGGTACGTGGACCTTGTAGTTGGACTCTATACCCGAAATTAGGTAAGAGGTTATCAGTGAAAATGTCGAGCTTCTCCATTTCTAGGATTTTACGGGAGTACTTAGTATAAAGTTGTCTCCACCATTGGAGGAAAGTGAGAAAAGGCTCACCAACCTTCTGTTTAAGGTTGCATAGATCTCAGATATTTACAAGATGTTGAATGTTATGAGAATATTGCTGAACAAATGAATTAGCAATTTCGTCAAACGTCTTGATACCAGGAGGTAAATGTGAAAACAACTCCAAAGCTTGACCACCTAGGCTTCTAGGGAATAAACACATGAGGTACATTTGATTGTGTATAAACTCCATAGAAAAAGCACCAAATTCCCACAAGTGATCTTTGGGATCAGTAGTACCAAAGTACTTGTCATATTTGGGTAGTTCTACGCCTCTTGGGAAAGGCGGCATGTTTATACTTTTGTCAAATGGAAATGAACAAAGAGCGTCCAATGTGTATCTTTTTGGGTTTCTCTTTCTCATGCATCATCTGAGCCAATTGGTCTTGCATAATTTTCAGTTTTTTTTGGAGTTTAGTGGTCTCAGTTTCTTCTTCATGTGTGATAATGGTCTCCACATTGAAATTTTTGGGCAGTTTAGCTCCCTCTTGGGTGACTTTGAGAAAGTACTTTTCTTTCTCTTCGTTGAGTAGGATTCCCATGACCTTCTGAAAGTTTTTGTCTCTTTGACATCTTGCTATGTGTTTAGGAAGGATTTCCACCTCTTCTTGTTCTTCATCAGTGTCATCTTCTTTCTCTTTCTCCTTGTCATCCCTAGGTTGTTCTTGATATTGAATATGACTACCTCGTTCAGGTTCACGATTAGTCATTATAGGAACTTGTTTTGTTTTCGTATGTTGTATTTCAAAAGGGTCCATGGAGAAAGGATCATACATTGTATTTAATAATGTAGGACTCCTACCTATCTCAGTATCCTTTTGGTAAAAAGGATTCTGAATTTGTTGCAAATTGGAAAATGTTCGTTGAACTTGAGATGACCTTGCAGGTGAGGAAGACTGTGAAGACGCCTCACTAGCCAAACTGGATATAGATTGTGTAGTGAAAGGTAAGCTACCTCTGTCGCAATTATGACCCCTAGCAAGACCACGTCTAATGTTATCAGGATAAAACACGTTGCCACTTTTGGTTGTGACAGTCATAGGCAAGGACAAGAAGCTAGAACCTGGACAAGGACTATACTAAGACCGAGTCTCAAAAAGGATAAGACAGTAGCAAGAATGTTGTTCACTAAGGCACAAATGGTCTGATTTAAAGGCTAGAATAGCCAGAGATTATGACCACTACGGCACAAAGTATGACAAGCATTAAGGTGAGGACCAAGATTACGTATGAGACGAGACTAGTCAAGGTATAAGACACAAGTTTCAGTTAAGCGAAGTGTCACTGTTCCAAGACTGTTTGCAAATAGAGAGCGATAAATGAAAGCAGAAAAGGACAACATGTAGGCTACAAATAGCTAGAACAGACCTAGATTGTAAATTCTGATACAAAGTCTCGTACGAAAAACCTTTACAGGCCGCACGAAGAAGTTTTATGGGCTGTGCAAAGATGTTTTTGTCTCACGCAAAGGTTAGTAATAGTTTTTAATTTTGTGCGAGAATGTTTTCTGGATCGCGCTAAGATGCACAACAAAAATTTAATTTCGCGTGAGGACCAAATGGCTTCACGCGAGAGCCAAATGATTTTGCACGAGAGAAAATGATTTCCCACAAGATCAAAATGATTTCGCACGAAAGGACAGAACAATTTCACAACGACTTATTTTGACAAAATTTTTGATCATTCCAATAACCAGGTAGATAAATAGGCACATAGAATAGCAAGCAAGTGATTTCAAGCACGTCTAAAAACAATGAGAAAGGGAAAAAGCAACCTTGCACATGAACAATCAAGTGACTTAGTTTGTGCTAATCCCTAAGAGAGCTATTTGTGTACGTTTTCAAAGAGTTTTGCAATCATTGCACACATTCCTAGAAAATAAAAGTTGGCTTCCCTAAGGTATTTAGTAATGGTTTGACTCTGCAACTTTTATAACTCACAGGGGTGACCTCCAATCTCGGCGCACCGAGGTTTTGACATAGTCTGAGAACTTAATCTTCAAGAGCTGCTAGGGAGATTTGACAACCCACAATGAACCACACCCATGGAGATTTCTTCCACAAGGACATTTATATAGCGGTTGTCACTACCATGGCAAAAATAGCTATTATAGCTTGAGGTTCTGTCAATGTAGTTTTCCCTGTAGAGGGATTGTCTACTACGGTTAACCCTCTCTAAGGGTGACCGACTCACAATAGTGTACCACGAGGGGACTTAGCTTCCAAATTCAAGGTTTTGACACCTTTTCACCTTTAGCCCAATCCAAACAAACAGATTAATCTGACATGCTAAATTGAGATTATCTCTTAAAGATCTATGATATCATCTTCCTGTGATCTATCAACCTCTCTAAAGAAAGTATGCCTTAATCAAGAAGTCAAAGATTCATCTATCTACAAGATGCTCAAAGTATCCTCCTCACCCATAAGGAATCCGTCTTAGAGAGGAGTTTCACTAGGAACCCACTCCCTCAAGATCCACGAATAGTGTTCATGGGGGCTTAATTACTATATGTGTACAGATGTTAATTCCTGAAAACAAATCTATCTAAAAGTAATAAAAAAGCACAAGGTAGTACACTTAATGCTTTAACTAATGTGAAGTGAGTCCAAAGATGTGGAACATTTAACCCCTCACACAAGCCAAAATGAGTCCACAACTTAGAAATTAGTGAGTTCTAGAAAGCACAAAAGGGTTGCCTTATGGAGCCTTTTAACACTTATGTCCTATAGACCCCTCCCCTATTTAACGTGGTGTTGAGCTTGCAACCACAGGGTGGAACGAGGGGCCGACGGATTAGCGAGTCCAATAACCTAAGATAGCTAATCAGATCTATCACTAAAGACTAAGCCTGCTAAATGAATACTAACAGAGATTACACCCTAGTATCAATTTATGCATGTGTTGTAAAATGAAAATACAGAAGGAAACACACAAGCTCAACACGAAAGATGTTTGTTTTAGATCCAAATGAAGTCTTATCAACTGAGCAAGATTACCTGGTGATCCTCACAACACGCTTAGTAGATTTTTACCTATTTTTGGCAACTTTAGCACGCTTTTCCCATTGTTCCACAAACTGCTGCTATGCTGTTCAAAACAATTAGAAAACATAGAAACACTAGAAACCGCGAATAGTCAGTAGAAAAATCAGAAAACATGCAAATTAATGCAAAAAAAATGCCTCTATCAGCAGAGTTTTGCGTGAAATTCCTGGCAGTCCACGCAAAGAAGTTTTACGGCCCGTGCGAAATAAAATTTTGTTCGCGCGAAATTAAATTCAGCTTATGCGAGAAAATAGGTCTCGTGTGAAGTTTCGCATGCCAAAGAACTTTCTCGTGCGATGCAAAAAGAATCTTCACACGAAGATTCTAGATCCTCGCACAAAAATGAATAGTTTTGCGCAAAGATTTTGAATTTGTATGGAACAGTACAGATAGAGAACAAAAAAAAGATTAAAAAAATACAGAAAGAGGCCAGAAAAATTGATTTTCGAGCCCCACGGTGGGCGCCAGAAATGTATATGTGAAAATGTGGCCTATGCTAACACACACACTTCAACACGGTCATTGCATGTGGATTCATCTTGGAATGAACATTGGATTGTTCATCCAAAATTTGCCTTGCAAAGCGACCTGTTGCCTTCTATATAATTGGATTTTGCCTGTTAATATCCTCAGAATCAAGGTGTAGGCAACCAAACCCTCTAAGAATGAGTATACAGATTAATCTAAAATGAAAGATGCAATGTAGTCTAAGAACAAATAAAGCAAACTAGATTAAGCATATCAATGATTAAACTAAGAATGAGAATGTATGCAAGAAATGTAAGCAAAAATGAGCATGAATTTCAGCAGCGATTCGATGCAAATTCTCCAAATTCATCCTCCTAAAATGAGAGATGAGGGTCTCTTAAATAGACTCTCCTAGAATCCATCAATGGTTGAGATCGATTCAGATCAACAGTCAGGATTGAAGATGAGGTTCAGTCATAAAGGGAGATTCCCAAATTAAAGGGAGTTAACAGACTTAATTTGAGTAAAATAAGGAGTTAACTATTTAATTTGAGTAGAAAAAGGAGTTAACTGATTTAACTCATTTTTGATCAATAGTGAACTGGAAATTTCCCTTTTTGAACTAAAGAGAGATTTTGTTGAGATATTTAATTTAATAAAATGAGATATGCTCTCATAATTACTTTTTCTATTTAATTAAATAATCTTTAATTAATTAGAGACACTTTTGTTTAATTAAATAACTTCATTTAATTAATTAGGAATGACTTCCCATTTAATTAAATAATTTTTTTAATTATTTAGAAGTAAGTACTCCATTTAATTAAATAATTTCTTTTAATTAATTAGAAATACCTTTCTCATTTAATTAAATAATTACATTTAATTAATTAAAATAGGCGTATTCATTAAATTAAATAAATTTAATTCCATGGTACATTAGCCTTAGGATATAATTTAATTTAATTAAAGTATAAATACTTAATAATTAAATTAAATATTAATCAATAGGTTTAATGTGACTAATATGAGTAAATACTATAGGAATTAAATAATAAGCATGATGAATGTAGATTTAGGTTTTCTGCATCTGACAATTAAGTCAAGTAGCGAATAGCAGAATGAGAATTGCCTATTAGAATAGGACTTTAAGATTGATCAGAAATAGACCAGAATTGGTTGAGATGGCAATGAGCCAACTTTGGGGTATTGCAATAGCGAGTACTATTACTCATACAGGGATGGTTCAAACATGACTAGAGACATGGACATAGAAATATTCAGTCTCAAAGGATTGTCCAGTTGGAAATCTCTTCCTCCACTTGCATTTGGGTGTAGTCACCAGCATGAAGGACCCACGGAGCTCGGCACCGCCGGTCTAGTTGGGTTGGGAAGAGGCATGTTTTCTCTCCCCTCTCAGCTGGAAAAAGCCATAAACAATAAGTTCTCCTACTATTTGGGACTTGTTGACGATGATGTAGGCATTAGTGCTCTATTTCTTGGGGACGCTCGTCTTCCCAGCCACTTCCAATCAATTCCTCTTGTTCAGCCGGAGGGACCCAACTACTTCTTGAGTCTCTACTACATGGAATTGTAGAGGATTAGTGTTGGTAGGAGGATGATTAAATATCTAGCTTCCACGTTCCGAAGTGGCAGGGTGATAGTTGATTCGAGAACTATGAGAACTCAACTGGTGGAGCCTGCATACACTGCCTTGCTTGCCGCCATGAGGTCTATAGTCAAGGCTCCCATTTCCTATGATGACCATCTTTGCTAAAACTCTTCTAATGTGGCATTGTCGAAGGTTCGATGAATTGCCTTTCATTTTGCAAGAAACATGAAGCTTGTTGCACCTCCATGGAACTCATTTACAAGGCTTGAGGATGAGAAAGAGGGAGTCAATATGTTTTGCTTGGAGTATGAAACTGTTAGGTGTGTAGGTGAAAAATCTATACTTGGTAATATTCTACAACATAATTTCAATGTCATTTTTGATATGGCCAACAACAAACTCTCCTTTGCTCCCGTCATCTGTGACAATCTTTGATGTAAGTAGGTAAATGTTCTTTAACTGTAGTCCCTATCTAAGAAGTCCATGTGTAGTGTTAAGATCAATACACTATTATTATTATTATTATTATAAGGTGATCTTTACACATTTTATTTTAGTTATGTCATGAGTGGACTTGTATGGTCTTGTAGTCTCTACTTCTTTATCTAATTAGTCAATATGTAATAATGTGATGTTGTGATACATCTTTATTTCGATATATGATATTTATATTTTCCAAAAAGTCAATATGTAGTAATGAGGTCACTTATAATGCATTAATGTATACACACATCTCTTTATATATATGTAATAAGGTGATGCGATGTGTTGGTAAATAGATTGGTCTTTTCTTTTACTCTTTTGGATGCCCAATGTTTGTGAACAACAACTGATTACAACAGTTGGAAAGTTGTTACTAAGTGACTAACTTCCCTCTTAATTCTTAGGTACAACTCCCTTTTGTGTTTGTAATTTGCAATGAATTATGTTTTACCTTTAACTCTAAAATGGGGTATGTTCTTAACTCGAGAACAAGAAAGGTGAACCAAGTTAGGCCTAGATAAGAACTAACTTAGGCAAGGGTTTGAATTTTAAAATAGTCAAGTTTATAGATTCACACATCATTTGAAACTGTAAAGATTAACAATTTAGAGATGTATACTATCTTCAACTAAACTGATATCGGCAAGATCTTAGTTCTAAGAATGGAAAATACTTAACTTCTAAGAAAGCATGGAAAGGGATTTCTCTTGAACTTCCAATAACAATACTATTATCTTTAGTTCATAGTTTAGAAATAGGGGAACAAAACTCTGTTCGTTCCTTGATTCAATATAAACAAAAAGAGAAAACAGAAAACTAATATATAAAAAAATGGAACAGAAAATAATTGACACAAAATACCCTCAAATTGTCTCTGCAACATCAAGTATTTCACACCAAAAATTAGCCAACCTTTTGTTAATCTTTCAAATTAGTACATATAGGATTCCAAGATGTCTATTACAAAATGAGACTCAAATCAGTTTATCTCCTTAAAATTTAGAAATGGAAAGGAGCCAATTTGTCAGTTACAATCATTACATCAAAATGTGAAATGACAAGATATGAATCACTTTGCCTTCTTTCCTTTTTCTGACTTTTCCTTATAGGCCCTGGTGGCAATAATGATTGGAATCAACTCCTCGTGCCTATGAACATAGACATTAGTGTGTCTCAAGAGCCACTTGGGATGCTCTCTAGCTAAATCTTTGATGACATTCAACCTCTCCTATATTTCCTCCATAACCATATGCACACACCTACCAAGTCTGTAAAGCTAGAACACTCTATTCTGGTAATCAGAGGATATCTCCATCAAGCCATCTAGATAACTGGAGAAGTCCTTTTGCATGATGACCACTCTGATGATCCATTTTCCTTATCCACTAGCCTAGGAATATGTAAGTATAATCTTTACTTCCACAGCTTCCTTATCCTTTATATGGATAATCATCCTTAGCAAAGAGATACAATATTCACTCTTGACTTTCTCTACTACTAGGGTGGCTTGATTGGGTGAGATATTATCATTCTCTATTTCGAGCCTTAGTGTTGTATTGCCTATTTGCTCTATAATTGCAAGTCCTTCTGACTTGACTTTTCCTCTCCACTCTCTACCAATATGTCTGAAGTGCTTGTCTTCTTGTAGTTGAGAGATGAGAGCTTGAATGTTAGTAGTAATAGGATCATTGGTGATTGACATTCCTGAGATGCTCACTAATGGGGTGACTAACTACCTGATGAAATCATTAAGCTCATGAATCTCCACCTTCATTCTGAATTTTGCTAGCTTAAGGCTTTTGAGTTGTCCCTCTATCACATCATTCATTGACTTCCATAGGCCCACTTTAGTATCATGTCTTGCTTCTACCAACATGTCTTCGATTCTCCCTTCTTTAGTGGGCTTGGAAATTTCCATAGTCAAATGCCTTGTGTTAGGATCTTGTGCAAGAATTAATAGGGTCTTCTACTTGTTGACTTCACTCAATGTTGATCCAGAGTGGATAGCTAGAGATAAAGTATCTTTATCAAGAATTCTCTCTTCTTTTCTCATCCTTTTTCTATCCAAGGTGGCCTCTAGCCATGATTATGTGCCAATCACCTTGGATATAGTCCCGAGTGTGTATATACTGAACATCTTTCTTTTCACCAGGATCAATGTCTTCATAGCTGGAGAGAAAGGATTCTTTAGGACCTGTGAAATGAGCTTTGAAGATTCAAGACCTTTCTCCACTTTTGTGGTCTTATTTACTACTTCATTAGACTTAGCAGAATCACTTTCACTGCTTCCACCATCTCCAAGATCCACCACTTGTACTTGAGGACTACTTGGTAGGAGTAGTGCAACACTCAAAGATGAGATTAGATTGCTATGGGGTGAGAGGGTAACTATGACTGCACCATCTTTTAGGTCTTGTGCCTTCTTCTTCTCAACTTATGTTGTAGTTCTGATTACTAGCAGAGAATTGTCCTAACAAGTTTTGGCAAGAGGAATGCTCTTGTTGAGAGGTTGATCACCTCCACTTGATGGTTGTATTAGTCATTGAGTAATGTCTTGTGCACCTAATGTACCACCTTTGGAAGAAGAAGTCACTAGAACTTTTTGGGAAGCTTGAGAAGATGTGCCTTTGCTTTGACTTCTCCAAGCTATGGTCCATTTGATCCATTTTTCGCTCCTCTTGTAGATTCGAGACATCATTATATCCAACTCTTCCAAAGTGTCTTCATAAGGCTCCAAGCTGATTGGAGTGCCTCTGAGATTGGTCAGGTAAGTGTTTGTATACACATTCTGGTGATTGTACTCCACCCCTTCTACATCAATGTTAACTTTATACATCTTCACTTAATCAACTATTAATCTAGTGAAGGCTCAATCATGGCTCTCGAACTCATCCTTACAGTTGGCCGAGTAATTCTCATTGGTGGTGATATGCTTAATTACACTTCCTATTTGCAAAACATCTCTAGCATACCCATTCGAGTCTAACATGGGCCTCAAGACTTTGTACATGTCTAGCTTTTACTTCATCTCAAATAATTTCAACATGTTCTTGGCATTGGAGTGGGTATTGCAACTGAAAGCCCCCACCTTCATGGGGAATTCATATCCCTTCTTCTTCAAGCTCCCACTCGATATGTTCACTTGAATGGCTTGCTGCACAATGTTGATGAGGACGAGCATGTCACTAGGATATCTTGGTAGCTTCAAGGAGAATCCATCAAAAGCTGCAAGATGCAAATAAGAAAATGATGAGAATTGAATGAAATAACTCCAAAAATGGCTGATGGCAGCCATGACTTCATGACTAAATCTTCTTTTTGGACATCCTTGTAGCTCCCTAAAAATCTTCCTAGTGAATGCATCATTTACTTTCACATATTTTGCATAACTATTCTGTGACTATAAGCATGGATAAAACTCATAAGTTTTCACATCATTAGGAAAATTCTCTATTCTTGGGAGGCTTGGCCATAATTATAATGAGGCCAATGTATAGATGAGGAAAGAGGACATATAGAATTCATTATAAAATTTGGCTACATGGAGAGCATTGGATAAAATTTTACTTACCTCATGAGCTCGATCAATCTATTGAATGTCAGAGAAAATGACTTGTACTAAAAAAAAATACTCATCAATGCAATTTAAAGCTTCTACCTCACCTTTCAACCTATGTAGGAGGACCAAAATATCAATAATCCTTGGTTTTAGGTTGGTCCCAAACAAGGTTTTAGGGACTTTACTCTTAACACTTTGTGGTTTCTAGAACCATGTCTGCATGATTTCTTTCCTCCAAATCATTTTTTTGTGGAGAACTTAGAGAAATCTCCCCCAAAGGTCAAGTTTGATAATTCTTCCCATTCTATCACATAGAGGTGATTGACCACAATTTTCCTATCAATTGAAATCAACACCATGTCATCAGGAAACACAATTTTCCTTGGCTCTGGGTTGTAATGATGTATGCACTCATTGATTAGCTCTAGGGCTTGAAATAAAACTAGCAAACTAGTAGCTTTGACCAACCTCCATCCTCAGAGTTTCTTAGTGATGGGATGAATCTACTCAAACTTTACCCTCTTTTGAAAATCCTCCATGTTGTAGAAACAAAGAAAGGTGTCCTTGAAATTTTGCAATTGAGATTTGATCCCAGTCAATCTGTCAAAACCCACAAACCAGGTTGCCATGAGTTTGAGAACAAGATTTGAAATGAGAAAGTGAAAGGAATGGCTAATGGAACAACTACTAGCTTTTCAAAAAGCTATGAACATTAACAAAATAGTAGTTCAAAGAAAGAGTGGTAGTTTGTTCAACTATTTATGTTTCTATATATTGGAGCCTCAATTCATTCATTGATCTTTAGAATTTGCACCACACAAATGAATTTAAGGAGATACCTATTGAATATAAAATGTGAGAGTTTAATAGACATCTATAGGTATTTTCAATGTTCCATTAAGCTCAACAATAACTTTCTATGTCCCCATAACTTACTTTCCCATTTTCCTTTAAGTTTCAAGAAGTTACCATTAGGGTACTCCATGAGGGAATGCCAAAAAAGTTAGATCCTAATTATTATTTTATTTTTGTAATGTTGGGTTTGCTTTATTATCATTCTAAGACATTCTAAACATGACTTGTGAATCCAATTTGATCATTAACTTGATTTTCTTTGGAATTCGGGAAACTTCTCCATTAATGTTTCCTTTCTTAGTTGGGCTTTGGAACAATCACCCCTCTTGAGGTTGGAAATATCTAAACAAGATGAGAATACCTTTCCAAGGACCACTTAATGTTCCTTTTCATTCCAAACTACCCTTTCAAAAAATTTACTTCATGGGTTGAAGACCTATCGAGGAGAAGTCAATTTGCAATTTTTCGTCAAGGATGATTTTGAGGCCCACAATGAATCTAAACCATTTTTTGAAGTCATAATTGTAGATGAAACATTGGTTCACTATAGGATGCCTTTTTATTTTCATGTTTTTGATGTACATGCATCATTTTGCTTTTCACAAGAAATCATGTTCATGGGCAATAAACCTACCAAGCAGAAGACAATTTCCAAATCTTTGCTAGCATTAGTTTTTCAAATAGTGATAAGTCATAAATGGATATAGCTTGTAGTTGATCTTTGAATGAGTAACATGAATCTCCATCAGACCAGGTACTAACCTACTCATAAGATTACTTGACAAAATTAAAACCACCTAGCTAGGAATGAGGAGAGGGAGAAAAGGGAAAGTTTGATAAAGACTCACCTAACCTAAAAGGACTTGGACCTAGACTCAAACAAAACCAAGACTTTTCTCTTTTCATTTAAACACAAGTACTCACTTTTGCTAATCAGTTAGAGAACAAAAAGTGGGGCAACATGGTGATACATCTTTATTTCCATGTATGGTAATTATATTCTGCAAAAAGTCAATATGTAAAATTGAGGTCATATGTGATGCATTGATGTGTACACACATCTTTTCATAGATATGTAATACTTGTAGGATTATTGTTAAAGATCTTATTTAAGATCAGAGTTCTGGTTTGCTCATCAAGTTTGAAATCACCAAGCACCAAATGAGAGAATATTAATAGATTTCAATATCTCCCTTAGCTTTGAGAAATTGGTATAAGTATGTTCTCAAGGAGACATTTCATGAAATGACATGTCTCCACAGTGTGGATCCATGTCTATTCATGGCATGGCTTTACTATTAACTAATCAAATCATAACAATGGCTCAGATCAAATTAGTTAACATCAACCAATATATTATAAGCTTGGGTCGTTGATATGCATAGAAGCAGAATGGATAATATACCTAATCCAATTCATGTATCAACATAGTTGTATATGATCCAATGTACTTGACTGATTCTATGCATGAATATCAGTTCATTACTCGATTTGTTACCAAGAGAAAATGAATTTGCACATTTAGATTTCAATCACACCCATACACATAAGAAATTATCAAGGTGTTGTATCTTACTGAAGCTACCATATATCAACACTTATATTCTCTAATAAGTCAATACGTAGTATTAAGGTCTAATACAGTGATGTGTACAAAATGTAGTATTCAAGCCAATGTGTAAACACATATGTACTTTGATATGTAATAATTGAGCCTATATTCCCCATTAAGTCAATGTGCAATATTCAAGTCAATATGTAATAAGGTGATGTATAGATGCATTCTTGGTCTGGTATGTAATAAGTGGGCTTGTATTGTCCATTAAGTCAATGTGTAATATTTAGGTCAATATGTAATAATGTGATGTATAGATGCATCCTTGCTTTGATATGTAACAAGTGGGCTTCTATTCTCTAATAAGTCAACATGTATTAAGTTGATGTGTAGACACATCTCTACTTCAATATGTAATATTTGAAAACCTATATTCTCCAATAAGTCAATATGTATATTTTTTAGATCAATGTTTATTAAGTTGATGTGTAGACACATCTCTACTTCAATATGTAATAACTTGACTTGTATTCTCTAATTCAAAAAGGAAGGTATTATCAATTCAACCCCTACAATGAAACCATCTACATGTGATTTCATCGACATCCCCATCATACTAATTCCATTTTTCTATTAATTATATAAATAAGATCTATTCTTCAAGATCCTCTCACCCTTAGTTTGTAGGCTAATTTTTTAACTACCACTCAATTAATTGTTCTTTAACTTTTCTTGACAATTGTCCAAATTAATATTATATTATGTATAATTCTCTATAATTTTAAAGTATTGTTCAAAATTTTTAAGCATTGTGGTATTTTTATCATGATTAGATTATGTAATAATTTGAGCTAACTCATTGATCTTTATAAAATTATGATTACTGGATTCTTCTGAACCACTGTTAATTAGATATTGATCAAAGGGTTTTAATCAAATTATTACACAATTGAATCCTCATAGTAATATCACAACTTGACTTGTTGTCACAAATCTCTTACATGTTAGGAAAGAGCCTACAACACACTAGTAAATTGTGAGCCTCTTACTAGAGAGGTCTAGGGTTGGACTCTACACAAAGCTTAATAAATTACAATAAATCACATAATAAGAATGAATCTTGGCTTCAGCCTCTTAATGATAAAAAAAAAGAATCTCTTACTTATCCATGTTTAAGCATGTTCCAAATAAAGAAATTAAATATAATTTGAATTGTTTTACTTATATATTTGAAAATACTAAATGTATATTACAAGCTTTATTTAAAATATATATGAAAGTTCAATTTAATTTAAAAACTTAAAATAAATTTAAAATATAATATTATAAATTATTATTTAATATTACATATAGATAATCGAATTAAATTTTAAATCTAAGATAGATTTTAATTGAGAAAAATATAATATATTTTTTAATGTAAAATTGAAAACTTAATAAAAATATAATTGAGTATTTATATTGATGTTTATAGTTCAAAATTTAACTATTCTATTATAGGTTCAATGTTGTATAGCTGTTGATTGTAATAAGCATATATATAATGTATAACATAACTAAGAGCTCGAAATATTAATAATGTTAATATATTTAGTGATGACCTTTGCTCATGTGAACTTTACAAGCTATACAAATTTTGAGAATCCTGTACAACATTTAGCTCTCAGGGGGATCGACCCATATATCATAGGCAATGCACTCACTTATGATGAACTAGGTATGTGTTGCCCTTCATCCAGTACCTAAATCTACACCTTGAAAGGAATGATTTGGAAGAAGGATGGATTGAGGTTCGCTCTTGTGAATCAAAAATAAGAGTTACTAAGAAGTCAAGTGGTCAATATCATAGATCCTAGGCTAGGTTTCCTATACGAAATGGGAGCAAGTGAAATGATAGAAAGGAAAACCCTTGCACCACCCTCTAGAATGAAAATTTGGTGAAGGACAATGCTAAGTCAAGATCCATTTTCCCAGATCAAAGAAAAATGGTATCCGTAACTCAAGGTCTTATGTTGTTTGCAAATATTATGTAGAAAAATCATAGTTGAGATCAATCATTCCTGAATCTATTAGGGTGCCAATGCCAAAATAGTAGTCTATTTTCCTGATTGAAAGGTCTAGGTATGAGTGTATCTTCAATGGTGTTCTAGCTTAAAGACTACTTGGGTAAGCATGAAAACCTAACAATTATGGAAAATAATTTTATATATATAGCTTGTGATAGTATAAAATTAAAATAAGCTTCTTTATAGGGATGCCCTAGTATTGAAAGACTACCCTTTTAAGTTTTTAGACTTGAAATGATATTTTGATCCAAACAAATCTACGATCTTTGATGTTGAAAAAGTTATTTTGCTTCCAAATCTATCAATCAAGTTCTTGGTTAAAGATACACTTAAAATCATAGGTGAAAAATTAGGGTCTTTTGTGGGTATTATCGAACTGATTTTGATTTTTCTAATATGATAATCATAGTTAAAATAGATGTTATTGTCCCTAATATCAAACCTATATATATAAATATTAATGAAAAAATAATCTCTGTTGAGGCAAGATTTTTAGAGGGTTTCTTTAGAGAAGAACCCAACCTTGTTAGTTCTTTGTACCAAAATTTGTGTAACCAAGTCAATCCCTTGGCTAGTCAAAATTACACTTAATGAGTTTGTAAGAGGATTTTTAGTTCATCTACAGGATGATTTGGAGGAAGGAGAGATTAGATAATGTCCTCCCTATCTAAAATTAGTGTTTTTTATGCCCGATCACTTTGAGGATTATCCCTCACCTCTTTTGACATTGCAGGCTCCCCCCCTTAAGGAAACAAGTCCTTCTAAGCTAGTTTTAAAGAAGGACATTGAATTGAACAACAACTTGAGTCTCCTTAAGGAGGACCTATGTGAGTCTCTAGATAGAAAAGAAGTAGAAGTAAATATGTTGATTGAAGACTTTAATAATATGGTGGTGGAGGACCTTGTGAATCAATTTATTGATGAGATTTGTGATGAGGAGGAGTTAAAGTTATAGAAATCTATTCTAATTTCCAAAATTTACAAAGAAGAAAAGGAAGAAGAAGAAATGCTCCACTCCATCAGTAATGAAGTCTTATAATTTTAAAACTAGGATGTATTACAAAGGATAATTTAGGTCCCTTGGGCCTTAATGCTTGCCTCCCAAGTAGGGGGAACCCAGACTATGCAAAAAAATTGAAAAAGAAAGGGCATAAATCCTTACAAGAAGTTAGAACTAAAGATAGGGTAGCTAAAGGTCAAATTAAACTCATCGATATTCTTGATGCAGGTGAGGGGAAGATCTTAAGTTTGTTATTATATTTTCAATATTTATGGTCATATAAGAAATCTTGATAAATTTATTTTATGGAGGGAACTTGAGGACATGATTAATATGGAAAGAGAAGGAATGTCCATTATGGGTGAGGACTTTAATGCAATCATGTGCCCCTCTAAAAAGTGAGGGAAAGTAATTCCCTTTCCTTTGCATCCAAGTTTTTTGTGATTGGGTTAATAGATTGAGCATTATGGAAATAGAAAGTTCCCCTAATGCCTTTACCTAGAACAATATATGGTAAGGTTTTAACAATATTATAGAAAAATTGGATAGGTTCCTTATACATAGGGATCTATCCACTTTATCGAGTTCTTTTCAATTTTTAGGAAGATCGCTCTCAGGTTTGGATCATTACCCCATTAAACTTCATATTCTAGTAAGATAATTGTCTTAGTAATTAGCGTTTCAAATTTGAATAGATGTGCCTTAAAGATGATAATTATCTCAAGATGATTAAATAATGGTGGGAGGAGACATAGGCCTTAGGATCCAAAATCTTCCAGCTTTGTAGTAAGTTGAAAATCATTAAACACAAATTGAAGGAGTGGAATTTAAACTTCTTTTGGAATATCTTTGAGGATAACCTAACTTTTGAAGACAAATTGGAATCTCCCAAAAATGATGTTATGGAGCATGGGATGAGAGAATTCTAGTACCTAAAACAAAGAAATCTTATGCAACAATATGAAGAAGTTCTTTCCAGGAAAGACCTTTTTTAAGGAAAAAATTGAGGGAGGTTTTCTTGGTGGTAGGGGATAAGAATACAACATTCATTCATAAAAGTTCTAAACAAAGAAGAATTATTAATCATATTACATCAATTAAAGATCTTTAAAAGAGTATTAAGGAATCCTTGGATGAGATTAGCTTGGAATAAATTTAAATTCTTTGAAAACATTTACAATAACTTGAATCATTCACACTTAAAAGCTTAGTAGGAAGTTCTTAAAAATATGCCCAAAATTGTTACGAAGGAACAATCCAATGTTTTACTGTAGAAAATCTCAAAACAAGAGGTAGAAAGGGCTCTTAACCATATGCATTCAGACTAATCTCTTGGCCTAAATTATTTTTTAAGAAATGCTAAGACCTTGTTGGAGACAATATCACTTCAGCATTGGAAGGAGTTCCAAACACTAGTTTTCATAGAAGTCAACAACACTTTCATATCTCTCATGCCAAAGAAAAAAAATGTGGAAACCTTTAATTGCTTCAGAATTATTGCTCATTGCAACACTCTTTACAATATTTTTACCAATATCTTGGCATCTAGAATTTAGGGGATTTTATCTAACCTCATTAGTAAGGAACAACTGGTTTTTTTTTCCAAAGGTGAACAATATATGATGACATCATTATAGTGTTGATATTGTGGTGATTGATTATGTAGTGAGTGTTGATTTTGTAGCGATTGTTGGAAGCATGAATGATGATGATATTCCTATTAGAGAGTACTATAGAAACATGATTATAAAACTATTTTGATGATATGTTACATTCATGACTATGTTTTTCATTGATGTCAAGATATAAGTTTTCTATTGTATATGGTAGAAGAACAACAACAAATATCAAGTTGGTACAAATAGATTGTTGAGTATTTTCACTAGTGAGGTTAATGGGAGATACTAATAAGTGTCTAACATATGTGGCTTACCCCATGAGAAAAAGATATTAAGTCTGGAAGAAGTTATGTAAGCTTTGGTGAAGACTATTCTGAGATAGAGTTTACAGAATCATGTTCTGGTAAACTTGTTATACCTCTTAGAAGAGTTGTTATTTTGAGAAGAAAGGTTAAAGGCATCTAGAAGACATGTTGGACATGATGTGGTTAAGCTCTCTCATCATAATATTACACATATGGAAAGTTATTCAAGTTACAAGGCGACATATTAATGTTATCACTAAACATTTTCTGGATGAGGTCCTATAATAATTAATTTCGAAGGTGTAATAGTTGACTTAGGCAATTTTTTTATGGATTTGGTATAAAGGAAGGACATTTTCCTTTGTTATGTATGAATGATTGCATGAAGCACAAAGAGTAGAATAGAAAAGAAATAAGTTATTAAGCGAGGATAAGAAGAGTAGAGAAAAGTTGGAGAAAACTTCATTGTCGAGGCTTTATTTTGAGATTCGAGGTTTGCCATTTGGATCTAAGGTTCTTGACCTAATCTACAAATTTTGATAGTGATTGTTCTAGTTGATAGGATAGAAGAAAGAGGTTAAAACACATCACAAAAAATTATTCTACAAGGAATAGTTGAGAGATTAGTTGGACAGTGAAGTTTAATGGTCTTTTCCTAGAAGCTGTTTGGACAGTGTGTCCTTCTACCTTCTACAACTCCTAACAAGGTTGGAATCTCTTAACATGACTTCAAAGTCTCCTAACTAGGACTCTTATGTACTGAATGTGTTTATAGGCTCCTAATAGGGTTTATCCTCTAACAAGGAATACATATATCAATATATCTTTGTGGGAAAAATTCCCACCAGGGTTTTCCCTCTGATCAAGGGTTTTCCTAGTTAACAAATCTGGTGTAATTTTCTATGTGCATATTTTTATGGTTGTTTTTTACTTCAATTGAATGGTTAAGATTAATTAAGGTTGATAAATGTTTTAATTGGAGAACTGATTCATCCCCCCCTGCCCCCCCCCCCCGATTATCTTGGTGGACTATTATTTCTAACAATTGGTATTAGAGCATCAGGTCCTTGAAGAATAAGCTTAACAACTTTGGGAGATCAGTGGTGAGTTACTTTAGTAAAGATAGTCCTAAATTTGGTGGAGGAAATTTTGACACCCAGAAGATGGAGCTACTTTGTGAGAGATTAGAATTGTGTACAAAATTGAGCATTGAGTTTCTAGATAGAGGCACAAGTAAACATAGATCCAGATCTGAAGAAGACATGGGGATCAAGGGAGGTATTAATCTACTTCTGAAAAGAGAGAAAGAAGGTATGGAATTTTTTTCTTGTTGGACCTGTAATGAGTTTAGTCATTTTTATTCTATATGCACTAAGAGAATAAGGAAATATAGAAAGAGTTCACTTTCTAGTGGAGATGAAGAATTTAAAGCATGGAAAGATTCTTGAATGATTGTGATGATAAGAGTGAATTGAAAGAGGAAGTATTAGAAGAGATAGATTTGGTAACTATCATTAATCCAAAGGCTAACCATGAAAATGTGGAAGTTATCATTACCAATGATTTGTAGAATGGGAATTAGATTGAAGATCAAAGATCTGATCCTAGAGTAGAAGAAAGAGTCGAGTTGACGACCCCAGAACAAAATGGCATTGCAAAAAGAAGAAACAAGTCAACAATAGAAGCAACAAGAGCTATGTTAGTTGAGAATTATGTATCCAAGATTTTTTAGAGAGAAGTTGTGAATACAACAATTTACACTATGAACAGAGTGTGGGTTAGGAAAGACACAAATAAGACCTCTTATGAACTATGGTTTGGTCACTCACCTATAATTACGTATATTAGAAATTTTGGAAGCAAATGTTATATCAACAGAGATGATGGTGTTGGTAAATTTGATGGTAGAAGTGTTGAAAGTATGTTTTTTGGTTATTCATTGAAAAGGAGATCTTATAGATGTTATAATTTGAGAACTAAGACTATTATTGAAAGTGAAAGTGTAAGAGTTGATGAGAAATTCAAGATACAAGAAAGGATAGTTGACTGCAATTCTAATGATGAGAATGTTGTTACTAAACCAATGAATGACAAAGTATTCTTTGAGACTAACAATTATTTGTAGAATGGAGAGAAAAGGCAAGAACAAAAGGAGGAACCTAGAACTGAGCTAAGAGTTGAGATAACAACTCCTACTTCTGGTAAGAATATGACAAAGAATCATCTACCAAAGCATATAATTGGAAGTAGAGATTAAGGTGTGATGACAAGAAGTAAAATCAATGAAGAACTATGTGTAATATCTCAAGTAGAACCAAAGAATGTAGATGAGGTATCTACATATGACTATTGGAAGCAAGCAATGAAAGAAGAATTAGATCAGATAGTGAAGAATGAAACATGGGAATTGTTCCCTAGACCAGTAGACACGAATGTGATAGGAAAAAAATGGGTATTCAAGAACAAGATGAATGAAAAAGGTGAAATTGTAAGGAACAAAGAAAGATTGGTATGTAAAGGTTACTCAATTAAGAAGGAATAGATTATGATGAAATCTATGCTCTTGTGGCAAGAATTGAAGTAGTAAGGTTATTCTTATCCTATAGAGCACATAAGAAATTCAAAGTGTATCAAATGGATATCAAGTCAGCATTTCTAAATGGAGAACTTGAAGAAGAGGTATACATAGAACAACCTAAAGGCTTTCCTTCAATAGATGACAACGACATGGTATGTAGATTGAAGAAAACATTGTATGGCTTAAAACAAGCACCTAGAACTTGGTATGCAAGGTTGGACAAGCATTTGACAAAACATGGATTTAGAAAAGGTATGGTAGATAGTAATCTATACTAAAAAAAAATAGATGAGGGTAAAAGCATAAACTTATGTCACCTTTTATAAAGAAATGAGATATCAGAATGTGACAGTTCAACAGTAATGACAAAAAAAATGGTATTTGTGTTTAAAATATGAAGATGATGTAAACTGATGAAATGTGTAGAATTGGATGAATTTTATGCCTACAATTTTTATAAATTTTTTTAGTAATAATTTATTCATTGTATTTTATTTTGAAGTCCCTTTTTTAACTGTAAAAAATATAGGGTGTACTTCTCATCAAACAAGTATATGCAAATCATCTTTTTTTGTTCTGATTTGAAAATATCTTATAGATGAAATGTATAGCTAGTGAACAAAAAAAGAAATAATTATTTTTTATTTATATTTTTTTTGTTATAAGTACCCAAGTTTGACCTTATCAAAATCCAACATTTTTTTTCCTCCTATCAAAACTTACCTATCAAATCTAGACCTTCTTTCAAAAAAATTACATATTCATGAAGATGATTTTTTTTTTTGATATTATTTACTATTTTTTTTCCTTTTTTGAAGGAGCATCTTCCGAAATGTTGAAATATCGACTTATAATATTTTGAAATTATAACATATTATAACTAATCAAAACACTCAAAAATTTATATAATGATGACATTGAATCTGAGATCTATAAAAGGGTTTTTTTTTTTTTTGAAAAAAAATGAGTTTTGATAGAGAAATGAGATTTGACCAAAATAGATTTTTTTATCATAAACGGTGACACAGATCTATACTTTTACCCATGATGGATTGATGATTTTGGTAATATTTGTTGATGATATATTATTTGGAGTAGATGATAATGAAAGTGAAAAGTTTTTCAAAGAAATGTAGAAAGAATTTGAAATGAGCATGATAGGGGAAATGAAATTCTTCCTAGGATTATAGATTGTGTAGGATAAAGAAGGAATCTTTATTTCTCAAACTAAGTGTTTGAAAGATCTATTGAAAAGGTTTGGTTTGGAAACATGTAAAGAGATTGGAATACCAATGATAACTAGATACAAGTTATCTACAAAGGATGAGACACCTTTTGTTGAGCAGAAGAAGTACAAAACTATGATTGGAGGATTGCAATATCTGACTCACATAAGGCCAAATTTAGAAAATGTAGTTGGAATTATTGCAAGATTTGAAGTTGATCCCAGAGAAGCACAATATGCATAAGTTAAAAGGATATTTAGATATCTAAAGGTAACACTAGAGTTCAAATTGTGATATGATAGATCTAATGATTTCACTTTATATGCTTACACTAATGCTGATTAAGTAGGCAGTATGGATGATAGCAAAAGCACCAGTGGTGGAGCATTTTTTCTTGGAGGAAGATTAGTCTCTTAGTTAAGCAAGAAATAAGATTGTACCTCATAGGGTATAATAGAGGTAGAATATGTTGTAACAACAAACAATCATAATCAAGTTGTTTGGATGAAGCAAATGTTGAAGGATATAAGGATAGATTTCAATGAACCTATTGGCATACATTGTGATAACAAAAGCACAGTGAATATGTCTAAGAATCTAGTGTTTCATTCTAATACTAAGCACATTTTTATCAAATATCACATATTGAGAGAAAAAGTTGCAGAAAAGGAAATCATATTGGAGTATGTAAGCACCAAAGAAAAGATTGCAGATACTTTTACTAAGCCTCTTCCTAAAGAGACTTTTGAGTGTTTGCGAGGTATGCTAGGGGTTATGCCCCTACCTACATTAGAGTAGATGATGCAAGAGTGCATCAATCCAATGATATAGATGTAAGGTCCCTCCTCACATGTACTTATTAAATATGAATTTCTCTATTAAATTTGTTGTAGGAGATTTGAACAGATATGAAGTTATGTTTTATGTTGTGAATGTCCTAATAGAATAAAGAGTAGTTGATACATCCATGTTTTAATACTCAATGATTCAAGAACTAGTACATTATCTCGACTAATTAAACATTAAAATTTCACTAACAATGATACAAGGCATTTTCACCTGATGATAAGGGTGTTGATTTTGATACCTTGATGATTAAGTTTTATGCTTTAGATAGTTCAGTATTCTTGAATTTGTTATGTTATGATGTTTAGGTATATGCATGCCTAACGATGATTATACTAGTACTTAATTTGAATTAATGAAGAAGTTATATATTATATTTATTATGTGATTTCTAATGATTAAATGTGAGTAGAAATGAATTAGACAGTGTGAGGCCTCGCCTCGACCCATTGTAGCATAGTGATACATTATTATTTTGATACTTACGAATCAATATGTTGAGACACTACTAGATACACAAAACATATTATGTTATTTCATGCTGAGTGATGTTTTACTTTCAGATATTTGTTTTTGTCATTTATTGTTTTATGAATATGTATACTGATGAAGTAAGTGAATGCAAAATTAACACTTTGATTATGAAATTTTAATGATTGAGAATAAGAGTAGAATGAGATAAAATAACTAATTATTTGAAGGATGGATGTTTTAATTTATATGATTTTCTTGATACATTAGATACATATATGCATGTGATTTTCTTGAGCTACTGATGTGTGCAATGAGTGTGCAGGATATTTTAGCTGAGAAATCTAATAGAGAAATGAAACTGAACCCTATGTACCATTTGTGGAAATCAGGGTTACATCTGATGAAAGATGCAAACCCCATTGTTCATATTTTATTTGTATTGTGAGTTGAATGAATGTATCATTCTATAATCAGTAAATGTTAATGTTTTATAACAGTGATTTTTCAATGTCACTTGACACTCGTAAATTGTATATGCATTCCAACATGATAGTTAGGATTAACCAAGTAATCTGAAGATCTAAGTCAAACTAGGTTAGTGACCTTTTTGCTAATCAATTAGTAATCGAGGTTAATTACCCCTAATCAGGATTAGTGAGTAATCTACTTTTTGAAGGTTATAAGAAGGTCCTAAAAATTCCTAGCTTTTGATAGGTCCCTAATTAATCCTTAAGGCCTAAAAACATGAAATCTAAGTACCCAAGGGGTATGGGTATGGGTTGGGGGCATTTTCCACCCCCTAGCCCCTTTTGTTGACTTTTATGGTCACTCAAAAACCCCATTTTTGCTTTATTGCAAAAATTGAGTATTTCATCATGAGTTGGATAACTTTAACTTCACCTTGAAGTCAACCTTATGTCTAGTTGACTTAGAAGGCTCTAGAACTTTTGGGCAAGTGGGGGAGTTATTGCATTTTAGAGGTGGATGAGTTTAGGATCTTATTTAGAGGAAATTTTGAGAGGGTTTTGAGTGTTCACCCAACCTCTAGTTTTAGATGGATTTTTCTTTTTCAGAATTGAAGGAAAAGGAAAGGAAAGCTAGCTCTTCTCAAACTTGTTCATTGCCATAACCTATTTTCTTGAAGGTAGGAATACTTTACCTCATTTTGTTTCCTTGTAGTGCTTCATGTTTCGGTTTTATTACTTATGTATGTTTGTATGTGTGTTGAGTATGTTGGGAGGGATTGGAAACACTTTTTCTTCAATGTTTTTTCCTTTTTGTTTGTTTGAATTTCAAAGTTTACTTTGTATGGGTGTTTTGGCATTACTCACCCTCGGATAGGGAAAAAGTGGTCATTTCGAGGAAGGTCTTCAGTTGGACTCCAATAGTGTAGAGTCTCTTCTCAGGATGAGAAGAGGGAGAAAGAGTAGGGTGTTATGGGCCCCTACTTGTCAGCACAATCCATGTATGAATTTTTGGTATGTAAGAATGGAAGAACAAAAGTTCTTGAGTTATAGCCCCGATAGGGCACCTATTTTGGTGTTGTGGCTGACATGTCCTGTTGAAAAAATCCACCTTCCCCCTAGTTTTGGTTCAATGTTGAACCCGTTGTGAAAACCTGGTATGGAAATGAATGTCTAATTTTGTCTCCTTGTTATGTTGTTTGTCACCTGGTCAGTTTTTATTCTCTCCATAATGTCAGCGATGTATTGTAGAAATGAAATGGATCCCTTGTTAAGGGCCATGAAATAATTTGTTGGTGTGTTTTTGCCCTATATTTTAGGCATGACAGTTGGGCATTATTGTTTTTCTAAATTTTATGATGATGTTTCCTGTATTGGGGAGTATCTGTGATGGAAAAATTCATCTAGGACTCTTGATAGATGTTGTTTTAAACAATGTCTTTGAAAACTTGAGTAGTTTAGAGACAATTTTTGTTGTGATAGATGTTTGCTAAAACCTTTGACATTGATGTCAATGGGGGAGATATTATAGCATGAAAAATATTTTTTTACATGGAGAAGTTATAGAACACATTAAGGTATATCAATGGGGAGAATGATTGATGAAGAGGATTTGAAAATAAATGATAATAGTCTTTTACAATTGGTATTCTTGGAACTAGATGTTTTTCATCTATATTGCCATCAATGCCAAAGGGGGAGATTAATGGAAGCATGAATGTTGATATTTAGGTATGGGGGAGTATTGTAAAAATATAATTAGAACATTATTTTGATGATATGTTACATTCATTGTTGTGTTTTTCATTGATGTCAACATAGCAATTTTGTATGGTATCTAACTGAAGAGCAATGGTAAAGATCAAGTTGGTATGGATAGATCATTGAATATTTTCACTAGTGAGGTTAATGGGAGATACTACTAAGTGTCTAGCATACACAACTAACCTTGGGAGAAAAAGATATTAAGTTTGGAAGAAGTTATGTAAGTTTTGTTGAAGACTATTCTGAGATAAGGTTTATAGAAGCATGTTTTAGTAAACTTGTTATATCTCTTAGCAAGGTTTTTATTCTAAAAAGTAAGGTTAAAGGCATGTAGAAGACATGTTGGAGATGACATGGTTAAGCTCACTCATCATAATATTACATGTACATAAATTTATTCAAGTTACAAGGTGACAGATTAATGTTATCGCTAAGTATAACATGTTCTTAATGAGGTCCTATAATAATTAATTAAGAAGGTGTAATAGCCAACTTAGGGAATTGTTTTATGGATTTGATATAAAGGAAGAACATTTTCATTTGTTATGTATGAATTATTACATGAAGCATGAAGAGTTGAATAGAAGAGAAACAAGTTGATATGCAAGAATAAGAAAAATAGAGTAAAGTTTAACAAAACATCATTGCTGAGGCTTTATTTTGAGATCTGAGGTTTGAAATTTGGATCCAAGGTTCATGACCAGTTGACAAGGTCTGAAAGTGATTAGGCTGGTTGACAGGATAAAAAAGAGAGTTTAAAGCATAGCACGAGAAATTATTCTACAAGGAATAGTTGAGAGATTAGTTAGACAGTGAGGTTCAATGGTTGTTCCCTAGAAGCTATTTGGACACTAGTCCCTTCTACCTTCTGTGATTCCTATCAAGGTTGGTACAACTCCTAACAGGGTTAGAATCTCCTAACAAGAATTTAGAGTCTCATAATAGGGACTCTTATGTACTAAATGTGTTTATAGACTCCTAATAGGGTTTATCCTCTAACAAGGAATACATATATCAGTATATCTTTGTGGGCATCATTCCCATCAAGATTTTCCCTCTAATCAAGGGTTTCCCTAGTTAACAAATCTAGTGTAATTATGTATGTGCATCTTGTTATGGTTGTTGTTTCCTTTGATTGAATGGTTAAGATTAATTAACATTGATAAATGTTTTAATTGGATAATTGATTCACCCCCCCAGTTATCTTGGTGGACTATTATTTTTATCAAAAAAGGTTTTATTGCAAAAAATCTCAAAACAAGAGGTAGAAAGGGCTCTTAGCCATATGCATTCAAACTAATCTCTTGGGATGAATTCTTTTTTAAGAAATGCTAGGACATTATTGGAGACAATATGACTTCAACATTGGAAGGAGTTCCAAACACTAGAATTTTTTTGAGAGAAGTCAACAACACTTTCATAGCTCTCATCCCAAAGAAAAAAAATGTGGAAACCTTTAATGGCTTCAAACCTATTGCTCTCTGCAACACTCTTTACCAGCTTTTTACCAAGATCTTGGCATCTAGACTTTAGTGGATTTAATATGATCTCATTAGTAAGGAATAAATGGGTTTTTTTTTTCCAAAGGCAGTCTATATATGATGGCATCATTATAGTGTTGATATTGCAGTGACTGATTATGTAGTGGGTGTTGATGTTGTGGTAACTGATCATGTAGTGGGTGTTTATTTTAGAGGTTTCCCGAAAACTTTGTTATAAGCAGCTGAGATGCATAATGCATTGTAATGTTGGTGTACATTTTTGCTAGATAATAGAAAGGTTGAAGGCTGTGTAGGTGGATGTAGCCTAGGTTTTGGGGTGAACTCATTAAATCTATGTTTATTTTGTTTTCTTCTTCTATTTTTGCATATAATTGTTTATTCTTATATTGTTTTGGATCTATCAAACCCTAACATATAGCTCATGAAGCTATTCATTCAATTCAGAGCAATCAATCCCCTAGTATGCTCATCAAGTTAGATATCAAGAAGGTGTATGATAGAGTAGATTGGAGATTTTTGTGCAAGTGCCTAGTGTTGGAAATGTACAGATAGGGTGGGTGATTGGTGGGGGAGCGAGGTGAATCAAGAACCAATAAAACTTTAATTTTAATTCACCAATTAATCCCTTATTAGCTAATCTGATCTAATTGCATGCATGAAAGACTGAAGCAATAAAACATTCATAACACTTGATACAATAATTGGTAACCCATAAAATTTCCAAATAGAAAGTAAGATTGAGGTGAAGATGATATCCACAAGCTTTAGTACTACAGTATAAAGTTAGCCTATTAAGGCTTACAATTGACCACTTCTGATGATTTTCCTTGTTAGGAGCAATAAGGATTGTTAGGTCCACCTTGTAAAAGGATTTATACAATACAATGAAGTATGCACTTGATTAGGAGATTTTGCATAAGACTGTTAAGTCCACCTTGTTAAAGGATTTGACTGATACACCTATTAGGATGAACCAATAGTAGATCTCTAATCTACAACTCATTTTTCTGTATGAGATTCCTTTGATGTAAAAAAATCATCTTGCTATGATAGATGAGACTCTACTTTTCCTTATACTACTTGTAGCCTTTTCCTTCTAATTCACATTCATACTTATGCTTCTTCATTATATCCTTATATATTTGGATATGAAAAGATATCTTACATAATAACAATCCAAATAATTACCTTCTAAGGTTGGCTACAATACCAATTTCAACAATCTTCACCAAGTCGGCTCAATGTTGATACTTGAGTTCTAAAGACCACTTGGGTGATATTCTAATACTCGGCAACAAAGTGAACTCAAAAAACTTAACATGGCTAGCTTGGTTGACACTATCTTTCAGCTTTACTCAAGGTTAACACTCACTTTCTTCTTGGTTCTCATTGCAATAGCTCAATTAACACTATGAAGATTGGTAGTAATGTGACCAACCAAATGGTCAAGTGTTTTGGAACTAAGAGATAAATTATTTGACCATAAGGTCAAAAATATCCCCCTTTGGCAATAGTGACAAAAAAACTTATCATACCAAAATCTAAATACTCAAATAGATAGGTCAAAACTGCCCCTATCAATGTACTTGGGTCTGTAACTTGGTTTTGACTACTGTCTTGATACTCGGCTAACACTAACTCTATTTTGGATTTTTCAAAATTGTTTTTGTAGCTTTGTTGTACATAAATTCCTTCTATAAAATTATATTTCCTCCTTATAGCTATATTTATTTCACCTTTTTTACATTATGTATTATATTCCCCCTTGTTTTTGACACAAATGATAAAAATGAATAATTATAAGGCAGCACCAAAATGTGAGAGGAAATAACTATGTACCTTCAAAACTAGAGACATGGTCTTGTCCCAATTTTCTTGAAAAACTTTTGAAGTATGCAAAGCTCTTTGTACTTCAACTGATAACTCCATCATATGATTGGTAAAAGAAAATTTGTTTTCATGGATTAATGTCTTTGCATGAACAACGAGTTTCTACATTATATCCATGTTTTGAATTATCATACTTTAAATCTCTACCAATGTAGCCCTGATTCTTGTTTCTTCTCTTAACAATTCTACCTACAAGTCTATTGGATACTGGATCTTTACAAAATGAGTTGAGCTAGTGCTAGGGTCAAGTGACAACTAGTGTGAACTTGTCTTCATATCAGTATCAATCTTAGACAACTTGTCCTTGATTTCCTTGGTAAAAATTGCAATATCACTTAACTTAAAAAATAAGAAAATAATAGTATTTACAGTATTCTCAAAAGAAATAAGAATAGTAGACATTTCCAATAGATCAATAGCAATTTTTTGTGCCACCTTCTCCATAACTTTGTTATCAAATTTTCTTTCTTCCCTTTGTAGTAGTTTTCTTGTCCATTCAAATCTTCATTAAACTTGTGAACTATGTCAACAAGTTGATCCAAAGTAGGCTTCTTATCATCAATTTCAATACCAAGTGCATCAATAAATATACCTTTGATATCTTTAAGCACTTGATTCCTTTTCTTCTTCTCTACTCTTAGTTTCTATTGTCTGGCCCTTTTCTTCCAAAGTTCTCCAAAAGTGTCCATCTGATCAAGAGTGAGATTAGATGGGCACTCTTCTTCCTCACATGAAAATTAAATCCTATCCTAGATCACTCCATGATTAACAATTTGTTACCACTACATACACAATCTCTACTATCTTCTCTTCCTCTCCTCTTTTTTTTGTCATTCAGTAATTCTTATTTAATACATCCCCTTAACTGAGATTTTCCACCACCTTATTACTTCATCATAGATACAAATTTCTCTCCTAATATTTTCTCCAAGGAAGTTGAAATGATATCCATCTTGCATTGACAATAGTTTCCAATTGCATATCAATTTGAAAAGAAATTCAAAACAAATTACACTTCCCTAGGTACATGAACTCGCCATGAAATATTGATTAGATTGGCCAATACAATTCATACATAACTTTCCACATAAACATGGAAATATTACCACATATCCTACAATCATTGATTTATTTCACAAACTAACTTGTTTTTACTGATCAACAATCTAATAGATTATTCCTCATTTTTTTTCTTTGCTTTACTACTAGATCATCAGAGTCCAATAACTTGATTTGTCAATCACTAATAAAAATGTGGTTACAATATAAATTTAGTACATTTCCAATATCTCCAACCATACAACCTAATTACATTCTTATTGAGTACACTAATCAAATAATTTTCTATGTTCTTGAAATTGTTTTTGTATAATGAACCAATCTCCTATATTTACCAAACTCACTATAATGTATACCATACTTATTTCTATCATGTGTGATCATATAAGTACCATAAAACACATGTCTAGAAACCATGTGCATGATCACATCCCATAATCACCATAATAAAATTTTTGGTTAACAATTTGTCTTCCTTAAGTTTGGTTTATATATACCTTGAGTCTTAATGTCCCCAGTGTAGTGGAAGATAAAGTTGAAACCAACAAAATGGGTCAATGTAGGTATTCTATCAAGGACCTCTAAATTGAAAGGTACATCTCCCTTATATGAAAAGATTTAAAATGAATAATGGTTTTAGTGGATCAATGAATTTAGGGTACACTCTTAACCAAATAACAAAAGAGGAAATAACTAGATTGTTGAGATAATGGGTGTTGCACACATTGCATAATATTGTTTTATTTTATTTTATTTTATTATGTAGTGTTGTACCTAGATGGACGTACAACATGTAAAGATTCTCATAGAATATTCTTGATGAGCTGTATTGTAACATTGTGAAAATATTTCATGTAATTATTTAATATTGGGGAAAAGAATTAAATGCCCAATATTAAATTGGGGTTAGTAGGTTAGGTAGCACATGGTTTATGTAATACCACTTGGTGGTTTTGTGGGACTTGTTACTATATAAGCAACCGCAAGGGTAGTTGTTGTAGAGAAAAAAAGAGTGAGAAAGGCAAGAGTCGAGTAGGACAAAGCTTGACAGGTTGGCCAAGGGAGCATTTGTGAAGGTTGGAAGCATGGCATGGGATGTGTGGATTCATGCTTGTTCACATAGTTTTCTCTGTTGTGGCTATGGCCATGAAGGCTTCCATGGTTGTATTGCAATGGTAATTTTTGCTGAATAATACATGGTGATGGATGCTTTTGGAGGCTAGGTTTTTCTCTCAATGAGGGTTTCCCAGGGTATATCTTGTGTCACAATTTTGTGGGTATGTTGTCTATTCTCTTGCATGTGGATTTTAATTCTGTGTTTATTTCAGATCTATTATGGGTTATGTGGAAATGGTTATATTCTTTATTGCCAAGTTTCCTTACAAGTGGTATCAGAGCTATGGTTTTATTGTTTGTAACCCTAGATTGAATCCATGGGAATGCATGAGAGGATAAAAGAAAGGGCAAGATATATGAATGATTTATTGCAGATCTGAGAGTTTTGGATTTGCTGTTATGATGAGATGTTAAAATATTTGGACATGGGAAATTTTTGGACAAAATGATTTTTTGGATGTTTCATTTAAAATGAGGGTTTTGGGGGGTAGCTTGCATAAATGACCTGTTGTGTAAAAACAAACCTCACTATTGGATTCGGATTGATATTTCGATAAATTTTGATATATAATATACCCTAGTTTGGCCATGTTCAGAGAAAATGAAAGAGTTTTTTGGTTTCAACCCATGATGGCTATCAAATTTAATCTTGTCAGAATTTTCGTCATAGAAAAAAAATAAAAAATGAAAAATCGCAGTGAAAATAGTAAAAAGACTATCTTAGTAAAATGGCCATAACTTTATCTCAGAATATCAAATTTTAGAGTTCTTACAAGTGTTGGAAAGCTAATTCAGAGCACTACAACATGGTGTAGGTTTGGTTCTATGACTTTTAGATATTTTAAGATTTTAAGAGCCCTAAAGTCAGATGTTATTTATTTGAAGCATGGATTAGGGCATAACTTGGGCATATGGAGTTAGATTTTGGATTCAAGTAGTCAACGGAAAGCTCTTGGAGAGCTCTACACATTGGTTTAGATTTGGTGCAGGTTTGGCATGATTTATTTGGTGATATATTAATCTAAATAATTTATAGATATATTTTGACTATGGTAACATGGTGAGCTTATGACATTGGAGATTTAAGTTTTGATGGCATTGTATACTCAGTTCATATTTTAGATTGGTCTCATGATGATATGGTTATTAGTGTTTCATTTGGATATGTATGATGACTTGTTGGATCTACAAGTTGTGCAGTGTTGTAAGCGGTCTATACTTATAGGTTGCATTTATGGCTTGGTTATGGGTTGTCTTTGCCCATTGATCTTTCATTATTGATGCATATTTAGATTGGTGGCTTGGATTTGGGTTTTCTATGCCCTAAGTCACATGATTTACTATTTTCTTCATGTAGAAGGGATGAGATGTTGTTACCAGGTACAGTCATGGTGGAGGATTATAGTTAACTATTTTATGCTGACAGGTTGGACACTTTGAGAGACAGATGCTCGGTTCCTTGATGTGATCATGGTGTCATAGATTTTGGCATGACATGATTGGATATGTAGGTACATCCTTGATGTTCATTAGCTTGAATTTTTTGATTCAGTTATGGTGGTATATCTTCTTGGTTGAGGATCATGGTTATTTTATTTCTTTTGAGGAGCTCATGATGTGCACTTTGAGTTATTTGATGGTTTGATGCCTTGGTTGATTCTCATGGTTAGAGGATGGATTTTTTCATCATGATGTCATGGATAGCTTGGATACATGGTTTAGTGGGAGCTTGTGATAGTGTAGGATTAGTTCTTGGTTTGGTTTGGATCTTCATGTAGGAGATGGATTTTATGATGCCATAGGTGACTTGGTACCACGGTTGAGTGGGAGTTGTTGGCATTGATATATTTATTGAATGTTTGCAGATGTTGGAGGTTTGTCTTAGATCTTGTTGCTGCAGAAGCATCTTTGACATTTGCATGGTGCACTTGTTATCTTCATGGTGTGTGAAGATGGTTCTTCTTGGTATGTGGAGATGGTTTTCTTCATGGTGTGTGGAGATGGTCGCATCTTGAGGACTCACAGGGTTCTTGGTAGAGGTGTGGTTTATGCTTTTATTTAGCATGTTATCCTTGGTATGAGGATGGTTTCATTATTATGTCATGGTATACTCTTGATACATGTTTAGAATTGTGACATGTTATAGTATGTTCATGTGGAGCATGTTATCTCTTTGGTTAAGATGGTTTATATCATGTTGTCATGTTTATGTTCCTGAGGCCATGGTTGGAACTTTGACATTGATCTTGATTTAGTTTCTTGGTATTGAGTACACTGATCATAAGCTAGATACTTCATGATATTGTTGTGTTGCATTTGGAGTTGGCATGGATTGATTGGTTATAGGTGCTCATGGATACTTAGAGATGGTGGTGATGCTGATTTCTCTTGGATTAGAGAAGTATTTGTTGGGACAATTGATGGTTTCAACAGGAAGTCTAAGGGGCAGTCACCTGATATGGACTTGAGAGGAGATTTTTCTTAGATGAATCTTGGTTAGAGACTTGGGTATCTTGATCAGCATTCTCATTCCCCACTCTTGGTCTACTCAGCGATTTGCTACTTGATAGGTATAGCCAATTGTTTCTCTCAGTTGCATTATATTTATGCTTGTCTTTCATGGATATGGATCTTGAGCTATGGGACATGAGTTAGTTCTAGAGGGTTCATTTGAGAGATGGTTTAGCATTGGTTATCTCCATTTGCATATGTTGTTATCCAGGTTGAGTTTGGGAGATGGTTTTATATTGGGCATTTTCTTTGGACTAGGAATGGATTTTCTTTGGTTTAGGAATGGTTTATGAGTTTGATCTTCTTGTGAGAGGCTTACATCCATGATTAGTTATATGGTATGGTTAGGGTGTTGTTGTGGCTTCTTGTTGGGGTTTAATGGAGGAGATCATACTTGCATAGTTTACATCTAGAGGTGTGTGTAGAAGGACATGATAAAGGTTATGATTTGCATGGTTTCTCTGGTCTTGGTTATCTTCCTGGATGTTCAGTTTTTCCTACATTGGATTTGAGATTGGTTAGAGATTGTGATCACTAGTTTGTGTTCATGTATGTCATGTGAGAGATGACATGGTTATTACTTTATCTATTTCCTCTATTGGTTGTAGAGAACTTGGGAGAGCATTGGAGACTTGTTATGAGAGTTGTTCTTGTAGAATATTAGTTTGTGTATTGCGGATGTCCTTGATACTACATGGATTCACTTCTTTGAGATGTGTTGAGTGGATTGGTTATAGATTTGACATTACCTTTTGTAGTGGGACCTTCTTGGTATATATGTGGCAAGTATTGCTCTTGAGGCTTGTGATTACAGGTTACAAATTGGATATGTTGATGATGTGAGATTCACTTGGTATACCTTTGAGGTATGGATAGTTGGATGGGTTTGACACTTGTTGTGGGTGCTATTTCAGCTATGGATATATTTTGACAACTATGGATACATGTGATTACCTTTGGATCAAATTTTTTGTGCTTAGAATTTTAGTTGGTACAAGATTTTATGATCTTTTAATGCAACAGGTTGGGTGGCTTTCTCTTTGGATGGCTTCTATGTAGGTCCAATGGTAGTGGCATAATAGGAGGTGAGATCGTTCATGTTTGAGATGTAGGATATTTTGATTTTGTTGCAGGGACCAGGATGGAGCACTTGGTGTATTTTGATCCATGATGGTGGATGTGCTGGGAGGGATTGTTCCCTCATTCATTTATGTGGCTATGGATTGACCCTATGCAATGTATACAACAAGTGGGAGATTGTTGAGATAATGGGTGTTGCACACATTGCATAATATTGTTCCATTTTATTATATTTTATTATATAGTGTTGTACCTAGATGGATGTGCAACATGTAAAGATTCCCATGGAATATTCTTGATGAGTTGTATTGTAACGTTGTGAAAATATTTCATGTAATTATTTAATATTGAGGAAAAGAATTAAATGCCCAATATTAAATGTGGGGTCAGTAGGTTAGGTAGCACATAGTTTATGTAATACCACTTGGTGGTTTTGTGGGACTTGCTACTATATAAGCAACCACAAGGGTAGTTGTTGTAGAGAAAAAAAGAGTGAGAAAGGCAAGAGTCGAGTGGGACAAGGCTTGACAGGTTAGCCAAGGGAGCATTTGTGAAGGTTGGAAGCATGGCATGGGATGTGTGGATTCATGCTTGTTGACATAGTTTTCTCAGTTATGGCTATGGCCATGAAGGCTTCCATGGTTGTATTGCAATGGTGTTTTTTGCTGAATAATACATGGTGATGGATGCTTTTGGAGGCTAGGTTTTTCCCTCAATGAGGGTTTCCTAGGGTATATCTTGTGTCACAATTTTGTGGGTATGTTGTCTATTCTCTTACATGTGGATTTTAATTCCATGTTTATTTTAGATCTATTATGAGTTATGTCGAAACGGTTATATTCTTTCTTTCCAAGTTTCCTTACATAGATTGCCCAAAACTTTAAGAAACCCAAAAGAATTTATGATTATAACTCACAACCTTCATGACCATGAATGTATATGAGTCACTTTTAAGTTCTTCTAACTCCTAATATGAAATATAATTTGATTAATGAATGTAGTATGCAACCATGCAAGCTTAAATATAGATGCACATTGCATGAGAAGAGAAAATGTGTTTAACTAAACAACCCACAAATTGCTTGAATTGTTGAGATTACACAATAGTAGATTGTTTCTAACTCAACAACTCACATCAATCATATCCCACAACTTCCCACACATCACTAAAAATGTACGAGAAACTAATTTATATAGAACAAAGGAAATGGAATAATACCATAAATGATAGTGAAATCACTATAGGGAAAGCAATAATAAAAAAATTAATTTCAGTCCCAAAGTTTTCATTAACAACACAATTCACTCCAAAGAACTATATAGAACTGAACTATGCTAACATGAACAAAAAAATTAAATTGTAGATGCAAATTCTCATACAATAGTCAAAGCTACAAGGGTTGTCCACACCCAAAATTTATTGACCTTATTCACTTCTTCAAAGGTTACATTTGTAGGCCCTTAGATTCTGGCCAATTACATTTCATGATTACAATACATAGTGTCTCTGGAAGATGTATCTAAAAATAGGATTGACAAGTTAGTCATCCATTATAGAACTTATGACCACAAGGAGAATGACAAATTTGGCTATGAAATCAGAGAGAGAGAGAGAGAGAGAGAGAGAGAGAGAGAGAGAGAGAGAGAGAGAGAGAGAGAGAGAGAGAGAGAGAGAAAAGAAGAAGAAGAAGAAGAAGAAGAAAGGGGGGGAATAATGAATTCTTCTTTGGAGTTACAACTTTGTTAGCTCTAACAACCTAATGATCATGCATTTATGTCAGTTCTTCAACTCTAGAGATATTTGATTAGAATTTTTTTTCTATATGCTTGAGGACGTAATCAATTATTGTGAGCTCTTGAATCTTTACCACTTGTAAGTTTGTTGGATTAGTAGTTTCTTCAATGAATGCTATAAACTTAGTCTTCATTTCATCAATGTCTACCAACTAGTTGTTATCAATGATATGATTCAGTATGTAGATCCTTCAGATATTTGAATATTTTGTCCATAATTCTTTTTACCAAATCTTAAACACCCTTTAATTCTTCTTCTAACCTCACTAAGTTTTCAACTTTAAATTTTATAGATTGCTTCCAATGAAGCAATGGTTCTTGGCCTAACTTAAGGATTCCATGTGCTAGAACAACATTAGTCTTCATACCAATGACCTCTTGTAATAGGGATAATTGCTCTGTTAAGCTTTCTGATTCCTTCCTCATTGAGGTCTAGTGACTTACCACTACCTCTCTCAATTTATCTATGTCCAACAATAGGTTTCCAAGGTTTACTACGAGAGGGGGACCTGGGTCTTCAATTCTTCAACCTAGGCATGACCAAATTGACCAAATTGTCTCTCTTGTTGAAGCTTACTCAATATATTTATGTTCTCCTCTGCACTTGGGTCAAAAGTATTGAGAAATGTACCACCATGTACTACTCTAATGTAATCCATTAATTCTTTTTTTGAGACCTTTCGTACCTCTTTCTCTATCCTTAACTCCTCTAACTTGTCTTCAATC
The DNA here is from genome assembly GCA_028749045.1 of Cupressus sempervirens. Classification (NCBI taxonomy): domain Eukaryota; kingdom Viridiplantae; phylum Streptophyta; class Pinopsida; order Cupressales; family Cupressaceae; genus Cupressus; species Cupressus sempervirens. The sequence continues at coordinate 526,926,152 of CM053790.1, forward strand.
TTCACAGTTGTTGATCTCTAGATGTTAACCATAGCATCATGTACTAGAATGCCCATATAAACAGTTTTGATTTGGAAATAATTTGGACTTAAGTCATAAAATCTACCCTCCTTCTAAGTTTTTGCAATCTCCACAAGCATGTGTCTAGTAGTTACATCAGTTGATAGTGTTGCTAGGATCTTATATTTCTTTGCTTTATTTGACACTAGATGTGGCTAAGTTGCTTATGTAATTATATCTTTAGATGGAGCACTTTCCTCATATCTCCTTCCATTTCTAGCAATAGTCACTTCCAACCAAGATTCAATTGAAAGGAAATTGAGAGCAAATTGCAGGGATGATGAATCAAAGAGTTTCCTTGAAATTGGAGGTGTCACATTGCTCCTATTAGAAAATGAAAGGGTAGCTGTCTTAGTAATAGATAAGGATAGTATTTTACCTTTTTGGGATGCTCCTTTCTCTTGAATATCCAAAGGATTATTGTCACCATCAAGATTGATGACTAGCACTGGGGAGGAAACCATGATTGTTGATTCTCATTCTTCTTCTCTTTATCTTTCTCCACATCTTCATCTCCAACTTTTCCAGTATCTAGCAGAGATCCTCATCTACAAGTTAGAGGGACTTGAATGTTCTTCTTAGGAAGTTGGTCTCCTCCTTTGCCAACAAATTGTATTGGTCCAATTGATGCTGACATTGCTACACTAGTGGAAGTGGTCATTAATGGGGACTAAGGTTCTCTAGATGCTACTCCACTAGCTAAACTTTTGGCTCTAGTTCTCTTTTTCCTTTCTCTAGCACATTCTATCCATTTATCTATTCTCTTAATGATGCCATGCATCAGGACTTCTATTGTATCAATGACAGGACCATCAGGTGAAATTGACACTATGGGAGTGTTCTTGATCTTGTCATAGGCAGTGGGCCTCATATAGGAACCATCAACTATTATATCACTAACATAAACCTTATTATTATGCAATTTAATCTCATCAATTATGAGTATAGACCAATATTTCTCTCTGGTTTGTTATTCATTATGATATCCAGACCAATAGTCTTCTATATCCAAAATATGTCTATGAGAATACCCAAGCTTAAGATGATATTTTACAAAACTAATAGGATCATACTGGGGTCTTGAAACTTCTTAGTCTATCAGTTTAGTTCTATTCTCAAAGGCCTTCATTAGATTTCTGGCATTAGACCTAGAGGAAAAGGAATAGGGCCTTATTACAATTGGAAAAGAAATGTTAACTATCTTCTTCACATTAGAGCATAAGGTGTTAACCTCTAATATTTGTCTACATAGTTCAACAAGTACTACCTTATCTTCTGGATACTTGGGGAGTCTCTTAAAAAATCCATCGAATGCACCAATCTTGACGTAGGAGAAAGATGAAAATTGAATAAAAAACAATCCAAATTGGCTTACACTTAGGGATTAGTTGGTGTATGCCAAATAATCTCCTAGATTTTTATTTCCAATGGAAATCCTTGTCCAAATCCCCTATTTTGTAGGAATTAGGAACTTGGATCTTACCCCACTACTGTTGTAGCATATGGAAGGAGAGAAATAATAGAATCTTCAAAGATAAAGAGGAGCCAACCATTGTTCTGAGGAAGAAGATTCACAAAAATATAAAGGAAAACTACCTAGTAAGGAAGGGGGGAGATATCGAAGTGGGCGGTAGGAAAATGGAGAAGGAAAAAGAAATAATGTTAAAAAGATAGGAAGCCAAGTTGCTTCTCCCCCCATAAGGATGGCATAAAGCCAATTTTGAAGGGGCCTTTAAGGGAAATCCTAGCTCCTTGGGATGTGGAGGCATAATTAAGAATGAATTTAGGGACAAAGTAGCAACCTTCTCTCTCCTGCTAGGATTCAGAACTAATCACTTTGCGAAAGCAAGTGCGGCCTTCCATGTGGTGAAACTGGCTTTTGAAGTAGGAGTTACTAATCTATGGCTTGAAGGGGACTCGAATAACATTATTAAAATTTTAAATGGAAAATCTCATTATTCATGGTCGATTGCAAATCTTATTGATGAGACACGTGAGACTCTTGATAAATTTGATAGACTCCATGTCACACACGTTTTCCAGGAAGCAAACCTGGTGGCAGATTGGTTCACAAATAAAGCTATCCAATCTGACCAAAAAATGACCTGGCAACTAGGAAAGAGTTTTCCAATGGATGTTAAGAGCCTGATCGAGCTGGATAAGATCCATAGGAATACGAAGGAGATCAATATGCAATTATGAATGGGAAAGGCTTATGAGGAAAGGGTAAGAATCTTAAAGGCTATATTGGTAAATGCAAGAAGTGGGAATTATTACAATTTATTCGGTACACTTTATGGGTCATTTTTTTCATTTGTAACCTGAGTAGTGATAAGGCTTATTTCTTTAGTCTCTCTCTAAAACATAGAGAACCCTTTTAGGTGGTGAGGTTATAGAGGGCTATGCTTATGAGAATTATGGGAGAGAAAAGTGTTGATATGGTGGGTGAAAGGTGAATAAAAGAACTGGTTGGAAAATGGAGAAATGGAGAAGTAGGGAGAAAGTGTGGGAGAAGCTGGTTCAGGGTGGGATTTCAAGGTATATCATGAAACTACATGGTTACGACCAAAATGTGACTAACAGGATGGTCAATTCGTGGAAGGATGGTAGAGTCAAGGCAAATAGGATAGCTTTTTTGATAACGAAGGAGGTGATTTTGGCTGTTACTGAGATTTTGATGGTGGGTTTTAAATTCTTTAGGGACAAAAAGCTTTTGGCTAGTGCAGTGAAGCACTTTGCAGACAACTCTAAGGAGTTGAATGCCCTAAAAAAGAGTGATACATTTTATGATCCAAATTCTATAATGAAGATTCAGAGGTATGTTCAGCATGCTTTCATTGAGTACATTAATCTTGACCCTAGGTTTGATCATGTTTTCACTCACCATTTGATTCTTTTGAATCATTTTTAGCATGATAGCAAATTTTCTTTCCCTTTCTATTTGTTGAACTCTATGAGCAAGGCGGTGTCAAGCTTCAAAAAGAAACCCTCTGCTAACCCTGCTTTTCATGAGGGGCTATTACTGCTCATCTATGAGCACTTCAAGGCTCAAATGATAAGTAACATCCCTTCACAGGCTGGGAATGAGGAAATCAAAAGCTCTAGCTACTCCTTTGACTTGGATGATATTCAGAGCATTAGTTCTGAGGAAGGGGAGCTTACTTTCTCTGGTAAAAAAGTAATGCCTAATGTAAAGAAGTCACCCTCCCCCATTACCCCTAGAAGAAAAAGCCCTAGAGATCATGGTCAAAAGAAGCTTGGGAATGAGGAGTAGGAAACCTATGATGAAGAGGAGGCTATGGAGTTTGAAGATGAGAAAAAGGAGAGGCAGGAGGAAGAAAAGGAAACCCAGGGTGGGAAGAAATGCAAGAGGGTGGGCATGGAGGATGAGAGGTTACAACATGACCTAGAATCTTCTTGGCTCCCTCTCTCCCTTGTCCATCCCCAAGCTCACCTAGAGGAGTAGATAAATGATAGTTTTGGAGCTGAGGGGGGGGAGGTGCTGGCCAAAGATAGGAGGAAATCCTAGAGAAATTTTAATGTGAGGACTTTGAAAATGGGTATTTTCAAAGAAGTGATGAACCCCTAGATCCTAGTGGACAGCTAGGAGGAACTGCATCTTGAAGAGCTCATTAACCCTGTGATTATGGAAATCTCTAATAATGCCAGGGAATTTGGGATGAACCTCTTGAACAATGCTCGCAATAGCATGATAGACAATTACAAGTCAATCAAGTGGCTTTTTCATGAGCTAGAGGAGGTTAAGGAGAAGGTGGGTCAAATGGAAGGAGCCAAGAATCTAAAGGGCCTAGGGCTTAGAAAAAGGGATAGATTATGATGATAGGCATAGCCTACCAAAAAGGAGGATCCACAACCTTGAAAATTACAATCACAATCTATCGAGCTAGATGATCTCACTGCTCAACTTGATTAATAACAAGATTCTATCTTTAACTGATTTACTTAAAGATAGAGGCATGTAGGGGGATGCGGATGGAAAAGATAGAGGTAAAGCTAGATCTGATGATGATAATACCACTAGTATCAATTTTTCTACTCTGGACCAAGAAGAACACAAAACTCACCAGAAGGAGGCTGAGGAGAACCAAATGGCCCAGGAGGCTGCCTAGGTCATGCAGGAGCTAGAAAGAAAGATCAAGGATTAGTTCCTATCTTTTCCTTATTGGCTAGCTTTTTGTTCTAGTTTTTGACTGTTTCATTTATCCCTTTGTTTATTTGGCTAGGCCTAGTGCTTATTATTAGCCTTTAGATTTGTTGCTTTTGTGGCTAGGCTTCTAACGCTTATTTTCAACTTGTTTTGTTTTAACTCTTGAGTTTCACGATCCCTATAAAACATGTTTTTCTAATAAAAAACATGGCTTCAAGTGAAAACCTTTACTTATGGCATCCTTGAAATTCTTAGAATAGCCTCATGGTAAAGGCATTATTCACCTTCACATATTCCTCAAAGTTCTTTTCCCACTGCAGAGATGGATATAATTCACACACCTTGATATTCTCATCAAAATATTCAATGCAAGGAAAACTAGGCCATAAATGATGTACGGATAAGGCATATATCATATAGGATGTTGTATGGAATTTTTAAAATATCTTAGTTGAACTAAGCCATGAGGAAAGATCATCATAGATTATCTGAGCCTAGTCAATTTGCAATTCATTAGCATAAATGGTTTGAACCAAGAAAAAGTGGTGCAAGGGAGCCAAGATATCCACAATTTCCCTTTTTAGATTAGTTCCAAAGAGAGTCCTTAATATTTTTCTTTTCTTACTTTGAGGAGTTTGGAACCATGCCTTTTGTATATCTCCTCTCCTCTGAGTTTTCTTTTTGTTAAACATCTATGCAGAGGATCCAAAATCAATATCACAATATTCCTCCTTTACTAAAATTTTGAAGGTAGAATGCAACAATTCTCTATTTACTGAAAGAAAAACAGATTGATCAAGAAAAAAAAATCTTCTTTGTCTCTGGATTGTACCTATTGATGCATTCCTTCACCAATTCTGGTGCTTGCACAACCATGGGAAACCTGACAACTTCTGTGTGATTGGATGGATGGGTTGAACATTCAATCTTCTATGTAAGTCACCAAGATAAAATAATTTGAGAGATGTATTAATGTAGTTTTTAAGTTCACTCTTTAGGCCAACCAAGCGATATTACCCAACCAATCTTACTAATATTTTCTTATATTTCACACAAAAAGATCAAAAGCTTAGCAAATTTATAGAAAATAGCTATTAAGAAGTAAGGAGTTTCGTTCAGCTGAAATCTAATCATATAGATTTGAGAATTTGAATGTTGGTGCCACACTAGAAACATAACTCACATCTAATCACATAATAGTTGTATTTTCATTTAATTAGGAGGATCAATAGTGTTGAAAGTAAAAATAAGCCCACCCACATGATGTCTTGCAACTCCAAACAAATAAACTTACTTTAATCTTCTAGGGTAGCAAGATTATTTCTTTTCTGAACCCCCTTATGGTTAACCATTCTTAAAGATACAAGTGTTTTAGTAAGAAATTTGAATCATTATTGCACATTAAAATCATTAAGCATAGTAAATGAGCCAATACACCATCTCTCTGCAATCCTAGCTTTCCTATGGGTTTTCTTCAATTTGAGAGTGCAACAAGCAAGGTTCCCTTTTAGAACTCAGGAGACTTCATTTTTTTCTTTTCCATATGAGGTTTTTCTTTACTTTGACATAATGACTTGGAGAATCCATGATACAAGCTTTTCTCTTTATATTTAAGTGAAACATTTCCTTTGCATTGGGCTCAAGCTTGGCCAACTATTCCAAAAAATGGAATTTAATTAGAATCTCTAGAGAATATTCTTTGTATATGAGATGACATTGCTTCAAAAATCTCCATCTTCTTAACCTTTGGAAAGAAAGCTTCACAGATACCTCTTTAGGCAGAAAAACAACATGGCAACCTATACTTTTTGGATGAATCAACAATCAGAAGGATTTCCATCATTTTGGTTTCTTTTCCATTTGATCTTTAAGGTGGATAGTTGACAATAGAACATATGGAACTCCTCTTTGATGTATAGACTCAATATTTTGAGTTCAAACCTTGACTCTGAGCATTGCATAACCTTAAATCCATTCTTTCTTGATCATCTCACCATTGTCCAACTAAAAACATATCTGAAGATGCCTTTGTCATTTTGATCTTTGAAATCTAGTGTGATGAAGGTTGTCAACAATGAAAAGAAAATAGAATGAGATCAAATCTGGGAAGAACACTTTTCTGGAGAACTCAAACCTTTGTCATAGTGTATAGAGATACTCCTAGATTTAATATATCCACCTCCACACATTCATAATTTGACCAATGGACTATCTTGATCCACTCCAAATTGCATATAAGGCATAAATATTCATATCTAGGTCTAATTTTCTATGAGGGATTATAAATTCTTTGTAATATTTACTATTATTACCCTAGAATTTGTGAAATATTACATTCTTGAATTTATTTTGTTTTGGCATCCTCAACTATTTAGATTTAGTATGACTCTTTGAACCCTTTTATGATTTAATGGTGAATGAATCTTTGGAAGTTTGGATGATTCAATGGCCAAACTAGGGGCCACGAAAGTATATATCCCAATGATGACACATTTTTCCCACCCATAATTGGCCTAAAAATATTTATTTGTCTTTTTTTAAAGCCCCCTTGGTTTTAATTTGATAGTGTATTTATTTCTCTTTTCATTATCTATTGGTGTCCTAGAGGAGTCTTAATTTCCCTAGTAGCAATGCCAGACAACCCCCATTTTTATTGTTGCACATTTTTCATTCTTCTTGTGTTCCTTTATTTCACTAATTGCTAGCGTCATCTAGTGGAAAATTCTTTTAGGAAGTTTCTCTCTCTATGAAATTAATCTTCAAATGTTCACATATTAGATGGTTAGAGAAGAGGATATATAAAATATGATAATGGTTTATTTATGAATTATTTATTTATTTATTTTTAAACTAACAAAACAAATTTTAGTTATATTAACAATACTTATTAATGCAAGTATTTATTCCACCATTATGGTGCATCATGGAATCAATGGTTGGATGCTACATAACTATAATTTTAATTCTAAAGGATTAGAACTATTTATTATGTATTTATAACACCATCACTGATAGACACCCTATATACTTTCCCCAAATGAATTTAACAAGAATTTGTGTGGACAATAAATCACCAAGATGTACCTTGACATCAATTTCTAGATATTGTACCTTGATTTTTGAGTTTTCATCAATGAGGACTATTTTTTTGTAATGAATTTACATTCTTAATCATTTTATTTTTATAGAGAGAATAAACAAGAGAAACAATCACCTCTATGATGTGGTCCAAATTTTTTTAAAAGGAAAGCCTTCAACATAAGAATAGAGTAATGATTATTTAACAAACAAAAAAAATTGAATAATAGATCAAATTTATGCTATGGTAAGAGTTATAATGACATCTATGCTTAGTCAAGCATCTTTATCTATATTTTGTACAAATATAACTATTGAATTTTAAGTTCTTATTTTAGATTATCAAGTCATTAAACATTTCTTTTTAAATGATTAGATGTTGAATTTGGCAATTTACGATTTTTTACAAACTATTTATGAATGGTATTTAACACATCTTATAAAATTATAAACTTATCCATTGACTCAATTTTTAATTAACATTCTACAAATTTCAATTGACTTAATCACTACCCATATACTCATAATGTATCAATCCTATACGAATTTTATTTGATATTATCAAGTGCCTAATAATTTTGAAAATTTATCAGAATTTGATAATGTATTAGTTTTACATCAAAGGAAGTTCAAATTTAAATGTCCAAGCTGACTTTTGAAATCAATGGTCAAGATTTTTCAAAAGGCAGTGCAAGACAATCTAATTAATCTGGACTATCAAAATTTTTAATTTTCCTGGTTTCTTAATGGTTTATTGTTGTGGTTCTCTACCAGTTGTAACTACATATGCCACATGTAGGTACATAGTGAAAATAATGAACAAATTTGAGTCCAAGAATTCATAATTTTGTGGAAAATCTCTTCTAGTAGGATTACAACAATATTGTCCACCACTCCATCTCAATCTTCAAATTCTCTGATACATAATGATGATTTTTTCAAATTTTGTTTTATGTTAATAGGAATAATTTTTTTCCTCTACCTTTTTCATTTCTAAGACTTCACTTATTTTTGTTATATGGTGAGCCTTAGGGTTTATATAAGAATTTATGCATAAAAATCCAAGTTAGCTTGTTTTTGCAAAGCAACTTAACAAATAGATAAATATAAATGTATATATTTTCTTACACATATTTCTAACAATAACATAGTGAGAAGAGAGAAAAAACTGGATCCTAAACTTTGAATTTCAACTAGATTCACACCAATCTTTTACATATTTTTTAAAGGACTGGTGGTAAGTAAAGTATGAATGCATATGAGAGAGATCTCTATCTTATGCAAATAGATTGTGCTAGAGTGAAAATAAATCTTACTTCAATCAATTTCAACATTCAATTTTTGAAACATACCTCAACCTTAATCATTTTAATCGAGTCTTTAATAATTAATTGTAGACATCAGTTAAATTATATAACATTAGAAAATATTTAGCAAACATAGACAATTTGAATTTCTTGAAAAATAAGAAAATGATAAAAAATATGATGCCCCTATCAAAATTGTTGATTATAGGTGTTAAATGAAATCTCCCATTGCTCCTTGTCTCTCTTGCTAATTATGTAGGCAAGCCATAATGATACAATGATCACTAATGAATCTATATAATTAGTGTCCCTCCCCACTTCAAGATGGCCAAATAATGATGCAAGCATGAAACTAGAAATGGAATTAACAATGTTAAACACAGATTTGGAGTTCTTAGAGAGATTTACCATAAATATGTTTTTTAGTGATTTTATTAAAAAATTATAGATGGAGATTAGATATTTTAAAAGATTCTTTATTGGTCATGTAGTGAAATGTTGTATTTATTAGAGGGTTCAACCTCTATAAAATAATTCCTTTTGGCAATGTTTATATAGATCAAAATGTAACCTCAATAGTGAGGTGGATCAGAATGCAGTTAGATATTGAATAAATAAAATTGTTATGTTTGCAATATTATTATGGTATCTTTAATTGTTTCTAACTAAAAATTGGTAGATCAAAGTGAGTATGGGCCTTGTTATCTCACAAGAGAGCCCAAGATCTATGACTATGAGTGTGATCTTCTATGATTCTCCTAGGTATGTTTGAAGATTGTTGAAGTTAAGGTTTTATATGATATTGCCAAGTTATTGGCTCAAAAGGAAGCTTTGGCATGTAGATATATCATCCTCAAAAGATCAAGGTTATTGGTGTTTACTTTTGCATTGAGAGGTTCATATGAAGAACCTATGTGAGAAGTTTAATAAATACATTGAAAATGTTTTATAATTATTTGAAGTAAGAAGGATGAGAAGAAAAAAAAGTGTGAAGATTTCTATGTAAAGGGATGCATAGGAAATGGTTAGGAGTTATTCCATTGACTTGTATGAGAGATTATTGAAGATGAAGTATTATGGGATGACCTCACACACATTAGAAATATGGTTTGCATATAGTAGAACTCTATGTATGAGGTGAATAGTGCTGCAAGAAATCCAACATGAGATGAGACTGTTTGACCAAATTAATAGAAATGAACAAAGAAATGGTTTTCAATTTGAGATTGAAGTCCAATTTTATTTAACTTTGGCATAGATCCTTACACAATGTGCAATGGAAGTCAACAAAAAGAATTATGTGCAAATAATTTTTTTTGAGTTTTCTCTTTGTTTGAGAAAGGAAGGGAAAATATTGTGATCTCTTACAAAGGAGAGAGATTGATACTATCTAGGTCTATAAGACATAGAATAATATTGATTCTACTTCTATATAGTGAGTTGTGTAGACTCATTTTTCAAACCCCCTTAGCATCATGGGAGATTATGTTGGATAATGATGCAAGTGTGAAACTAGAAACAAAATTATTAGTGTCATGTATGCATTTGGATTTTTTAAAGAGATCTATTCTAAATATATTTTTTAGTTATTTGAGTAAAACATTATAGATAAAAATTAGATGGTTGAAAGTTTCTTTATTGGTTTCACAAAAAAATATTATATTTTTAGAGGGTACAACCTCTATAAAGGACTTTCTTTTGATAATGTTTCTATAGATCAAAATGTGACATCTATAGAGAGGTGAATTGCAATCTAGTGAGATATTGAATAAATAATGTAGTTTCATGTGTTAAGTTTATTTTGGTATTTTGTGTTGTTTTTAAATTTACAAAGATAACCAACTAACTACACACCATATGCACAATTGGTTCTCTACTAGTAATCACTGCCATAGCCAAAAGTTTACTTTGTTCCTACAAAAAAAAATTTCAATGGGAAAATTGAGGCTTAAGAAAACAAAAGGGGCAATATCCATATGACAAAATTCCCTACCAATTATGCAAGTTCATGTACTTTTTCAATGAGTTTTAGAATCACTGTGGAATAGAAAGAAATATGGATAGAAGGTAAACACTAATATGAGATATTATGTAAGAGGGGCAACATAGGATCTATCCTTAACCCAAATTCCCAAAAGGAATGATCCAAATTGATTAATCACAAAGAAGTGATCAATGTACAAATGAATCAAATGATGGAGAATATGAAGAAAGAGGGAAATGTTGTAATCTGCTATAGAAAGTATATACTTGAAATTTTGAATTAATAGAAGACAAAGACTAACCTTAAAGTAGGGAAAATCTAGAAAATGATTATTTCTGATGTCTGTGCATAGTTTCGGGAAATTTTGCAACCTATTCTGGACTAGAAATATCAAGATAGAGAGAACTTGGAAAACTTTTATCCTTTCAAGGGTAGGTAGACCTTGACTTAGATAGTGGGGCACAATCTTACCCCAAAAACATTAACCATGACTTGCACTACTCTAACAAAAATTAGGTTAGCAAATCTCAGAAGCTTGATGAAAAGGGTCTACAAATATGTACTTTAATTCACTATCTTGTACCTATATATGTGCAAGAAAAATGGTTTCATTTTTTGGATGAGGGGTTTTCCTTAGTCAAACCTTGATTTGGAATCAACCTTAATAATGGAATTAAAATAAAGAATGCTAGAAAGTAGTAGAAGTAAATCTAACAATGAAGCTATTTTATTCAATGCAATTGTATTTGAAATGTAAATAAGTATGTTGATATGAAACCTTGAACATAACATTAGAAAATGTAAATCAAAACCTCCATGATTGTATGCTTGGAATCCACCTTGAGAGAAGAATGAATGGGTCTTGAAGATTAAAAAAGTAGCTTGAAGGAAGATCATACCACCATTATGTTTAAATCTAGGGTTTGAATAATGAACTCTAATGCTTGAACCAAATTCCTTCAAAGGCTTGAATGCTTCAATCCTTGATCTTCAATAAAGAACTTGAATGGAGAAAATATCTTGGATACTTCCTTGAAAATTCTTAATGGAATTCTTGCTTGATCTTGGCAATAATGGATAGTCTAATATCTTCTAGTTAATGTGCATTAGAGAAAATGAGAGGAGGAGGTGTCCTTATATAGTTATCTAGGGCACAAACTTCTAGAGAGGTCGACATTGGAGAATTAAATCCCAATTAATCTTAAACCCTAGAAATGGACCTAGACTAAATGCAATTTAAGATTATACCATTTCAAAACCCGAAATAGTCGATCCAAAAGTAGGAAAATGAAACTTTCCAAAGTCTAATATCTTGAAACCTCTAGAACTTGAAATTTGGACCTAGGTCATGGTTGAGGTTGAATTTTCCCTAGGTTAGGGTTAAGGTCATCTTTGACCTTGGTTAGGGTCAAGATCAACCTTGATATTTCATATCATCATTAACCCAAAAAGTCAAAGTCTTCAGTTTCTTAGAGAAAGTTGTCTAAAAAGAGGATGGAAATAGGGCGAGAGAAGTAGAACAAGAGGAAAACAACCAGATCCATGCAAAGACCTAATCAAGTCACTTGACATGAACCCAAAGTACTTACTCAGAGGGCTAAGCACTCTTAAAATGGAACTACTTCCATTTTAAGATGAAGCATTAAGCCCACAATTTGGCAAGAGTGTGGATTCAATGCAAACTCTTAGTAAAGGAGAAGAAAGAAGAGATCCAAGTGGATTTGCAATGAGATAAAATAACACCTAGCTAAGGATACAAGCCCCTAAACAAAAAGAATACACAAACGAAGGGTTAGTACTAAAGAAACCCAAAACAACTAGCACTGTAAGAAACCTTGCTAAGAAATATTTCCCATACTAATATCATTTTTGGAAAGCTATCATAAAAGCATAAATGATTACATAAGAAAGACAAGGGAAAAAATATAAATAATATAGCTTCATGATCCAGTCCTACTAGCATGAAAGAAAAAAAAAAGAGAAAAGAGAAAGTGATTACCTCACCCAATAAGATGCCCACCTTATTGTGAACCACCAAGAAAGAGAGAGCCAAACAAGTGGCCAAACCTGATAGTTTACCTATAAACTATGCTTGTAATTGTAATGCTTCTTCTGATGGCTTTTGGAGTACCAATAGATCCACCTTCTTGTATCACTATGAATATGAAATGTGTGTCTCCTTAGGATTTAGCAATTTATGTGCATTAGCTTGGAAGATTTAGCATATTGAAAATGTGTCTCTTTGGGATTTAGCAACTTATGTGCATTACCTTTCAAGATTTGGCATGTTGAAAATTGAAAATCCAGGTCTCTTCAAGATTTAGCAACTTATATGTGTTACCTTCAGAGGATTTAGCATATTAAAAAATTGAAAAATGTGTCTCTTTAGGATTTAGCAACTTATGTGTGTTACCTTCCAAGATTTAGCATGTTGAAAATGAAAAATGTGTGTCTATTTGGGATTTAGGAACTTATGTGTGTTATGTTCTAAGATTTAGCATGTAATTTAAAAAGCTATAGTATAAGGGAGACCCTATATATGCCCCCCTCCTTATTGTGGTTGTTTGCTAGACATGATAAGGAAGAGAAAGAGGATACCTAATTCACAATGCAAGGAGATATCCTATTTAATAACAATATATACCATATTATTAGTGAGGGTTATTGACCCTACATCCAAGAGTATAGATAATTGTGAAAAGGATATGTCACTCATGGAAAAGGATCCTCAAAGAAAGAGATCTTATCAACAAGTCCCCCATCATAGATGAGTGCTTTTATATAAAATATCATCTTTCAAAGATAAACCAAGTGGGAACAAAGATTCAATCACCAAGCCTCCTATAAAGAAGAGAAAGAGGAATCTTTGGAATGAGGAAAACAACTCTAACACTAAAGAAAGGGTGAGATTTTATAAAGAACATAATTTTTAACATAGAGAAGAGGTGATGAGCTAGGACAACAACCTCTTGTATAAAAAGGTTATCTAGAACCAAAACATCTGTCAGTATGATGAAATAATACTACAATATAAATAAGTACCACTAAGCTAAGGAAAGAAGTTCCCTAGACAAAGAGAAAGAAGGAAGAACCTTGTCCCCTAGAAATGAAGACAAGGGATTTCTTAGAAAGTATATCCTGAATAAATTCTATGAATGATTATAAACATAATACAAAATCATAGAAAAATAGGAAGAAAGAATACCAATTAAGCCCAATAAAAGGCCTAATGGATCCTAGGAGATTGAATGGGAACACACCTCTTTCCCCCTAGTCCAAAGATAAGAAAAGAAGAGGTCTATATTATATCAAAATGAGAGCAATCCCCTATATCAAAATTATGAAGAAATTTTTTAATTGCATGAGAGAAAGATATAATTCCTAAACCAACTCTATCTTGAACATATAATTTTAAATGTTTACAATCCATGTAAGTGTGGATTGTCATGCCTAACCACTGCTACTATTTTTTTTCTTAATAGGATTTAGTGGTTAAAAGTTTCTTTCTATTGTTATGTTCGTATTATCTATAGAACTTGGTTTTATATTGTCCTTGGAACATATGTTTTTTTTATAGACTTACATAGTTTTGATTTCAGAGCATTCAGTCATTTGTAGAGAATATGGAGAATATAACCCTAATTTAATTTACTTGTGATTTGTGATATTAGTAAGGCTTTTATTTATTTATTTTTTATTTAATATATTATGTAATTCCAATTTGATTGATTATCCTAACTTAATATCTTTGTGTTTATAAGGACTAGAATATCCTTATGGTTCTAAGGTATATAAATATAATACCTATAGTATATGATTATCTATTGTTGTGGTTTCAGAATGAGGGATTTTAGTGGTAAAAACCCTTATGGGTTTCAAATGCATTTTTAAAGGAATTAATGTTTTGTTCTTTCCAAATACATGGCATTGGAAGAGGGCTACTGTATCCACGGTTCTCTACAGAAGGTTACGTTCATTGAATGCATTTCATAGTGGGGTTTTCAATAGCATTGAAGGTTTCATTGCCATAATTTTTCAAGCTTGGATCTATGGTAACGATGCCGCTAATTTGGCATTTTTGTTCTGAGAATGTATACCACTTGTTTTTGAATGCTGTAAAGTCGACAAAATGTAGGGGTTGTAGTTGGAAAGAGATTCTTTCATATGGGGATTAAGCAAGGTTTTATTGCGTACAACATGAATTATTATTGCCTTTTCTACTATCATTTCTTACCTCTGTTACGAGCTTGTTGGTTGGTGTTCATTTTGGGAGTGTGGTTTGGAGTTGTGTATTTGGGGTTTCAATAGCGAGTTGTAAAGCAAAGCTGGTGTGAGCATTCTTCATTTTGTGAAGTCCAAGTAGGGGCAATTTCTTACCTTCTCACTCTCTCTTTATAATTACATTTTGTCTTGTTTTTAAATGCATGGTTCTCAGTTCAGATGTAGAAGAATTCGTCATTTAAGCGTGGGTATAGACATTGTTGAAGCTCTATGTTATTGGATAGCTCTGTGTGTACCCATACTTAAATGGGAGGCTTGGTGATATGTTTTGGATATGTTGATAGATTATATGGAGTTACTGTATTTATAAATTTGTTTTGTTTATCACTATCTTGACCGAGGGTTAAGTTTTAATTCTAAAGGGATGTCTATGAAATTTAGGGCATAGTCATTTTGTCAAACAATTTGCGTGAAGTAAAGTATAAGACACAACATAGAGATGTCAGATTTGGCAAATTTGAAATATCTCAGGTTTCAACATTTTATTGTCATAGTTCATACTTCTGATGGTTAACAGTATAGTATCAATTTTGGTTGCATTAACTAATAGATTGTTGACGGTCGGTAGTGGGATTTGTCATTATCATTTTGTTAAACAGTTTGCCTATACTACGAGTTCTTGGGTTTTTGATAAACAGTCCAATCTCACTCGATATGTGATGTTTTAAATATAGATTTATAGGTTATCATTGGAATAGGGGAACTTGTGATTTGGTTGTGATAGTTTGCAAAGAACTATCGATTTTAAAAGTTTGAACTTGCTGTCAAAACAGCATACCTTCAGTGTTTCTCTATTCTTGAATCTTGAGCTGACAGCTGAACATTATCTATATCAAATAAGATATAAAATGGTTTATGATCATATATGACTATCATATGAAAATGGGAAAATTTTAAGTTGACTGTGATTATTGGAGAACAAATAATAATATGTTGATAATCGATTTACTTTGATATAATAGAGATTTTGTTTAATTGAATACTAACAATTCTTTGGTTACTTTTGTTTTATTCTTTTATACACAGTAGATTAGATAGTATTGTAAAAAAACAAAAAACAAAAAAAATAAATAAATTACTTATTAAGAAAATAGTATGTATTGTTGAATAATGGTGTTGTAAGTGTCAAAAAAGAACATCCTTATATTTGGAAAATATGGTCTTAGTTGACAATTATATAGAATACTGTAGTAAAAGTTTTTATAAACTTAGAAATTTGACTATGATTAGAAAAAGAAGTCATATTGATTTGAATGTATAGCCAAAAATGTATGACAACATTGTTATTGGTCAACTGTTCAAACAATGATGGGATCTGAATTTGTAAGAAAACTGTCAATGGTGTTAGAATGTTGTATTACAATTCAGTCATAATGTTGAAACAAAAAGGAATTCATTTATATTAAATGTTGTACTCTGTTTTATTAAGAATCAGACTTGTTTTCTGGATTCTATTGAAATGGAAAGTTGATTTCATTTTAAGTTTCGATTATGAAATATGTTGATGAAATTCATTTTCAAAATGAAGGTATCTTTTGTACTTGATCTTACTATTTAGCTATTTCAAAGGATAAGTAAAGATTGTTATGATAGCAAGGATAAATAGTATAGTACTAAGATTAGTAAATATCATTAAGTTAAGATGTCAATTTAATTGTATTTATGGGTTCTATTATTATAATATTTGTTTTTGTTGTTGTAGTAGTCTAAATTTACCATGGAAATAGGCAATGTTAAGATATGTTTGAATAGATTAAAGGATGTAGTATCATGTTGAAAACTAAGTTATATCTGTAGCATGAACATTCTTAGAAAATTTGTTTTATGTGTGTTTTAAGATTAGCTATGATGAACGTATATCGGGGTGACTGAATTTGGTTTATCCTATTCAGTTAATTAATTTAGTGATAATTATAAAATTAATTGGGTGGGTTAATTACATATAAAAGATAAGTTGACCTTACCTATGACTTAAACCTATAAGGTTAAGTACGGAGAACAAGGCATATCTCTATTCTGTCGATGACAAGTATAGTAAAGAAACTCGTTATGTGTTGACTATGAGCATACCATACATGGATGTAGTATCTTAGTGCCATAACGATGACACCTCGGAATATATATGTTTCATTTACATGTTATTCTTAGTGCGAGTTTAATTTTGCAATAATGAGTAAAGGTTTACTTCTTGCATATTAATTTTGGAACTGCACTATGTAAAAGTGAATTAGATATCTGCATAATGGTTTTGAATATGATTGGTCTAACATGCATGCAGGTGGATTACACTTTTCAACTCAGTGTGTACTGAGCCCTCTTTTGTTTTGTGTTGCATTCTGTATGATTCTAGGTGCTTCGAGATTACAAGTAGCTAAAGGTGTTTATTGAAGTTCTTCTTGAATCATTATTTATTTCCTTGTAGGGTCCATATTTTGGACATAGGCATTTAAGGATGAGATTGTACTTCATTATTGTTCTGAACACAATGTGTATTAGAATCTTTATGGAATCATATTTGGATGATAATTGCTTGTATTTTGAGGTTTTCAGATTGAGAGTGATTCAATCTATGTTATTGTACTTATATTAAGTGGAAATAAAAAAATTGCATTCTTTGTTCTTGTTATTGGATTCAAATTTTGGTTCTGTTAGTGGAAGTGCTACATTTTGGTATCAGAGCAGGGTTAGTATAACCAAGACTCTTGGGTTATACGGTTTAATCCATTATCGATGCATATTTATAGTTTATTGTTTGTAGGTTGCTATCATGCCTCCTGTCACTAGAGGAACTCGAGGATGCGGTATTTCAGAGGATAAGCTTGCTAGCAGAGGCCGAGGCAGGGGTAGGGGTCATGGTAGAGGTCCTAGGCACCAGAATTTTGCTAGGAATGATCAGTTTGATCAAAATGCTAGGGTTGGAAACAACCAAAATTATTAGGCAGATCAAGATGTGGTACTTCAGAGGATACTAGAACATCTCGATAATATTGAGGCTAATAACTAGATTCCTAGTGGGGGAGTGAATGATAGAAGACCTCTTGTGCAAGGTATTAACCTTCTTGTCGAGGAAGATCCAGTGGCAAGAGCTCAGCTCAAGGATCTTTCCAAGATGAAAGGACCGTTATTCTACGGTATGAAACAGGGTACAACGGTAGAAGCTTGGCTGCTAAACATTGAGTGATGCTTTGTCTTACACCGTTACTTGAGTAACATGAAGGTAAGATGGACATTTATGAATTTGAGAGGATTTGGTTCCTTGTGGTGGGAGCAGGAGTTGGAGAAGCTGGGCATTGATATCTCTCTAGTTATTTGGGAGCTCTTTGTAGAGCGATTCAAGGAGAGGTTTATGTCTGAATATTGGTGTTAGGCCCATGCAGAGGAGTTCTTTCAGATTGTGCAGTCTGGCTCTATAGTGGAAGCTTATCAATGTAGGTTCTATGAGCTTAAGAAGTTTTCTGGGTGGGCTGAAAATGATAAAGCCATGATACAACACTTCATTAGAGGACTTTTAAACAAGATTGGGGAGGAAGTGGGAACTTTTTGACCTATGACTATGCAGGAAGCTTTGGAGTGAGCAAAGCTGATTGAGATGAAGTCTGGATATCATGGGGCTTCATACAAAACCAGCATGAATCCACCTACTCCGGATGTCAGTAGGAATCAAAAGCCTCCACAAGGTAGTTCGAAATTAGGATTTTCAGGTGGGAGATTCAAGAAGAGAAAGTTTGGTAAGAACTCCAAGGGTTCAGAACAGCCTAAATCATCTCAACCACCTCAGAGTGTGCAGAGTAATAAGCCATTTCCTAATCCTTCTGGTCAAAACATGGGATTTAGGAAATCTGTTGAGTGTTTTCATTGTGGAAAATTGGGTCATTACCAATCTCAGTGCCCTAACTGGGACAAGCCGAAGGTTGGACCTAAGCCAGCTAGGTCTAAAATGATAGTTGGTGATTCTACCAGGAACCATCGTATCTTTGCAACCCTAGATCAAAAGAAAGTTGAACACTAGAATACAGTTATTGAAGCTTAGGGTAATACTCAAGGTATGAAAGTATCTATTTTATTTGACTCTGGAGCTACAGACTCATTTATTTCTTTTGCTTTAGTTGCAAATAGTGGAATTTATGTGGTTAGGGCAAGGGACAGATGGCAGTTGGAGTTAGTGTCAGGATCCAAGGTGAATGTTGATATTGTTTCTCCTGACTGTAAAATTCATATGAAAACTTTCACTACTTCAGCGAACCTTAGGGTTATACCTTTAGGATCGTATGACATAGTTTTGGGTATGGATTGGTTAGAACAACATCTAGCCATTTTGGATTACAAGGATAAGTCAATCAGTTGTGCAGATGATCTTGGATTAGCTAGAGTTATTGTGGGAATGAAGAGACCCATCTCTTTGCAGATAATTTTTGCCAAGAAATTAGCAAGGTGTGCTCGAAAAGGCTGCAGTTTGTTTGCCATATCGGTAGATGACTTAAATGATTCTATAGATAAAGGTTCTTCTCACGATCATCCAATCTTGCAAAAATTTTCAGATGTACTTGTTGAAGAGATTTCGGGAATACCTCCGAGAAGAGAAATTGATTTTTGAATCAATTTAGTGCCAAGAATGAAACCAATTTCCAAGACTCCTTACAGAATGACAGCTCAAGAGATCATTGAACTTAAATTTCAATTGGAGGAGCTTTTGGAGAAAGGTTTGATTTGTCCTAGTGTATCACCTTGGAGTGCTCCGATAATCTTTGTTAAGAAGAAAGATGGTTCTTTAAGACTTTGCATAGACTATAGACAGTTGAACAAGGTCACTGTTAAGAATGGGTATCCTTTGCCTAGAATTGATGACTTGTTTGACCTGGTCAAGGGTGCCTGAGTTTTTTCAAAGATTGATCTAAAATTTGAGTATCATCAACTTAGAATCCAGGAAGCTGACATTCATAGGACAACTTTTTGCACTAGGTATGGACACTATGAATTCATAGTAGTACCTTTTGGGTTAACAAATGCACCTTCTGTCTTCATGAGCCTAATGAATGGTGTGTTTAGAACTTACCTTGACAAGTTTTTAGTGGTATTTCTGGATGACATTTTAGTGTATTCTAACTCTATTGAGGAGCATGAGTAGCATTTAGGGCAAGTTTTGGAATGCCTTCGTAGGAACAGACTATATGCCAATCCTGAGAAGTGTGAATTCTTCCAATGGGAGATTTGCTACTTAGGACATATCATTTCAGGTGATGGAATTTCTGTAGATTCATCCAAGATTTGAGCTATTGTTGATTGGCCAGCACCTACGAATGTGTCTGAGGTTTGAAGTTTCATGGGTTTAGCAAGCTATTATTGTAGATTTGTGTCAAAATTCTCCAAAATAGCGCATCCTATCACATCCCTTTAGAGAAAAGAGAAGAAATTTGTGTGGACAGAGGAGTACGAGGTAGCATTTCAAAAACTTAAGGAATGTTTGACCAGTGCACCAGTCCTGGCAGTTTCAGATTCTACTTAGGAGTTCGTGGTTTGCACTGATGCATCTTTGGATGGCATAGGAGTAGTGTTGTTGTAGGATGGGCGTGTTATTGCTTATGAATCAAGAAAGCTAAAGAGTCATGAGGTGAATTACCCTACTCATGATCTCAAACTTGCTGTGATTATGCATGCTTTGACTAAGTGGCAACATTTCCTTCTGGGTCAACGTTTTGAGTTACATTCTCACCATCAAAGCCTTCAGTATCTTTTCACACAACCAGAACTCAATGCTAGGTAGTGAAGATGGATGGAGTTCCTGTGTGAATATGACTTTGAGATTAAGTATGTGCAAGGGAAGGAGAACGTGGTTGCTGATGCACTTAGCAGAAGGCGACATGAATTATCTTCTTTGATCTTAACAGTGGATCTTAGGGATAAGATTCTTCAGAATCTTTTCGCAGATCATTGGTTTTAGGATGTTAAAGCTATTATTGATAGTGGAAACATCTTAGAAGGGCATGTTGAGGGGTATTCAGTGAATTTTGAAGGTTTGCTACTGTATAGAGGGAGTGTGTACGTTCCTCAGTTGGGTGATTTGAGAAATCTAGTTATGTTAGAGGATCACAAAGCACCATATTCAACTCATCTGGGTGTCAAGAAAATGCTTTCTAACCTTAAGTAGCATTATTATTGGCTTGGAATGAAGAGAGACATAGCAAATTTTGTGGCTCAATGTTTGGAGTGTCAGTGAGTTAAAGCTAAACATCAGCACCCTACGGGACTATTGCAGCCACATAGTATTCTAGAATGGAAATGGGACACCATTTCTATAGATTTTATAACTAGATTGCCTATTACAACTCATAGGCATGATGCTATTATGGTGGTAGTAGACCAATTTTTGAAGGTTGCTCATTTTATTCCAATTAGATCATCCTATAATGCAGCAACTCTTGCCAAAGTATATATGGAACAGATAGTTAAGTTACACGGAATTCCTAAAAAGATTATTTTTGATAGGGATCCAGTGTTTACTTCATCTCTTTGGAGATCCATATAGCAAGAGCTAGGTACTCAGCTGAATTTTAGTTTAGCTTATCACCCAGAGACAGACGGGCAAACTGAACATGTCAACCAGATTCTGGAAGACATGCTTAGGATGTACATAATGGACAGACAAAATAAGTGGGAGGAGTATCTACATTTGGTAGAATTCACGTATAGTAATGGATATCACAGTTCCATAGGTATGGCACCATTCCAAGCATTGTATGGTAAACCTTGTAGGACACCTCTCAGTTGGGACAATTTGGAAGACAAGATTCTTTTAGGACCTGATATGTTGCAAGATTTGGACCAGCAAGTGAAGAGGATCCGAGAACACCTTATTACCGCTCGAGATAGAAAAAAGAAATATGCTGATAAGCATAGGATTGACTGTCAATTCTTAGTTGGTGATAAAGTGTTTCTCCGGGTAAAGCCGCATAAGAGTCCAATTCAGTATGGAAAGGGATCCAAGTTAGCACCACAATTTTTAGGTCCATTTGAAATTCTGGAATGGATTGGACCTATTTCCTACAAACTTGCCTTGCCACCAAGTCTTTCACGTATTCATAATGTATTTCATGTTTCTGTATTGCGTAAGTATATACCTGACATTGCTCATGTACTTGATTGGAAACATTTGCAGATTATGGATGGGCAAATTATGCTGGAACCAGTGCAGATCATGCAAAGTAGAACTCTGAGTTTAAGAGGAAGAGAAATAAGGTAGATAAAGGTCCTATGGGACCCCAATGATGAAACATATGCTACCTAGGAGGACTCTATAATGATGAGAGCAACTTATCCATACTTGTTTGTTGACTTCCAGGAGAAAGTTAAATCCTAGTGGGGGAGGGTGTCATGCCTGACCACTACCACTATTTTTCTACTTAATAGGATTTAGTGGTTAAAAGTTTCTTTCTATTGTTATGTTTGTATTATCTATAGAACTTGGTTTTATATTGTCCTTGGAACATTTTTTTTTTTACAGACATACATAGTTTTGATTTCAGAGCATTCAATCATTTGTAGAGAATATGGAGAATATAACCCTAATTTAATTTACTTGTGATTTGTGACATTAGTAAGGTTATTATTATTATTATTTATTTAATACATTATGTAATTCCAATTTGATTGATTATCCTAACTTAATATCTTTGTGTTTATAAGGACTAGAATATCCTTATGGTTCTAAGGTATATAAATATAATACCTATAGTATATGATTATCTGTTGTTGTGGTTTCAAAATGAGGGATTTTAGTGGTAAAAACCCTTATGGGTTTCGAATGCATTTTTAAAGGAATTAATGTTTTTTTCCTGCCAAATACATGGTGTTGGAAGAGGACTGCCGTATCCACGATTCTCTGCAGAAGGTTACGTTCATTGAATGCATTTCATAGTGGGGTTTTCAATGGCATTGAAGGTTTCATCACCATACTTTTTCAAGCTTGGATCTATGGTAATGATGCTACTAATTTGGAATTTTCGTTCTGATAATGTATACCACTTGTTTTCGAATGCTGTAAAGTTAGCAAAATGTGGGGGTTGTAGTTGGAAAGAGATTCTTTCATATGGGGATTGAGCAAGGTTTTATTGCGTACATCATGAATTATTACTGCCTTTTCTACTATTATTTCTTACCTCTGTTATGAGCTTGTTGGTTGGTGTTCATTTTGGGAATGTGGTTTGGAGTTGTGTATTTGGGGTTTCAACACCGAGTTGTAAAACAGAGCTGGTGTGAGCATTCTTCATTTTGTGAATTCTAAGTAGGGGCAATTTCTTAACTTCTCACTCTCTCTTTATAATTGAATTTCATCTTGTTTGTAAACGCATGGTTCTCAGTTTAGATATAGAAGAATCCATCATTTAAGCATGGGTATAGACATTGTTGAAGCTCTATGTTATTGTACAGCTCTATGTGTACCCATACTTAAATGGGAGGCTTGGTGATATGTTTTGGATATGCTGATAGATTATATGGAGTTACTGTATTTATAAATTTGTTTTGTTTATCACTATCTTGACCGAGGGTTAAGTTTTAATTCTAAAGGGATGCCTATGAAATTTGGGGCATAGTCATTTTGTCAAATAGTTTGCATGAAGTAAAGTATAAGACACGACATAGAGATGTCAGATTTGGCAAATTTGAAATATCTTAGGTTTCAACATTTTATTGTCATAGTTCATACTTCTAATGTTTAATAGTATAGTATCGATTTTGGTTGCATTAACTAATAGATTTTTGACGGTTGGTAGTGAGGATTTGTCATTGTCATTTTGTTAAACAGTTTGCATATACTGCGAGTTCTTGGGTTTTTGATAAATAGTCCAATCTCACTCGATATGTGATTTTAAAAATATATATTTATAGTTTATCATTGGAATAGGGAAACTTTTGATTTGGTTGTGATAGTTTGCAAAGAACTATTGATTTAAAAAGTTTGAACTTGTTGTCAAAACAACATACCTTCAATGTTTCTCTGTTCTTGAATCTTGAGCTGACAACTGAACATTATCTATATCAAATAAGATATAAAATGGTTTATGATCATTTATGACTGTCATATGAAAATGGGAAAACTTTAAGTTGACTGTGATTATTGGAGAACAAATGATAATATGCTGATAATAGATTTACTTTGATATAATAGTAGATTTTGTTTAATTGAATACTAACAATTCTTTGGTTACTTTTGTTTTATTCTTTTATACACAGTAGATTGGATAGTATTGTAAAAAAACAAAAAAATAATAATAAATAAATTAGTTATTAAGAAAACAACAGGTATTGTTGAATAATGGAGTTGTAAGTGTCAAAAAACAACATCCTTATATTTGGAAAATATGGTCTTAGTTGACAGTTATATAGAATACTGTAGTAAAAGTTTTTATAAACTTAGAAATTTGACTATGATTAGAAAAAGAAGTCATATTGATTTGAATGTATAGCCAAAAATGTATGACAAAACTGTTATTGGTGAACTGTTCAAACAATGATGGGATCTAAATTTGTAAGAAAACTTTCAATGGTGTTAGAATGTTGTATTACAATTCAGTCATAATGTTGAAACAAAAAGGAATTTATTTATATTAAATGTTGTACTCTATTTTATTAAGAATCAGAGTTGTTTTCTGGATTCTATTGAAATGGAAAGTTGATTTCATTTTAAGTTTGAATTATGAAATATGTTGATGAAATTCATTTTCAAAATGAAGGTATCTTTTGTACTTGATCTTACTATTTAGCTATTTAAAAGGATAAGTAAAGATTGTTATGATAGTAGGGATAAATAGTATAGTACTAAGATCAATAAATATCATTAAGTTAAGATGTCAATTTAATTGTATTTACAGGTTCTATTATTATAATATTTTTTTCTGTTGTTGTAGTAGTCTAAATTTACCTTGGAAATAGGCAATGTTAAGATATGTTCGAATAGATTAAAGGATGTAGTATCATGCTGAAAACTGAGTTATATTTGTAGCATGAGCATTCTTAGAAAATCTATTTGATGTGTGTTTTAAGATTAGCTGTGATGAACATATATCGGGGTGGCTGAATTTGGTTTATCATATTCAGTTAATTAATTTAGTGATGATTATAAAATGAATTAGGTGGGTTAATTACATATAAAAGATACGTTGACCTTACCTATGACTTAGACCTATATGGTTAAGTACAGAGAACAAGGCATATCTCTATTCTGTCGATGACAAGTATAGTAGAGAAACCCGTTATGTGTTGACTATGAGCATACCATACATGGATGCAGTATCTTAGTGCCATAACGATGACACCTTAGTATATATATATGTTTCATTTACATGTTATTCTTAGTGCGAGTTTAATTTTGCAATAATGAGTAAAGGTTTACTTCTTGCATATTAATTTTGGAACTGCACTATGTAAAAGTGAATTAGATATCTGCATTATGGTTTTGTATATGATTGGTCTAACCTGCATGCAGGTGGATTACGCTTTTCAACTCAGTGTGTACTGAGCCCTCTTTTGTTTTGTGTTGCATTCTGTGTGATTCCAGGTGCTTCGAGATTACAAGTAGCTAAAGATTTTTATTGAAGTTCTTCTTGAATCATTATTTATTTGCTTGTAGGGTCCATATTTTGGACATAGGCATTTAAGGATGAGATTGTACTTCATTATTGTTCTGAACACAATGTGTATTAGAATCTTTATGGAATCATATTTGGATGATAATTACTTCTATTTTGAGGTTTTTAGACTGAGAGTGATTCAATCTGTGTTATTGTACTTATATTAAGTGGAAATAAAAAAATTGTGTTCTTTTTTCTTGTTATTGGATTCAAATTTTGGTTCTATTAATGAAATTGCTACATGGATTAGGATAACAAAAAGGACATTTGTACTTATGTAGAGAATCGATCAACATAGGTCTAAAGATTTTTTTCTTGGAATTCATTAACTCAACATACACCTTTTTATCCACCTCTTGATGAATATTAGGATTATCTAAAGTAGGTGTCGAGAGAAAAGTATGAAAAGGAGGAGGACAATTAATATCAACCACCTTGGATTGAGATTGCAAATAATTGACACCGTGCATATTTATCTTAGGGGGTATATGAATGGGATACTTGATTCCATGCTCATTAACTCCGAGCCCTAAACCTCTAGAACCTTGTTTAGTTATCATATTATATCATTTAGTGTACATATCATGTAAAGCTTCTACATGAGGTGATTTTTCATCATGTTCATGAGTAAGGTTGTATAAGGTAGAACAATACGCTTTGAAGAAGTTTCTTTACCCTTTCCTTTAATATCATCATGAATTGGAGGAGAAGGTAAATTAAAGAAGTGTTGCACATCTACATCCTAAACTATAGCTTGAATTCCATCATAAGTATGGGAAGAATGAGGATTAATAGATGGAAAATTAGGCATTGGATTAGGAATAATAGGATGAGGATTACAAAGATTAGGAGATGTGTAATGCCACTCAAGACATACTGAAAGAATATAAAACAAAACACAATTCCATAAATGAAATAATTTTTTAAAAAATTATCTCAACAAAAGTTCCATTATAATAAAAATACATAAAGAGTTCAGAACTATAATGAAATACAATTTCATTTCTTGACACCTATGTCCAACTTTGGAACCCTAAATGCTGATTCAGAAGTAACTTCAATAAATATCCTTAGCTACTTGAATTTCGAAGCACCTAAAAACCACACAGAATGCAACATAACACAAATAGGGGCTCAATACAAACTGAGTTAAAAGATGAAATCAATTTGCATACATGTTAGTACCAACATATAGATATCCAAAAATAGATTTCTAATCCATCTAATATAGTGCAAATCTGATAATAATATGCAAGAAGTAAACAATTACTTTTCATTGCAAAAATTAAACTCACACTAAGAATAACTCATAAATGAAACATATATATTCTGAGGTGTCATCGTTATAGCACTAAGTTTCTGCATCCAAATATGGTATGCTCATAGTCATCATATAACGGTATTCTCTATTTTACTTGTCTTTGACAGAATAGAGACATGCCTTTTCTCTGTCCTTAACCATATAGGTTTAAGTCATAGGTAATGCCAATTATCTTTTATGTGAAATTAACCCACCCAATTTATTTTTAAAGTTATCACTAAATTAATTAACTGAATAGGATAAACCAACTTCAGCCACCTCGATATACGTTCATCACAGATATTCTTAAAAGTACACATCAAACAGATATACTAAGGATGAACATGCGGCAATTATAAAATCAGTTTACAATATGATACTACATCCTTAAATCCATCTGTAACACATCTTATATTGCCAAGTTCAAAGGTAAATATGGATAATTACATCAACAGGATTAAAACCTATAATATCAAGATTGCATAGATACAATTGAACTGTTGCATAGCTCAATGATACTTACAAAATCTTCATACTATACTTTTAAATCCTTGCTGACCTAATCATCTATATTTAACATCAAATTGACCAAGATAACGAATCATAATGCACATGATATTCACATCATCAAACATGTATCAAAATTTGCCTCAATTCATATACTACTTTCATTTTTATTAAGAACTGAAATTCATCTTACATAATAAAAGAATTCTGTCTTAAGCATCTAATCTCAAAAAATTCAATAAAGCTAATAGATCACATCATAATCATAGTAAAAACTAAGTACAGCCAAATCTTAACAAGTGATCGTGTAACTAAGATATTAACATAAACCAGTGTCTATAAAAGTAACACCTCTATTTTGACAATATGCCACCACCAAAATAACCACAACAACTTATTAAGGTGTGATGTTTAAAATCAATTTAGAATATAATTCACAATATGCAAAGCGACTTTCAGCATTTTACACAACTATTTAACAATATGTCGATACCTTGATTATAAATGTATGTTTGTTTTCAAAATTACAATTTATACGTTATGTCAAAAATGTCATTCCTATCAGTGATCAAAAATGAATAGAACACAACTTCCTTTGAAGGTATTTCACAAAGATCAACTAATGCTTTTAACATGTTTATTGCCGACTGTTCTCACTAAATTATCTACAACCTAAAGTTCCATATTTACATTAAAACCAACTAGTTACAATATGCGTCGAACCTCATTCCATAACAGAGTTTTCGAATTCACCCAAAATTCATTCTATTTAGGCTTATTTGACTTAAACAATTTAAACCTCCCAAATATGAATTTAACATAACAATAGTTATGTTGTTACAATATAAACCAACTTCAATTATAATACAAGGTAAATGCTTGACAAAATGTCGGTGCTCACATTTCCTACTATCGACACTTCAAAAACAAAAATCTCATAGTCTACAAATGGAATATAACCATTAAGCACTAAGATTGCAACATCCAATAAACTTATTGTGAACAACATAATCATCCATTAAAACATAGGACCCTAAACTCCGCTAAGTATATTTCTAAACTAATATGCTTGTTTATAGCTGAACTATTTGACAAAATGCCGATGACATTAATTTCATAAGAAATTTAACTCAACTGTTTTTTTTTTTTTTTTTTTTTTTTTGAAAACACTAACAGTCAATCTAATAGCATAACCAACCTAAATTTGAAAACCATTGTTTATGAATATGCTATACTCTATTTTGAATAAGATATTGGGATAAACAACTATGCCCTAGCTCAAATACAAAACCCAGTAAAAAGAAAACCCAATTCTATTTATTGAGCTGTTTAACTCTAGACGTACCACACCATACACAGTGACCTCCTCTTTCTCCTTAACATAATAAACACCCAAAAATGTACAAAATAACACAACGATAGTTTCACTCAAACTTCTAATTTAAAACTTAGAATTCGGCCAAATACAATTAATAGCTAAGAGCTATGCGATAACAAACAATAAAGCTCAGACATATCCATGTTTCCCAAGTACACTTTCATAACCTCCCTTGAGTATGGGAACAAAAATTGCCCAGAAAATATCTCTGAACCTTGCCTATTTCCAGGCTCAAAAGTAGTTTACGCAAATGTCCTTCAAAACATTTTAAAATCAAACTTCTACCATTCCTAATTTAAACATTTAAATGCAGTAGCAAGAGAGAGAAGGATAGAAAATGCCCCTACGTGAGGTAAGAAGACACAACTTGTTCAACAAAGTCCCTGCTACACAACTTGATGTGAAGCCCAAAATGTTGAATCCGACCAAAGTTCAAGATGCAGAGATGGAAGAGCTTGATAAACAAACTAGCTGTGAATAATATCTCGAGGCTCAGCCTCATATGCATGAAAATAGTTCCAACAAACCCTTCCATGTTTCCAAAAATCACTGCAACTTAGTTCACAAATGTATGCCAAATAGAGCACGGCGGCCATAATTTTGGCCAAGCCTTAACAGTAAACCCTCTCAAAATTGAAATGATCAACAGAACACTGAGTGCCATAATGCCTCTTTAATATTGCTTTTAATGCTACAATGCAACATAGCGATACGGGTACAATAAAAATAAACCCATTACCACCGCCATTTTGGCATTTTGTAACATTGCAAAATTCACATCATTTAAGCATTCAAGACTAATTTACAAAACAACTAGTATGCATGATCTATCATCCGCAGGTAATAAAACCCTAACTTAAACAAGTGAAGCATTGACATGAAATCAAAACCATTATAGGGTAAGATGAAATTAAATATATTTAACCCTATTCACAACATTTGCAAATATACCAAGTCAAAAACCTCTAAGGTTGTGATTAATCTATTTACAATTTATATGCATAAACCTTGTAAAACATAACCTCATGAACAATCGATACCCTATTTAATGAATTCTAATAATCAAGTTTACAATCCTTAAAACTCAAATTAAGTTAAGAACTTAAAATGTTTTATTCCTTCAAAGCAATCTAATATAAGCAACCAAAAAATGTCAGGTATTAAAACCTCTTATATTAAAATCATAAGTCATCCATCATATCTAGATAAAGTAATGCTGATATCGAAAACACACACAACAAAAGTTTTATGTTCTTGCTAAATAGAATATAATCAAATTCTGACTAAACAATCAACGTATCAAACTGAAAGAAATTAGATCACAGCTAAGTCATAAAAGCAGAATAACCAAAAGAAGGAGTCAGGCATGACACCCTCGCCCACTAAGCTTCGACTTTCTCTTGGAAGTCAGCAAATAAGTGCAGATGAGTTGTTCTCATCATTTCAATATCCTCCCAGGTAGCAAAAGTTTCATCATTGGGGTCCCATAAGACTTTTACTTGCCTTATTTCTCTTCCTCTTAAACTCATAGTTCTACTTTGCGTGATCAACACTAGTTCCAGCATGACCTGCCCATCCAAAATCTACAAATGTTTCCAATCCAGCATGTGAGCAATGTCAGGAATATACTTAAGCAAAACTGAAACATGAAAAACATTATGAATGCGTGAAAGATTCGGTGGCAAGGCAAGTTTTTAGGCAACAGGTCCAATCCGTTCCAAAATTTCAAACGGACCAACAAATCATGGTGCTAACTTGGACCCCTTTCCATAACGAATCGAACTCTTATGTGGCCTAATCCGGAGAAACACTTTATCACCAACCAAGAATTGACGGTCGATTCTATGCTTATCAGCATATTTCTTCTGCCTATCCTGAGCAGTAATAAGGTGCTCTCTGATCCTCTTAACCTGTTGCTCCAAATCTAACAACATATCAGGTCCTAGAAGAGTCATGTCCTCCAAATTGTCCTAGCTGAGAGGTGTCCTACAAGGTCTTCCATATAATGCTTGAAATGGTGCCATATCTATGGAACTGTGATATCCATTGTTATATGCAAACTCAACCAAGTGTAGATACTCCTCCCATTTATTCTGTCTATCCATTACGTACATCCTAAGCATGTCTTCCAGAATTTGGTTGACACGTTCAGTTTGTCTGTCCGTCTCAGGGTGATAGGCTGAACTGAAATTCAACTGAGTACCTAACTCTTGCTGCATGGATTTCAAAAGAGATGAAGTAAACACATGATCCCTATCAGAAATAATCTTTTTAGGAATTCCATGTAACTTAACTATCTGTTCCATATATACTTTGGCAACTGTTGCTGCATTATAGGATTATCTAACTGGAATAAAATGAGCAACCTTAGATAAACAGTCCACAACCACCATGATAGCATCATCTCTTCGAGCTATCATAGGCAGTCTAGTAATAAAATCTATCAAAATGGTGTCCCATTTCCACTCTGGAATATTATGTGGCTGCAATAAACCTACAGGGCACTGATGTTTAGCCTTAACTCACTGACATTCCAAGCAACAAGCCACAAAATCTGCTATGTCTCTTTTCATTCCAGGCCAATAATAATGTTGCTTAAGGTCAGCATGCATTTTCTTGACACCCGGATGAGCTGAATATGGTGCCTTGTGTGCTTCAACCATAATAAGATCTCTTAAATCTCCCAGCTCAGGAACATACACATTCCCTCTAAACAGTAGCAGACCTTCAGGATTCACTGAATACCCCTCAAAATGCCCCTCCAAGAAACTGCAACTATCCAAAATAGCCTCAATATCTTGAAACCAATGATCTGCAGAAAGGTTCTGTAAGATCATATCCTTAAGATCCACTAAAAGAATCAAAGAAGATAGTTCATGTTGCCTTCTGCTAAGAGCATTAGCAACCACGTTCTCCTTCCCTTGCACATATTTAATCTCGAAGTCGTATTCACACAAGAATTCCATCCATCTTCACTACCTAGCATTGAGGTCTGGTTGTGTGAAAAGATACTGAAGACTTCAATGATCCGAATGTAACTCAAAATGTTGACCCAGAAGAAAATGCTGCCATTTGCTCAAAGCATGCATAATTGCAACAAGTTCGAGATCATGAGTTGGGTAATTCACCTTATGACTCTTAAGTTTTTTGGACTCATAAGCTATAACACACCCCTCTTGCATCAAAACTTCCCCTATGCCATCCAATAATGCATCAGTACAAACCACGAACTCCTTAGCTGAATCAGGGACCGCTAGAACTGGTGCGCTGGTCAAACATTCCTTCAGTTTTTGAAATGCCGCCTCACACTCAACTGTCCACACAAATTTCTTCCCTTTTTTTCTGAAGAGATGTGATTGGGTGCGCTATACTAGAGAAATTTAATACAAATCTACAGTAATAGCTTGCTAAGCCCATGAAACTTTAAACCTCGGATACATTCATAGGTGCTGGCCAATCTACAATAGCCCAAATTTTGGATGGATCCACAAAAATTCCATCACCAAAAATAATATGCCCTAAGTAACAAATCTTCGATTTGAAGAATTCACACTTTTTAGGATTGGCATACAATCTGTTCCTACGAAGACATTCCAAAACCTGCTCTAAATGCTGCTTGTGCTCCTCAATAGTGTTGGAGTAAACCAAAATGTCGTCCAAAGAAACCACCACGAACTTGTCAAGGTAAGTTTTGAACACACCGTTCATCAGACTCATGAACATAGAAGGTGCATTAGTTAACCCAAAAGGTACCACTGTGAACTTGAAGTGTCCATACCTGGTGCAAAAAGCTGTCTTATGGATATCAGCTTCCTGGATTCTAAGCTGATGATATCTAGATTTCAAATCAATCTTAGAAAAGATTCGGGCACCCTTGAACTGGTCAAACAAGTCATCAATTTGAGGCAAAGGATACCTGTTCTTAATAGTGACTTTGTTCAACTCTCTATAATCGATACAAAGCCTTAAAGAACCATCTTTCTTCTTAACAAAGATCACCGGAGCACCCCAAGGTGAAACACTAGGATGAATCAAACCTCTTTCCAAAAGCTCTTCCAACTAAAATTTAAGTTCAACCAGCTCTTGAGCTATCATTCTATAAGGAGTCTTGGAAATTGGTTCTGTTCTTGGCACTAAATCAATCCAAAAATCAATTTCTCTCTTCGGAGGTATTCCAGGAATCTCCTTAACAAAAACATCCAAAAAGTTTCACAAAATAGGATGATTGAGAGAAGAAATCTTAACTATAGAATCTTCTAAGCTGTTTACTAAAATGGCAAACAAACTGCAGCCTTTCCAAGCACACCTTGCCAATTGCTTGGCAGAAATTGTCCTCAAAGAGATAGGTCTCTTGATTCCTATGATAACTCTGGCTGATCTAGAATCATCAACGCAATTGATTGACTTATCTTTGCAATCCAAAATAGCTTGATGCCGTTCTAACCAATCCATACCCAAAACTATGTCATACCATCCTAAAGGTATAACCCCAAGGTTTACAAAAGTTGAGAAAGATTTCATACAAATCTTACAGTCAGGAGCAATAATATCAATGTTTACCTTAGACCTCGATGCTAACTCCACTTGCCATCTATTTCTTGCCTTAACCATAGGTATATCACAATGTGCAACTAAAGCAGAAGAAATGAATGAGTTTGTAGCTCCTGAGTTGAATAAGATAGAAACTTTCATACCTTGAGTATTACCTTGAGCTTCTATAACTGAGTTCTGGTGTTTGACCTGCTTCTGATCCAAAGTTGCAAAGATACGATGGTTCCTGGCAGAATCACCAACTGTTGCTTCAGACCTAGCTAGCTTAGGTCCAATCTTTGGCTTATCCCAATTAGGACACTAAGACTGATAATGCCCTAACTGTCCACAATGAAAGCACTCAATAGATTTCCTGAATCCCATATTCTGACTAGAAGGTTTAGGAGATGGCTTGCTACTCTGCACACTCTGAGGTGATTGAGATTGCTTAGGCTATTCTAAACCTTTGGAGTTCTTATCAAACTTCCTCTTCTTGAATTTTCCACTTGAAAATCCAATTTTTGAACTACTCTGTGGAGGCTTCTGATTCTTACTAACATCAGGGGTAGGTGGATTCATGCTGGTTTTATAAGTAGCCCCATGATAACCAGACTTCATCTCTATCAACTTTTCTCGCTCTAAGGCTTCTTGCATAGTCAAAGGTCGAAAAGTTCTCACTTCCTCCCCAATCTTGGGCATAAGCCCTCTGATGAAATGTTGTATCATGGCCTTGTCATTTTCAGCCCACCCAAAAAACTTCTTAAGTTCAAAGAACCTTTGTTCGTAAGCTTCCACTGTAGAGCCAATCTGCATGATCTGAAAGAACTCCTCAGCACGGGCCTGACACCAATATTCAGACATGAATCTCTCCTTGAAGCGCTCAACAAAAAGTTCCCATGTGACTAGGGAGATATCAATGCCAAGCTTTTCCAACTCTTGTTCCCACCACAAGGAACCAAATCCTCTCAAATGCATAACTATCCATCTGACCTTCACGTTACTTAGGTAACGGTGTAAGACAAAACATCGCTCAATATTTAGCAGCCAAGCTTCTGCCGCTCTACCCTATTCTATACCATAGAAAAATGGTCCTTTCATCCTGGAAAGGTCCTTGAGCTGAGCTCTTGCCACTGGATCTTCTTCTACAGGAAGATTAATGCCCTGCACAAGAGGTCTCCTATCATTCACTCCCCCACAAGGAATCTGGTTATTAGCCTCAATATTATCAAGATGTTCCAGAATTCTTTGAAGTACCAAAGCCTGATTTGCCTGATTATTCTGGTTGTTACCAACCCCAGCATATGGATCAAACTGATCATTTCCAAAATCATTCTGGTACCTAGGACCTCTACCACGACCCCTACCTCTGCCTCTGCCTCTGCCTCTATCAGCAAGGTCATCCTCAGGAATACTGCGTCCTCGAATTCATCTAGTGACGAGAGGCATAATAGCAACCTAGAAATAGAAATCTATTAATAATGCATCGATGATGGGATAAACCCTATAACCCAAGAGTCCTGGTTATACTAAACCTCGCTCTGATACCAAAATGTAATGCCACTCAAGACATACTGAAAGAATATAAAACAAAACACAATTCCATAAATGCAATATTTTTTAAAAAAATTATCTCAACAAAATTTCCATTATAATAAAAATACATAAAGAGTTATGAACTATAATGAAATACAATTTCATTTCTTGACACCTATGTCCAACTTTGGAACCCTAAATGCTGATTCAAAAGTAACTTCAATAAACATCCTTAGCTACTTGAATCTCAAAGCACCTGAAAACCACACAGAATGCAACATAACACAAACAGGGGCTCAGTACACACTGAGTTAAAAGACGAAATTCATCTGCATACATGTTAGTACCAACATATAGATATCCAAAAATAGATTTCTAATCCATCTAATATAGTGCAAATCTGATAAGAATATGAAGAAGTAAACAATTACTTTTCATTGCAAAAATTAAACTCGCACTAAGAATAACTCATAAATGAAACATATATATTCTGAGGTGTCATCGTTATAGCAATAAGTTTCTGCATCCAAATATGGTATGCTCATAGTCATCATATAAAGGTATTCTCTATTTTACTTGTCTTTGATAGAATAGAGACATGCCTTTTCTCTGTACTTAACCATATAGGTTTAAGTCATAGGTAAGGCCAATTTTCTTTTATGTGAAATTAACCCACCCAATTTATTTTTAAAGTTATCACTGAATTAATTAACTAAATAGGGTAAACCAACTTCAGCCACCTTGATATATGTTCATCACAGATATTCTTAAAAATACACATCAAACAGATATACTAAGGATGAACATGTGGCAATTATAAAATCAGTTTACAATATGATACTACATCCTTAAATCCATCTGTAACACATCTTATACTACCAAGTTCAAAGGTAAATATGGATAATTACATCAACAGGATTAAAACCTATACTATCAAGATTGCATAGATACAATTGAACTGTTGCACAGCTTAATGATACTTACAAAATCTTCATACTATACTTTTAATTCCTTGCTGACCTAATCATCTATACTTAACATCGAATTGACCAAGATAACGAATCATAATGCACATGATATTCACATCATCAAACATGTATCAAAATCTGCCTCAATTCATACACTACTTTCATTTTTATTAAGAACTGAAATTCATCTTACATAATAAAAGAATTCTGTCTTAAGCATCTAATCTCAAACAATTCAATAAAGCTAATAGATGACATTATAATCATAGTAAAAACTAAGTACAACCAAATCTTAACAAGTGATCGTTTAACTAAGATATTAAGATAAACCAGTGTCTATAAAAGTAACACCTCTATTTTGACAATATGCCACCACCAAAATAACCACAACAACTTATTAAGATGTGATGTTTAAAATCGATTTAGAATATAATTCACAATATGCAAAGTGACTTTCAGCATTTTACACAACTATTTAACAATATGTCGATACCCTGATTATAAATGTATGTTTGTTTTCAAAATTACAATTTATACGTTATGTCAAAAATGTCATTCCTGTCAGTGATAAAAAATGAACAGAATACAACTTCCTTTGAAGGTATTTCACAAAGATCGACTAATTCTTTTAACATGTTTAATGCTGACTGTTCTCACTAAATTATCTAAAACCTAAAGTTCCATATTGACATTAAAACCAACTACTTACAATATGCGTCAAACCTCATTCCATAACAGAATTTCCAAATTCACCCAAAATTCATTCTATTTAGGCTTATTTGACTTAAACAATTTAAACCTCCCAAATACGAATTTAACATAATAATAGTTATGCTGTTACAATATAAACCAACTTCAATTATAATACAAGGTAAATGCTTGACAAAATTTCGATGCTCACATTTCCTACTATCGACACTTCAGAAACAAAAATCTCATAGTCTACGAATGGAATATAACCACTAAGCACTAAGATTGCGACATCCAATAAACTTATTGTGAACAACATAATCATCCGTTAAAACATGAGACCCTAAACTCCGCTAAGTATATTTCTAAACTAATATGCTTGTTTATAGCTGAACTGTTTGACAAAATGCCGATGACATTAATTTCATAAGAAATTTAACTCAACTGTGTTTATTTTTATTTTTATTTTTTAAACACTAACAATCCATCAACAACATAGCCAACCTAAATTTGAAAACCATTGTTTATGAATACGCTATACTCTATTTTGAATAAGATATTGGGATAAACAACTATTCCCTAGCTCAAATGCAAAACCCAGTAAAAAGAAAACCCGATTCCATTTATCGAGCTGTTTAACTCTAGATGTATCACACCATACACAGTGACCTCCTCTTTCTCCTTAACATAATAAACACCCAAAAATGTACAACATAACACAACAATAGTTTCACTCAAACTTCTAATTTAAAACTCAAAATTCGGCCAAATACAATTAACAGCTAAGAGCTATGCGATAATAAACAATAAAGCTCAGACATATCCATGTTTCCCAAGTACACTTTCATAACCTCCCTTGAGTATGGGAACAAACATTGCCCAAAAAATATCTCTGAACCTTGCCTATTTCCAGGCTCAAAAGTAGTTTACGCAAATGTCCTTCAAAAAATTTTAAAATCAAACTTCTACCATTCCTAATTTAAACATTTAGATGCAGTAGCAAGAGAGAGAAGGATAGAAAATGCCCCTACATGAGGTAAGAAGACACAACTTGTTCAAAAAAGTCCCTGCTACACAACTTGATGTGAAGCCCAAAATGCCAAATCTGACCAAAGTTCAAGATGCAGAGATGGAAGAGCTTGATAAACAAACTGGCTATAGGAGATATTGCATTCAGTTTTAGTTTTCATATCTTACCTATCAACATTATAGGGGGGTTATATTGGTTCTATTATTTTTCTTGGTTTAGTGGAGTGAGCTATGTATTTAGTATTTGATCCTATGTACTAGGTGATTGTAGTAGTTGGATACCTATGCATTTTGGTGAGATGGATCATTTACCATATAGACATTCTTTCATTCCTTTTTTGGGAGGCCATGAAGATACCTTTCATCTTCGATTTATCAACTCTTTAGACTTAGTTTTCTCTACCTGGTCATGTTCTATACAATGGAGGTTCTTCAAGTCAACAATTTGACAATGTTTGCAGCTTCATACTTCAATGGTGTTCTTCATGATCATCCTTTTGTTCCTATCTTTTGGAACATTCTTTCCATCTCTTTTTGGAGTGGTGGTTTTCCCATGTGGTTTTCTCTATTTCTCCTCTTTATAGAGATTTGGTTTTTCTTGGGTACCTCATCAGACCTTGTTGTCGGGACCCAAAATTAATTTTAATAGTAGTTTTTGAGTTTTTAGCTACTCCCTAAGTTTATCTTAAGGGGGGGGGGGTGTTAGAGTAATAAGATATTGCCTTATTAATTAAATCATTTTTATTTAATTATTAAGTCACTTATTGTTTGTAGTTTACTTAAGCTAAAATTTAGGCATATAATAATTAATTATTTTATTAATTATTATCATGCAACCTAGGTTTTACCTATTAGGGTTTTGATCTACTTTATAAGGATGATCTCTCTTTGTAATTTATTAATTCACTTTTGATAATAGCAATCTCTCTTTTTTCTCATCAAGAACGTCTCATCTATGGATCTAGCAATTCCAACCTCTATAGCTTTTTGCTTCTCTCTTTCTATGACAGGTGTTTACATGCAAGTGATTCTTGGGAGTTATGGGGTTGATCTTTCATCAACTTCAACAAATCTAACAATGAATCTATGCTATTCAATACATATGAAATTGTATTAGAAATGTAAATAAGTATGTTGATATGAAACCTTGAACATAACATTAGGAAATGTAAATCAAAACCTCCATGATTGTATGCTTGGAATCCACCTTAACACAAGAATGAATAGATCTTGAAGATGTACAAAGGAGCTTGAAGGAATATCACACCACCATGATAGTTAAATCTAGGGTTTGAATGATGAATTTTGAATGCTTGAACCAGATCCCTTTAAAGGCTTGAATGTTTGAATCCTTGATCTTCAATAGAGAAATTGAATGGAGACAATAGCTTGGATATTGCCTTGAAAATTCTTGATTGAATGCTTTCTTGATCTTGGCAATAATGGATCATCTGATATCTTCCTTTTAATGCGTGTTAGAGAAAATGAGAGGAGGAGGCTTCGTTATATAGTGATCTAGGGCACAAACTTCTAAAGAGACTGGCATTGGAGAATTAAATCCCAATTAAACTTAACCCCTACAAATGGACCTAGATTAAATGTAATTTAAGAGTTTACCATTTTGAAACTTAAAATAGCTGACTCGGAAGCAGGAAAATGAAACTTTCCAAAGCCCAATATCCTAAAACCTCTAGAACCTAAAATTTGGACCTAGGGTTAGGGTTGAGGTTGAATTTTCCCTAGGTTAGGCTCGAGGTTGTCCATGATCTAGGTTAGGGTTGAGGTCTACCTTGATCCTTCAAGTCGTCATTGACCCAGAAATTCAAAGTCTTCAATTTCTTAGAGAAAGTTGTTAGGAAGAGGCTGGAAATAGGGGGAGAGAATTAGAACATGAGGAAAATAGATAGATCCATACGAAGAGCTAATCAAGGTGCTTGACATGACCCTAGACTACTTACTTAGAGGGCTAAATGCTCTTAACATGGAAGTGCTTCCCTTTTAAGATGATACAACTATCACCTGCAAATAAATGGTTCAAGGGAATTGTGATTAATGTAACTCAATAGTACTTTATATAAATTCACACCATCCCAATTTGTTTGGCTTCAAAAGCCTACAACACAATCTCGACCCTACTAGCCACTCATAGCTGAATTAACCATTTCATTTGGTGGTTGTTTTTTATATGGAGATGCATGAAGAAATGGAAATACCTTTCAATAAAATCATTTCCAATAGTGCCTTTGCAACAAATTTTAAAAGTTCATGTTTTATTAGTTCACTCACAAATTTGTGAAACCAACCATTCTAGGAAGCATGCAACTCTACACTTGGAAGACAAACACATGACACGATAATAGAAATAAATTAAATAATTTTCCCTAAATTTAAATTTTATAAACTATTTATAAAATTTAAAGTAAAATTTTACTTTTATGTATAATTATAGAAAAACATTAGGTTAGTTAGATTTTTAGTTACAATAATTTTAATTAGATTACTTTATATATATATAATTCATACATAGTAAGCTTTTATTTTATTCTATTTATATTAAATTTTTAAAAAAAATTATATTTATTTAATATTATGTTCAATTATTTTTAATTTTTCAGAATTTGATTTAATATTATTAATTAATAAGGAAATACATTTAAAATGTTATTATGGTCTATTATAATGATAAGGATATTTTTTCTTTTATTAAATGTACCATTATTTTTTAGATTAATTATTTAATATCATCATTAATAAAACATTAAATTCAATAAGTGTTGTTATATTTTTCATAAAATAGAATGTTCATAAATTTCTTGTAACAACTATTAATATTGCATGTTAATCAAGGAGTAAAAAGGGTTTGGAGAACTTAGTGAATATGTCATGATTAATTACCATTTTTATTAACATTAATTTAAAAATAAAATAAAACTATTTCTACTTACATTGATGAAGGATTGAAACCATATTTATTTTTCTTTTGACTCTTTCTTTGTAGTATGTTATATTCTCAAGGTCTCAAGAGTAGTTTACTCCAAATAAAGATCTTCCTTAACCAACCCTATGAGGATGATTAATACTATTCATGGACTCTTATTGCAAGGCATTTATCCAACTAATGTTTTGAGCTAACTTTCATTAAATTTATAATTTTCTATTTGATGTTGCTTACTTGTCCAATTGTTTCAAAGTAGTTCTTAGATATCAAATGAACATCTCCATATGGTAATATCAATGTGGCCAATTGACCTTATTTTGTACTTGAAAGTAAATACACCAATTGAAATTAGAAGATCACATTGATCATATACTATAAATAGGTACATTCAAATGATGTGGAAACAACTAAAATCATGGGTATGTTTGTAGAATAATTATATACTCGACAATTTAATCATGAGCTACAAAGAGGCCTATTGAGGATTTTATAAATTTTTTTTTTTCTTATGTGGTTTGTTTTCACCTTTTAATGCATAATGATACATTCAATAATGAGACATCATTGAAATGAATGATTACTATGCTTGAGCTCATATATCTCACAATAAAGATCTTTTACTCACTTAATCAAATTAATTATTTGTGAAACAAGAACAATAATTTGAACTTCTTTACATATCTATAAATAAAATTGAACTACATCTACTAATTATATCCATGCCTTCATTATTAAAATATAGCTCATCCACTACTACATATTTTGTATTAGATTGTATTCATCTCAAATAAATTTCTTTGTTATGGACAATTGTAATGACATTCCTTTTTCTTATGTTATATGTCAATGCATGTAAAAAAAAAAAATATTAATGCATTTCATTTGTTTCACATGGTTAGAAACATATGGTACCATTTTCTATTTTAGAGGATAGGCCTTAGAAATAAATATCAAATTGAACTTCTAAAGCTATAGTTGTCAAAAATATTGAGAATATTTTCCTTGTCATAAGGTGGTGCACAATGATAACAATAGTTAGACCATTCAAATTGTTTGCATTGGGCTAATTTTAACTCTTCCAGTGTTACATGTTTCATTAAACTAGACCCTAATAAATAGAAAAACTAAAACTATAAATTAATAAGAGAAGTCACTTAGATTATTCAGCACACAAAAAAAAAGCACATCTAACTCTATTATGGAAATCACAGAGTAAAATAATGCAACATGGTGACCACAAAATCTAACACCTTCAAACAACAAAGAAAAATTCATGACAATGTAGCCAACAAATTTCCACATAGAATATATGTAATTTCAAATTTCCAAACCATTAAATGCAAAGGATGTTACTGTAACATGTTTGTCCACTCATTAGCTAATAATTTTGTGTATAAGATGTTTCAATCTCTTTATTCCTCCCTCTCCTTCTCTACACATCCCTCTCCTTAACTATGATTCAAAGGTCCCACTTTAATTGTGTTTGGATCCATGTTTGTGGAGTCATAACCCATTTGAAGATATCATTTCTTTATTGAGACATTTGATGCACAAACAACATGCACACAAAAAGTAGGTGACACCATGTACTATATTAAATTATTTACTTAGAAATAGACTCTTTTTTTAAAATTAAATATTCACATATCTTTGTCTTACACATTGCACACCAAGGTGCGATTGCTAGTTTTCTAAATTATTTATGAATGATATTTAACACTTCTTATAAATTTTTAAACTTATCCTTTAACTTATTATTATTTTTCAAATTTATAAAATGTTTTACATAATTTTCAATTGATGTAATTATCACTCCCACTTTAATTATTTACAACTACCACTCAATTGGCCACTCTTGACATATTTCCCAATACAAAGTTATATAACATCTAAACATTATAGCCACTTTAACATTTTACAACAAAGACATTCTCTTGACCACTCATAGTGTATTACCTAATATAAAGTACTAGAACATTTGATACTTTTATAATTTTATAATTAAACAAACTATTTTAGTCACTCTAAGGTATTACCAAAAAAATAATCTACATAACTTTAAATTAATATAACCATTATACTCACTTTATTAATATACCCATTATATACCCACTTTAACTTGTTACAAAAAGCATAATTTCTGATACAACATAAATCTCAATTCATATAACGATTATATTCACTTTAACTTTTAAAAAAAAATTCAAGTCTCATACACATAATATAAATATGATGTAAAAGGATTCTTGATTGGAAAATGTAACGTCCAAATCAGAATCCCATTCCTAGGCCATTGAAATGAATTGCAGATGATTACCAATGCCCGTGAATATGAAAAACATGCTACTTCCTACATGTAGTGATTTTAAATTCAATAGGTTGGATGATCTATAGTTATACATGTCTTGTAAAACATAAGATATTTCTAATTGTTTATATCATACATTCATATGTAGATATTACAATGAGGAAGTTAATGGTTTTCAAGTTAGTCTAGAATTCTTCAAACTTGGAAAAGCTAGCAAGTCTTGGGAAGAATTGTTTGAAAGAAAAATAATATTTTGTGATAGAATATTGGTTTTACAAGAAGAAAAGAAATTGTTTAGACTTTGTGTTTGATGATAAGCAAGATCATCTTCTAGTTCTCAAATTAGTAATCTAAGAATATGTTCTTGACTTTTACCACTCAAAAACTATGCTCTACATTTTATCTTTGAGAACTCAAACACAAAAAATAGACCTTGCAAAAAAATATTAAACCAGAAAATAAACTTAATACAGTACTGAAGCCAACTTGAGGTGGATTATGTTTTACATTTATGTATCATAAACACTTTAGCAAGTCACCGTTAGCTAAGACCAAAATGTTACATAGATATTCCTAACATTTTGTAGAACCAAAAATTGAGGTTCCATAATTTGAAATCTTTTAGTAAAAAATAATTTAATAACAAATTAATGAGACTAACCCAGTTGTCATGCTTGTATTGAATAGAGCATATGTTTGACTCAAATGTAACTGGGTTTGCACCTACTAGTTTAAAAAAAAGAAATAGATATAGGAACCAATCTTCATATCATAATATTTAAATTTAAAAGTGCAAAGGTTGTTGAAATTGGGTTTACATCTATGATTAACTTTTGTGAAATCTTCATAAGATTCAAATTTATAAGCACCAAACCCATTTGTAAATGGCAAAACAAAGTTTCCAGAAGTTGAAATCAAAGATTGATATCGATTTTTTATTTTTGAAGGAAAACACATGGAGGTGTAAATTCAAATGAACATTATGTGGCATATTATTTTGATAGTATATTTTTGGAGGTGATCCAATAATACTATAGATATTTTAAATCTAAAGAATGCCGATAGATATCCACTACAAAATGATGATTTATTTCTTCAAACATTATAATTTTAACAAATATTTTACATAGTTTTATTAAATAAATTTTACAAGTATATTATATTTATAATGAAATTAAAATTTGTGATGTATAGATGGTTGTCAAATTTAACCTAGAAAGATAAAAGTTAACATTAACCCATTCACACCATCCTACTCCACACTTTCTACTATTGTATCTAATGTCTATCGACATTAATTAATGATTGAAAACTTTCTATATATGACAAGAAGATATGAATGAGGCAATTTGGAGGTTATTCTATATATGGCAAGAAGATAGAAATGAAGCACATGGGCAATATAGTTATATTGTAAGAAATACTATTCCCGAAACTGATACCATTTCTTATATTTTTACATGTTTCGAACACATTACCCAAAAATGCAAGGATGTCAAATCATGATAACCCATAATAAGCATCTCCTAAGATAATTTGTATTGAAGCATGAAATGATGGTAATTCACAAATATATTATTACCACAACATAATGTCCATGCTAAAAAGATCATCAAGAATAAGAACTATAAAGTTTCTTGGAACCGCATAGTGTTAGTTTTTAAAGTTGATTTTGTATGAAGCATTGTAAGGAAAACATTGTACAACAAGACAATAGTAATTTTAGATCATTTGCAAAGATCTTACTTGAAATTTGATAGGCATTTCTTCCTAGCTTGGAGTGAAGTATCATAATGATGCAAATTCTCTAAGTGAATGAGAATCAGGTGACGATCAATGAGTGCATAAATAG
Organism: Cupressus sempervirens; assembly: GCA_028749045.1. NCBI lineage: Eukaryota > Viridiplantae > Streptophyta > Pinopsida > Cupressales > Cupressaceae > Cupressus > Cupressus sempervirens. Next base: position 526,970,688 of record CM053790.1, read on the forward strand.
ATTATTGAAAGATTGGCAATGATTGAATGAAACTTTAGATTTTTATAGGCATTATTAGCAAGTTTTAATGCCATATTTTTATACATTGTTATCAATTGCAAATTTCATAATTTTCTTCTACAAAATTTTCTTTTTATGAGTATTTTACTCATCAATAATTGTATCCTAAAGAATCAAACCTGAAATTAGATTTTACACCTTCATAAACTAACACCATCTAATATTAAAATGATTTCTTTCAAATGTGCTCTATCCAGTGTCACATCTGAGAATGAGTCTACTTTTTATATCTAAAATTATATTAAAAAGTTATTATCATTTTATTTTGATTAAGGTGGTCAGACATACACCTACTCTTTTATTTTTGCCCTAAAATTTTTGTAGTATTGCATTAAATAAAAATTTTTGACAAAACAATAAATTTTTCTCTAGATAAGGCCTAGTAGTTTAAAAACTATATTCAATTTCCTATAGATTATTTTCTTACAACTTTTTGATATAAAGCCCATAACTACTTTAAAATTATGTGTCAACATAACCCTGATTTGTTGGTTTTTCATTGCCACTTAAGGCCATAGCTTGGTTGACCATGATCCTGCACATACCCATTAACTTTTGTGAAATCTTCCTAAGATTTAAATTTATAAGTGCCAAACTGATTTGTAACAAGGAAAACATAATTTCTAGAAGTTGAAATCAAAGATTGATTGCCATTTTTTATTTTCAAAGGAAAATCACATGGAGGTGTAAATTCAAATGAACATTATGTGGCATACCATTTTGATAGTATATTTTGGTAGTTGACCTAACGCTAGTACAGATATCTTAAATAAATTTATCTAAAGAATTTCAATAGATATCCACTATGAAATGATTGAAATTTAATTTAGTACACACAAACCTATTTATATTTCTTAAAAAATGATGATTTATTTCTCAAAACATTATAATTTTAATAGATATTTTATGTGGTGCTTATTAAATTACTTTTAAAAGTATGTTATGCTAATAGTGAAATTAAAAAATTTGACATGTAGATGGTTGTCAAACTTAACCTAGAAAGATAAAAGTTAGTATTAACCCACTCCACCCTTTTTGCAATTGTAGAATGCCTATCAACATTAATTAAGGATCTAGAAGGCTTTTACATATGGTAAGAAGATATAAATGAGACATTTTGTGGGTTATTCTATATATGGCAAGAAAATAGAAATGAAGCACATGGTCAATATAGTTTTATTGTAAGAAATAGTGTTCCTAGAAAATGATACCATCTCTTATATTTTTGCATGTTTTGAACACATTACCCAAAAATACAGGGATGACAAAGCATGGTAACCCATAATAAGCATCTCCTGAGGTAATTTGCATTGAGGAATGAAATGATGATAATTTACAAATATATTATTACCACAACAGAGTGTTCCCTACTTAAAGGATTGTTAAGAATAAGAACTATAAAGTTTCTTGGAACCATGTAGTGTTGATCTTTTAAGTCAATTTTGTATGTAGCATTGTAAGGAAAACAATGTCTAGTAATACAAGAGTAATTTTAGATCACCTAGATTTCCTGTAAAGATCTTACTTTAAATTTGATAAGCATTTCTTTCTAGCTTGGAGTGAAGTCTCATAATGATGCAAATGCTCTAACACTAATGATTTCAAAATAGAAACCTCTTTGAATGAGAGTCAAGTGATGATTAGTGGGTGCATAAATAGATTGTTGAAAGATTGGCAATGATTGAAAGAAAATTTTAGAGGTCCAAAGGAATTCTTAGAAAGTTTTAATCCCATCTTTTTATTCATTGTTATCAATTGCAAATTGCATTAGTTTTTCTATGAAATTGTCTCTTTATGTGTATTTTACTCATAAATAATCGTGTCCTAAAGAATCAAATCCAAAATTAGATTTTACACCTTTATAAACTAATACCATCTAAAATTATAACAATTTCTTCTAAATGTGCTCTAGCCAGTGCCAAATACAATAGAATTCAGGTTATCAATATAGGTGGATTTTCATTGATGTAGGAGGTGTGTTTACCTGACATCATTATAAACTCTATTTTCAGAAATATGAATGGGATATTCAACAATCGACATGACCCTTGGACCTACAAGGTGAAAGTGTCAATATAATTGAACATGAATTTCTTAAAAAGTCAATTAGCATAATAATTTTACCCAATATAAATTTTTGCTGACAACATTTATATTCACACAAATTTAATCGAAACACATTGGAATTGTCTTTTTATGAGTATTCTACACATCAATAATTATGTCCTAAAGAATCAAACTTGAAATTAGATTTTACACCTTCATAAACTAACACCATCTAATATTACAATGATTTATTTCAAATGTGCCCTACCCAATGCCATATATAATAGAATTTAGGTTTTCAATATAGTTGAATTGTCTTTGACATATGGGGTGTGTTTACCTATCATCATTAGAAACTCTATTCTTACAAATTATATGAATGGAATATTCATTGTCTTTGACGTTTGAGTTGTGTTTAAATGGCATCATTAGAAACTCTATTTTTACATATGTAAATGAAATATTCACCAATCAGTATAATTGTTAGACCTACCAGGTACAAGTACTAGTATAATTGAACATAAATTTTGAAAAATGAGACCCACTAAATTAAAAAATATTGATTAGCATAATCATTGTACCACCTTAACTTTACACTAACACTATGAATATCCACACAAATTTAATCTAAGAACATTGAAATCATAGTTAGAGAATGTTTTTTCCACAAAGTGGTCCATGATCAAAATTATCGGTCCAAAGTGCCCCACAGAATAAAATAATGTACAAGAAGTGCATCTGCCCATGATTAAATAAATGTGACAAAATAAAAGGGTGATTGAAACCATCAAATAATCATAGAGGACAAGATCACCGCCCAATAGAATTGTGCCACTGCACAAAATGAATGTCCTTGTAAGTAGTAAGTCCAAAGGCAACTAGGTGCACATGCTTATTGCAATAGGGCCAAACAATGAAGTGGCTCTATTTATTCCTAGATAACAATAATCTTATTATAAATTTAGGTAGAATGTAGAATTCATTGCCAAAGAAAGGGAGGTTGTCCCAACCCGTTTCTTCTCATCCTGATAAATTGACATTATTGTGGCCACCTATTTGGAATTTTATCTTTTATAAAATTCAAATTAATCTTGATTGTAACTAATTAATTTTTTTTATTTTTATTTTTTGTAAGTGTCAGTTACGGAGGAATCTGTTAATTAGGGATATTTACTAACACTACAACAATTAGAAAAAAAAGAGGTCAGTTATGCATCGAAGATCAACTCTTACCTGATTTCTATCAGATAAAATAGGAAATAGAAAATGAGGTTGGGTCAATTAGGAAGAAAGGAGGTAGTTAAAAAGAATTGGGAGCTTCTTAGAAAGGGGGAACACGAAGAACTAGAAGGGCACATGTAGTGAGAGGATGGGAAGAGTAAAGTGGGTGAAATAAAGACAACTAGCAGATTGTCCAGGTATCTATCAATTGGAAAACAAGCTTGGAAACATCAAACTACCAGGTTCCCCTTTCTACAATCATTGAACACCATGTTCTCATTTAAGAGCTTGAATAATAGGAATAGTATTTGTCTTATACTGGTAACTTGTGTATTGCTTGTGCTGCAAAATTTGGAAAGAAGAATATAGTGTGCCTTAACAAGAAGTAGCTATGTTAGGGCCTTAACTAGATGGCCATCAATGGATTTCCTATAAAACTTATATATAATATTAGATGGAAACATACAAATGTTTTGCATTTTAGACCCAATGTGAAATATTGTTCGCATTTGCTAGTTCCATGTTAGTTTATTCATTTATCAAGGAGATGACACTAGCCTTTTGAGCGGTCAACAACATATTTGGAGGGATACCATTTGAATGCTCTATTTGGTCAGACGTACCCATAACTATCATCGACTTAGGTTCCATTCTTGTTTAATCATGTTTTTGAATGTGAATCTCATTGTGTAGAAAATGATTGCCTTATTAAATAATTGCTTGTATGCTTTGCCTTCTATAGCTATGCTGAAACCAATAGTTTATGGTGTAAAATTTGCTTGACTCCGCTGAAATCTCTTCTTAAACTGCAACTTATTTCGAACTTTGGATTTTTCTTTGTGCGGATTGTCATTTGCTATTTTCTTTTATCATGGCTCTCTTAAATCTAGTCCATAGTATGCAATCGCTGGAGCATATCACTGTAGGTCTGTACTGTAAACAAGAACGTTTCTCACAAAACCTTTACACTTCTTGCTGATACTGTTATTTTTTAAAATGTCCTGCTTTTACCTATAAAAAAATTGGATATTTTGTTGTTAATGTCATGCCCCTGATAGTTCTACATTTGTTACCTTGGACTTTGAGATTAGTTTAATTTACTAGATGGTTTGGTAGTTGTTTTGAAACATTGATTTTGTAGAAAACTATTTAGTTTCCGGTATCATTATGTTGTTTTTTTTTATGCGCTATGAGAATTCAGATGTTTCTAAGATCTGATTCTCAGAATAAATGTTTTAATACTTTAGTATTGTGTTATTATCAGGATCTCATTATCTAAATCAATTCAGATTCAAGAATTCTACAATAAAGAAATGGTTTTTAGATAAGGCAATTCAGTTTTTAAATTTTTCATTTTGGATAAGTTTCAGTTTCATAACTTATGGTCTTTTTCGTACTTTCAGACTTATGATTAATGTGGCATTAAAATTTTAACTGTACCAAGAATCTTTTATTTGCCAGTTTTCTTTTAGTGTATATATATATATATATATATATGTATATGTATATGTATATGTATATGTATATGTATATGTATATGTATATGTATATGTATATGTATATGTATATGTACATGTACATATACATATACATATATACATATACATATACATATACATATATATATACACATACATATATATACATATATATACACATATATATATGTATATATATGTATATATATACATATACATATACATATACATATATATATATACATATACATATACATATACATATACATATATATATATACATATATATATATACACATACATATATATACATATAAATACACATACATATATATATATATACATATATATACACATATATATACATATACATATACATATATATACATACATACATATATATATATGTATATATATGTATGTGTATATACATATACATATACATATATATAATATACATATATATATGTATATGTATATATATATATGTATATACATATATATACATATACATATACATATACATATACATATACATACATACATACATACATACATACATACATACATATATATATATATATATATATTTGTGTGCTTGTGTTTATATTTATACAAGTTATAATTATATGTATATGTTTATACATATTGTTATGCTGTGATCTTAGTATCAATTAGGATTAATATTAATATTAATATTAATATTAATATTAACATTAATATAAATATTAATATTAACATTAATACCTAAATTCTATGTTAAACTAAGTTAGTACCTAAGCTAAACTTGAACTAAGACCTAACCTAAGCTTTTCCATGCGTGACTACTAGCCTAACTAAAATTTAGCCTTGTTTTGGACTTGGCATATGGCAGCAATGTTATGGGAATTAATGGTGGGTAGGTTCATTGAATTGTGAATAGGTACTATGTTCGCCAAGTGTTGGTAAGTTGAGAGAATAAAGTTTTTAGGGATAAGCTCGCAGTTATGAGCATTGATTTGCATGGTTCGTCTGTCATTTTGGCTTGGAGTTAGTTGGAATTTGAGTTTAGTCTGCCATTGATGAACTCCAGTTGGGGTATAATGGAAACTCTGTTCAACGAGTTTCTCTGCTCTTATTATGAGGATTCTAGTGACCATGAAGAAGATTTTTGATTCTCACCCCATATCTATAAATCCTCACGATTTCGTATTCCTCATTCCTCTGTCGTTCCATGGTTTCTGTTATTTTTTTGGTTGCATTTCTCAAATTCTGTATTTGAGAGGGTTTCATTGGTATCTCTGTGCCAAGGCTTAGAGAGTTTGGAGGCTTGGGATGCGAGTTGGAAGTAGAGGGCTCTCCAGGCAGCTTGTCCTTGAGTATCTTTCTGCACTTGCACAGGCAGGGGCCTTTTCTTAAACTCTATCCTATTTCTTTTGTTTTATTTTATTTATATATGGTGAATATTGAATATGCAGTGGCTATGTGGAAAATTCAATACCCAACTCTGTGAGTATGCCGAATTTGGTGTGTTCATCGCCAAACTCGGTATAAACCCAGAATCGGGTGTGAATCTATGAATACCCTATGCCTTGTGTTGCAATGAGTTTATAATGTTTATGTGGGTGATAGCAAAACTAAATGTTGTACAGAAAAATTTTTAAAAAAAAGGGGGTTTTATGTTTCTCACAAAACATATATATGGGTTTCGATCTATCAAGACAGTCGCATTCTTTATGGTATTGATTGCTTAATGATTGTTATTAATAAGAGCCATTTGGAATAGAGGATGGTCATTTAGTTGAACAGTGGACATTAAATGTGTTATAATTTTGTTTTGGTATTGGAATTAGAAAGTTTTTAGATAACAAAACTGTTATACATGATGGTTTTCGATTGTTTAACCATAGCTTAGTAAGATCCATGGCGATTGTTAACTTACATCAAGTCTTAAACATCGAATGCAAACATGAATACCTTGTAGGCTGTAACGGTTTTATGAGTTTTGGAAAATTTTAGAATTAGCCATTTTATTAACTACAGTTATTATTTTTTTTATAGGAAATTTTTATTTCATTGATTTTGGTACAAGAATATTGAGTATGATAATAGTCAACATTGAATTTCTTTGTCATCGACTTTTTGACAAATAGTTACTATAAAGAGTAGTAAAAAATTTAGCTATCAGTAAGTTATTTCATTCATTCAGTGAAAAGATTATATATAACTATTTTAATCCCGACTTTAAATTAATAAGGCTTTATATATATATATATATATATATATATATATATATATATATATATATATATATATATATATATATATATATATATATATATATATATATATATATATATATATATATATATATATATATATATATATATATATATATATATATATATATATATATATATATATATATATATATATATATATATATATATATATATATATATATATATATATATATATATATATATATATATATATATATATATATATATATATATGTATGGGTGACCGCAAGAAGTTGGGTCGCAATTCTGCGGAAGTCAAATCCGCGAAATTGTACTTCTCAGAAACGGGTACCCAATTTTTTAAAAATCGGGTACCCATTTCTAAAATTATGCTTCAGGCACCCGACCTGAATTTTAAAAATCAGGTACCCAATATTTAAAAAGGATCGGGTGCCTAAGCTGCTTAACTATCGGGTACCCGATTGCTAAAAAATCGGGTACCCGATTTGTAAAACTTTTATAAACCGCTTTTTTGGCATTTTAGAGGTCATTTTCATGACCTCAAAAATGGGAGCCCGCTTAGAGATGCATACAGGAGCCTGTTTCTCAGCCCTACCGACTACCCCCTTGCTGCTAGTTTTTGATACACAGGTATTTTAATATGTTTTATACTATTTTACTTTATTTTTTTCAATTTTCAATTTAATATGTATGTTAATTTATTGTTTTTTCACTTTTCATATGTACGTAAAATTGTAAATTTACATTGTTAATGAACTTAAATGTTTAAATTTTTGTATTTGTTAATTAAAATATAGTTTCATAAATGTTTGTTTAAAAAATTATTATTTTAGATGTTTTGAAATGTATTTAATTTATGTATTTATTACAATGTTGAATGATTAGATTAGATGTAAATTTATTGTTTAAACATGTAATTTTACAAATAAATATAACCTCAACCTTGTTTTAACTATAACCTCGACCTAAAACCATATAACCTCGACCTTGTTTTAACTATTTAACCTCAACCTAAAACCATATAACCTCGACCTTGTTTTAACTATAACATCGACCTAAATTTATTGTTTAAACTATAATCTCAACCTAACCATATAAATAAAACCCTAAACATATTATAAAATACTTAATCACATAATAGCCGGCCAAGGGATCCAAACAAAAAACTTATAGTATTTAAAATGATTTTACTTAAATTGTATTGTACTTTGTTTCATGGATCGAAAATGGATGATGTAAACTATTTTATAAATGTATATTCTTTCAGCCTTTCATTCCCTGTGACATGTATAGTGGATGATTGTGCATTTCGAATTAATTTGCCAAGTGGCATTCGAAACAAATGTATATAAATTATTTAAATGGATTGAACAGAAGTAGTTAATATGAACTTTCATGTGGACATGTTATTTATTTTACTTTTAGTAGTTTATAATTATTTAAAAATGAAATGTAAATGTGCTCATTAAGGAATGCAATCTCCTATGTTTTTTATAAATGTAAATTATTGTGTGTATGTTATTGCTTGCTTGGTAAAACTTTTGATTAGTTCTTTGGATCCCTTGGTTGGGTGTCATTTAGGATTAGTTCTATAATGTCAATTTGTATTGAATTTAACTCTAATCATAACCCTTACTATCATCTTAACCTAAGTAATCTTAATTTGCTAAAACCTACACCAGGTAATATATAAATAATTAAATAACTTTCCTATCTTACCTTGAGTACTAATTTTATAAATGTCAAACCCTAAGATTGAAAGGTAACCCTTGCCCTTAACTAATTAATATTATACTTATAAACCAAATTGAATTAAACCATGATCATAAACCTAATTATATATCCCAACTTAAGAGTAGAAACCTTGAATTTAACCTTTAAAATCTTTTCCCCAACCATTAACCAAATTGAACCATTACCCTAGAATATTGAACCAAGTTAAACGTTGACCTTAAGACTAAACCAAATCACCCTAAACTAGAACTCAATAATATATTGAACACTTTAAAACAAAATTCAAACCTAACTTTTTTGAATTAATGTTGGCTTTTAATCTAAAAGCTCTAACTATAATTCTATATCTAAAACCAAATTTAGCACTTTAAAACTTAATTCAATTTATTAACTCTTGTCCTAATTGAAACCTAAGCATGTAAACCTAATCAAACAGTACAAACCAAATTGAACCCTAATCCTAAAACTAATTAAACATTGATATCAAGGTCTCAAAATGATACATCATAAAAAAATTAGAAGAGACTTGAATGAATTAGGCATCTAATTAAGTAACCCTCCTTGACCATCAAAAGGTGGAGGTGTCCACATCAGTGCGAGTACGAGCCCGGACTAGACCCTTATATGGGTAGCCTAAATGCTTATTAGCTTTGCAGAATGGAAGGCCACATAACAAAATATTGCCTTGTTCTATAAAAAGAAATACCCACCCCCTAGTGATATATATAGTAAGATCCTTTTCCTAATTTTACTATCAATTTTTTTGGTTAGAAGACGATGATAGTTCAAAATGATTTAGAAGATAGGGATAAAATGAGAACCATCATTCCTAGAATGAAGATGCATTACTCCAAGTGATAAACCCATTTCTATCATAAATCAACTCCTCCATCCAAAAAATTAGTAATGAGAAATCCCTACATCAAGTAATCAATGGAGGGCTCATAAAATTGATCAAGTGATCAACAGAGGGCTCATAAAATCCCTAGGTCAAGTAATCAATTGATCCCCAAGGGGAGATAAGAATCTCATTAAAAATTAGAGACAGGACACTCCTAAATGTGTATCATACAAAATAATTATTGCCAAGGTCTTAGCCTCTAGACTAGAAGATATCCTACCCAAGATCATTAACCCTACACAAAAGTGTTTTGTTAAGGATATTTATGCATATTGGAGAACTTGATAACCTATTGGAAGAATTTGGATTGAGAAACATTTCTAGGATAGAGTGTAGGCATGCTCAAGTAATTGATTATGAAAATGTCTACAAAAAGGTGGAATGGAGTTTCACTATGATGATGTTGCAAGCCCTCCATCCAATATTAAATGTCAAATGGTGTCCTCTCTTATGATTGGTGTCAAGGTTTTAGTAAAGAAATTAATGGGGTTAGATCATAATTTTTAGGACTCTCTAGATCAATTATGAAAGGGTGTCCTCTTGCATCCTCTTTATTTTTTATTGTTGAACATTGACTCATTACATTATCTCCTTAGAGATAACCAGTTGTCTCTAAAAGTTAGAGGATCTACTCTCCAAATAATTAATAAGTATCTAATGTACATAGTTTGTTGATAATATATTTGTATTCTTTTTAAGCTAGAAGAGTGCAACATGAGTCATTTAATGATCAAATTGGACCTCTTTTCTTTGTATCTGGTAGTAAGATTTATGTCTCTACATCTATCTTATTGGGGCTAAATATTGAGTCCCCTACCTTGTGTAGTAAATATGGTATTGGATGGAGATTTCATAATTAAGTGGTTAGGTACCTAGGGGACTCTAAAATACATCACAACATAATACATGTATTTTAGAGTCCCCTCCCTTACCCCCACCTCCGCCACCTCCATCTCCACCTCCACCTCCACCTCCACCTCCACCCCCACCCACACCTCCACCTCCACCCCCACCCACACCTCCACCACCCACCGCAGATGAGCTCCACGAGACCATGAGGCGTAACCTCAACAACCTCATGAGTGATATAGAGGCTATCCGACATGAGAGGCACCCCCCCCTCACCTACTACGTCTTGCAGATAGCATGCAAGGCATGGTTGACTCCATTCATCATTTGAATGTAGACATCGATTCATTTAGATCATGGAGGGAAAGCATGCATGCCTTCTACTCTGATGGCTTATCATATAGAGAGGTTTATAACCTACATATAGGTAAAGGAAATTTTCAACATTATTTTGTAAACCCTAAGACAGGTGAACCAATTAGTGAGAAGAAGCCTCGTATTTCCATTAGGTGGTGTACACATCCACGCATAGCAACACATTTTTGGGAGTGGTGGTGGATGGTATTTGACCATCCACTACACGCTAATCATGAGGTGCCCATGTACTTCCTTAGGAATTTATGGGCTGAGTTTGAGTTGGGTTTGAAACCCAACTATTTTGATTTTAAAGCATTTCAGGGGGTTGGTAGAGGGATGCCTTAGGATAGGCCTGGGGAAAAGCTGAGTGACAAAATGAGAAACCACAGGTGAGCTGAGCCCTTTGTACCTCTTCCTGCGCCTATTGTGCCTGCTCCTCACCATCAACATGCGATTTCATCTGCTTTTACCCATTTGAGTGCCCTTTCAGGCAATTTAGTACAACAGTAGATGCAGGAGGTACATGATCCTCCACTTGGACATGATTGTACTAGCTGTGGAGGCATATGCACAGGCCCCCAGAGCGATCCTAGTGCAGCACAGGATGGCCATTATGCCGAGGGTGCAAATTTTGATGATGATGTATACGCTGCCCGTGGTGATGGTAGTGACAAGATAGACGTGTCATCATTTGTTGACCTCATGCAGCAGGGAGAGCCTGGAGAGAGTCAAGAGTAGCAGGTAAAATTTGAATTTCAATATAAATATAAAGTGCACATAATTATTTACTTTCTACATATATGTGTAATTGTATTAACTATATTAATTTTTACTTTTCAAATAACAAAGGATGGATGACACTGTTCCTCCTAGGAGGTAGTATAGTCTTTTTCCAAGACCTACAGATGTTGGCGTCCCTTATACGGTATGCACTTTGAATTACACTGTAAAAATGTACATTCAAATTCAAATTTAATAAAATGTGCTCATATGTTCTTTTTATTTGATTTTGTAGGGATTGTCTGCATCTACACATACTGATGTTAGTACAAGTCCTACTCCAGTTACCACTGAGGCACAACCTCAAATACATGCAGTATGAAATTTTGACTGAAGACAAATAATTTGTATTATTTTTATGTATGTACATTATTATTAACTTATAATCTGAACAATTTTGACTCACATGTATATATATTTTATGTGTTTTGATTTTACGAACAGGAGCATGGATATCATACTCATCCATACAGGCCTTGGTATAGTCTATTTTTGACTCCATCTTATGATTATCGTGCTAGCATACCTGTAGACACATCTGTGACATTAGCTACCACTCAGGTATGATATATACATTATATATACATGTTTAATTTATAGTGTATAAAAAATGTAGTGTACAAATTATGTACTTTGTAATTATATTCATGTATATTTAATTTTGACTAAATGTTTATGTATCCATAATTTTAGGAGTACGTCACCACGAGTGTTGCTGAGAGCACAAGACTTAGCCAGACAGAGGTACCTACATCGTCATTTGAGGTCAGTATTGTGATTTATGTACATAATGTATAGTTCATTATGCTCTAAAATCAAATTAAAAAAATGTATGTATTGTAAGTTACAGGACCTCACCACTACTGCATTTGATAGTTTTGACAATGTGCCTCCTCCCATTACTGAGGGACACCCATCTCATGTGGTATAATTTATTTTATTATGTAGTGAATATTTAATTTATTTTCAAGCTAGATTTTAAGACCCATTTCAATTAAGAAAGTACATGATGAGACGTGCCTCATGTTACACAGGGTGATACATCTACCTCACAGGGTGTCCGACATGACGAGATGACACATATTACACATGATGATCCATCTGAGTCCTCTTTGCATGGAGCAAAGAGGATATTTGATCAAATAGATTAGGTCTTGTTGGCACCTATAGATTGTGTTTTTATGATGTATATATATATATGTATATGTATATACATATACATATATATGTATATGTATATACATATACATATATATGTATATGTATATACATATACATATATATGTATATGTATATACATATACATATATATGTATATATATATATATATATATAAAATTTATGATGTATGTACACTTTGTGTTAGCATAGTTAAAACTGTATGTTAGACCATGTACTATTTTTTTATGATTTCTTATCATGCTTGTGTATGTAGTACATATATTACTATGTTTCACCATGTTTTAAGTATATTCAAACCATTTTCTTTATTCTGACATATTTTATTCATGAACATATGACACATTTTGTAAGTATATATGCAAGATGAACAATAATTTTAACTATCTATAGAGCATTATTGGATAAATATCACATCAAATTTATGCATTGAGATAATTCATACAAATAAAATTGACCTACTCGATTAAAAAATGTATTGATAACGTCCCTAACAATGTATCATAAGTGATCTTAATGTGTTGTTTGGTAATGTAAGACTCATTATCACCTAATAAGACCTATTATGTGGTAGTAAACATATGAATACCTATCATAATGTATAACAGACATAATGACTTATTAGGACTCCCATGTCCCCTTAAGACACACATGTATGGATAACGTACCTAACAATGTACATCATGTAAGTGATCTTAATGTGTTGTTTGATAATGAAAGATATAATCAATACAATGAATACAATGAGTAATGATCTTTAAATTATCATGTGCAAGTCACTTGTTTTTAATATTACAATCAATAGTAATTTAAAACTTCAAACAAACATTAATTTAAACATGCTTGAATGTAAAAGTAATAGAACAAAATAGGAGGTCATTACTTAAATTGACAATTAATTTATAATAATTTATCAAGTGCACATACCTTTAACTTTCAAATAGAAGTATACTCTCATTTTTGAATTAGTTTGTACAACATATTTCACAATATATGTAAGACAATGTCAATGATATATTTATAGTTCACTGAACTCATTTCAAACATAAAATTGGTTGAACGCATCTCTTCAAATGAGGTCCTGCAAAATAAAAATGTAAAACAAAAATACACATGTTAATAAACACATAAATTAATATTCAAGGTGTCTGAACTATGTAAATATATATGTGTAATTTGTATGTACTTACTATGTGAAATTGCACAAGATGTTGATGTTCGATCCACTTTAACACTTAAATTTGCATAACTTGTAATTGAGACCTGAATAAGACATATATAAGTTCTCTAAATTGGTATTGACAACACAAACATACATGTAATTAAATTATATAAGTACATATATATAAAAATAATACAATAATGAAAAAACTTACATGTGTTAGATTTAAATGTAGTCATCCCACTATACCATCTGCATCCTCTCTCTTTTGCAATGCATCTATGATTGTCTCGTGCTCATCCATTGAAATTGTCCATAATACCTTATTGGCAGGTCTCCCTTTGTACCTTTCTAATTTGATATTTGTTGCCACAACCAAATGAGAATAGTGTAAAATCTTCTTTTCAATTTGGTAGTCTTCAAATGCTAGCAAACCATTTCTTCTTGTTAGGTATCTACATAGCCAGGTGCTAGCTACAACAACAAACCCCATTGGATACTCAAAACCATCATCGTCCACTTGATGACATGTCATTTTTTTCTTAGGTTCCACACATCTAGCTAGCCAATACTCAGTCTATTCATCATTATCACTAGGTGCAATAACAACATAAACATGTCCTACAAGATAAGATAAAGTATAGAAACACTTTAATCACTCGTGTACATATAAAAATTATATAAATTGATGCATGAGATCACAAAAAAATCTAATTAAATTGTGCATACCAGGTTCTATGAGGTCTGAAATACGATCATAGTCTTCTGATGCAAAAGTAACATTCTAGCCTTCATTTACTATATCATCTTCAAAATGCATGTTAGTAGGTGCTAATGATCTTTTTTGCCAATCTTCAACCCATTATGTATTCTCACATTCTTCCTATTCACCTGCAAGACAAAATTGACAAAAACAAGCAAGCTCCCTAATCCATATAGTCCAAGTGTTAGAATCTGAACTCCTAAATGAATGCCATTTAGCTAAACCACTAATTGTATCACAATCATATCTTGAAGGGATATTATTTTCTTCAACTAGGTAGAAGAAACGTTTGATTCTAGAGTTTTGACTTGATCCCGTGTATAAATATTTGTTACACCATTCAACAATCTCATGTGCATTTTTGAATTTAGCTCTTTCCTCAAATTTTAATTGCTCTTTACTAAGGGCTCTCTTCACACATGCACCAACACCAACACCAATAGAACATTCTAGCATTCTTGAATTTTCTTGTACAATTATCTAACCATATCCAATGTTGTGTCATTTGAATTTGTCTCTCTTTTAAATTATCATAAAAGACCTTGAAATAATATTGGACAAACTCAGATGAATGGAGTTTATTATCACTTAAATAAAAATGGTACTCTTTCAATATTTTCTGATCCTCCTCTGTACTATCAGGTGCATGCCTATAAACTATATGAACATAAATTGTTACTTGCACTGAATTGTAATATTGTGGTTGTACCTCTTCTTCCGGTGCAAGTGTGTAGTTCTCTGCAAAGTCAACAACTGAAAGTATAGTACCAATTGGAAATGTATTCTTACATATGTGAAATTGTCCATCAAGCCATCTAGAATATTGAGAGTGGTTAACATATTTTGGTATGATCACACTCTTAAACTCATCCATAAATGCATGACAACTAACTTTATCTGTAACTAGATCAAACCTTCTTCCAAACTTCCCATCCTTCAATGGATATTCAATAGTTTTGAATCTTTTTACCTCAACTAATTGTTGTCCAAAAGTAGTCAAAGCATTTTCATGCAAACATTCATCTAACAAAGAAAGATTTCCGCACATATCACATGTACTAGAAAGACATGCATTGAAAAGAAAGTATTGATCATTAGGTGGCTTACAAAACAAACCTGATATGAAATCTTTTATAGTTTGAGGTGGTATTTTTATACCACATTCTTGCAACATTTCTTTACCATGCATGGTACCACGTATAAATTGAAATACATCACAATGGTAATGAAATTGAATATGAGTTTTACAACAACATGTGATTCTTTCCTTGTTAATCCTTACATACCATGGTTTACACTTTTCAAAAGATCTTTGACTAATGGTAATATTTAATACCTTACCATCTACAAATTTTTTAAACAATTCAGTTTGAGTCATGTCCAAAAGGTGTTTAGGATGTGGATCACGTATTTTTGACCCAATTCTCAATTTAAGAACATCTCTTGAATTAGGTGATACTCTTGTATTATCATGCCAAAAATTTTCAATCAAACTTTTGATTTCACTAGTAAGTTTCATATCACATCTCGGGAGTCTACCACTAGAAGTCCATAAAATATTTGCTAGATCACATTCAAAGTTAACCCTTCTCTTTACAGCTCTTTCTAAAGTCTTACGATTCACATTAAGATATCCACTTATGTTGGTAATCAATCTTTTGTCAGATGTTGATTTGTTAACTAAAGCTATTGTTATTGCTCGTCATGCTGCATTCTTATCTTTAGACCGACCCCTCTTTCCGATAACATCAAAGGCACTAGCTATAGTGGATACAACTTGTTTTAAAGACTCATTTTTATTCTTGGGTTTTGCATACATTCCCAACCTTCTCATTACTTTTCGCATTTTAGACATTTTAATTAGTTGCAAAATTAGCTGACATTGAAACCCAAATTTCTTATTATAAAAAAAAATGCCTATACAATCTATTAGCATGTGTCCTAATTTGTCTCCATGAAACCAATCCCTCAAGATTATCTAACACATCATTAGGAATATGAAAATTATGTTCAAACACTTTACTATCATCCTGACATGTTTGTTCAGTAGTTGGTGTTTCTATGTCTACATTCATGCAATTTTTATTTTCAGACACTTTACTATTTTCACTGTTATTTGGGATTTGAATATCATTTTCAAATTTTTTTGGCATTTCTTTTGGGGCAGGCATTTCAATTGGAGTGTTTTGTGCATGATCGTTTGAAAATTGCTTCTCATGAAGAAAATCTAAATCATTTAAATTGTAACCTGCTTCTAAAAAATCACCAATTTCATCACAAGAGAAAATTCGACGGTTTGGAGACACACCTGTATTGAAGCATAATTAGAATGTGCACCTGAATTTTCTTGTATTGGGTTCTCTTCTTTGACTTCTTCATCCATCATGGTATCTTCAATGTCTTTCTCTTTTGAAACATTGTTCAAGTCTCTAATTCTCTGTCTTCTCTCTCGTTGACATTGTGCTTCATTCTCTTTATTTGCTGCAATCTCCTCATCTGTCAGAACTCTTTCTTTCTTCTTTCTTTGTTGTTTTGATCCCATGTTTGCACCAGTTTTGAATTTGAATCAATAGCCTGCAAATTGTATAAGAGGACAACAAAAAAAAAAAGCATGACGAAATTCGGTGTTGCAGGTCGAAACTATTGTTCAATCATTTCAATCATTGAAATTGGGTTGGTGGGGCAGCTTTTAGGACCCAACAGGTACATCAAAAATGGGTACCTAATTTTTTAAAACTCGGGTACCCGTTTACAAATTGGGTACCTGATTTTTAAAACATCGGGTGCCCGATTTTAAAAAAGTTGGTATAACGGTTTAAAGAAATCGGGCACCCGATTTTTGAATTACAAATCGGGTGCTCGATTTGTGAGACATGAGCGGGAATTTGGCATGGCTCCCAACTTTTGTATGGGGTTTTGCCTTGGGGAAAGGCATGGGATAGGCTTGGTCCCACCAAGCTATGCCTTTGTACTCTTTTTTTTTTCTAAGGCATTTAATCGACAATTTCTGATATTGTCATAATTTTTTTATAGTCATTCCTATTGAACTTTTTGACGAGACAAAAACCCATTATAGGTCTTGCTGTTTTGATTTCAAAAATGTAAATTTTATAGTGTTATTAGTTTATTTTCTATTTTTCCATTATTTATTAATCAAAACTATCTCCTAAACGTTAAAAAGTGACATTCACTAAAACTTTAATAACTTTTTTATTTTATAATTTTTCTTAAATTAATTTATATGTCATCAATCTACATA
The DNA here is from genome assembly GCA_028749045.1 of Cupressus sempervirens. Classification (NCBI taxonomy): domain Eukaryota; kingdom Viridiplantae; phylum Streptophyta; class Pinopsida; order Cupressales; family Cupressaceae; genus Cupressus; species Cupressus sempervirens. The sequence continues at coordinate 526,988,720 of CM053790.1, forward strand.
CAATTCTTTTGATGTTTAAATTTTTTTTTTTTGAAAAAAGTGAGATTTTGATCAAATTATGTGGTCCGTACACGAGAGGTTTTAAAATTTACCTTTATAGCCAATTAATAATTAATAATAAAAAAATTATTCAATAAAAAATTAAGAAAAAATATTGTCATCAATCTTAGGTGTATTAGGTAACTCCCTTTAAAAGGATTTGCAAAAATTCATTTATTTGTGTCAAATTATGGTGTCTGTACACGAGCATGGTATGGTCCTGAAACAGGTATTTTGAAAAAGTGGTTTTTAAAGATCCATACCAAAAAAATAATCTATCATATGGGTGCACAAATAAATTACATATTCAAAAACTAGATTCCGAACACTAAAAATTTTATTTCTGGAGTTTTTTAATATTCAATCTCTAAATACCTCAAATTTTGACATCAATTGACAAAGAATTTCAAAAACAGGAAAAACACTTCCACTTTTTGGCTAAAAGTGAGACCCAACTTCTTGCACTGACCCATATATATGTATGCATGCATGCATGTATGTATGTATGTATAAAAATATATGTATCAACATATATGTATTTCCTTATGAGTAGAATTGTTAGAGTTGAAATATATGATTACAATTCATAAAGTTACTGTGGTTACTTATTTCCAGAAATGGGAATTGTATGATTTTATTATTCAAATTTTAGTAAAATTCTTTCGTTGTTAATAGCTTAAATGTTAAAGAATATAGTTAATGTGTTTTTGAAAGATTAAAAAAAAAAGGGCAAGGCTGCATTTGATTCTTTAAAACATGGATTGCTTTTGGAAAATTAAGATTATGGTTTTGTTTGGTAATCTGATAAGTGATTACATTGGAAAGATTGGAAGTTTGGTGTTAAAAGATAAATTCTGGTTGTTGATTCAATTGTTATATTGAAGCAATAGAAATATTTTATTAGTTGAAATTGAATAATTAAAACTTTTATTTTCTTCCATTTTGTAAAACTAGAATTATGTGTGTATTAGATTATGCAAGTGTGATCCTTTAGATTGGGTGACTATCATAAAGCGAGTAACTTGTGGTGATAGAATTATTTTGCCGGATGCCCTCTGACACTAGTCTAGATCCTTATGGGAAAGTTTATGACAGTTATTTAATCAAGAGGTAATATTTAAAATTCATGGGCTGGGATTCATATAACAAGATAAGAACATTATGGTTTCACCTGACATATAGTATCCTACGAATGGATGAACGTAGATTCTTATGTTGACACCCATGAAATTACTAGATCATTACCTTGGCATATTCTGTGTGAGTTTATTTTTGCAAATCTATTTGTATAAAATTATGTACTTGCTATAAATCTAGTTGTAAAAAGAAAAATAGAACTTTCAGATAATTCTTTATTTGGTTACATTTATTTCATGCTGTTATTAAATCTAACATGTAGGACTACTGGAGAACTCATCAGCTTATTTAGTGTTACTAAGCCCTATTGTGTTTGTTTTGATTTAAGGTCTGATATAGGATTTGTTTATGGACTTGGAACTAGGAAATATTGCCTAATCATTAAAGACTGATAGTAGTTTGATTAATGGTTACGAATAACTCAGGATCTAAATTATGACCAGTGTCAACTTGAAAGTTTTTGTATTATTGATTGTATTTAAAATAAGGGTATATTTATATACTCAGATGTAATGTTCAAAAATGATTTAATGTTGTTTTAGTTCATTTCAGTACCAGTTTGAAAAAGCTATTTTGTAATGGTAATATGATATGAAGTTAAAAAAAAAATTGTACGGGTTTTATCCTTGTATCTTTGTATGGAATTATTGTGTTGTTTTTCTTTTAGCTATGGTTAGGGTGTTACAGTTAATGTCGTGTTGCTAAACTTGACAACTGTTAATGTAGAACGTTTTTACCGTTGACCTTCACGTAATGCTGAAACTAGTAATGCTGAACCCTTAACACATTGCTTCCTCAAACAAACATGGGTTAAGAAGACCTTGGTCACTATTCTAAGTTGAAGGAACATTGATATTGGAATTTAATTTGAGACTCTAGAGTTGAGTCAATAATGCTGATTTGGTATTCGAACCCTAATGATGAACCATGTTTTCTTTTTATGTTTGTACCTGAAGCAAGACTATTAGAGTCTTCTTGACATATAGATAGCTTGAATTATGTGTTTGATATACCGAAACTTCATCTTACTCCATTTCTTTTACCATTATACATTACATCTATAATGCTGAAAAAAAGACCCAGAACAACAAATACATCTTCTCTTGAACTTTTGAATTAGAGCCTTATTGCAAGAAGATTTCCTAAAACTTGATGAAATTATATTGTTTTCTCTTATAGTTTGTGTAGAAAGACTCGGTTCTAAGGTACAACTAGGATGCTTCACTGGTAGTTAACAAACTAAAACTTAGTTATGTTAGATCACATGCAAAGGCATTAGTTGATTCCTGAGTGATCGATTACTTCTAATAGCTAGTTTTGAAATGTAAACATCTACTAGAATACTCTACTATGTCGGATATATTTATTGATTGTTGGAGCTCATGTATAACTTAATGATGCATTATTAGATGTGGTGTAAAAGCTCCTTATAGTTTTTTACTAGAAAAAGAAATTGATGCTACTAAATGGAAGTATCAGCTTTATGTTTAACATTGAATGGTAGTATTTGAATCATGTACGTTGAAGTATGTATGATGTGTAGGTCTACATCATTGGATAAAAGTCATGTTTACACACTCATTTATGGATTAATTACCTTCAACCTTTGATTATTGTGTTTAATTTCCATGATGGTTGACTTGTCAACTAGGGTTTTCATGTATAATTTCTGCACTCCATACTCTAACGTGAGGTGGAAATACCTATTAGGATTGAGACATAGCATATTATGTTTTATTATGATTTTCATTTCATTTCTAAATATGAGGTTTATTTTGGTTCTTACATAAAAAAGACATATCAAACTATATGAATAAATAAAGGACCTGTTATGAGGTTGACATGTTGGACAATTAAGAAGATGATTGCATTCTTTAATATGTGTAGCATGCATATGAGAATCATGATGCATTAAGGAGAGTCTTGGCATAATGGTTCTATATGAATGGAATAGAATCAAACTTGACAAGGTGTGATAGGCTGATAAGGACATAAAGTGTTTTTGTGATGTTCTAAATGGCACGTTGAGGATGCCACATTATGAATTGTTTATGATATTGATTTTACATGTTTCACATGCATATATGATGGTTATGATGTGAATTGAAAATAAGGAAATTATTTTAAGTTGGATACTAACCTAATTTTGTGGTTGTTGTGAATGTCTGTGTAGTACATAAATTTTAGAGTATGACTTTTGATAATACACAATTCCTTTACTTCTCTTGGTTTTACCGAGTTAGGCTTCCTCGTTGCCGGGCTAGGTATCTTTCATGTCAGGAAAGATTGCAGGGAAGCTTAACAACTTCTTAGTAGGGTGATAAAGCACTCCTACAATATTCTCGTTGTTGTGTTCGTAGACAGGTTCTGGATCTCTTTTCAACTTGGTTGTCATGGTTAGACCATTTGTATTTGGTATCTAGTATTGGTAATCTGGTAAGAGATTATGTTTTTTTTAAATTTGAGCATATATGCATATGTATCATTTTAGTTAAAGTTAATATTTAATCAACTAATGTTGACTAGTCAATATTCAAAAGACTTTGACTCTCACTAATTTTTTGCATTCTATGGAGATTGCTGATGTGGCATTTGTATTGTAGGGGCAACCATTACATATGGTATCAGAGCTAGGTTCCACACTTGGGCCTTGAGTTCACTATGTTAGACATAGAAATATAAGTCAACTTGTTTACTCTATGTGGTATGAGTTGATGACATAGGTTGCATGTTGTGTCTCTCAGTTATGATTAATTTTGATATAGAAGGATATGATGTTCCTTATGCATGTCATGATTTTGAGTTAAAATTGTATTCCTTAAAAAATTGTCAAAATGGAAAGTTTATAGAATGACTGGTAAATTGCATACCTCATATGTTTATGATTATATTTACGTTAAACCATGTGATGGAATAATGTGTGTTTTTTAGTATTAAAATTGAACTATTGAGATAGTCAAATTATGGTTGACTTTTGCATTAGGCTATGAGAGCCTACCAACTAAAGATTTGGCTTGTGATAGCAATACAAATTTCTTAAATGACATGTGGTGCAAGAATTTATTTTTATTTTATGCTAGATTCATGAGGTGCATTAAGTAACCTAATATGATAAGTAGGAAGAACATGGATTTCATTTGCAAAAAGATTACATGTTTCATTATGCATTTATAAATGTGTAATTATCAAGATAAATTGCATGTGATGCATGTAAAGTTTGGTTATGTTCTCAGTGACCCTTGGATGCAAGGTGTCGTTAAACATCTACTTCCTCTTGGTGACTAGTGAGAGTCATTGTGCTTTAAGTAAATTGGGTTTTCATTTTATTATGTTCGGTTTCATGAACTTGGATGTGATGAAGGACTAGCTTGAGATTTTATGTTCTTTGTGAGCACCAAGCCACCAAATTATTATGTGAGCTATTTACTTGACTCTTGTTCACTTTTATTTTGGCTTGTATCTCCTTTTTGGACTTTTACTTAAGAATTATGAATCTTTTTTTAAAGATTTCTTTGATCTTGAGGTGGCTAGGGTGTGTGTGCTTATTTTTGATGATGCTAGTCTTGTGATTTGAAAATGATGTCATCTATGATGTTCATTGTGGGAGCATTGATAGGATGTATGAGGGAGTAGATTGTGAAGAACATGCCATTCTTCCTTTTGCATTTATTTTATATTATTTTGGAAAGCTTACCTTCCAGTGTGGGTGCCAAATGTGGACAAACATGGAAGGTTCGATGCTGTGTATTTTCCTTCATGCAAGGGTGTAATGTAGCAATTTTGGGATAGATAGATGGATATCTTCATGTTTAGTTTCTCTATCTGCTAGTTCTATAGAATGGATACATGTCTATTCTTGTTTCTTCTATAGGTAATTCTGGATTTTAAAAGTGTTTGGCCAAGCCATTTTGTTTCCTAGATATTGCACTTGTACATGGTTATGCATATTTGGTTTTACTACTAAGCACATGGTTGCAATGTAGTTTATTTTATTTCCTAGCTACATTTTGTATTTAGACTACTAGGAACATGGTTCCAATGTAGAAATGTTACACGGTCGCACTAGATCTATCCGATCCATCTTGTTCTAGGAAGCTAGGCTTCTTGTGCTAGGGTCAGGAAATTCTTTGTGTTAGGAAGAATTCCAAGGAAAGCGTCACTCTGTGGTTGGTGAGGTTAAAGTGCCTGGGCCACACTTCTGTCTCAAGAAGTAGGTGGGAGATGTCCTATAGCTTTGGAGACTAGATTCACTAAAGAACACAATGAAACTGTCATCTCAATTTGATTGTTTTTCTCGTCATTTGAGATGTACTTAATTACCTCATTATGTAATGATTTAATGGCGTAAAGGCCATACATCACAACATGTGCTTATATGTTGGTTAAGCACACTATGGTGAAAAAATGGGCATGAGGGCCTAAGGTCACTCAATTGATAAAAAATAGATTATTGATCCTTGCAGGTGATTGGTGAGCATACCTAGATGATTTACTTAATAGTGCTGATCATATGATAGATGACACTACACTTGTATGATGTGCTGATTGTTCCATGTCCGACGTGTAAGTCAACATTTTCTATGATGCCCATTGAGGTATGATGCCTTACATTATACTTCATATATTTATTAAATCATGCATTTGATGGATGGATTCCTTGGATAATGTCATGTGTTACATTTGTAAATGGATAATTATTGTTAATCCTTGATTATGATAATGAAATAAATGTTAACTAATCAAGCTATGGGTTTTCTTATTATGTGATTCTCACAAATGATAATGTGGCAATTACTTAACAAGACATGGTTTTACATATGATAGAATAAAGTTGGACATGTAGGTCAACTTCTTCTAATATTTTCATTAATGGCATAGTCATGTGATGCTATGTTGTGTTCGACAATTTGGTCAATAATTGGTTATGAAACGTAACTTTATTTGCACCTATCATTTCAACATGTATGTTGGAAAGTAGAATGAAGTTGCAAACTTAACTGGAAGATATTATATCTACTTATTTACTCAACTAATTGTAGATGAATTTTGACTAACCTCATTTGACTTTTTGGCCTATGTGGCAAGTGTATGAAAATATGGTCTTTCTATGAGGATGCAGATGGGTATGTATCTATTTTGATAATATTTTTTTTTTGCATTGGTGTTATGTATATGTGATGATCCACCATGCGTGTGACTTTTAATTTATAGAAATTCATTAACACCTTTTATTTAGTCAATTTGGTCAATGAATAATGATCAACAATGTAGTCATCTTGAGTTATTTGTTTGACTCCTAACCGATATGGTGTTCAACATAGACTTAGACCCTTTGATTGACTTTTTTGTTTAGGATTTGGTTGAATTATCTATCGGTGTAGAACTTGGATTAATGTTACTTGACACATTTGATTGTGAGACGTTCTATCCTTGATCTATCTATAATATTGGTTAAATATATGTTGTTAATTTGGAGCTATATGATGCGTTAAGATGCATAATGATGATTAAATGTTAATGATTACATTAATGATTTTATACGTACATGTTATTAATTTTCCTAATGATCTAATGAGGATGACTTAGATGTAATGAGATTGCATTACTTGATTATGTTTCATGGACACTAGTCTATTGATGTGGACAATTACTCACTTAGCGAGCACATGTTAGATGATACTAATATGGTGAATGAGCTAAAGGTATTGTGAGTGCATGAGTATGGTAGGGTGTGGATAAGAAGTACCTACTAGCGAGGCAAATCCACAAGTGATGCCAAGGTATGGTATGTGTACAGGTATGTGTGTGATATTATGTGATTTTGAGGCCATATGTTACTAATTTTGAGACTTCTTGAGATAAGGAAGTATTTGATTTTATATGTCATTGGAAATTCAATTTGATTTATGATATATGATGGACTAACATTGGGTGTTGTTCTTGTAATGCAACAGAGGGAATGCCACATTATCAGAAAGGGGGAATATTGTTGGAGAGAGGTAGCCTAACCTTTTAAAACTATAGAATGGTAATGGAATTCACACACTCACATAGAAAAGGGTTCTTGAAATGATTATTATACATGTGCTTATATACAATGTGTAATATTTTTCTCTAGAATTGATTGTTTCAAATAAGTGTTTAAATTTGGGATATAGAAAAAAAAAAAAAAAAAAAAAGTGTCTTATGAGTGTTTGTGTGTGTTGATTTTATTAGAATGCATTCATATGAAATATTATGTTGATGATTATGACAAAATCTGAATAGAAACAAATGTTTTGTTTGGAACATAGAACAATGGAAGTATGACTACATTCAAATTATTTACTTGATTTCTCATTGATTGTATTTGTACGTATTGACCTAGCATTGAGGATGATGAATTATTAAGAGGGGAAGGATGTCACAACCTATTTCTTCTCATCTTGATAAATCGACATTATTGTGGCCACCTATCTGGAATTTTATCTTTTATAAAATTCAAATTAATCTTGATTGTAACTAATTAAATTTTTTATTTTTTTATTTTTTAAATTTTTTTTAAAGTGTTAGTTATGGAGGAATTTTTTAATTAAGGATATTTACTAACACTACGGTAGTTAGAAAAAAAAAGAGGTCAGTTATGCATCGAAGATCAACTCTTACCTGATTTCTATCAAATAAAATAGGAAATAAAAAATGAGTTTGGGTTAGTTAGGAAGAAAGGAGGTAGTTAAAAAGAATTAGGAGCTTCTTGGAAAGGGGGAACATGAAGAACTGGAAGGGTACAGGTATCAAGAGGATGGGAAGAGTAAAGTGGGAAGTAAAGACAACTAGCGGATTGTCCAGGTATCTATCAATTGGAAAACGAGCTTGGAAACATTGAACTACCAGGTTCCCCTTTCTACAATCATTGAACACCATGTTCTCATTTAAGAGCTTGAATAATAGGAATAGTATTTGTCTTATAATGGTAAATTGTGTATTGCTTGTGCTGCAAAATTTGGAAAGAAGAATATAGCGTGCCTTAACAAGAAGTAGCTATGTTAGGGCCTTAACTAGATGGCCATCAATGAATATCCTATAAAACTTATATATAATATTAGATGGAAACATACAAATGTTTTTCATTTTAGACCCAATGTGCCATAGTGTTTGCATTTGCTAGTTCCATGTCAGTTTATTCATTTATCAATCAGATGACACTAGCCTTTTGAGTGGTCAAACAACATATTTGGAGGGATACCATTTGAATGCTCTATTTGGTCAGATGTACCCATAACTATCATAGACTCAGGTTCCATTCTCGTTTAGTCATGTTTTTGAATGTGAATCTCATTGTGTAGAAAATGATTGCCTTATTAAATAATTGCTTGTATGCTCTGCCTTCTATAGCTGTGCTAAAACCAATAGTTTATGGTGTAAAATTTACTCAACTCCACTGAAATCTCTTCTTAAACTACAACTTATTTCAAACTTTGGATTTTTCTTTGTGGGGATTGTTATTTTCTATTGTCTTTTATCGTGGCTCTCTTAAATCTAGTCTACAGTATGCAATTGTTGGAGCATATCATTGTAGGTCTATACTGTAAACAAGAACGTTGCTCATAGAACCTTTACACTTCTTGCTAATACTGTTATTGTTTAAAATGTCTTGCTTTTACCTATAAAAAAATTGGATATGTTTTCGTTAATGTTGTGTTGCTGAACTTGATAACTATTAATGCCGAACATTTTTATCATTGACCTTCACGTAATGTTGAAAATGGTAATGCCGAACCCTTAACACATTGCTTCCTCAAAAAAACATGGGTTAAGAAGACCTCGGTCACTATTCTAAGTTGAAGGAACATTGATATTGGAATTTAATTTGAGACTCTAGAGTTGAATCAATGATGCTGATTTGGTATCCGAACCCTAATGATGAACTGTGTTTTCTTTTTATGTCTGTACCTGAAGCAAGACTGTTAGAGTCTTCTTGACATATAGATAGCTTGAATTATGTGTTTGATTTACTGAAACTTCATCTTACTCCATTTCTTTTACCATTATACATTACATCTATAATGCTGAAATAAAGACCCGGAACAACAAATACATCTTCTCTTGAACTTTTGAATTAGAGCCTTATTGCAAGAAGATTTCCTAAAACTTGATGGAATTATATTATTTTCTCTTATAGCTTGTGTGGAAAGGCTAGGTTCTAAGGTAAAACTAGGATGCTTCACTAGTAGTTAATAAACTAAAACTTAGTTATGTTAGATCACATGCAAAAGCATTAGTTCATTCCTGAGTGATCGATTGCTTCTAATAGCTAGTTTTGAAATGTAAACATCTACTAGAAGACTCCACTATGTCGGATATATTTATTGATTTTTGGAGATAATGTATAACTTAATGATGCATTATTAGAAATGGTGTAAAAGCTCCTTATAGTTGTTTACTAGAAAAAGAAATTAATGCTACTGAATGGAAGTATCATCTTTATGTTTAACATTAAATGGTATTATTTGAATCATGTACATTGAAGTATGTATGATGTGTAGGTCTACATCATTGGATAAAAGTCATGTTTACACACTCATTTATGGATTAATTACCTTCAACCTTTGATTATAGTGTTTAATTTCCATGATGGTTGAATTGTCAACTAGGGTTTTCATGTAGAATTTCTGCACTTCATACTCTAACGTGAGGTGGAAATACCTATTAGGATTGAGACATAGCATATTATGTTTTATTATGATTTGCATTTTATTACTAAATATGAGGTTTCTTTTGGTTCTTACATAAAAAGACATATCAAACTATATGAATAAATAAAGGAAGCGTTATAAGGTTGACATGTTGGACAATTAAGAAGATGATTGCATTCTTTAATATGTGTAGCATGCGTATGAGAATCATGATGCGTTAAGGAGAGTCTTGGCATAATGGTTCTATATGAATGGAATAGAATCAAACTTTAGAAGGTATCATAGGCTAATAAGGACATAAAGTGTTTTTGTGATGGTCTAAATGGCACATTGAGGATGCCACATTATGAATTGTTTATGATATTGATTTTACATGTTTCACATGCATATATGATGGTTATGATGTGAATTGAAAATAAGGAAATTATTTTAAGTTGGATACTAACCTAATTTTGTGGTTGTTGTGAATGTCTGTGTAGTGCATAAATTTTAGAGTATGACTTTTGATAATACACAATTCCTTTACTTCTCTTGATTTTACCGAGTTAGGCTTCCTCGTTGCTAGGCTGGGTATCTTTCATATCAGGAAAGATTGTAGGGAAGCTTAACAGCTTTCTCGTCATTGTGTTTGTGGACAAGTTTTGGAGCTCTTTTCAACTTGGTCATCATGGTTAGACCATTGGTATCTGGTATTGGTAATCTGGTAAGAGATTATGTTTTCTTTAAATTTGAGCATATATGCATATGTATCATTTTAGTTAAAGTTAATAGTTAATCAACTAATGTTGACTAGTTAATATTCGAAATACTTTGACCCTCACTGATTTTTTGCATTCTATAGAGATTGTTGATGTGACATTTGTATTGCAGGAGCAACCATTACAGAGGTGGAGTTATTAACCATGGGTGTAGTGAGCATTTTCAATATCGCAGTCATAATTGTAATCACCCTCTCCATTAGCTATTGCGATGGAGGGAACTACTACAGAGTAGACCTGATCCGCAGAGAGTATGCTCAGTCTCCACTGATGAAATCCCTCAACCTGATGAAGCTCAAAAAAATGCGGCTGTCTATGGAGCAGAGCAAAAGGCGGGTGGAAAGGCTACATGCAATGGCAAGAGGAGGAGGAGAGAGTCCATATTCATCTTCATCTTCATCTAACTGTAGATGATGGCGAATTCATAATGCAGTTGGGTGTAGGGAGTCCATCTTCATCTTCATCTTCATCTAAATCTCCACTACTATAGCACCTCACCCTGGACACGGGCAGTGACCTCATTTGGGTGCAATGCGGACCCCAATGCATCTGTCACGTACAAGGACCTCTCTTGCAATACCAAATTTTGCACTTGCTCAGACTAAACCTTCTGCAACCCTCACCACATGTGTGAGTACTATTACTCATATGGCGATAGGGCAAACACAACCAGAGAAATGGCCACGAAAACATTCAGTCTCAAAGGATCGTCCGATTGGAAAGCTCTTCCTTCGCTCGTGTTTGGGTGCGATCACCAGCAGCAAGGACCCCCAATTCCCGGCACCGCCAGTCTCATTGGGTTTGGAAGAGGCGTGCTTTCTCTCCCCTCTTAGCTGGGCAAGGGCATAAATAACAAATTCTCCTATTGTTTGGGACCCATTGACGACGACGCTATCATTAGCGCTCTCTTTCTTGGGGACGCTCATCTTCCCAGCCACTTCCAGTCGACTACTCTTGTTTGGCTGGAGGGACCCAATTATGACCCAACTTTCTATTATGTGGAGTTGTAGGGGATTAGTGTTGGCGAGAGGATGATTAAATATCCAGCTTCCACGTTCTGGAGTGGTGGTGTGATAGTTGATTCTGGAACTAAGAAATTTTTTTTGGTGGAGCCTGCCTACAATGCCTTGCTTGCAGCCGTGAGGTCTATGGTCAAGGTTCCTATTGCCTATGACGAGCCTCTCTACTACAACTCTTTGGATGTGCAGCTCTCTAAGCTTCCACGAATTGCCTTTCATTTTGCAGGAAACACAAAGCTTGTTACGCCTCCACGGAACTCGTTTACAAGGGAAGAAGCTCTCGATACATTTTCCTTAGCATATGTAACTGTTGGGCATGTAGGTGAACCGTCTACACTTGGAAATATTCTACAAGAGAATTTCAATGTCGTTTTTGATATGGCCAAGAACAAACTCTCCTTTGCTCTCGCCGTCTGTGACAATCTCTAATGTATCTGGGTAATTGTTCTAATAAGTCCATTTGTAGTATTACTAGCACTTGTACCTGTGAGAGGTTCAAGGGATAAGTCATAGGGTGACCTAAGAAAATTATCATTGTATGAAATTGCATAGAATAGGAAAGGGTTAAACAAAATTTTCTGATGATATATAACATTATTTGTCAAGAAAGTATGATATTTAGGGTGGTCCAATAATGCATAACAACAATGGTATTTTAGAAGTAGAAGAGTAGTTTACAATAAAATTGTAACTTAACATTAGAAGCATGCAAAATGTTTGATAAAAGTGTTTACCAAGTGAGTTATTTGTGGAGCTAAATAGTAGTAAAAAACATAATTGTAATTTGTCATTTCAAACATACTAAATATTTGATAGAAGCATTGTTTGCAAGTAAAATTAAGTGTGCCAAATTTGAGTACAATATATTTCTATGGGTATAACTTGTAGGATAACCCATAAAAATAGAGTAGTGTATATTTGGATTTCATTGATCAATCATCTATATGACAAGTAAAAATGAGTTTTGTCGTCTCTTTGTTGCAACTAGTGAACCTATAAAAGAGAAGTAGATAAAATTGTCAACAAACAAAGGACATTCTTAGTTTATGTAATTGAAAAAAAGGAAAAGTGTATAGAAGGAAGGGAGTGAATACGAAAAAGTACCATATCAGAGTGAGAGCAAGAAAAATCGAGCTTCTTCTTTCTTTCTAATAATATTGTAGGGGTTTTTTCTCATTTTGCAAAAGCACTCAAAAGAGAAGACAGGTTCAATTCGAAGGCCTTGTAGGGATTTAACCCTTGAGATGGCTGTAAAGGTGAGGCCTTGTCTTTCATTTTTACCAATATCAATTGTGGCCCGCTCTAGGGTTAGGCCTTGTGATTTGTGTATAGTGATAGCCTAGGCAGTGGTTAGTGGTAGTTGGGTATGGTTGCCTCGGGTAATTCGATGGATTGGTATAGTTTTTGGGTTGTTGACATCCCATGGTGGCCCATTGTAGGTTTCAAATGTGATAGTAACATATGTTGGCAACTGAGGAGGCTTAGAGAATGGGGCATATACAATGTCCTTAACTTCACCAAGAGATCCATTGACAAGGCCACCTTGTATCCATAGGTTTGTGGTAAGCATGAAACATTGGAATCTACATATCAGAACTTCTTGTGAGAGTTGGTCATCTATATATGTTTCAACATTATTACATTGAGTATTTACAGCTATACAAAGTGCAATAGGTGCATTTAATTGTTTGAGTTTTTGTTTATTATGTATACCAACTAGTTCATTTGTTGCAAACAAATGTATTGCTTGGATGAAGTCTACTTGCTCAATTGGTGGAAGGTGTTTGTTTGTGCATGTCATTAGTAATTTCCAGTCATCCTTAGATGGTTCAGCATTGTGCATGTTTTGTAATGCATGACAAAAATTTATTTGTGTTGAGTCACCACTGTCTTGTCTAAATATTGTTTGTAATGTTACAGTGACATTAAACTTGAGCCAAAAATTTTGAGCTATTGTGTGTGCTACATAGATAGGTTTGTCCATAACAAGAGGTAGCTATGCAAAATCTCCAATTAGAATTATAGATAGACCCCCAAAAGAAATGTTTTTTCGGTGGGGAAATGCCCCACATAACCTCGAATCAATTTTAAGTAACAATTTTGGACCTATGAAACTCATTTCATCAATCAAGATATATTTGATGTTTTTCATTTTTTCTTGGAAAGTTGTTAATGTTTGACCTTGTAGTGGTTTCATTTCTCTAATTGGTGTGTTAAGGGCTACATGTATAGTTGTTACATGTATATTAAATGCAGAAATTCCAATTGGTGCAAAAACAAGGATATCAATTAAGCCAAATGGGGAATTATTTTGAAGAGACATGCGTATGTAATTGATTAGATATGACTTGCCCATTCCTGCTATTCCTTGCAAGAGCATGTACAAAGGTTCAATATAATTATTCGTAATGGAATGGTCTAAAATTAGTTGAAGGGCCAAATGTTGTTTAGGTGACAACTCGTAGTGGCGATTGAACTCATGTGTTGGGGGGTGAATAGCCTATTGATATATCTTAGTTCTATGAACAAATTGGTTTGCATCTACGTGCAATTGTAAAGGGACATCGTGACCTTCCCAATTATGGTTTTTGTCAAATTCACATTTTCCCAACAAGTCTAGTTCATTAAAGTTGAAATTATTGGAATGAGACATATTTGAAATAAGTTCCCACTCATGCAATTGGGGTGGGTCTTGTAGAGATGGCTCATCTTCACTTTCATTATCTTCTCCCAAGTCATTTTTAATTTGGTCTTTGCGATCAATATGCCATACATTGTATTTTTGCAATGACATGGTGTTCTAACTTGAGAAATGATTTCTTCTTTGGAAAGACCAATATTTGATGTCAGTGATCAAAAATATTTGTACAAAAGGAGCTCACTCGAACAAAATAGTTCACAACTATCAAAGTCTTCAGGTGGAATCATATAAAATTTTGGGAAGACTTGTACAATTGCTTTGTCATCTCTAGGATGCCATTTGCACCCTTTATGATTGGTTGCATGTGTATATGATCTAGCAAAATCAACGAGTGAAATTTTCTCTAAGTGTGTTAGGCACTTTATGTAGGCTTGCATGTAGGTAGATTGTATCTCATGTCCATCTACAGTTGGTTTAATTCAATGAATTTTTTTTTGCCAACATTAAGCAATACAAAATGTTGGTTGCACATGACAAGAGGAAGTTTTTGTAGCATGTGGTATGTTTTTTGTGCACTAATATTGCACTTCAAACAAATTTTGGCCATGAACTTTTGGTATGCTTTATCGACATTATCTTGTTCGTTAGCATCTAAACATATCCTTGATAGCATATTGACACAACTCTCAAATTTCTTCTCTGCTTTAGAAGCATATTTGGTGATGTATTTGAGAACAAGAAGTCATGACGTGACTGGTTGGCAATCAATTTTTGCCCTCCAAATAGAGAGCATTTATGGATTATGTATGTTAACCCTATCATCATTGTGTGTAGGCACATATGACTTGCGACCTAAGTCGTCACATATCAATTGTGACTCATCAGATTCTTTCTAGAGTGCTTTATACTTGCATTCTAGTTGGTGACCTTTTTTTTGTAGGCAAGTCCATTTGATGCATTTGGTGTGTCATTGTACATGATTAACCAATTCTTCATATTTGTCATGTGGATTAGTGACATATATTGCATGTGTGTTGTGCAAGTATGGATCATCAGTTGGAACCCTATGAATTACATTTTCAGTATCACATTTGGCTTGAGGGTTCCAAGCAGTGACATATTGGTCAAAATATTCTTTGGCCTTTTTTACTTCATCTGGATTACCCCAATCCAATGTATCAAATGAACCCATGAATGTGAGAAGACCCACAATTTTTCCACTCATAATGGTACCGATAATTGATTGGCCCCATTAGTTTCTCGATGACCTCTTCACGAAAGATTTTGAAACATTGATGTAGGTATAACAAAGTTGAATGGGGGTTCCTAATGACATTATGTATGTGATGTTTGTTGATTAGGTTGGTAAATGCTAAGTCTTGAGATAAGACAACATGTACGTCAGGCCATGCTTAAAGTGAAGAACAATGTGGAGAACCTATTTGGGTACTCAAATCTATTAGATTTGTATGATGTTTATTCCAATATGAGTGTGTACCTCACAAGGTGGATACAAAATGCATTAGTTCTTTAGCTAATTGACAATCAGGCAGGTTTGTTAGGTGGGACCGAAGATTTTCTATAGTGGAAGGTATATTATCTTTAATTTTGCACTTAATAAACATCGATTCTAGAGCTTGGCTATGATGGCACATCATAAGGTTAAGGAGGAAGTATGTAAATCATGGGTGTTGACCAAACCTGTCATCATGATAGTGCATAATGTGAAAAGCATATTTGTGAAGTTATACATCTCTTGCTCGTAGTTGCACAAGTTGTGTTGTTCCATTTGGGAATAAAGTTGGAAATGCCATGTCAAACAATCCCTCAGTGGTGTACTCATTAATTGGTGTTGAACTGATGTGAGGCCAATTGAGTTTGGTGTTAGGTTCATGGTCGAGGTGCAATGATTCCTTAATGATTTGTAGCTCACATTGTTTGTTTGGTAGACTGACCATAAATGAGGTAGAATTTTGTGTGAATTGTTCATGGTCAATTGATACACTTTCAAGTTCATTGTTGGTTGAATGTGGCCCTAAATGTTTGCTATGTAATGAGAAAAGCATTTCAGAGAGGTCAGTAGTAGTATCTAGAAGTAGCGATAATGTGGTCTCATCTATTATCATGTCATTGTAATAAGGGTCATATTTGATTTTTTATTGGAGTGGATTGTGGACATGACTTTTATTGATATAAAAATCATAAGCCTTCCCATGTGAATTCAACTTATGTACTATTAAAACATCCAATTCTTGAAGCCTATGTGGCAATATTTTTGCAAAGAGTTTTATACCTTCCGGGAAGCTTATTGTATGTCCACTATATTTGTATTGTCCACCATGGGCATGTGTTACTGGTAAGATTGGATTAACATGTGCAATGAGCATCTCTTCCACTTGTGTGAAAACTTTAAGAACATTTGGTTTTTCAAATGGGTCCATATTGTTAGCAAGTGTGAAACGATGAAGACCTTTCTCAGCAATGCATCTTCTACAAGCTATTCCTTTTTGTGAGGAGTGCACAAACATACCCGAGTAGCACTCATTACATATATGACGTGTGTGTAAGTTGGACAATGCATCTAGCCTAGTTCCAAATGTCTTAGTTGCATCTACAAAGGAAGAGGAGACATTGTAATCTATATTGGTATGTGGGAGTGGATGGGGTGCCATATGTTGTGGATGCTATGTTTGAAAGGGGGTACATGAAGAGCTAGCATGGTTGGTTGAAAGAGCTTCTATCGACAGACTGTGTGGCTAATTTGATGTATGTTGGAATGGTTGCATGCATTGGAGTTTTTAGTAAGCAGTTATTTCCTCTTTATGACAAGCATAATACAAGCAACTTCTCTTACGTGTATTTAGTTGAATGGGGCTATTGAAGTGTGAAATGCTTTTAGAAGTTTGCACATTTGAAAGTGGAGGTGGGGGGGGGGGGGGGGGGGTTTGTGACGGAAGTAGTGCTAGAATGGGTGGATTGGCTAATTGATGTGGGGTGATAGTAGAAGGATGGGAGTAGGATTGGGGTGTATGAACAAGTGAGGCATGGGAGGAAGATGTGAGATGGATCCTACATCATGCACTAATCTCAGCTCTATGGCTAGCATAATACAACCTACTTCTTTCACGTGATCAAATATCAACTGGGCTAGTTAAGTTTGGCTATCCATCAAAATCATGTATATTTGATTCTATTTTTTGTATTCCATAAAAGATACAATAGAAGTGATCAATAACTCTAATCCTTAATACAATATACAACTGTAGGAGCATGTATGGTAGCTACAAAACTAGTTGTAAATTTCATAGTGAGGTATAATGTGTTACAATTAATCATGTGTAGTTATCAATTAAAATGACTAAAAATTGTACTAAGAATTGTGAATAAAGGTTATAGGAGTAATCTATGTGAATGTAGAATGAATTGGTTTGTATACAAAATTATATAATTGTAAGCCAGAAAAAAAATAAAAAATCATAAAGTTAAACATAACAAGTATGAATGTTAAGTATTCCAAAGTGTGTGGAAATAAAAATTCAAATATTTTTAAAAAGGACTCATAGATATGTATACAAGAGATTTAGTAGCTACATTTGATGCTTTAATATAACCATAAATAAAGTGATATCTATATGTCTATTATATGTAACAAGTTTTGAAGGGGCCTTGAAACCCTATACATAGATAGTACACAAAGAAGTAAAAGTAATAATGTGAGTATGGAAGAAGAAATAAGTAAACTGGTACATATAAAGGTATGTATGATTGAAGTGTTAGGCATCACTCGAAAGACAAAATGAAGAAATACCTTGTAACAAAAAGTTGATTTCATCAGTAAAACCAAATTCTATCACATCATCAATAGTTGATTTCAAATGTGTTTCATTGTTGTATATTTCCATGTGTTATGTAAGGGTAAAATAGAATTGATAGTACTATAGATTTTTAATGACAAACTCAACAAAATGTTCATAGTTGTGATTAAATTGTAGCATATATAGTTCCTTTGCAGGCATCCCAACGAGTTTAATTGAAGTCTCATCAAAAGCTATTGCCCAAAGACCACCTGTGGAGTTTTCAATATTTACTCAAAGAACATATCTATAGTTACATTCTAGAAAAATAAGTAGACATTTTGAACAAGACCAATGTCCATCAACATTTTGATCTACTCTTTTTTTGCATTGTTTACCCCGAATCTCATTGGGACAAGTTGGATAGCAAGTAGTTTTGGTCTTAATAAAAACTAAGGTTGCTCTAACAATGCAATGTAGTGGTTGTAATGTCCTTGAAGGATCTTCAGTGATAGATGAGATGGCATTTTGTTTTAGGATGGTGGATGGCCCTACTAAGTCTCTTTGGGGAAGGAGGAGATCCGGGCCATTTGATGTGAACCAAGATTGTAGTTGCTTTGTCTCATCGATATCAGGATTGATAAACAATTGTGATGTTGCCAATGTATTCAACACCTTACCATTTTATTCAGTGATGTGATCATTTTTATGGAAAGAACAGATACCTTTTGTAGATGATACATTTCTTATAGTTGACTACCTTCAATTTGGGTTGTTTTACCCCACAAAGTTACAATTATTGTGGATGAAGACATATCTATAAGTTTGAGACTCCACCTAAGGACTTCAATTGCATCATTTTTTCATTTTATTGTAGCGAAAGGATCAACACATATAACTATACCAATAATATCTAGAGAAGTATTAACATTATGAGACAAGATATCTAGAATGTTTGTAAATAAGAAAAGTAGTGTTGGAATTAAGCTGTCATCTTCACAATGGTTGACCCTCGAATCATCACTCAATGTGATTTCCATATCACTATTAAGCTTATTATAAAATTTGTTTGTAGACTTGATAGTACCACAAGAAAATGTATACACACTTCAGGGTTGAATATGTTGGAAATGGAGGTGTGCTAGTTCATTGAAGCAAGTGACACAAACTTCAGCTCTTTCTTTATCTATCATATCAAAATTAAACATGTGCCCATTTCCTTTTTTTTTTTTGAAGTAGTGGATCTCCTTCTTTGTAGTAACATGACCTTGTATCATCCATTATGGTTGGAATGGATTCAAGCTTCAGATAGGAGAAATAGTAGTGGGGGCAGATTTTTCATTAGGGATCCATGCAATCCAAACATCAATTTTGGAGGAGTACATGGAACAGATGTTGGAAATTCTTTTACATTTGTGAATGTAACTCAAGAAGGTTGTTCCTTTTCTACAAGTTTCTTAGGTTCTTTGAAGTACAATGTGGGGTCACCAATTATTGTATGTGTTGCTGAGGAGGCCAATAATTTTGAAACTACAATCCACCTACAAAAAAGAGAAGAAATATATATTAAGTATAGATTGTACTTGGATGAAATGAAAAAAATGGTTTATTGTAAGAAAGTTTAGACAATAGGTCGCTTACCTTGATGAAAAAATGGTAGGAATAGTATATGTAGTAAGTTGGATAATAGTGCCCTTTTGAATCTATCATGTTGTGGCAAGGCTAGTATACTTGCTTGGAAAGGTTGGTTTTTGTAAGTGGATCCCATCAGAGAGCTCCAACTTGTATCTAGTTGTTGATTGAGCGGTATGACCAATTGGTGCAAGCAAAAACACTTGAAGAAATGGATGCATGTCTGAGATGTCACTTTTGAGAAGTTTAATAGCATCTTCTATGAGAGATGAACCCATAAGTTCTAAATGGTTTCATAATGAACATATTATTAGTTGAGAGTTGTGAAGCACTGTTTAGAATAGAAAGAAAACAAAAAATCTATACTAAAGAGCATGGAAACAATGAATGTAAAGCAAGGAAAAGATGTTTGTTTGAACATAGAACCACAAGCAAAAGTACTGTATAAGTAGAGGACTATGAAAGGAAAGGCAATAGAAAAATGGTAGGTTGTCATATATTTAATAACATGTTTAAATTTTTTTGGAAAAGTATTCCTTGTATAGACATGTATAATAAATAAGTTATAAGTTGGGCTTACATAATTTGTAAGGAAAAACATAACAAAAGATAGAAAGAGGCACCTTCAAGCAACAAGTAGATGAAAGTATGATGTAGAACTTGTAAATGATAGGTACAGTAAATCCTACAATACAAAAGGGGGGAAAAAAAAGTTAGATAATTGAAATAAATGGAAAAACATTTGCAGAACTTGGGCTATGATAGTTTGGCTTAATAGTATTTTTTTGTAAAGAAATAATTTAAAAACAAAGAAATTGTCATACCATCAATAAAAATGTTTGATAAATATCCAAATTTGGCATGGAATAAATGTACTTTAACTTGTAACTAATGTAATAGTGTAAATATTTTTTAAAAAAATGAAGACTTCAATTAAACAAATTATAAAACAACCATAAAGAACAAAGAATTATGACAAAATAAAAGGATAGACTAATTAATTTGAATGGTCCAAAAAAACAAGGTGTAAAGAGCATTATTTTGAATGATCTAATAAGTAATCTAGTAATGCTTGTATTTTTTAAGTAAACCAATTTTATTATGGAGAATATACAATGAGGGATAGAGATAAATGTAACTTCTTGCAAATATGACAATTCTATTTAAAAAAATATGAAAAATAGAAAATACTATTTTGTAATAGATAAAAACTATAATATTAAATGAAGAGTATCATTTACTTTATAGTTTTTAAAGTCTAGAAATGTAAAATAATATAATATATTATACAATTTATTTAAATACAATAAGTAGTAGCAATTGGCCATATTCATCTATATTGCTAGGGCGTACTCATTTAGGTTGTTTAGGTAATGAAATTTTGTTCCAAATTGTCATAATGTTAGAAAAAAATATAACTATAAAGAGAGCATTTGATGTAAGAAGAGAAATAGGACCATCTAGTAGATCAAAAAAATTACAACATTTAGAAGTGAATAACCAAAATATTTCACAAGTTCCACAATGTCCAACATCTATTTCAAGGCTCCATAGGGTATTAAATCCATCACAAATAGCTAAGTGTGGTTGAGGTAGTCCTAGAACACATGACGAATGAATGGAGCATTGCCTTGTTAATAGAATTCTTTAGCATGCATTTCCCTTAGGAAAGTATAGAATCCAATAAATATATCATAATGGGCACAAATTTTTTCAAGCATCTCGTGTCTAGCCAAAACTTTGCTTTCTTTGACATCACATGTATTTCAACATATTACTTTCAGTTGTTGAACATTAATTTCAAAAGACAAATCAATTGAACTTGCGTAATGCTCAATCTATGTTTCTGGAGACCCTTCATAGTTAATGGATGAGTTTGGGGTAGATGATGAAAGTGGAATACTTATATTAGACATGCTACTTGATATATCAATAATCTAGTCTTTAAGTGGATTATGTGCCATGACCTATAAAATAGTTGCTATGTTAAATATATGATGGAAAACAAATTGTACAATATTTTGGGTTGATGGAGTGCAATATATATATATATATATATATATATATATATATATATATATATATATATATATATATATATATATATATATATATATATATATATATATAGCTAGAGTATTAAAAATAAATTAAACTGTGTGTGTCTGTGTAAAAATTAATTGAAAAATGAAATAATAGCATTTTTGAGATACCTACTTTTGATCCACATAATCAAATGTTCTAATTTAAAAAACTTAGTGAACATTGGATATGAAGATAAACATGCCTAACCAACCTTTCTTCCTATAAAAGCATCATTTACCCATAGCTAAATAATATCTATTTCTAAGCACACCCCAACAATGCCAATAATATATTTATAAACTTAATAGTTAGTAAATCTTTTATACCAAATATAAGTATTGAACTAAAATGTGTACTTTTAGATAACTATTGTGCCTTATTAATAAGGTGCAAAATTATCATAGATGATTATTGTAATGTCTATAAAAACATGAAGAAAAAGATGACCTATCTTCCTAACCTTTAGTTTTATGATGACAAGCCTACAAGGATACCCAATCTACATGTATTCATCTTTAGAATCTAATTGTAAATGATAACCATAACTTTGATGCTATATGTAATGAAAATATAATGGTTAAATATAACCCAAAAAAAATTACTTAATTTAACATATAAGAATAAACCCTAACCCTAACCTATCAATTATATAATATTTAAAATTAATATTACTATGCATTACATTATTAATCTAATTTTTTAGAAAATTATTTATTAAAGTATATTATATTTATAATCAATATTTATATTTTGACATGTAGATGGTAGTAAACTTTAAGCTAAATGAATAAAGTTTTTGACACTAATAGAGTGACACTATCACAATCCAACCTTTGTTGGAACTGTAGAAAGTCTTGTGGCATTACTTATAATTCCACCCCAACTATTTACTAATTCCAATGGTACTACCAAAATTCTATTGTAACTAAACCTATTATAATTATAATCCAAACACTACCCTTAACTTTAAAACTAAATTCTAAACCAAACATAACCATGGTGTAAACTTTAACACCAATTTGTATTCATTTATTTAGTATGTAAAATAAGTCAAAATAAAAACAAATAAATAAATCATGACATATAAATTCTTCAAGGTCTAATTTAAAATAAAATATCATTGAAAAAAAAACATACATATAGATTTTATACAATATACATATACTATGATCTAAGTATGATGTTGCTATTTGACAAACTAAAATGATAGAGACCTCTACAAACAAATGGGTAATGATAACTTTTTAGTAGTCATTTTTAAGGTAGTCATAAATCTAATAGATTGCATAGCAAATACATAGATACATTTTATTATTAAACAAATATATTTGTAAAATTAAAAATTAATCTACCATTGTCAATTGAAATATGAAATTCAGTAATTAACTATAATTTTTTTTAAAAAATTAATTAAATTTTTTACTGTGCATAAGTATAATCCATTTAATATACAAGGAAAAAATAATCTTATACTTGATAAAATAAAAACAATTATACCAATAAAAAAATTAAATTATACTTGATAAAATAAAAATAATTATACCTTCAAAAAAAATAAAAATTTATAAATAAATACAACTATAAATTGTGGGTCTCTTATTTAAGAACATAATAATAATTAAGCATAGCATACAATAATAATAAATAATCTAGACTTGAAACCCATTAAGCATTAAATCAATAAATTTATAAACATTGTATTATATTTCATGTCATAATTATAATTAATTTGTAAATATAAGTAGTAGCAAGTATGTACCAATTGTCAAAAATCATATTATAATTTAAATGAATTCAAAAAATAATAAATAATGTGGTGGATTTGGTTTCAAAGAGAAAAGAGAGGCAAGTTACCATTTTCAGTGGGAAAAATGGGATATTAAAAAAGTATGTCTAAATAAGCAATAAACAATATTGTTATTACCAAAATATGTTAAAATGCATACACATTATGAAAAATTGTAAGTTCTATATGCTAATAGTAATACTTTACAATATCATAAATTGTAATCTGGCAAGAAACAATAAAATTATTAATGGCTCCCATTGTATGAGAATTTTCTGAGCTACTTCAATCTTTTAGCATTGAGTTGTCTTGCTATTTGACATGGTGTGGGCAACAGGTTAGTTTTTTGTGCTTTATTTCTTCTGAAGCTTTCATTTTTGCTGAACAAATTATGAATATGTACAATATGAGCTAGCTTTGAGTATGGCATCAATACACGATGGTTTGTTGGATGCATTCCTCATCATAGTGCTAGATCTTTTCTTGACATGATTTTTTGGTTGACTCATTTTATGCTCTTATTTCTGAGTTAATTGATCAGATTTGGTATAATTCCAATTAATTTTTCTTATACACCAACATATGTTAAACACTTCCATTCATTTCTGGTGCTTAAGAACACGAGTTAATAGTGCTCAACAATTTATGTACATGTAAAACAAAAAGGAGTATATACCCAAAAACATTGGACAATTGTTGCTTGTGTGGGTAGCATAGTTACCAAAAATGTGACGAGAGACCTCTGTTTCCCGTTGCAACGGCCAAAACAGGTTTCCTACCATGAAACTGTCGTTTCAAGAGATAATTTCAGTTGTTAATAATCTCAATCAAATTAAAAAAATATTAAATCTTCTTCAGTTTTGACTACTGCAGAAACATAAATAATACATTGACCGTAGGAAGTAATAGTTTTAAATTCTTATAGTTTATGATCAGTTAAGTATAGTTTCATTTATAATTATTTAGCATTTAGTTTTAATTTGTTACAGTTTAGAATCAGTTAACAACAGTTTCATTTATAAATTTTTTTGGAATGTTTTAAGTTTGAGTTAATTATATTAATTTATAATATTTAAGTATGAGTTAACTATCTATTAATTTAATTTATACATTTTATTAAAAATAGTTAATTATAGAATTAAGATTAAATAATTTATTTTCAATTTCAATATTTAGTATTTTATTAGACTTCTTACACGTCACATCATTTTATATAGATACTAATAATTTATAATTAATATAAATATAGATAAAGTATATATATATATATATATATATATATATATATATACACACACACACACACACACACACACACACACACACACACACACACACACACACACACACACACACGTTTCTTATTCACAACTTTTCATATATTGTGTTTCTCATCACGTTGCCATTGTCGTTGCATTTTTGCATTTCGCATTTCTGGTAACATAGGTGGGTAGTGGAGGTGGCTTGGGCTGTGAGTTTGCTTTCCATTGGTACCAAGTTCAACTTTGAGGCCTGGGCTTACCTAATGCACATGGTGCTTGGGCTATTGTGTGCATACGTAGGGTATCGATCTTACCACAACTCACCCCTTCCCAACCCCAACACCAACTACTAAAGGCCAAGGTAAGGCGGGTTGGTCGCAGAGATACCTATCGCAACAAAAAAAGAAAAAACATTGGACAATTGTAAATGAATAGTACACGGAATAAGAAGCAGTTCACACTACAGGTAACTTATAATTTCCTCTTGTCTACATATCTGTGGGTATAATTGATTATAACTCACTATTGAAGAATTATAAAAAAATATTAAATCCAAAGGTATATAGGAATATTATGATTATAATGTATTAGATTGTGAGAATAGTTTATAAAATAGGAAATAAGAGTGATTAATGAATGGTTTCTTGAATGGAATGCAGACAATTTAGCTCAAGCTGAACCGAATGGACTTTGACAAGTGTGAGCTCAAAATCAAGAAAGTCCTGGAGTGTAGTAAGGTAGTGTAAATGAAACAATTCAAACCTAAATTTAAACATTCTCTACGGTGTCTATGCATTTCAAGTTGTAGCTACTACTTAATAGATTTTGTTCAGGGTTCAAACACACTTCCGCACAGCCTTAGAAATTGAAACAATAGGAGCTAACAAATAAATAAAACATTGTATAATCAAACACGAATATAAACAATAGAATAGCAAATACTGCTTACCATAATAAAAAAGATCTTCATTCAACCACAAGCAATTGAAATGTTAGTTTGTACTTTCACCTATTCGATCTGAGTTATACCTATTGATTGCACAGAAAAGTAAGGAAACAATTAAACTAAACAATCAAAAGCAAGAACCAATCACTTGAATAAAATAAAACAAGGAAAAACATAAAATGCAGTAGAACCATACCAAATAAAATTTGTTGAATGGAAGAAAAGAAACAAAGTTTTGGTAATTGCAAATGTATAAAGCAAAAACTTTTTGGTAATTGAAGACATACAAAAGAAGGAAATTTAAGGGATGAAGTGCATCCACAAATTGGGGTATGGTGGAAAGATGTCGCATATGTAGTAAAATTTGAAATGATTCTTGTAGAAATCATCAAAATAGAATGTAGAGAGACTAATCAATTAGAATACCTCATGAAACTTGTCTCAGATGTAGGAATATAATGTCATATAATGGAGAAACTTATAGTTGTCATAAATGGTGATGGTTAAGAGACATTGTCACGCCCAACCACTTATATGTCATGGTAGGAGAATTGAAGTGAAGAGTCTCATTCGTAACAATATTTGGAAGTACTTGCACTTGCCATGGAAGTACTTGCACTTGCCATGTGTATATCAACCTTCCCAAAATGTTTGTTGACAAAGTCAGCAGAAATTACTGGTGGATGAAGCTTACCCCCATGATTCTATCCACAAAAAGTTCTCCCCACCGGTTTTAAATTGCTACATATCATACTAGTCCATCTGAAAATCAGTGATCATGTTGCATTCCATATGTTGGGTAAATCAGTATTTCTTTGCCAGCGTGTTGCCCCAGACCAATTGTAGCTTTAGGTTTTTTTTGGAGGTGATTACGTGGATAGAGGGAGTAAAATGTGCATGATCAACAAAATGTACAAAATGTACAACAAATAATAATTAACACACAGTCAGTTGTTATCCAAATCTAAAATAATGGTCCAAATCTCTTTGTTTTAATAAATCAAAAGCCTCGGTAGCCTCTACACAGCAAAAAGCCTTCTCCAAAGCATAAATATCCTCTTTCAAACAAAATCACCAAAAATTCAATACAAAGGAAAAAAAAAAAAGCCAAAATTGTCCGCTCTCAGAAGTGACAGTTCAAAAACTCTGAAAGGTATTTAAAACCCATCAATAATAGCTCAATGGTTACAAAATTGTTTGCCTTTGAAAACATTGGTTGTTACATTATCTTCCCCATCTTTGAAAGGTTCTAAAACTCTTTGATTTGAAATGTGTAATTTTTTTAATGCTAATCATCCATTTTTGAAGAAATCAATAGTCACATAATCTTCCATGATTGAATGGTTCAAAAACTATTGATTCAAACGAGTTGTAGCACATTTTCAGTGGGAATGCTGAACTTATTACAATAATTAGGTTAGTATCTATGTTTAGATTAAATAAATAATTAAGTTAGATATCCACATCTAAAATAATGATACAAAAAATGAATAGTTGACTATAATTTACCATTTTGTAAATGATGACTAAAATGAATAATTTAACAGTTAGCTATGATCCAATTGTCCATTATCCATTATAATTTACCCGCGAGACAACTGACTATGCGTGAGATAGTCAATGCATTTAACTTGGAGTGTCACTCCATAGGAGAAGCCTATCAGTTTAAAGATTGATAATAATGTCATGAGTGTACTTGTATGGTTATGTAGTCTCTATGTTTTTTAGTAATAAGGTGATATGGTGACACATCTTTATTTCTATATATGATACTTAAATTCTCCAAAGAGTTCATATGTAGTATTGAGGTCATGTGTAATATATTGATGTGTACACACATCTCTTTATAGATATGTTATAAGGTGATGTGGTGATGGGTGAACCCACAATACTGGGTAACACTTTTGGGGGATGAAGGAAATCGCGAAATGATGAAAAATTCACATATTGAATTTTACATATGTTCGCACGAACGCGCTAACTATGTTCGTGTGAACATAAAACAATTATATGTTCATGCAAACATATTTAGATTAAATAAGGTATGTTCATGCAAACATACCTTATTAATATGTTCGCACGAACATATTTATAATGGCGATTTTGCGATTAAAATTCCATTTTTTCTTTTGAGATCTTGATAAATTTTTTTTTTTTTTATATGTTCATGTGAACACAAACTATTTTACATGTTCACACAAAGATGTTAACTTAAATTTTTGCATGCTAGATTATTTTTCTCATATGTTTGTACGAACATATGTTTGCACGAACATGTCTAATATGTTTGCGTGAACATTATGTTCGTGCGAACATGTCAAATTACAAATTTTTGGTGTTGTTTTCTAGAAAAAAAATGAAATTGGCTCTTTTGACCCCTAAAATTGAGATTGAATGATATTCTACTGTAAAATAAAAAAATGCCAATTTGTGTTGCTCGGAGCAAGCTTTCTAATGACTATAATTGTAATACATATTTTAGTCATTAAGACTTTCAAATATGAGTTTAACTCATTATAGGTTCATTATCGATTGAACATCAACCAACTTCGACACCTCAGAAAAATTAGCAAATTAGGTCAATTTTTTTTTGAAAAATATGTAGGAAATAGCTTATTGAGATAGCTTTCTATTCAAAAAAATAAAAATGGTTTATGATAAATTGACTTCGAATTATCTATGTCAAACAGAACATATGTCTGAATTACAATTGGTGTCACTTCAAAACTTCATAAACTATACAATATTCAACCAAAATGAATCAAACCAAATGCATCCTCTAGATATTGGTGTTACAAATATAACATTGATAGAATTATTTCATTATCATTTTTAGAAAAAAAAGTTATGTTTGTCAAATGGACTGTCACTCTTTAAAAATATTGAATTTTATTATGTACCACTTTTCGGAGGAGATGAAAAAATTAGCATAAATAAAATTTTATTTTAGATAAAAAAAAATATGGTTACAAAGTAGGAATAGAGTACTAAAAATCACTAGTTTATGTCATCTTGAAATTATTTATAGTTTTGGAGATATAGTCACTTGAATGTGATGTTTGTTAGAAAAATATTGATTTCAGTGTCAAAATTGGTCAAAAAGTGGAACTCATTATTGTGGGATCACCCTGATACATCTTTATTTCAATATATGATACTTCTATTCTCCAAAATGTCAATGTGTAGTATTGAGCTCATGTGTAATGCATTCATGTGTACATACATCTCTTCTTAGATATGTAATACTTGTAGGCTTATTGTTAAAGATCCCATTTAAGATTGGAGTTTTGATTTGCTCATCAAGTCTGAAATCACCAAACACCAAATGAGAGAATATTAATAGATTTTTATATCTTCTTGAATACTTTTTTTTTCCCAGGTTGGTCAAAATTTTGACCAACTTATAGTTTCCCAATTTGGTCAAAATTTCAACCAAATTAGGCCCATAATAAAAAAAGAAAAAAAAAGTGCTATTTTGTTATTTGGCATTGTGTTTTTTGGAGGTGGTCTATGTTAGTTTGTGGTGACTAATTAGGAAAGTATTGTACATACTTCATAAATTCTTTGGGGCTCCAGGCATCACCTCAAATTTTTTTTTTGGGTACTATTTGTAGATTTTCCACTACAGTAATAGCTAATTTATGGCTGACATGTAGTAACCCTAAAGCAGTTTAATACTTGTATAAAAGGGCTTAGGGTTAGGGTTGTTTCATATTGGTGATGTGAAATAGGTTCTTATGGTGGTATTGATTTGTAAGGGATTACAGATTGATCAGTCCCCAAGTGGGAGATTGTTAGTTTATGGTGACTAATCAAGAAAGTGCCATACATACTTCAGTTGTTATCCAAATCTAAAATAATGATTCAAATCTCTTTGTTTTAATAAATCAAAAGCCTCTATAACCTCTACACAGCAAAAAGCCTTCTCTAAAGCATAAATATCTTCTTCCAAACAAATTTGCCAAAACTTCCATATGAAGGAAAAAAAAGAGCCAAAATTGTCCACTCTCAGAAGTGACGGTTCAAAAACTCTGAAAGGTAGTTGGAACCCATCAATAATTGCTTAGTGGTTACAAAATTGTTTTCCTTTGAAAACATTGGCAGTTACATTATCTTCCCCATCTTTGAAAGGTTCTAAAACTCTTTGATACGAAGTGTGTAATTTTTTTAATGCCAATCATCCATCTTTGAAGAAATCGATAGTCACATTATCTTCCATGCTTGAATGGTTTGGAAACTATTGATTCAAATGAGTTGTAGCACATTTTCATTGGGATTGTTGGACTTATTACAATAATTAGGTTAGTGTCTATGTTTAGATTAAATAAATAATTAAGTTAGATATCCAAATCTAAAATAATGATACAAAAAATGAACAACTAACTATAATTTACCAAATTGCAACTATAATTTACCATTTTGTAAATGGTGACTAAAATAAATAATTTAACAATCAGTTGTGATCCAATTATCCATTACCCATTATAATTTACCCGTGAGATAGCTGACTATGTGTGAGATAGTCAACACATTTAACTTGGAGCATCACTCCATAGGAGAAGCCTATTAGTTTAAAGATCAATAATAATGTCATGAGTGTACTTGTATGGTCATGTAGTCTTTATGTCTTTTAGTAATAAGGTGATGTGGTGACACATCTTTATTTCTATATATGATACTTAAATTCTCCAAAGAGTTCATATGTAGTATTGAGGTCATGTGTAATACATTGATGTGTACACATATCTCTTTATAGATATGCAATAAGGTGATGTGGTGATACATCTTTATTTCAATATATGATACTTCTATTCTCCAAAATGTCAATGTGTAGTATTGAGCTCACGTGTAATGCATTGATGTGTACACACATCTCTTCTTAGATATGTAATACTTGTAGGCTTATTGTTAAAGATCCCATTTAAGATCAGAGTTTTGATTTTCTCATCAAGTCTAAAATCACCAAAATACCAAATGAGAGAATATTAATAGATTTTGATATCTTCTTGAATACTTTTTTTTTGCTCGAGTTGGTCAAAATTTCAACCAACTTATAGTTTCCCAATTTGATCAAATTTTTAACCAAATCAGGCCCATAATAAAAAAAAGAAACAAAAAAGTGTTATTTTGTTATTTGGCATTGTGTGTTTTTGGAGGCAGTCTGTGTTAGTTTGTGGTGACTAATCAGGAAAGTACTATACATATTTCATTAAAAAAAAATTGGAACTATTCGTAGATTCACCACTAAAGTAATAGCTAATTTATGGCTGACATGTAGTAACCCAAAAGTAGTTTAATACTTGTTAAAAAGGGCTTAGGGTTAGGGTTGTTTCATAGTGGTTATGTGAAATAGGTTCTTGTGGCAGTATTGAGCTATAAGGGATTACAAATTGTAATCAGGTTGTAATCACTAGATTTTAATAATATCAAACTTGTTGTTTGGTGGACGTAGCTCGGGGATTGGGTGAACCACGTTAAATCTTGGTGTCTTGTGTTCTTTTCTATGTGATATATTATTTTCTATTATTGATTATATTTTCATCTAATTGTTATTTCTATCCATGGTTTAATCCTAACAGTCCATAGCACTGTAGGAGCCATATTGAGGTTAGTGCCTTGGCCCTATCTAGGATGTATGCAAGATAATCACATATAAGAAAGGTTTGATCCATTTGACCTACTATCAATGCATGTTTGAAGCTCCACATTTCTTATTCGAATTTCTTTTTTAAATCTCTAACTCTAAAACTTTGTGTTTCCACATCTGAATTGTCTTAAATCTCTAGCTTTCCATTGATGAATGATATGAATCTTTTGATTATTTCTTGTTCCTAGTATATTTAATAATCCTTATTTCATCTATAAAATAGCTAATGTATTATTATACTTATTCATTTCTTCTATCAATTCTTATATAACTTTCTCATGTTATATCAGACATTTACCCTACCACTCAACTACTCTTGATAGAGGCTTTATCTTTCATGCTGACTATATATATTATCTTTGGCTCTTTGGGAATAGAATTGGAAAACCCCACCATGTCATTCAATCACATTATTGCATGACCTTTTACAACCTGATCCCCTACCATAATATCCACAATAATCTCTCTAGAATTTTGTAGCCTCACAATGGACTTCCCATTTTGATGTCAACAAAGCCTACCTTGCTAAGACTAGTTACTTACTTGAAATTGCCACCTACCATTGGATTAATAAAATAACTATATATTATTATTGTAATTGGAAACCCAAATTTTGTAGTGTATCTTGGAGATGTTATCACAATAAACAATATTCTCATCAAGAATGCAACAAAATACTAGGAGCAACCCATTTTTCCTACATCTAAAGATTTGAATGCAACCAAATTCTCCCAAAGAGCAAGTCCTAGAGGTGTTTTCTTCTATAAGATGTTGCAATGGAAGTAAACATCTTCATGACTACCTCTTTCTTCAAATCTTTCACACCTATTCTAAATCTCAGTCCCCTCTTCTCTGTCTTGCATGTATAGCTATAAATGATCCAAGAGTGGCAAGATAATCTGCCATTAATCCTGACACAACATAGATCCATATATTGGGTTTAGCACTAAAGTTTGAAACCTTACATAAAAACACATACACAAACATAAGAGAAACCTTGCAGAAAATGATCAAAGAAAAGGAAGTAATTAAATCATAAAAAATAAAAATTTCGTTGTAAAAATAGAAACCATTACCCATTGTTTCAATTAGTCTGTTCCTTGTCATATACTTCCCCAAGCTTGCAAAATTCTTGGACAAGAACAGTTAACTAAACATATCAAAAGCTATCTCTACAACATCTTGTTCCAAATCTTCCAAACATTATCTATGGAACCTCTCTTATAGTAAAGATTAATAACAGTATTGTATGTGGAGTGATCCATTGAAAACTGATGTCTACTTCTTCATTTAAGAGGTAATATTCTTCTCACCATTTCCCTTTATTAGGTAGCTTATAGCTGATTATAGTTAATTATCCCACACCCATGTCCTAATCATGTGGATCAAATTATCTATTCAAACTATGTTGCAATTTCATTGTATTCAATCTATTTAATAAAACCTAGCCTTTAAAAGTTCTCCTTTAGAAAATAGGTCAAGCCTTTGTAAGGGAACCATTATCAAGTCTTTAAGTGTTTCTTTTACTTGATCAAGAGCTCCAATGTCCTTAAAGCTCACTCCAATTTCACTTGGGGGAATCACAATCGATAGAAGATCCCTTTCAGGGTTTCCTTCCTAGAATGTCTTATTTTGCAAAATTCTATAAACATAAAAAGTTTCAGAAGAGAAGAGAATTGAGAAAAAATTAAAATCTTACCTCTAATGACTCTAGACTTTGAGATTTAACTAGACTTTGAGATTAAATAATAAAGAATTTTGATCCAACAATTCTCTCCCACTTTTCATTTCTCATTGCCAGAGTCCCTGAGTACAAAAAAAGATAATGGTTCTCCTTTTATCATATTTAGGATTAGTTCAAATATAAAATAGAAAATAAACTATGCTTCTACCTATAAAGACATGAAATTCAATTGGTGCATAAGTGTTGATTGAACATATTCAGATTTGATTAGATGGTGTGAGAGAGCATAAGAAAATAGTTCACTTGTAGTTATTAGAGATTAAGCTCTTTGACTTCTTCAAGTTGAGAATCAAGAAGTTTTAGCATCTTGCTAGATTTCCTTATCTAAGACCACGATATTGATAATTTATATAGATCAATGATTTTGAATGCGAACTACATAGTGATCTATGATAGGAACGGTATAATCTTTAGAATGAGGTTTAAAGAAAAATTAATCTCTATGAATATTACTATGATCATGAGAGATGAGTTTTTACATTTCCCTACTTTTAAATATAGGTCAACAAGTTTTTCTAAATCACAATTTAGAAAACATGAATCAATATGTCTAATATGTTCTACCTATTATATTGGACAAGAATTCTTTAGTATCAAAAGTTTATCTTAAAACATATGTTCCAATTCACCTTTGTGAACATCACCTAGGTGTAATAAGTGACATATGCCATTCATTCTCATAAAATATGAGTTTAAGAAACATGAATCAATGCATTTCAATAAAAAAAACTACAAGTTAAATTCCGATAGAAATAGAAAAATATTTAGAATAAAGTTTTTAATTCTCATAACAAATCAAATAAGGGATGACACAACTAGATTTGGGAAAAGGTGCTTTATGATGGATTATGAATTGGATATGGAAGTTATAGCCATAGGAGGACTTGTGAAGCCTACTCCTTTTTTCTTAAATGATTTATATTTATTATTTCTTTAGTCTTGTGTGTGATCTTGAAAAGGTTGATTAAGATTCATAATGGACCAAAAATGGTCAGGGCCTAGTATCTCATAGGAGACATATGATCAACCTGAGATCAATCAAATTGGGAGTTTGAATCCTAAATCTTCAACATCACAATATGTAGCCCTTGGATCATAACAACCAACCTCATATGATCCACCCCTATCTTGTCACTTTGCCAGTTGACTATATATTTTATATTTTGTAAATTGAAATCAACTTCTAGGCTTCAACTTCAATGTTGAATTATGCAGTGTAATCAACAATTTAATTTAAAAATTCCATTGTTCATGTTATAAACTCATTTTGTTTGATTTTCTCTCTAGCTTTTATTTGGCATGAAACCAAAAAGGCAATCTTTTTCCAATTTATTACAGAATTAGATAACTAGCATAAAAATCATTGACTTGTCTGATTTGCTAATTTATTCCTTTTAATACCCCAAAATTGGCTCATTGCCATAATCACCAATTTTGGTCTATTCTAATCAACTCTAAAGTCCTATCTCATTAGGCAATTCTCATTCTGATTGTCACTAATTGACTTAATTGTCAAATGTAGAAAATCCTAAATATGCATTAATCACACTATCTATTTAATTCCTAAGTATAGACTCAAATTAGTCACATTAAACCTATTTGATTAAGATTTAATTTAATTCAAAATGTTTATACTTTAATTAAATTAAATTATGTCCTAAGACTAATGTACTAAGGGATTAAATTTATTTTATTTAATAACTATGCTTATTTTAGTTAATTGAATGTAATTGTTCAATTAAATAAAAAGGGTATTTATGAGATCACATCTCATTTTATTGAATTAAATATCTTTCCTAAATTCCACTCCTCAGTTCAAAATGAAAGTTCTTAGTTAACTACTTCTCGAATTATAAGTGACTTAAATTTCTCACTCTCAAACTAAAGTAAATTTGAGTTAACTATTTCTAACACTCGGGATCTGAGGCAGTTAACTACATCTGAATTGAGAATCTTTCACTTTGACTAAGTCTTTGCTTCAATCTTGATCATCAGTCTGAGTTAATCTCAACCATTGATTCATTCCTAGATCCTATTTAAGGGACTCATAATTCCTCATTACAGAGGTGGAATTTTATTGCTATCGAATTGTTGCTGAATTGCATACTCATCTAAGCTTATTTTATTTATACTTTCATTTTCGAGATTAATATCATTTAGTTTTAATATGCATACATTTAATCTAGTTTGTTTCACAAGTTCTTAGAAGAATTGCATAGTTTATTAGATTACTTGCATATTCATACAGATTAATCATCTTTAAAACCCTTCATTCTAGAATGGTCTAATTACCTGTACCTTCAATCTAAGAGCATAAGCAAGTAAAATCCACCTAGATAGAAGGCAATAGGTCATCTTGTAAGACTCCTCTTGGGTGAAGAATCTCATGTTCATTCCTGGATGAATCCGCATATAAGACCATGTTGAAGTGTGTGTGTGAACTCTGAGGCCACATTTACACATATACATTTCTGGCACCCCCCGTGGGGTCGAGGAAATCAACTTCTCTGGCCTCATCTACATTATTTTATGTTATTTTAGTATTCTATTCATACTATTTTGTACAATCACTCGAATCTTCATGTGAGACATTCCATTTTCATTAGAGGATTTGAAGTTCTCGCACGAAGTTTTAAACCATATCGCATGAAAAGGTGCCCCATTGTACAAGTCTTCATGTGGCACGTCATTTTCTTGCACGGGTCAGTGAAAGATTTTGCATGGCTCTGTGCAAGATTTTGCATGAGATTCTACAACAACAAGTTAATTTTATCACTTTTCAGCATCTTGTTCATTTAATTTTTCTAACATGTTTTTCTCTAAATCTTTATTGTTTTGTTTCTCTAGTTTTCTATAGCTTAACTATTTTTTGTGGGATGTTTGTTGAAGATTCCTTACAAAACCCACTCAAATATGGACTAATTTTTTTCTTGTAGGACGATTGTTGAAGATACGTTTGATGAAGACTAATTTTAAAACCCACAAAATAACGTGTTTTCTTTCTTGCTTTCAAAACATAGACTAATTAGGGCTTGTGAACTTCCTAGGGTGCAAGATAGAAGAATAGGGGATTATGCTCTTTACCACTTGGAGGTCATGACCAAGGGTGAATCAAAAACCTAGATGCTTCTAAAAGATGACATTCTGAAGAAGACAAGAAGCTTAGTAGTTCTCTAGTATGGGTCCTTTTCTATGAAGGGATAATGGTTTTCTTTTAGGGAATCAAAATCTTGAGAAAGGACAAGTCTGGATTGATTAAGCTAAGTTGGTAATCAACTTGTTTTGTGTGTTTGGGTGAGAAAGTAAGGAGAGGAGTATGCTCTTTCCCCTTGAGGGAAATAAGAATCTTTTACCCTTGTGACTGAACCACTAGTCTGAGTCAATCCTTTAGAGGGCCTACTAGAGTGATCCAACCTCTAGGAATGACCCAAGTGAGCACACTCCTTTAGCTAGAGATTCCAACTCACTATAATTAAGATGCTTTATAGAGAAAAAGACTCCAAAGCTAGATTAATTTCTTCCCCTTGATTCTTGATATCACTTATCAAGGGGAAGCTCTATCTATTGCACTGGTCGGTGCCAGCCCCAGTCTTGCTAAGCAAGTGTGCACACTCTTAGATGTTGGTGTGGGCTACTAGTCTCAACTCTACTTGTGAAACCACTAGGAATTAATTCGAATAGAAGCCAAGTAAAAACCTTGCAGTTAGAAGCCACTTGGTTCACCTCCGAAAGGAGGCATAATCTTTATGCAAGGAGGGGGAAGAATCTCTCCTATAGAGCTCACCATAAGAATGTTACTAGATGTTGGAAGGTGGTATACATGATTTTCCCCTACCACAAGGGTGCTCATTCAATGTATACTATTGAGTCCTTTGAATATACCAAAAAAATGGGCACCCTCTTGGGGGTGACATGACTGTGTGAGGTACATGCATGCACATAAGATGTGGGACAAAGGTTTTTCCTTCTCTACCATTTTCTATTTCTATGGATAAAGTGTGTTTATTATTGAGTCTTCAACATGTCCAAACTTGTTTAAACAAACTATAAGTCAAGACTCCCCCATCCCTTTGAGTTGCTTTGCCCTCAGTTGGACTGTATTCTACTATTGTTTGCTTCATGTGTCTTATTGAAAACACTTTGTCTTATTTGAAACTCAACACCACTTTCACAAGTCTAAAAATCAACTTGCATTCTACCTATTATTAGTCAAAAAAACCTACAACCTATCTGAAATTGTCTGAACAGTCAAGAAATCTCTTCAAAATCCAACTCTGTTGTTAGTCTGGCACCGAATTTCATGCACAGTCTTGCATTTTTTTGCGTGATAAATCACTTTTTCATGCAAGCCAGTTCAGGTCTTTGCATGAGAACTTTTGTATGCTCATGTGAGATCTTTTCAACTATCTTTGCTAGTCCTATCACTTCTTTGCACAATCCATAGCAACTCTTCACACGAG
Source organism: Cupressus sempervirens (assembly GCA_028749045.1). Taxonomy (NCBI): domain Eukaryota; kingdom Viridiplantae; phylum Streptophyta; class Pinopsida; order Cupressales; family Cupressaceae; genus Cupressus; species Cupressus sempervirens. The sequence goes on from CM053790.1 coordinate 527,026,345, forward strand.
TTTAAATTGTTGTTCTAAGTCTTCACATGGCCTGGTAAACTTTCTCGTGTGGCTCACAGAGAATCTTCACATGATACCTTGTTCTAAAACTATCATATTAGCTTATTCGACCAATCTATGATTTGCATTTAGTTTGTTTCCTGCATTGAGTTGTCCCTTCTCTATTTGTACATAGTCCTAAATAGTGGCATTTAGCTTAACTAAAGATTTGTGATCTGTACTTTGACTAGTCTTGTCCTTTAGTTCTCTAGATTCTTGTTCTTTAGTGCTTTTCATACTCCACGTTATGATAGTCATAACCTTTGGCTATTCTAGCCTTCAAATTAGACTACTCGTGCCTTAGTATACATCATTCTTGTCTTGTCCTATTGAGACTAATTTTTAGTTCGATCCTTGTTTAGGTTCTTGCTTCTTGTCCTTATCTATGACTGTCACAAAAAGAAGCCACAATGTGTTTTATCCTCTTAGGTTTAGGGGAGGTCATGCTAGGGGTCCTAATCATGATAGATGTCACCTTCCTTTTGTTATACAATCTACATCCAGTTCATCTACTGAGGCATCTTCACGATCTACCTCACCCGTCAGGGAACCTTGAGTCTAATGAAAATTTTCCATAAACTTATGACAAACCAGGAACCCTTTGTATCAAGATGATCCTAAGACTAGCAGAGGTCCTATGTCCCCAAACAACATGTTAGAATTCCTTTTTAAATGACCTTTCAAATCACAACATACTAAAACTAAACACGTTCCTACAATGGCTAATCGTGAACCTAAACATGGTAGTCACAAAAGACATCAAGAACCACCTAGGAATGACAAAGAGAAAGAAAAAGACCTTGACACTGATGAGGAACAGGAAGAGGTGGAAATACTCCCTAAACACATAGAAAAATTTCAAAGAGATAAAAACTTTCAAAAGGTCATGGGAATTTTACTCAATGAAGAGAAAGAAAAGTACTTTCTCAAACTTTCCCAAGAGGGAGCTAAGCTACCCTCTCATTTCAATGTGGAAACCATCATCATGCTTGAAGAAGAAACTGAGATTTCCAAACTCCAAAAACAACTAAAAATTATGCAAGACCAACTATCTCAGATGATGCAAGAAAAAGAGAAACCCGCCAAAACATACACATTAGATGCTCTTTGTCCATTCCCATTTGACAAGAGCATAAAGATGCCTCCTTTCCCATGAGGTGTAGAGCTACCTAAGTATGAAAAGTACTTTGGTGCCATTGATCCCCAAGATCACTTGTGAGAATTTGGTACCTTGTCTATGGAGTTTATACACAACCAGCCTTACCTCATGTGTTTATTCCCCAAAAGTCTAGATGGTCAGGCTTTGGAGTGGTTCTCACACTTACCTCTCAGTATCAATACATTTGACAAAATTTCTAACTTATTTGTCTAGCAATATTCTCATAACATTCAACACCTTGTCAATATTCAAGATCTATGCAACCTTAAGCAGAAAGTTGGAGAACCTTTTCTCACATTCCTCCAATGGTGGAGACAACTTTACTCTAAGTATTTATACAAAATCCTAAAAATAGAGAAGCTCAACATTTTCACTGACAATCTCCTACCTAATTTTGGGTATAGAGTCCAATTTCAAGGTCTAAGTACCTTTGAAGACATGATCACATAGGCTATCTACATTGAGGAATTTATGGTCAAGAAAGGTGAACTCACTCTTCAGAAGGACACTAAACAAGGTTCCACCTCCAACAAGGATAAAACCAAAAATGTCAACAAAAACTGAGAAATTGTACATGATAGAGTTGTTGACAATGTCACTCCCAAACCTACTAAGGTAGCATTTAATCTCATAGATGGTCTCAATGTGGCAAAAAATGCTGAGAAGTCTCCTCATGACAACAAAATGTCTAGGAACAAACCAAAAAACTCATGGGCCAAATGTCCTAAACGAGAGTATACACCCTTGGGTGAACCTTTGGATGTGGTTTACAAAACATTGTTACAACACAAGCTTATTTCACCATTGGACAACTCTTGCCCCTATATCCACAACCGTGTCCACCATGGTGGAATTAAACCTCATTCTTTGAGTATCACCAAAATAAGGGGCACAAAACTAGCAACTACATAAACTTATGCCATAAAGTCTAGGACATGATTGATGCTAGTGAACTTGTGGTAGGTGGACATAACAAGAAATCGAATCACAAGGCATTCAAAGAGCCTTTCCTGACCTAAGAAAAAGGAGAGACTTCAAAACCAAAGACCAACAACAAGGTCAACTATGCATACTCCAATGATGACAATGTGATTAACATGGTTGAACCTATGGATTCTGAATACTGCAACATCATTACCATTAAGGGCAAACAAGATAATGATAAACCTAGGACACCATTTTTCTTGAGGGGGCCTACTTCCAACATAATGGATAACATACCTTTGCAACACTATGCTAATGCTATCATGCATTCTCACTCCAAGTTGGTGTTCAAAGGCCCTGCACCTTCTACTCCCGATCCTAAACAACATAAAGAAAAAGCCCTTGCTAGTCCATCTGGAAAAGGTGCAAAACTCACAACAAACTCAATGGCAACCAGTTATAGTTTTTTTAATCAATTGAAATGAACTAATGCTCAAATCTCTATCTTCGAGCTACTTAAAATCTTGCTTGCTCATAGGCAGATTTTGTACAAAGCCCTCATTCAAGCAAATGTTCCTCAAGATATTGATCTTGAGGGATTTCAATCCATGGTAGGTCACCTAATCTCACCTTATCTTATGTCCTTCTCTGAGGAGGATGATAACTGACTGAGTCACCCACACAATCAACCTCTACATATCGAGGTTATGATACATCAAACACGTGTTCATCGGGTACTCATCGATAATTGTGTTGGCCTAAACATTTTCTTTGCTACTTTTCTTAGACAATTGAATTATTCTAAGGACTCTATTGATCCTCAATGCAAGATCATCATTAAAGCATATGACGAGGTTGAACAAAAGTCCTTAGGTCTTGTGGTCTTACCCATTCACATCGGTCCTATAGAAAGGGATGTCACATGTCAGGTGCTCGACATTCTCTTGGCTTATAACATTCTGTTAGGACGACCATGGATACATGAGATGCACACTGTGCCATCCACATATTAGCAATGCATCAAATTCCCATTTCATGGCTCCAAAGTTACTATTACTACCACTATTAGCTATACTTACAATATGCTCAAAGCTGCTAAAATTTTCACCCCTACTAATTAGGAATCCATTGATTTTAATAACAATAAGGTGAAACAAATCAAGTAGTCATTCAAACTAAAAGAAACTAGCATGGCAGAGTACCAAATTGAACTAGTGCTATCATTAACATCTCTTCTAGAGTCTCCTTGTTATTATGGGAGATGCTCAGAGGCAAAGAAGTCATTTGTGCTGACACCTCAAACCAAGTATAATGGCATTTTTTCCAAGGCTACAATTCCCCTAGAGTATGAAAGTGAAAATAGAGCCATTGCTACATGACTTTACAGAGAAGAGACTCTAGTAGACTTAATAGAGAAAGCTTGAGAAATCACTCCTAAGAAATATGGGCCTAGTCTTAGGCTCATGAAGCATTTTGGTTACAAGGGAACTGGCCCTATTGGGTGCAATAACAATGGCCTAATTGATCCTATAAAGGTAATAGCTTGAAGAAATAGTGATACAACCGGCCTAGGATTTAAGAAGATTCCTTTCCATTTGGGAGCTAACAAATTCATACCAAAACCTAAGAGTTCATCTCGAAATGAGTCACAAGCCAAGTCAGATACTCAAGAGGAACAATCTGATGATGAGGATCCCTATCCTTATCCTATTCCTCGTTATCTTGCTAAATTCTTTGCTAAGCCAGATAAATTTGTGCCACGTGTTAACATTGTGGATGATACTAGTGATTCTTCTCAGGACAATACTGATAAACCCAAAGCTCATTTAGAAAAAGGGAGATTCTAGTCAATCATTACATATTGAGTATTTATGTAAGAATCCAGATGATGAAGGTGAGTATGTCCCTATCACTATTGGGGAGTTCTACAATCTCTTGCCATGTAGCATTGATTCTAAGGAATATGAGTTTGACTCTCTTTCAAAAGCAACTACTGATAAAGACATTGACCAAGTTCATGTCTATGAAAACCAAATCAAAGTGGTTGAAATATCTAGGGTTAGGTCAAATGGGTTTGATCCAACTAGTGTCCTAGAGTTATCAATTGCTGATGTTAGTACTTAGAGGCGATCGAACACACCTATGGATGAAGTCACTGTAGGTCTCAAATTATTGGTTCAAGCACTTAATGACTATACCATGAATGCAATTAAACTAGTCACTCCTCTTTCACTCACACATCCTAAGTTTATAGACTGGAATCTTAATCCATCTAGTGAAGTCCCCATGTTCCAGAATGACTATTCTCTTGCCTGCTACCTAAACATTGTCAAACCTGTAATGTCTTCCACCAATGAACACAACATCAACATGATTGAAGCCAACATCAAATATCTTAGTCATACAATTAAAAAGAAAAAATGCAAAAGGTCCAATGGTGAAAACCACATTGTGGCAGTATCAGAACCCAAAAAAGTTTTAAAAAAAAGATGTATCCAAGGGTGAAAACCTCTTTGAGGTGCTTGCAGATAAGATATTTGATGTTCTTCCAAGTCACTTTCAAGAGAGATCATTCATTTTGATAGAGCCAACACATCCGATCAACCTGGGTACAAAAGAACATCCTTATATGATACATCTGGTGCAGTCATTGTCACCTGAAGAAAAGGAAGAGTTCATTGTCTTTTTCCAAGAGAAGAAGATAAATTTTGCTTGGACATATTCTAACATGCAGGGGCTAGATCCTAATCTTATCATGCATCACTTGTCCATTGCACTAGGCATCAAACCAGTTAAACAAAAACTTTGGAAAATGCATCCTCATGTTGCATTGCTCGTTAAAGCAGAATTGAAGAAGCTTCTGAAAGTTGGTTTCATCCATGCAATTGATTATGTTGAATGGATATCCAATATTGTTCTAGTCTCCAAGCATGATAAATCTATTAGAGTTTGTACTGACTTCAGTGATCTCAACTTAGCATGTCCTAAGGATGATTTTCTGCTTCCCAACATTGATATGATAGTGGACATGACAACAAGCTTTGAGATGTACTCACTTACGGATGGGTTTTCTAGTTATAATCAAAGAAAAATTGCACTAGAAGACTAGGAGAAGACTATTGTGGTATCTATAACACACGCCTCATTCCTCACTAGGAATGAGGACCCCCTACTTTTTCTAACTCCCGAACTCATAGTTAGGGAGTGGAAAGAAGTCTCGGTTAAATAAGTTTAAAAAATAATAATAATAATAAATTTTTAAAAAAATCTCTCTCGCGTGCATGCGCATATCAAGGAACATGTGCATACAAAGAGAGGAGGAAGGGAGGTTATAAAACCCCCTCCCCCCCTTGTTTTTTTTGTTTTTTGATGTTGAAAGTAGAGCTGAGGAGGGAAAGGTATGGAAACCTTCCCCCCTTGACCTTTTATGCAGTCCTAGCACTCGTGCGCGCACGCAACCAGAAGAGGAAGTGCGCGGCATGGCATTGTGCATGCCCTTTCAGACATGCGCGTGTTGTACCACTGCGACACCCTTCTGGGTTGTGCGTGCTCCACATCGCCGTAGTGCCTTTCTGGACCGTGCGTTGGTCGCTGCCACCGCAGCACTGTGCATGCCTCCTGCGCCGTGCACGACCACCGCTACGCACACCTTCTGAGCCACGTGGCGACCACTGCTACCACATCCTTTTGGATGCACGATGATGTGGTGCTACGCGTGCCTCCTAGGTGGTGTGCGATTGCTACCGCGTACCCTTCTAGATGTGTGACGGTGTGGCACTGTGTGCACCTCCTAGGCAGTGCGCGGCCACTGTCGCATGCCCTTCTGGACACGCGCGCACAGCCACCGCATCCTTTGGGCCACCAGTTGTATTTTTTTTCCTCATTTTGTTTTTTTTCTTTATTTTATTTTATTTTATTTTCTTTTATATAAGATTCAAAAAACCCAAAAAAAAAAATATAAATTAAAAATAAATTTAAAAAATCACAACAAAATAAGTTCTAGAATATCCTTTTTTTTTTTGTTATCCGGAAATTAATCATTCTTTTCTTTGTGACATGCAGGTAATATAATCAAATGGTGTCCACATCCACATCAATAGCGAAGCCAGTTATGTACAAGTTCCAAGGCGTAACCCCAAAGTCATGATTGCACAATGAACACTTTGAGATCAAAGACATAGAACTTGGACACACGAACTTGGGAGAGTTTTTGAGGGTTTGTAACAACCCAACTAAAAGATCTTCTTTGAGATCCACCTTAATTCAGTCTGGATTGGTAAATGCAACATCACATACTAGGATTGTTTAGTTAGCTGAATTGGTTATGACCTTATCTCGACATTTTGTTCCTGAGGAAAGGGTGGTAAAGAGCATCATTGGGGAAGTGGTTTTAGATCTACGACCTGATAATATCGAGAGATTTTTTCACTTACCTAGAGCTGATCAGTTTATCAAGCTTTCATATGAAGTAGCTGAGAGGTGCCATAAGGATCATCACCAGGAGGCCATCGACATCATCTATTCCTCATACTTCATTGAGAAGCCATCTCAAAGGACAATCAATAAAGTAGATATGGCTCAAGGATACATGAAGGATGACATTGGATATTCAATCATTCTCCTAAGTAGAGTTATGGGATTGCCTGCAGTGGGTCATCTTGCTCCATTCATGGTTAACTTCATTGAAACCATCAAACATGCAAAGATGCCACTGGATTGGGCCACCACACTTAGTGAGAATGTGTGTGATCAGTTGTGGATAGTAAAGGACAAGAAGAAGTTCTATATGACTTCTTATGTGGTATATCTACTTGCAGCAAGAGCCATCGACTATCCTGGGTTGTACAAAAAGGGCAGTATGTGAGACCCTAACACATGGTTGTATATAGTTTATCCTTAGCTAGTTAAGAAGAAGCTCTCACTACAAAGAAAAGAGTATAGGATTGTGAATGATGCCTTCATCTTTGCCATCATTCGATTCATCGAAGGAGATTATGGGAAGAGATTGTCTGATGAATCCAAGGCACAAATCATAGCTCTTGGTGCATATTTCATCTAGTTTTAGACATTCACATACATCCGAGTTGGTGGTGCATCCATTCATCCAAAGAAGCTCCCAAGCTACCCAAGTGACAAGTTGGTTCTAATGGAAATTTCTAGGCAGATTAAGTCAGCTTATGAGAGGATCAAGAAACAACAAAGGCCTTGTTGGGATTGGCCATTTGTAATAGGAGCATACCAGGCAAAGAGAAAGCAAGATATTCTGACTTTCGAGTGGGAATGGGAGAACTATCTTCTCGAAGAATATAACTCTCCTCAGCCATTATTCAATAATGTTGGTAAAGTGGAAAATCTAGCAGGAAAAGAGTTCTACCACGAGGACACCATTGAAGATCATTGGATGAATGCCACAAATGACTATGATGTCTATATCAGGGACTATTGTAGAATGACTTTGTATTTAGCAGAGAAGGCTCTCCATTTGACCATCCCAGATGAAATAAGGCTACAAGATTCGTAGGAGCTACTGGATCCCTTATTCAGTACAGATAAAGTTGGTGAGAGGCTCATTCTAAATGCAAAAGTTGATAGGGAGGAAGGAGATAATATTAATCATCAAGCAAGACATGTTATCAGAATGACAAAGAGTTGGATCAAGAAACCCTTTCCACTTGATCCAATTTTGAACATAGTGATATTCCATGTACATGCTCACCCAAAATGTGTTAAGGGGAGGAAGGTCAAAGTTCCTATCTTTGTGCTCCAGTTTCCTATCAAGCCAAAAACAGTCTACTAGCTTGATCGTCCAGTGGGATACTACCATCCTTCATAGAAGAAGAAAGAAAAGAGGAAGAGAGCCTCTCCTCAGAGGATCTAGATAGAGCATGTTGAAGAACAGGCCCCTTTGCAACAACATGAATCTACTTCCTAAGACCCCTGAGATACTGGAATTTCTCATATCCAGGTTGATTTTCCATTGCCTCTTGTTTTGTCAAGCCAACAAGAAGGAGAGATTCCAGAGACATCCATTCATCCGATGCATGAAGAACCCACTTCTCCTATGGTTCCATAGAAGCAAAGAAGGGTTAAGGTTAGAATGAAAAAGAGGTAGAGAGTTTGTAAAAGATTAGTGCCTAATCCATCTGTTCCTAAAACCATTCTCGAGGAAGAATCATATGAGGATGAGATAGAGTCAGATGGGGAGGAAGAAAAAGTGCCTTTACAAGGGAGAACTCAACTTGCCAAAGCCATAGAATTGGAAAGAAAGAAGAATGTCACAAATACCCCACCACCTACCCAAGCTAAAATGGTAGAGCTCTCTTCTTTAGAAGATGAAGTACAATGATGGGTGAATGAGCAAAGAGAGCTAGGTGATGATATTCTCTCCATTCCAAATTTTTATTTCATGCTAGTGGGTACATAATTGGTTGGAGATAAGATTAGAGATACTCCTACAAGTGAATTTAAACAGCAAGATTGGACGTAGATGCCACCTAAGACACAAGGTCCTCATCCAATGCCCCCATCTTCACCTCAGGCTATGATGGTAGATAAGGTATCAATGACACCTCCACCTCTGAGTTTAAAGGAACATGTTCAGAAAGAATCATCATTACAAGGAGAACCAAAACCAAGGACTACTAGTGAGCCATCAAAAAAGGCACAGGTAATGGAATGTATACAATAGCCTTCCTAGGAAGTTGAGGATCAAACTATGGGATCTACAAAAACTAAGACTACAAAAGTAGAATCCTCACAACAGGAAACTCCAAGAAAAAGTGACAGAGGGAAGGAGGTAGTTGAACACATCCCTTCATCATCTAGAGCCAAGGTTATAGAAAGACATATCCCGAGATGGTTCTGGAAGGAAATAATGAGAAGTGCTAAGCATCAGTTCCTTGCTTCAGAGGATGATATTTGTGACATTGTAGAGATTTTGAACAAGCCTAACCCTCCATTATAGGATGCAAAACCATTTGCATTCATTACCACTACTCAGAATCAAGACTTATTTGCATAGGTGGCTCATCCTCCGAAAGGTATAGATGAAATAGTTTTCAGCCTTCAAGACTATGAAGTGAAGGATATTATGTTAGGGAAACCTACATGGGATACTTCTTGATAGATGATGACTATGGGAGTCAAAGATGTTCTTAACCATATGGAATTTGATGAGATTGAAATCAGAGCACTTCGAAGGCAAGTTGAGATCTTGAAAGGATATCTAGCTAAAGTTATTGGTCCTCTTGGTTCTAAATGCCCTGAGGAGACTTTGACTACCATTCTTAAAGAAGGGGAAGGTGTACGTCTCAATCCATTCTTGAGAGCTTTTCAAGATTGGCGAGATAACCTTGAGGATAGGGGTGTCACTATAATTATAGGAAGTCTAAAATTATTACATGCTACACAAGACAATCTTGGTAAGATTGTGGCAATTTTGAGGCAGGACTTCAGCATTATGGATGAGGTATGGGTTTGGAGCAAGGATTTACAAATTCTACAGGCCATAAAAGGACAAAGGTACCACATTTTGATTGATGTATATACCAAAGAAGAGCTAGACATGATAGATGATTGGATAAAAAAGATTGTAGAGGGAAATAAAGTGATGGAAACATTGCATGATGAGATATATAGGCTCAAGGACCAAGCTCGAGAGCGAATTTTTGAAGTAGAAAAGTTATATAGTGATGCATGCTTGGATATTTTTGAAGATGAAGAATGAGAGAAGCTTTTACCAATTAAGGTAGTTGTAGAAAACTTTAGAAAGACTTTAGAGGAAGCATCTAGTGATGAAGACATCAGACAAGGCTTCAGGATAGAAGAAGCATTGTTAGAGTTGGATACCAAACTTGGGGATTTTTCAGAAACTCAAATTGAGGTGGACAACTATAGATAGAAGGTCAAAGATAAGTATGAGGTTTTGGATCTTCTTGATGCTGCTAAGATTACTGAGATTATAGAAAAATTCAAGGGCAAACATCCAAACATATCTTTAGGATAAAGATGAGCAAAACCCAAATGCCAGAATTTCAATTTTGACACCTAGAAAATTTTTGAGATTTTTGACTCAGTCGAGGTTGGCAGCTCCATAGCTCCATAGTCTACAGGTCCAAAGCTCCGTAGCTCCATAGGTCTATAGCTCCATAGCTCCACAATTCAGAGGTGCGCTGACAGTTGACTACCAATTCCAAAAATAACACTTTCCATGCATTGGAAATGCATTTTGATGGCAAGTTAACTCCGACACACATCAAATGAAGGGTAAGCTTCTTTTTTTGGTGTCTCCATGCACTTCTACTTTGACTTATGGCTTCCTCCTACTTTATCTCTCATGCTTTCATTGTTTTTGACATGTAAAGGACTCATGCATCCAATTAATGAATAAAATATGGATGGAGTCCCTCTAAGCACCAGTTAGATTACCAGTTTGTATATATTTAATTTGTTTTAATGTTTTAAAATAATTTTATTGCATTAAGATATCTCTCACTCTTAACTCAAATTGAGGAGACGATTTCTTATAAATACCCCATTGTAAAATGTAAAAAAGGCCACCGTTATTATGCAATAAAGTTATGCTTTTGGTGCTAGCATTTGGAGTGTAGTTATTCTTTCCTGAATGTGTCATTATTTTGTGGATTTTATTCATGAGATTGTGATTGAGCCAAAGGTTTATTGCATTGTTTCTAGTTGTGTGATCTTTTAGTTTTGGTGTTTGCTACAGATATATGAATTCCGTTGACGTAAAGAGCTTGAGAAGAGATCACCCGATTGTGTCTACATAGCTTTTTGTCTCGCATCAGCGCACTTAGCATGGCCTTGCGATTTGATGTAGAGTGAAACATCATTCAATTTGTTATAGATTCTCACTGATGATTGCATCAGTGGATTCTAGGAAGTGCTGCTCCTATTTTCATTGGTTTCCTATCGATTTCTTCAAAGGTTTAACTCGTAGCATGTTGTGTTCTGTAGTTTATGTCTGTTTAGGAATTTCAATTTCAAGTTATTTAATTTCATGTTATTTTCTTTTGGTTTTGTTATTTGCTTTGCTAACCCCCCTGTTAAAATAGGACCTCATAGTAGCTGCATTGTTAGAGTTGACTTCATTGAAAAATAGAAAATACAAAAAAATATTGTTCTTTTGGTGTGATATTTTGAGACAGCAAATAGATTTTATTTGATTCCAAGGTAAAAGAGTCTTGGAACCAGAAAAGACCTCCTCATGAACATTCACATTTATCTTCTACTAAGCGAATTTTGGTACATTGCAAGACAAACACTGAACCTTGGAGCGGATCCTTTAAAATATTTTCTTTTCAAGGGAGGAATTGCACTATGGATTCCTGCCGTTGACCTTGTGCAAAATGAACACCCAACAAAGGTTGCTTTCACATTTGCATGGGGAACCTTTTGCTGGAATGTAATGCCATTTGGTTTGAAAAATGTTGGTGCAACTTATTAGAGAGTAGTAACTAAAATTTTCCATGACATGATGCATAAGCCCATGGAGGACTATATGGATGATACCTTGGTCAAAAGTGCTAAACACAATACTCATTTGCAAGATTTGGCACCCATCCTAGATCGCATAGAAAAATTTAGTCTTCAACTCAATCCTAAGAAATGTGCATTTGGTGTTACATCAGGAAAGTTTCTGGGATACATCATGTCTACAAAAGGAATTGAGGTGGATCTAGAGAAAGTACAAGCAATAATGGATATGCCACCACCTCAAAACATTATCTAGATGAGAGGTCTACAAGGAAGACTCCAATCTATTCATTGGTTTATCTCTTAGTTGGCAAGTAGATCACAACCCTTTATAAAGACTTTACATAAGGGTGTGAAATTCAATTGGAGTCATGATTGTGAGAAAAGCTTAATAGAGATCAAACAATATCTTGCCAATCCACCAATCTTGATGTCTCTTATCTTTGGGAAGCCATTGATTTTGTACATTTTAGTAATTGAGACATATTTGTGAATCCTATTAGCTCAAGAGGACAATAATAACAAGGAGAGAGCAATTTACTACTTGAGTCACACATTGATCTCTTATGAGAGAAACTACAATATCATTGAGAAAGCTTTCTTGGTAGTTATCTTTGCTTTCGAGATGTTGAGACACTAGATGCTTGCCCATACTATGTGGCTTGTGGCTAAAATAGATCCACTAAAGTACTTGCTCTATAAGGAAACTCTCATAGGAGGATTGGCTAAGTGGGTTATGATACTTAGCAATTTTGACATTCAATATGTTGAATCCAAAGCCATCAAGGGACAAGTGATTGTAGATCAACTAGCAGATGCACCTATGCAAAGTCTTGTCCCAATGAACATTGATTTCCCTGATGAGTCAATTTTGACACTCACACACCAAACATGGCTTATGTTCTTCGATGTGTCCTTCACATAATAGGGATTTGGTGTTGGATTACTCTTCATAACACCACAAAGATATTCATTACCTAAAGTGTAGAAGATTCTATTTCCTTGTACAAACAACATTGCTGAATACGAGGCTTTGATCAATGGCATAAAAATTGTAGCTGAATGGAGAGTGGATCAGTTAGACATCTTTGGAGACTCTCAGTTTTTCATCAATCAGGTTAATGATGTGTACCAGAAAGAGGATGAGAAACTAATTATGTACACAAACACATGGTTGATGAATTGAAGAAATATTTTTTTGCACATTACCTTCTAGCAAGTTCCATGAGTAGATAATAAAGTGGCTAATGCTATGGCTACTTTGGTCTCCCTAGTACAGATGCCTGAGAATGATCTTCGACATGAGTTCTTGGTGGAAGCATTACACTACCCAACCTATGACACCCTTGATTCTACCTGCTACCATCAAATCTATTCATATCTCCATAATCAAACCATTCTAGAAGGTCTTACCCAAAATGAGAAATGTTACCTTATCCATAATGCTTTACGTTATGTCATTATTGTGTACAATTTGTATAGGAGAGGTCTTGATGGAACACTCCTTAGGTGTTTAGAACCCAAAGAGTCCAAATGCACACTAATTGATGTTCACAAGGTCATTTGCATATCCCACTCAAATATCATGACACTAGCTTGCAAACTCCTTAGAGCTAGTTACTATTGGCCTAAAATGGAGCAAGAAGCTATCAAGTACGCTAGGTCCTGCAAGCAGTGTCAGCTTCATGGGAATCTAATCCATGCTCCAACTAGAGAGTTGATTCCCTCTACTACAACATGGCCATTTCAACAATGGGCCTTCGACTTGGTGAGTCAGATTCACCCAACCTCTTCTAATAAACATAAGCTCATTATCATAGCTACAGATTACTTCATGAAGTGGGTAGAGGAAATACCTCTCATAGTTGCCAATGGAAAAACTATAGCTCTTTTTATCACAAACTATATCATCTGCATATATGGTGTACCATCCTCAATCATTACTGATAATTAAGGACAATTCAAGAACAAAGACCTCAAGGAATTATGCAAGAAATTCAAAATAACACAACATTGGTCTTCCATTTATCACCCCCAGGGTAATGGCTAGGTTGAGGCATCCAATAAGGCAATTCTCAAAATCCTTCATCGCATAGTTAGTAAATCTAGGAGAGACTGGCATCTCCAGATTAATCTAGCTTTGTGGGTGTATAGGACAAGCATCAAGACTCAACGGGTATGATGCCCTTTGCTTTGGTGTATAGAGAAGATATTGTGCTACCAATTGAGGTTGAGATTCTTACCTTGAGAATCTCTATGAAAGGCCTTATTATTGATGAAAATTATAGGATAGCTTAGCTTCAAGACCTAGTGTTATTGGATGAATGTCAAAAAGTAGCATGTGATCATCTATGAGCCTATCAACAATGAATGTCAAGAAGCTACAATCAAAAAGTTAAGCCACATGACTTCTAGCTAGGTGATCTCATCTTGAGAGAGAACCCTAAGAATCAATAGCAACAAGTCCAAAAAGGAAAGTCTGAACCAAAATGGCTTGGGCCTTACATCATTACTATAGTATATGGATTCGACAACTACCAACTTTCCACAATTGAAGGAGAAGTGCTCAAAGAACCTGTCAACACTCTCCACCTAAAGCAATTTTATAGTTGATCTGATCTCAGTAGCTTTTTGTACATATCTATATGTCCTGAAAAAAATCATTAAAATGAGAAAAAGTTCTTTAAAAAATTGTTACCCAGGTGAAAACCTAGCAATAGACACCTTGGTAACACGAAAAAAATTGAAAAATCCAAAAAATACAAAAAAAATCAAAAAGAGAAAAATACAAAAAAATTGAAAAAATAAGAAAAGTGTCATTGGTGAAAACCTAGAAACAGGCATCATGGTAGCAAAAAATGAAAGCCCTACCAAGAAGGTGAAAACTTGGTAAACAGGTGCCTCTTATTCCTAATGCTTCATCTTGCAGCATATCTTCTAGCTTTCTATACAATTACTTTACTACTTTTCCTGCTTCCTGCTCATGTATCCATGGATTGAGTCTTCTCATAGCTCAGGGGTATTTGCCTTTAGTGTCATTCTTTTCGAGATTCTTCTCATAGAATCTCTTGTGCAATAGTCACCAGTTGTTTTAGTTGTGTCTACCTATTATTGCTAGTGTCACTCTTTTTGATATTCTCCTTATAGAATCTCTTTTGTGATGGTCACCAATCATTCTAGCTACATCTACCTACTATCTCTAGTGTCACTCTTTGTCGAGATTTGCCTCATTGAATCTCTTTTGCAATAGTCACCAATTGTTTCAGCTCTGTCTGCCCACTATTGCTTGAGTCATGTCTCTAGATTCCTTTATGGAAGATCTCTCTTGCATCAGTCACCAATCATCCTAGATATGTTTTTCTACTGTCACTTAGTCTTCTTAGGTTCTTCACCTCAAATATTCCTCCTTGACCTCAGTCACCAATCTTTATGACTACATTTGCCTACTATTGTCACCCTTCTAAAGAGATTTCTTTCAAACATGTTCTGGATACTGACACTTGACATCAATCCCAAAAACAATGAACTCAAAATGACATACTTGTTTGGATATGCGGAGCATTTTCTTTATTTGTTTCGCTTGTTCTTTCATCATGTCTCCCCGAGCAACTCGATGATGTCATTTTTGACTAGAGAAGTAATGACTAGGGGCACAATCTTTTATTTTCTTTTTGTTTGCAGTTTAGTTCCAATAAGTTGACATATTTCTATAAAAGGGGTGTCCACTATAAGAGCCTCCATCTCATATTGGATGGCCGAGTGTACCTTGACTCCTCTTATACAAATACGTCAATAATTTTGGTTCTTCTCCTTGTCTCTTGGAGTGAACTTTTCATGCTATAGTACATACTGATACTCGTCCTACTAAGTGAACATATGGGTCACTATGAGTATACCCAACACATTTCTATCTCAAGTTAAGAACGCAAGGGTCATTGTAGACAAAATACTTACTAAATACTTAGCATAAGATGGATCTCTTGTGTGTTTGGTGTGTCT
Organism: Cupressus sempervirens; assembly: GCA_028749045.1. Lineage (NCBI taxonomy): Eukaryota > Viridiplantae > Streptophyta > Pinopsida > Cupressales > Cupressaceae > Cupressus > Cupressus sempervirens. Next base: position 527,041,961 of record CM053790.1, read on the forward strand.
TCCATGTAAGAAACATTTTGGTCATCCTAATATTTATGTTTTGATGCTTATGTTAACTTGCTACAATAAAAGGGACAAATGTTCTAGTCATTCTGGCTTCTTGTGCCTCAAATGCTTAAATCTAATCTCAAAAAACTTATAACATATGTCCTATTCATATTCCCATGATTGCAATGTTATTGAGAATTGTATGACATATGTGATTTTTTCCTATGCTCAGTGATGATAAATGGTCAAGGCTTGGTAATTAGACCTAGGGTTGCATTTAACATAGTCTTACATTGCCTACTTCACTTGCATAAGCATGCAATTCAATTACAACTCTATTTCATCCTTCGTGATAGGGGACTATGGATCTCTACAAACATATATGGATTCTCCATGGCTGCATAAGCATTTGGTTCTTTGGTTTGTATTCATGTACTCCTTGAGGGGGTACCTATCATTGTCAAACAAAACCATACAACACTCCATGAGATGTTAGTTCATTTCCAAATACATTGCATCCATATACTCACATCATCTACACTACATAATCGCAACACATCAAATCAAACATGCATTCATAACATAACACATGAATCTCATAATCATCACATAAACATCTCATGTACATCAAAGGAAAGAACATACACTAACAATGACATGAACACAAGGCTACTCAACCCAAAATCTAGTATATACATACATACATACATACATATATAATGTGTTAGTATAAAAGAATGAGTGCTACTCGAATGTTATCAATAAAAAATGATACAAAATGGTGTTGGCACACCAATGGCTACACAACCAAAATTAGAATCAGGGTAATAGTAACATGAAGCTAGCTTTGACCCACCCCATCACCCCCAACAGCTAGAGGAGGGGGAGGAGGTGACATATCTGGTCTGGCTAGAGGACGTGCACCCCCAAAATCTTGAGCATACTGTGAAAATTGAGGAACCTACTAAGCCTCATTGGGCACAACTATGGAGTATGTTGCAAATTAATAAGTCGCTCGTGGCATCTACAATCTGACCTCATCTTGCAACATCTTTTCCCTCTGCTCAACTACTTATACTTGTTCCTATAGCCTCTGGATCTCCTAATCCTACTCCAAAATTTGTGTATCTCTCACAGCTACTTGTATCTATAGCTCTCCAATTTTTTGAGATGCCTACCAAATTTTCTCCCTTTTTCATCAAAATGCATCCTAGGATCTTGTGGCAGGCTGCTCCTGCATCTCCTCATCGAGCATCTTGGGTGCCTACTCCTCCACCCTCACCCTCTACCGTCGACCCTACTCTCCACCACTACCCCTAGCACTAGGGTCTAACCCCATCTATCGTGCTAGAATCTAAACCTATCTAACCCTCTCTCTCAATTGTGGTGGACCCTATTGCTGTGGCTGCTATTGTGCTTGTTGCTGGGGAGCCTACCACTAGGGAATCTGATGTTTCTATACTGGTGCCTACTGTGGGGCTGGTGCTACTCCCCCCAAGGGATCTATGAACTATGGGATGGGTTTATTGATGAAGTATGCTTGATATGCTATTGTCACCCCTACATCTAATACCTCTGATAGGTAATCCCACTATGTCGCAACTAAGTTGCACAAATCGATCATAGACCACCTAGCATCTAGCCCCACTAGCCATCCCCATGTAAGATCCTTCATGACTCACGTGTAGGCACAAAATTCCTAGGAGATATCCTATTGCCTTCCATACTGCCTCTACACATGTGTGATGGCAAACCACTCAATAATCTATGTCATCCTCCCCACTAATGGCCATGAGAAAAACATCCATCCCAACTCCTTGGGAGCATCGTCCCAATCCTCCATCTCTCATGAAGGTTTCCATACAATGGAGACCAGGTCATCAAGATGGGCCCTCTAGTGCTCTGTCTTACCTAGGCTTTCCTAAGTAATCTGTCCCCTGTATCTACAAATATATGCCTAGAGGCTCCCAGGCATCCTCAAAAATAGGTCATGTGACTGGCAGGTTCTCCCATGCCCAAACTTGAAGAACATACACACTAGCAGCCATACTCTTCCACTCATGGTATATAATCTTATGCATCTCATAAAACATATGAGCTAGCATGCACTGGCCTCACCCAAATCTCTCTTATGCATCAAGCATGCACTATAACATAACTCCCCATCTACACTCCAATCTGTGTTGCCCTCTGTTGAGTACCAAGAAATAGCTGATAAAGATGGAAAAAACTGAGGTTAACCTATGTGTTTACCCGTATATATGGATGAGCTCATCCCAAGTGATGACCTACCCAATAGCTAGCTCCCTTTGAAAAATGGCACACAAGGCCTCTGTACCTTCCCAAGGCATTGTGTCATATGATACTCTTAGCCAATAGAAGGGGATTTATATAATCCTATATAGATCCTTGGGAGTAATCATCATCTCCCCCAGTGGCAAGTGAAAGGTGTTTGTTTTCGAACGAAAATGCTCCACCAAGGTAGTCAACAAGCCATGATTCACCAGCAATGTTGGGATCCGACAAAGAGAAGTAAGCCCCAATCTATCAATATGGGTCATGTTGGTCACATCTAAGCTTTGCAAAAAATCCCCATATGGCAAATAATGTGATCTAAATGAGATGTCATCAAATACCTCCTACACACAGACAAACAACAATAATGCACAAACTGTTAGAACTCACTTGGAAAGTCAAAATGATAACAAACTTAGCAAAAAATTGAAGTTAAAACATCAAAAATGCAATTTTTAAACAACCTACTTTCAAAGATTTTTGTGTAAAGATTCCTTTCCTCATGTGAGAATTCACTTCTTTGCATGAGATTGTGCTTCTTCATGTGAGAAAATAAGTCCTCGTGTGAAGAAATACTATCCTACGTGAGAAATCAAAACCCCACATGAAAAGAGAACATCTCACAAGAAGAATCAAATTCTAATGTGAAAAGAGATCATCTCACATGAAAGGCAACAACTACTCAAGAAAAATTCTTGTGCTCTTTCCATGAGAAGTGGGCATCTCCCATGCCATCTTCCTCTTAGAGATCCTATTCACTAAAGACAAAAGGTTCAAATGATTTGAAAATGACCCCTTGGGCCCTTATATAGAGGTTGACCGAATTTTGAAAAGTGCTTCAATTTGTACAAAAATCACCCCCTAGCTAATTTTACCATTCTAGATCCATTTTTAGGATTGAATTCAAAATCTGACACACCTAAGTAGCTCAAAAATGTGTTTTAAAATTCTAGGACTGACGCAATTGAATGCTTGTGCAGTCCATTTTTTTGGTACTTTGTGATTCTTGGAATATTTTCCACTCAAAATTCTTTATGTTTTCAAAATTTAATTTTGAAAAAGTCAACTATTGTCAAATCTAGCGAACTTTTGGTCAAACTTGGTCTTTTGGACCTTGAAATCATGCTAAATTGACTTTGAATTTTCTTTTGAGCATTCTGATTTCTTCTGTATCTCTTTATATACTACTTTACATCATATTTCTGGTGTGTCATCTTTCAATTTCACTCTCGAGGGGGTAGGATGATTACATCATTGAACTTGAAATTCAAATCAATTTGAATCCTTATTGCTCAGGGCATCTCGTTCCCATCTTGTGTTCTCATCACTCGGGGGGCATCTCATTTCCCTCTTTCTAGCATCTTTGTCATCTATTTCATCTTGGCATTAGTTGATAATGGGTATTGGAACAGTCTAAACCTTGACTCTTGAGGATCAAGCCTCATTCTGGGGATGATTCTATGACTCATAATTTGATCTTGCTGTCTTTTATCAATCTTAGGTATCTAGATGTTCTATCTGAATCCTTAAAGATTAAGCTCTATTCTAGAGACAATCTTTTAAATGCTATCAATCTTAGGTATCTAGATGTTCTATCTAGATCCTTAAAGATTAAGATCCATTCTAGAGACAAGCTTTTAAATGTTATTAATCTCAGGTATCTAGATGTTCTATTTGGATCCTTAAAGATTAAGCTCCATTCTGGAGACAATCTTTTAAATGCTATCAATTTCAGGTATCTAGGTGTTCTATCTGGATCCTTAAAGATTAAGCTCCATTCTAGAGATAATCTTTTAAATGCTATCAATTTTAGGTATCTAGGTGTTCTATCTAGATCCTTAAAGATTAAGCTCCATTCTGGAGATAATCTTTTAAATGCTATCAATTTTAGGTATCTAGGTGTTTTATCTAGATCCTTAAAGATTAAGCTTCATTCTGGAGACAATCCTTTAAATGCTATCAATCTCGAGTAAATAGGTGTTTTATCTAGATCCTTAAAGATTAAGCTCCATTTTGGAGATAATCTTTTAAATGCTATCAATCTCGGGTATCTAGGTGTTCTATCTAGATCCTTAAAGGTTAAATTTTATTCTAAAGGAAACCTTTAAAATGCTTATCAATCTAGGTATCTAGGTGTTCTGCTTAGATTCATTAGGATCAAGTTCCATTTTGGAGATGGTCCTTAAAAGCTTATCAATTGGTCTCTATATCATCAACTTCGAAACCAATCTTATCTCTTGAACTTCACATCATACTTTCTAATTTTCTTTGAATGAACGTGCTACTTGCACATTCATTCAAAGAGGGGCAAAATGTAATACCCCAAAATTGGCTCATTTCCATAATCACCAATTTTGGTCTATTCTAATCGACCCTAAAGTCCTATCTCATTAGGAAATTCTCATTCTAATTGTCGCTAATTGACTTAATTGTCAAATGCAGAAAACCCTAAATCTGCATTAATCAGACTATTAATTTAATTCCTAAGTATTGACTCAAATTAGTCACATTAAACCTATTTGATTGAGATTTAACTTAATTCAAAGTGTTTATACTTTAATTAAATTAAATTATGTCCTACGACTAATGTACTAAGGGATTAAATTTATTTTATTTAATAACTATGCTTATTTTAGTTAATTGAATCTAATTATTCAATTAAATAAAAAGGGTACTTATGAGATCATATCTCATTTTATTGAATTAAATATTTTTCCTAAATTCCACTCCTTAGTTCAAAATGGAATTTCTTAGTTAACTACTTCTTGAATTAGAAGTGACTCAAATCGCCCACTCTCACACTAAAGTAAATTTGAGTTAACTATTTCGAACACTCGGGATCTAAGGCAGTCAACTACATCTGAATTGAGAATCTTCCACTTTGACTGAGATTTTGCTTCAATCTTGACTATCAGTCTGAGTTGATCTCAACCATTGATTCATTCTTGGATCCTATTTAAGGGACTCATAATTCCTCATTACAAAGGTGGAATTTTATTGCTATCAAATTGCTACTAAATTGCATACTCATCTAAGCTTATTTTATGTAGACTTTCATTTCTTAGATTAATATCATTTAGTTTTAATATGCATACATTTAATCTAGTTTGTTTCACAAGTTCAGAATAATTGCATAGTTCATTTAGATTACTTGCATATTCATATAGATTAATAATCTTTAAAACCCTTCGTTCTAGAACGGTCTGATTACTTGTACCTCCAATCTAAGAGCATAAGTAGGTAAAATCCACCTAGATAGAAGGCAACAAGTCATCTTGTAGGACTCCTCTTGGGTGAAAAACCTCATGTTCATTCCAAGATGAATCCGCATATAAGATAGTGTTGAAGTGTGTGTGTGTGAACTCTGAGGCCACATTTAACATATACATTCCTGAGAAAGTGTTTTGCTACAATAGTGAATACAAGCACAATCAAGTGAGATGATAATAGACAAATCATCTACCATTATGTATAGAATAAGATAGTTGGCATAGTTTGAAAACATTTGCTGGCCTAAAATACCTCAAGAAACACTGATTATAGTTTATTTTCTTTCCTTCATACTATTATCAAAGATGATTAACACAAAGACTAGTTACAAGATTATTGAATAACTATCTAATCTTGGAGGAAAATATGCTTCAAGTGGACATAGATATGTAGTACAAGTTGTGAAAAAATGCTTCAAACTGAGTGGGTTGGTAAATGACCATGGTGATGTTCATAACATTTTACTGGGTTCATCAGGCACCCATTGCCTTGACAAAGCAATTTTGAATAAAATGATCACATAGATCATATTAATCATTCCTTTACATTGAGTATTCATGAATAAATGCACCCAAAAAAATTTCAAGGGCTACGGACACATGTATCTCCACTTTTGTGTCACTTAAAGAAAGACGTCAAAAGAAAAGATCTAAAAATGTTGTTTGTAGCATCAAGAGGGAAAATCTCTTCATACATTAAAGTTGCAAAGAACATAACATAAGATGTCATTTATACAATAGCTTTTTTGGAAACATTGCAAGACGCTAATTAATGAGTTAAAAAAATTTTGAGAGGCTTTGTATGGATAATAGAAGGCAATGCAAGTACTTTAAATAGTGTTGAAAATCATTACAATGAAAAAAGAGAAAATAATATATCACACATAATATTTAACAAAATGATGGGAGCAAAGAACTTGTCAGATTACTTTATGATACTATTGATTGTTGCATCAAGAAGCTTCCCTTGTGACAAATTGTTAGACAACAACTTTAAAAACTTAATAATCATTGTAAAACACTCCTATGGCTAAACGTGATACCTATTTCTTTGAAATAATAGTGGAATACTTATGGAATACAAGCACCGAAACTAAAATATTTTGCATATCAATTTTTGTGTTAAGAGTTGTGTGTATTAGAGTCAAAGAAATTAGAGCAGTTCCAACTAAATTAATTCCAAGTAAAGAGATTCATTTGAACAATTGGGAGGTCCTATACATGTTTTGTAATGCCTCACCAAAAAAGGCTACCAGATTGTAGCTCCAATGAAAATTATATCATAGAAATGACAAGAAAATGTAGTTAATATTAAATTATGATTGTGGCCATTAAAGTATAACTTACACTAAGTAAAATAATATGTGATGGATCCATAGAAGAAGCATTTCATATAATAAAGAGTTTATGAAAAGGTAGAGATTTAATCAAAGTTAGGCTATTATTCTCCAAGTGCGATGATTAAGGGTAGTATCCCTTGAAAGGGCGAGAAATTTAATGAAAGGATGTGACTCCTCTGTTGAAGATATAAGAGGGAGGAAAAATTAGTTAGATAGGCATGCCTCTTTTGTGAAAGGTTAACATTGGCAAAGGTTGAGGACTATATATGTCAGACCTCTTCGTAAAGAAAAGGCTTAATCAGATCACATAGCTATAGATATAAATTGCATTTAGAATAAAGTAAAATTTGTGTTTAGAAGAATAATTGGTGTTTGAAATGATTAAGTCCATTACTTAATCTCTTATATGAATTACTGATTTATTTACTTGATTAATTGACAATTCACCAATGAGTTATAACTCATAATCACTCATCAGATGCAATACAACAATCTTATAAAAAAGGGGCAAGGAAACACAATAGGGATGTAGGAATATGGGCCCTATCCATTAGTTAGACACTAATTGAATTGGTTGCTTGTTAGCTAAGGGGTTAGATTGAATTACTTGCTTGTTCAACACTAGTGGGCTTAATTGTCAAGGATAGTCTCCTGACATCCTATGGTATTTTCCCGTCAAGTTTCTAATATGGTTGAAGCTCTAGTATGCATGTTTACAAATAGAAATATTAATTATATTTTGTCAATGATTGATTCTTCTCCTAAATTCAATAACTACTATGTAATTAAGTGAAAGAATACTCTTACAAATAAGTTATGCCTCTGGGTTTGTTATCCTTTAAAGAAAAATTGGTTATATCCCAAAAGGGGACATTACATGTTCCCAAAAAATTTCCATACACCATAAGAAATGTAGTAAAAAATTTATGGACACTTCCCTTGCAGTAGTTTTAGCCTCTTCATTATGCCTTTATTTTTTAAATAACCATAGCATGAGATTGAATGTGATAGTAGTAAGTGTGACAAGCCCCATTATTGACCTAGCTGCTTTTGGGTAGCTTGGTAGTCTTATGCTATAAGTAATAAGCCAAGGTTATATGAATTGCATTTCCTATTTTAGTATTTGTATCAAAGTTCATTTTTAAAAAAATATTCTAAATTTACCCTCATAACTTGATGTCATCGTGTATGATAACATTATCTAATGTTTAATGCATTGCTTTGGTAAAATGATACCATGTGATTGTGTTTGGTTTCATAGCTAGTTTTATTTGGACATTTGAAATTTAAATAGATTGTAACTATATGTATATTCCAAACCTATGCCAATATTATGAGACATTTTGTGTTTAGACCTTTCAAAAAATATTACAATCACCACACTTGAAAGGAAAACTTAAATGATAGAATTTGGGATGCAAGTAGTACACCAATTTCAAAATAAAAAAATTCATCTTGGGATTCAAGAAATTGCAGAATTTCTTGATTAGGATGCATGCATATTTGTTCTTGATGTTGCAAGGCAATAAATATAATTAATCTTGATGCAGAAAAAAGAACCTCTTTGAAGCATTAGATCTTTCTAGCCCAGGATCTCATTGGAATGATTTCAGTTTTTCAATCAGTTGGTATATAAGTTAGACCATTGCAAAAATAAGTAAATGTCAAAGTTTCTTAGAAGTTCATTTCACTCAAAAGTATTGTTATGTATCCATTAGAAAAACTTCCTAAGTGATTTAAGAAGAAAAATAAAAATTGTTATCAATATTAATAACAACAATATTTTCTACTTGCATTAGATAGTGAATTATAGCTTTCATTCAGATCTTTTTGTTTAGTGGATTCATGTATCACATCTCTATTCACCCACTTGTTGATTTGCCCAATTCAATATGATTTTGATATTTATATCATTTTCACACTATTTATATATCTTATAATTTGGTTTTATAATGTGGGTAAGTAAAAATTTTCAACAATACTTTATCCTTTGCTCTGTTCTAGGTTATACAAGATTTTTTTAAAAAATTAATTTAATTTTCGTTCTCATTGCTTATGATTTCTTTCTGTTGCCACAGAATCCCTCTTTGGTCTTTAGGGCCTATTTGTCTTGGTTCTTATTGCATTGGACCTTTACTGGTTGGTGTTGCATTGGATCTCTATTGGGTAAGTACAAATTTTTGATAATTCTTTATCCTTTACTCTATTTTATTATTTAGGTTATGCAAGATAAAAAAATTTATATTCAATTTATGCATGAAGTTTGCAAGTTTCCATTTGTCATCATCCTTTTACTTTAGTTACATCATGGTGATTATTTTTTGATTTTGAAGCCTTGATGCTGCTTTTTGCATCTCAAATGGAGTATTTAAATTATACTTAAATTTTCATCTAAGTTGCCAATTTGAGTTCCAATTTTGGTACATGGGTTCAATAATTTTTCCCCTTTGGTATAGGTTTGAGTTCATTCATACATACACATATTGTAAATATATATAGACATGTTCAAACATTGAAGTTAACCATATAAAATAAAAAGTACAAATTAACAATTTGGTCTTTAAGAATTAAACAATTTATGAAATTTTAAAAAAAATAAAAATAGTTCTCCCCTTAAATCCATAGTTGCTAATAAAGTTATAAATAAATTACGGCTTCAACTCTAGCTTAATCTAGCCTGAAAAATCTAAACCATTTACGGCTTCAACTCTAGTGAGTTTCTAAACTCCTATTCAAGAGCACTAACTACTACAAATGTGAGCCCCTACTAGTAATCTCTTGAAAAATTTAATGTGAGCACCAATCCATCAAAACATATAATAGAAAGTTTACAATTTTTGGGCAAGTATGAATAAACTAAGACTTTCATGATTAGAACAATTCAACTCTTGATGCCACAAGTTAAATCAAATAATAATGTTTATACATCTGCAGCAAACTTCAACTTCCAACTCAATGTGTTATGTCTACAAACTAAACAATAAACTATCACAAGATGTCAATTACAACCTTTAGTTCTCAATATCTAATAATTACATTTGTGAAAATGAACCAACTTTTAGAATTATCCAAAGTATATGTAGATTCCATACTTTTTGAACATCTCTACAATCTATGTTCTGATGAATTTATTAATTCTCAAATTGCAAGTACAGTTTTCATCTCTATGATTTGTAAAATAGTTCACAAACAACAATATCTAGATATGTGGACAATATCATGGAATCCAAATTGATTTCTAATTTTTTATAGGAGCCTAAATAAGTGTTACTATAAATGATATACCTATTCAAATATTGAGGAATTGATTTGAGTACCTATAGATTTTTCTTGTATTATCTCCTATGAGCAATTCCACAACTTCCTTTCTTATCAAACTGTGAATCCTCTTTCAACAACAGTGTCCCCTTTGTAATTGATTAAAGTTCTAATGCTTTTTCACACATCAACTTTAGAAGTAACTTCATGCCAATTTTTTTATCCTTATACACAATAACAATTCACTTTAAAATAAATGAAGAACAATAAATAACCCATGGCTATCGGCAATTCATGAAATAGAATTGGTTTAAACTGAAATCATGTTTACCTCAAACTATTTTTATTTTTGGTTTAAACTAACATACTTCTTCCTAGACCAATAGTTTTCCACAACAAAATTTGAATTCCCTTTCTAGACCATGCTCTTGTTGAGCACCCTTGTAGTAAAACTAATGATATGTTTCTACGCACCAAGTTTCATAAACTAGAACTTTCCCCACATATTATATTACTTTCTGATATATTCCCACTCTCTATAATATCTTGTCCAATATTCTCTTATCCTTTTGATAAGGATTTATAACATTAGATCTAGAAAAAAATCATGGAAAAGGATCCAATAATGAGGTCACAAAAGTGAAAATCCTTGCATGAGGAACCTCTACTTGGGACTACCCTACTAATTTTGTATCTAACCAAGACTTTTCAAGGTTTCATTATTTGTAGTGCCTTGAATATCTATTTAGTAGCAAGTTCCAACCCATGTTCTAAGATCCTTCAAGCCCAATCCCCCTTTTCTTTTGCTCATGGCACACCAATCCCATTTCACACCATGTGCCTTCAAAGCCCCCTTGCCATCAGATCAAAAATCTCTAATCTACTTTTGTATAACATTAAACTAGTAATGGTTGAGCATTGAGGAAGAAGTAGAATAGATATTGTAAGAGGACAATATCTTTTGGCAGACCTCAGTTCTTCTAGCCAAGAAAAGGTAACACCTATTCTAGTTTTTGAGCTTCATCTCAATCTTCTCTTCAATCAAATCCTTAATGTTTTTTAAATCAAGAAAAATAGCAAAGCGGATGCCAAACAACTACTAGAATGAGTTCATCATACCAAGCTACTAAAATAAATAGTCACAACTCTGATATGTGTATACTTTACACTAAATACAAACTTGCCCTATTAAACAACCCCAACTCATGACAAACAAGGATTAGGAAAGGCTCAACAAAAGTTGTTGAATTTATGTGAATGAAAGTTGTTGATATTATAATATGGGTGAATTTGAGTGAGGTGACCAAATTTTTCTTTCAAGACCATATGTGTAGATATAAACATTAAGTACAACATGTCTAATATTTTTTTAGATATACACATTAGTTACATCAAAATTTTCTTTCAAAACCATATGTGTAGATATAAACAGTAAGTACACCATGTCCAATATTTTTGTAGATATATTTTCCTATGAAGAAAGACCATGCCTAACAATATGAACCTAGGACAAAATAATGAGACAATGGCTACATTGTGGTCTCAGTTTCAAATAAAAGCTGATAAATATAATTGTCCTTGCAATAAGTATAAGGGCTTAAAGAATCAAAGAATTCTAATCACAATAGCCCATAGTCATTGTAGATAACATGGTCATGTTGAAGAGGGGAACAATTTTCATCTAGTGTTGAATGTGGATTTCCTACTGGAGGAACGTGGAGGTGTGAATATCCAAATTGAGGATAACACTCCCATGGAAGAAGATGATAATGTTCTAGAGGACATGATTGAAGAAGATAGTATTGGCATAGGTGATGAAGATGATCACAATGATGGTACTAGCACATCTAATAATGATGATGATGATTGTCTTATATACTTATACTTGAGAAGGCACACAAGCCCCTATATCAAGGCTCCCAAACAAATCTTCTCTCTGCTATAGTGTTGTTGGTGAACTTGAAGGTTATGAATGGTTTATCCAATGTAGCAATGTCATGTATGCTAAGGTATGCCATTTTTGTCATCTTCAATGTTAACATACCATTACTATTCATTATATTAACAATGCATTTTTTTTTTTAGGTTGATAGGTGAGTTTTTGTTACCACCATCAAACATTCTACCTCGTTCATACCAAGAATTATCTACCAGTATGAATCAAATTGGAATGAAGTATTAGACAATACATGCATGTCCCAATGATCACATTCTATATCATAAACAACATGAATTTGTAATAGAATGCCATGATTTTCATATTCATAGATATTGATCAAATCAAATAACAAAAAAGGTGCCTCACAAGGTTCTTTGGTACATTCCCATTATTCCATGTCTTCAATGATTATTCAAGTGCACTAGCTTGGCATAATTTATAGATTACTTTGCACACAATAGAAATCAAGATGACATTATGTTAATGCCTATGGATGGTTTTGCATTTAAAGAGATAGAATAAACATGTTCACACTTTAAAGAAGAACCTCATAATCTCAATCTTTCATTGGTAGGAGATGGTGTCATTCCATTTGGAGATATGAGATATGTTTACTCAGTGTGGCTTGCTTTTGTTATTAACTCTTACATTTGCACTCTCAACAACTCTTACATTTGCACTCTCATCAACTCTTACATTTTCACTCCCAACAATAGTCTCCAAGGTTATTTCTTCTACTACTTTTTCTTTATTAACCAATGTAGGCTACATATTTTCAACATCACAGTCATTTGAGGATCTTTCTATACTTGCTTCAACTTCATCAGAAAATGAACTCCTAGGTGTCTAACCTATTAAATAATAAAATAATGCATTTATCCTAAGTAAGCTTAAGTAAAGTGTAAATAATAGTTATTTACACTAACACCCCCTTTAAGTGCAACTTAGGGGAATGCACTTAAGCTCACAAAAGATATGATGAAATGTACAATGGGTCCCAGCTACAAGGCCATGTTAGGTACCTAAGTAAAAATCCAATGTTTTACACAATGAAATGCTATGTCTCTGAAAATAGAGAAAGAGGGAAAACCTCATGGGAAAAACCCTCCTCCAAAAAGAGAGATAAGTAAAATAAAGAAAGATACATGTATGGATGGAGTAATCAAGACCCCCCAATTATGACATACATCATGCATATACAATAGAGAATACCTTTATAAAATCCCACCCTTATTGAAGGATCTCTTGATGATGAGTTCTTGAAGACAAAAAAGTATCCAATACCTACAAACAACATTTTTCCCTTTAGGAAGAAGAAACACCAAGTATAGGTGCAAGTATGCTTCCCACTATGGATAGGAAGATGGAAGAGGGATCCAAATGTAGTATGGTGTGGATGCTACCTCTAAAGTCTACTCATATGTCAACAAGTCCTTGATGAATATAGATGCCATGAACCAATCTGGTGGATGCCCAAAATAAGGTGGCAAACAAGGTAAGATGTCCATTTATGAAACTAAATCAACCTCCAAAGACAATGAAGCATCCTGATAGGAAGATGTAGGAAGAGAAGCAATGTCACCTCCCCTCAATGATGGATGCAGACCCATGAAAGAAGCTCCTTGATGACTAAAGAAGTTGTACCATGAAAGATGAAAATTGTTCCTCATTGTAGGAAGAAATGGTGCCATAGGTGTAGCAAAGAATGATCCCCAATATGTCTCCTCTAAAGTGAAATAGTTCTCCTCTATCTGCTATAAAGAAGTATCCACAATCAAGTCAGTCTTGAAAGAAAGCTCAAGTGGTTGAGGGTTAGAGTGTGCCCTTGTAACAAGTGAAGAAGTCTCCTCAAAAAAGAGAATATTGATGTCATCAATGATGTCTCCCATATCTTCAATGTAAGACTCCACAAATAGGCCTGCAATATCTGGAAGGAAGTCATCCCATGAAGTTGAAGTAGGAAGACATGGTAATTCTTTCTACATTGAGTTAGAGGCATCTGTAGCTGGATTAGTAGAATCAACAGGAGCATCAGGAGGTATGATCTTAGCTGGAGTTGAAGGTACTATAACTAGAGTGACTAAAGATAGAATGTCCTCTAGAAATGGAGGAACTATTGGATCTCCACATGCTTTCCAAAGACACATCCAAATGTCATAAGGTTAAATTTCCTTTCCAATGATAGCTAAACCATTAGCATTGAGACTGAAAAAAATGACATCTAAAATTATTTTAATAGGTGGTTGATCAATGAAAAAGGATAGTTCTTTGGAACATAGATAAGGAAACACTTCCTTATGCTCTCTTTTTATATGATCAATTATCAAGGTACTCCATTTTTTATAGTTCCCCTTTGTCAACCTTGGTCTAACACAAAACTAACATGTGAAACAAAACTCTATGAGATCAATAAATGTATGCACCCCCCAAAATGCAAAAATAATCAATCAACCCCCCCTAATGTATGATTTTGGCACCTTATACTTAGTGCGATTACAATAGGCCACTTATCAAAATGAACTCAGTGGACTTCTAATTTTTCTATTTACAACTTCCTCTTACAGTTCAAATTTGGAACTTTACAATGTAGCTCAAAAAAGTAACAACTCTAAAATTTTATCAAAGCATTACAATGCAAAAAAGGACATAATTCTGAAAGTGGTATTTTTGTTCACACAAGCCTATAATCTAATTATAGATCTAGAAAATAGACAAACATTTATTCACTTTCAAAAAAATGGAACTTGATTTGGAGTCCAGATGAGCTCGTACAGAGTAATTGAAGTTACAAATTGCAGGATTAGATAATTACAGTCACCAAAAACTACAGTTTCTAACAAATCTATGCACCAAAACTAGAAAATAATAGCACCACTAAAAGGTTTAGGAAATTATTTCCAAAAAAAAAAATTGCACCTGATTTGGAGTCTAGATGACTAAGGTATGGCCTCCCAAAGTTAGACGGTCAAATCAAAACTGAATCTGGAGAGGGGTTTGATTAGCAAACTGTGATTTTAAATTTGATGACCAAACGACCATTGTAGTAGTGCAATTTGGCCTACTAGTGATGGTCAAATTGTTGTCAAAAATAATATAGTGACTGACTGACGTGGTAGTATAGATCGATGACTAGTCATTCGAATAGGGCCACGTGGTAGTGTACAAATTGTGATGTGTTTGTTAATGTCACTATTAACTATACTAGTCTACATGTCACAAGCTAGGGCTAAGATGGGTCTACGGTGGTCCATGTGGGCAGAGATTTGGCAGTCATGTTGCATGACTGAAGGTGATGTGTTCGGCATGGCACTAGAAGCTGATGCATGGAGGATTCCAGAGAGGGGAGCATTGGTGAGAGCTAAATAGATAGTGGTTGGTGAGTTCATAGTGGGGGCTAGAATGTTTCTCACTTGTAGGGTGGTTTAATGCTGGTGTTGAAATTGTAAGCATTAGAACATTACACGATGGCTAGACTCTGACAAGTGGCATTGAAACAACGGGTGTCAGAAATGAAATCCATAGGGGCCAAAAGTTGAATCTGGTGGAAGCCAGTGTGTGGACTAGCATCAAGGTTTAAAAAAGGTTGTCAATGGGAAGAAAGTCTAGTGGGGTGGTGTTGGTTTTATCTCACATTCACCCCAATGCCAGTGTGAATGATGTTTAAACCACACATTGGCAAGACATAAACCAAATGAGGCCACTGATATGTAAATGCTACTTGCTGGGTGCTTGAGCTATTGTCACTAGTTTTAGTAGCTAGTATATGATGTGCCTACCAAAAATATAAGGAATATCCTGAGCATTTAACAATCTAGTTCCTACAAAAAAAAATCT
The DNA here is from genome assembly GCA_028749045.1 of Cupressus sempervirens. Classification (NCBI taxonomy): domain Eukaryota; kingdom Viridiplantae; phylum Streptophyta; class Pinopsida; order Cupressales; family Cupressaceae; genus Cupressus; species Cupressus sempervirens. The sequence continues at coordinate 527,057,884 of CM053790.1, forward strand.
CTACAAACCTGATGGCCTAAAAAAATTTCCAAAAATATAATCGTAAAAATACAAAGAAAATAAAATTGACAAATCCAAAAAATAAATTTAGAGATCTAAAATGACCATGTACCAAATTTGCAAATTAGGCCTTCAAGTGTTGGTTTGCAAAAAATTTTTGCCTCAAATTTGACTATGGCCCAACATAGGCAAATTTATAGTCAAATTTCACTGAATCAACACTCTGGACATAATGGTGAGGTCTATTTTGGCTCTAGATGCTCCCAATAGCTATAGATACTCTAGATCTGAATTGAGGTGTCCTCAGAGAGGTGAAGCAAGAATGGTCTCCAACGGCTATGAAATGAAACTCCTATGGCTCTAATACCATGTAAGAATTTTCCTTAAGGAAAAATCACCCAAGATCAAGAAGCTCGATAACTAGCACAAAATAGACCAATAGAGTATGATCAGAATAATAATATGAAATTCAATTGATGTTCAAGTACACTAGGAGTGCTTGTATATACAGGCCTCTAGAATGCTTCTAGAATGTCTAGGAGTTAGCAATATGATAAGCCTCACAACTAAGCACATGTCCACCAAGAGTGGATTATCCTTCATTAAGCACAAGAGTTAGTGCAATGATGAGAAGATAATCCTACAAAGGTGTGTTAAGTAAAATTATATTGTAAACCCCATATGCTTAATTAAGAGTGTGAATAACTATGTTTTCTACATGATAACTAATTTAGTTATGCAAACTCTAGTGTTGTAGACACCATGTGCTAAAATAGAGTTGCTAACTCTTGTGTTGTCAACATGACAACTCATATGAGTATGAAAACTCCTAGGTGTCTAACCTAATAAATAATAAAATAATGCATTTATCCTAAGTAAACTTAAGTAAAGTGAAAATAATAATTATTTACACTAATAGGACTATCTTTTCTGAATATGTTTACCATGGATCTCCTAAAGTTGTTAAAATTTATCTTCAACGACCTGTGATGCTCTAATACCAATTGTTAGAAACAATAGTCCACCAAGATAACTAGGGTGGGGGGTGAATCTGTTATCCAATAATTAAAATATTTATCCACCTTAAATAATCTTAACCATTCAACCAAAGTAAACAAAAACCATAATAAGATGCACATACACAATTATACCAGATATGTTAACTAGGGAAACCCTTAATTAGAGGGAAAACCTTGGTGGGAATGATGCCCACAAGATGATGTACTAATATAAATATTCTTTGTTAGAGGATGGACCCTGTTAGGAGTCTATTACAACATTTAGTACTTATGTGTCTCTATTAGGAGACTTTGAATCGTTGTTAGAAGATTCCAACCTTGTTAGGAGTTGTGAAAGATAGAAGGAACCACTATCCAAATAGCTTTTGGGGCAAGAACATTGAACTTAATGTCTAACTAATCTCTCAACTATTCCTTGTAGAAAAATTGTTTCTACTATACTTTAACTTCTTTTCTCTACCCTATCAATTGGACCAATCATTGTCAAACCTTGTAGACAAGGTCACAAACCTTAGATCAAAGTATCAAACTTCGGATCACACAATAAAACCTTAGCAACAAAGTTTCCTTCACCTTCACTCAGCTTTTCTTATCTTCACATATCACTCTTCATGCTACTTACAATCATTCACTTGCATCCATACATGATAAAAGAAATTGTCCTTCCTTTATACTGAATCCATAAAACAATTCCTTAAGTTAGCTATTACACCTTCTCAATTAATTATTATAGGATCACATTAAGACCATGTTACACTTAGCGATAACATTAATCTTTCACCTTGTAACATGAATAACTTTCTATACATATAATATTATCATGAGCAAGCTTAGTTGCATCATCTCCAACATGTCTTCTACACATCTTTAACTTTGACTTCTCATAATAAAACCTGTGCTAAGAGATATAACAAGTTTACCAGAACAAGCTACTGTAAACTCTATCTTAGGATAGTCTTCACCAAAACTTTCATATATTTTTTTAAACTTAATATCTTATGCTTTCAAGGTTAGCTGCATATACTAGACACTTTGAAGTATCTCACTTTAACCTCACTTAGTGAAAGTACTCAATGATTTGTCCGTACCAACTTAATCTTTCCGTTGTTCTTCTATTAGATACCACAAAAAATTGCTATGTTGACATCAATGACAAAAATAGTCATGAATGTAACATATCATCATGATAGTGATCTAATCATGTTACTACAATACTCCCCCATAGGAATATCATTAGCATTCATGCTTCCAACAAAAAGTGGTAGATCACAGCTAGTATGGGCATTTTTATCTCACAAGAGAGCCCAAGATCTATGACTATGAGTGTGATATTCTATGATTCTCCTAGGTATGTTTGGAGATTGTTGAAGTTAAGGTTTTTCATGATATTTCCAAGTTAATAGCTAAAAAAGAAGCATGGGGATTTGAGATGTAGATATATCATCCTCAAAAGAGTGAGGTTGTTGCTATTTATTATTTCATTAAGAGGTTCATATGAAGAACCTAAGTGAGAAGTTTAATAATTGCATTGAAAATATTTCATAATTATTTGAAGTATGAAGTGTTGAAAATAGATTGATACAAGTATGATAAATATGTTTCAATCATTGGTTTGTCACTGATGTCAAACCTGCTACTTGTCGGTAACACAATTTCTTATACAATTTGAGTATTATCATTTATTTGATTGATGAAGGGGATTTGATCAAATGAGGTAACAATAACATTTAGAGGAAAGGTTGAGTTATGATATAGAAAAGGAGTACAAGGATCAGTAAAGAAAGTGATATTGTAATGCATTGATAATCTACTTAAGGTTGCAAAGGATGGTTACACTAATTAAGTTCAGAAGAACAAGGTAAATGAAATTTGTCTACCAAGATTGACAATTTTCATATTAGGTGCTGAGAAAAGTTAGTGTAAGCCAAGCAAAAAAATAGTTGGAGACAAGCTGCAAAGATAATTTTAGTGTAAGCTGAGTGAAATAGTGCAAGCTTAGTAAATTTTAGTTGATGTTGAGCACCAGTAAACTTTAGTTCATGTTAAGTGATTTGATAAAGGATGTCAAGTAATGTAGTATGTACTGAGCATTAGAATCCAGCTAATGCTGACTGTCAGCACTATGAGGAAGATTGAGAATTTTATGAATCTAAGCCAACAAGTTTTATTTCTTGGATTGTGTGAACCATATGGAATATAAGGTTGATGAGCTAGTGGCACAGAATTCATGGTAAACCATTTTGAGACAAATTTAAAGAGAGTTGAAGGAGAAGTTTCTAGAAAGGGATGAAATGAAATAGTGTATAGATTCATTAAATCCTACCTAATCTAACCTATTCCTAAAATGGATGATGGATGATGAATGACAAAAGATCTTAATTTTCTATTTATAGAGATAGCTAGCCACAAGTAAAGGTTTTCATGTGCAAGAACCTAAGGGAGACCAAGAGTTTAGGGTATTGCTTCATTAAGTGACCTAAGTGAAAAGACTACCTTAGCAAGAAAAGAAAGAATGCTTAAGGGTATGGATGCTTGAAGAGTGAACAAGCTATCAAAGCTAAAGTGTGTGAGAGCCAAGTAGAATGGAGGATTGAAATAGAGATCTGTAATCTCCAAGTGTGTTGTTAGTTGTTATCAAATCAAGCCTTATTGTTACTTTCAAATCATTATATCAGCCTAGGGTAAATCCTTTGGGTTAACGTTGACCTAACAGTCATGTATAAATTCTTTAACTAGGTGACGTTCCAAGTGAAGGATCTAAAGTCCTCTAACAAGGCTCACTCCTAACAAGGTAATTGAAATCCTTTAACTAGGTCACATTTAACAATGTGGCTATGGCACAAGAGGTTATGTCATGTTAATTTTGATAACTTGGTTAGTATTAGTAATATGAGAAGAGTTAGAGGTTTTCCTAAGTTGAAGAATCCTGACAATATAATTTGCAAACAATGTCAATTAGGCAAAATGACAAAGACAAGTTTTAGGAGTAAGAATCATACCTTTAAAGGAATACTAGAGATTGTTCATAATAATTTGTGTGGACCAATTAAAGTGCAAAGATACAAAGGAGATAAGTACATTATGCTACTTGTTGATGATTATTCTCGAATGATGACTGTTATGTTTTTGAAATAGAAATCTGATGCTTTCCAAATGTTCAAGTGGTACTTAGCAAGAGTTGAGAAGAAAACAGGTAAAGTCTAAAATGTTTAAGATCTAATAGAGGAGGAGAATTTACATCAAATGAGTTTGAGATGTTTTGTAATGACAGATGAATCAAAAGATAGACATATGCTCCTAGGACCCCTCTACAAAATTGAATTGTTAAAAGGAGGAATAGATCTGTAATGGACTATGCTAGGACTCTCATGATGGAGAAAAATGTTTCTTTGAAATACTAAAGAGAAGTTGTAAGTATAGTTGTCTATACCCTGTGCAAGTCAACAAAGGTACTCATTAAATACCTTTTGAGCTATGGTTTGGACACTCACCCCATGTAAAATATTTTAAGGTATTTGAAAGCAAATGTTATATTCTCAAAGTTTTTAGGAATGGTAAACTTGATGCAAAAAGTAAATAAGGTATATTTTTTTCTTATTCGACAAGAAGTAAAGCTTATAAGTGTTTAAATACTAACACTAACAAAGTTGTGAAAAGTGCAAATGTGACATTTGATGAATATACAAAAGTACATATGAGGCTGAAACTATGAAGGAAATAGAAGAATAAAAATCATTTGTAAACTTTTATGAAGGTATGCATGCTTATGGAGATGTTGTAAATCAAGTTGCAAGGCAATAGAAAATTTTAGTAACTGTTGAGTCACATACTATGAATGTCAAGTTGCATTCAGGAACCAAGCTACACTCAGGTGTCAAGTTACAGATTGAAGTTGAAGCATATTTTGATTTTGAGATTAGTGTACATAAAAGAGATGTTGAACTACCTGAAAGAGAGGTACATAGTGATTCAAAAGTTGAGAGACCAAATAAAAAAGAAAGAGTTGAACCAAGATTGTCTAAGTATGTTAAGAGACATCACCCTATTGCACAAATCATTGGAGATAAAAATGCTAGACCAATGACAAGGAACACGTTGAGAATTAATACATGTTTCTTAAGCTTGCAAGAACCCAAAACAATGAAAGATGCCTTAGAAGATGTGGACTAGAGTAAAGCTATGGAAGAAGAGATTGAACAAATTGAGAAAAATAAAACATGGAGTTTAGTTCCTAGACCAAAAGACAGAAATGTGATTGATACTAAGTGGGTATATAGAAACAAGTTAGATAAAAATGGTGAAGTCACAAAGAACAAGGCAAGATTAGTTTGTAAAGGATATGCACAAGAAGAAGAGATTGACTATGGAGAAACATTTGCCCCTATTGCAAGATTGGAAGGAGTAAGAACTTTGCTTGCTTACTCTACATACAAACATTTCAAATTTTATCAAATGGATGTCAAATCTAGATTTTTGAATGGTATATTAGAGGAAGAATTTTATATGGGTATGTGCACCAAGTTGTTGTGCCAAAAATATAACACATAAATTTTTCTTTTAAATTTTCCAAAGCGCATACGTGCTATAGGGTGTACGCACTTTGGAAAAGTAAAAAAAATTATAAATGGGCTGCAAATCCATGACCCATTTTATTTTATTTGAGTTTTGCATTTGTCCTCAATAGTGCACACGCAGATTGAAAAATTAAAGAATTTTGTCACCCACCTCCTCAAAATGCCTCCTTGATGTTGAAGATCAAGATTAGGATCATGTCGTATGTTTTCTACTCTTTTTCTTGCATTTTTTACATTGTTTTGTAGGGTTTTTCAATTTTACTTTAAATTTGTTTATTTATTTAGATTGAAATTGGTTTCTTATTAGGAAATGTGAATAATGAACAAGAAAATCCCAAGTTAGATCAACAAAATCAAAATCAAAACCCTCTACAACAAGAGCAAGAAATTTTGCAACCTACACTAATTGGAAGACCTCCTCTTGGCATGAAAGATAACAAAATGAATGAAATAGAAAGAGGGAAAAATGAATTAGAAGCATTTATTGGTAGGTTGAAAGCTTGTGGACAAACCAATCTTATGAGAGCACAATTGGCATCCTCCCTCGAGTCTATTATGACCCATGTAGCTTTTGTTAGTGGTCAGCTAGATATTTGGTGTATTAAGAGGGATGAACAAAGAAGATATTATGCAAACAAATTATCATATCAAGATGTTAAAAAAAGGAAATAGAAAAAGGTAGCATTTGTGCATTCTTTAAAATGCCTAGAGAACAAGATACTATTAAACATACAACTAAAAGGTTTCCTATCCATTGGTGCATACATAATGGTATTAGAAATAACTTTTGGGATAGATGGTGGATGGTCTTTGATGCCCCTCCCTGCAATAATCATGAGGTTCCAACATTTTTCTTAAAGAAATTATATTATGGATTTGTCCTTGGGGAGATCCCCAATTATTTTAATATATTAGAATCTCAGGGTAGAGGTGGGGGGTCATCATTTGAGAGGCTGGGGGCATGTCATGACCCTAATGTAGTTAGGGAACCTATTATCAAGCCTCAAGGTGAGCATGTGATTATTCCTTCAGTTGTGAAGGAACATGTAGAGACCAACACTCTAGGGACTATAAATGCTTTGACATAGACCCTCATTCATTGCACCAGTCCATTTGTCAAGGAGGAGCCTTTTGTGTATCATAGTCACATGTGCACATCATGTGGATCCTTATGCACATTTGGTAGTCATGCTGGAGACAGTATGGATGATGGGCTAGTCACTGATGAGTTCCTGAGTGAGACATTTGGCATTGACACACAGGTAAATTACAATTATAATAAACTAATTTGATCACATTTTGTATGTATAGTGAATGACTAATTAATTAGCATGTATTGACATTGTTCAAAATTTAGGGTAAGAGTGTTGGTGGCCCTAGTATAGATTCTCCATCCCCATTTTCTATCCCATCGATGAGTTGAGAGGTATGTATCAATTTAATCATTTAAATTAATACATATATTTATTAATTAATCATATGAAGGATTGACCAAAAAAAATTATGCATACATTGCATCAATTCTCTACTAGACCATTGACATTCATAAGGGACTCTAAGCCTAGGCATGATACAAGCTTCATAGAGGTACATTTGTGTCATGTTAATTTAATTCATTTGATTATATGTGTTTCATGTTTCATTTTACATGTAAATTATATTATATGACATTCAACTATTGACATTTAAGACTCCTCCTCATCTTTGCCAATCCATTGATCATGGAGTTGCTATAACAATGGCTAGTTTAGAGCCATTGACTAAGGTATGAAAGAATTTTCTTGGTTTTAGTTGTTGTTTATAATAGTTAGTATCAAAATTTATAATGTTATTTATAAGTGATTATATTGATTGAATTGTTGTAGGGCCTTATTAGACCCAATCGTCCACAAGCCTTTGAGGTGGACATACGGAGAGACTATTTGATGGTGGTAAAAAAATAATTAATTTTGTGTGTACATATATTTGATTTCAATGTATAATAATTATTGATTCATATCTACTTTGTTTGTATTAGCTCAAGTTAGAGAAGAGCTTAAACAAGAGGACAAGCGAGTGTATGAGGAAGACCCCATCATCCCCATTATCTCCCTCCACATAATGATCGAAGACCTCTAGGGATTTATTTCCTTCCCATCATGGGAAGGAGAAGATATAGTTGATAGACACACATGTATAGGAATTAGTAGACATATATGTTGAATTTTATATTAGTGGACATATTCAATATACATTTGATGTATATATGACATTTTATATTTGATGTATGATATATATTTGATGCATGACATTATTAAATTTATGACATTATTGATTAATATATGATATGTTTGTTCATGTATGACATTATTGGTTATCATAATATATTATATGTTTTTTAATAGATGAAATTATTGGTTATTATAATATATTATAAAAAAATTCATGTATGACATTATTGGTTAACATAATATATTATATGTTCATTCATGTATGACATTATTGGTTATCATAATATATGATATGTTTGTTCATGTATGAAATTATTGGTTATCATAATATATTGTATGTTTGTTAATAGATGATATTATTGGTTATCATAATATATATCTTGTTTTTCTTGTTTATGTTTTAAGTACATTTCATGTATTTCATTTTAATGTAAATTGCATGCGAAATGATGCAAAGTGCTCACACCAAAAGCGAGTGGATTCCCAACAAGAACACTTTTAAGGCAAACTACCTTTCCCACTTTCCTAAGTGTCTTCAAAGAATATTTCCAACTTGGTTAAAATATTTAACAATATTCTACCCAACTTCACAAAACTACTTGATCACTTTCCCTATTCAAGACTTGGGAAGCAGTAAGGGAAAAATGAGCAAATTTGAGAAATAGATCATAATCAACTTCTTGCTTCAAACTAACATCTTAGACACTTCAAGGAACACCTAATAACTATCTCAAAAACTTTATTATATCATGTATTCCATCCTTCCAAGAGATTATTAAACATCTTATGAGTGAAAACAACCTTCCAACATCCTATGACTATATTTTATTTGCAACAACATGCAATTTGCTGATTTTCAGACAACTCTTCACAAACAAAAGTGATTATGTTTTAAACTCATGAAATGGCTATTAAGAAAACCAAGAAGATCATTAACATCTTCCAATAACTCCATTCAGTGATAGCATGTAGCTAAAGTGGTGTTTCATTCTAACAAACTATGAGTCTACTGTTCCAAACAGGAAGTAATGATATTTGACAATAACTCAATGATCCTATATACAAGTTTAACATTAGTAGTGATTTCTTGCCATATAAAAAAAAAATTAATAATCACCAACACCTTATGCCTCCTCTAAATTCATAGAAGGTATTTTAATCATTTGACATCCATTCCAATCCATTACTAGTTGGTTTGATTGGTTACAAGGTTAATTTCAATGTTTTCCAAAAAATTGTTAAAATTGCCAAAAAGTTGTTAGCAACTTTTATTGCAAAATGTAATTTTTATATTAAATCTTCCTAGAACTTAACCAAGTGGTTTTTGGTAACAAATAGGACCTATATAAGGTTTAATGACTCTCAAAACACTTATTGAGTCAACTTATTAACAAAAACAACAAAAAAAGAAAAATCGTAAGAACTAAGGCAACTTGGGTTTATAGGTGACCTCAAGTTCCTTGACCTTAAAAACAAGGATTACCTTACTATCATAAAAAAATAACATGTTCAAAATGAGGTTTATAATCACCCCTTTACCTTATATCATGAGTTTCCATCATTGGATGAGATGACATATCTAGTTGCCACAGTCAAAGATCGCTACCCCATGACATTTAGTGACTCTTAGTGATGATTCAGTTAAGTGTGCCTAAGAACATTTGAGTGCTCAATAGGATGGGAGGATCTTGGGGTTAGTGTTTACCCAACCACTTAGAGCTAACGTAATAGATAGTTAAATCCCACAATGAAAGGTGAGAGAGATCTGGTAGTTGACAACTTTGTACTGGCCAACACTACAAGTTTCAACATCACTTGAGATGGTGTCGCAAAATCAAAATGGAATAAGATTTCCAAAAATATAAGATATTTTATTGTAGGTCTCCCCAACATGGTCCTACAACACCCAAAATTGCATCTATACCTTGCATGAGCTCCAAGATATGCCCCATCAAAGATTGTTGCCCTATGGCATTTAGTGACTCTTAGGGATGATTTAGTTCGACATGCCCAAGAATGTTTGAAAATTCAACAAGATGGGAGGAGCTTGGGAGTATTTTTTATCTAGCCACTTGAAGATAATGGAATAGATAGTTCAATCCCATGAAAAATAGTGAGGGAGATTTGGCAGTTGACAACTTTGTACTGACCAACACTACAAGTTTTAGCATCATCTAAAATGGCATTACAAAATTAAAATGGAATAATATCTTCAAAAAGTGAGAGAGGTTATTGTAGGTATCTACAAAATGGTCCTATAGCACTTGGAATTGCATCCATAACTTGCATGAGCTCTGAGATATACTCCATCAAAGAACATTGTCCTATTACATATAGTGACTCTTAGGGACGATTCAGTTTGGCATGCCTAAGAATGTTTGAGTGCTAAATGGGATGGGAGGAGCTTAGGGCTAGTGTTTACCTTGCCACCTAAAGCTAATGGAATAGATAGTTTGATCCCATGATGAAAGGTGAGAGAGATTTAGTAGTTGGCAACTTTTTACTGCCTAACACTACAAGTTTTAGTATCACCCAAGATGGCATCACAAAATTTAAAAAAAAAAAGATCCTCAAAAAGAGAGAGAGGTTATTTTAGGTCTCCACAAAATGGTCTTACAACACTTAGAATTGCATCCATACCTCACACAAGCTCCGAGATATGCCCTGTCAAAGATTTTTGCCCTATGGCATTTAGTGACTCTTAGGGATATTTTGATTTAGCATGCCCAAGAATGTTCAAGCACTCAATGGGATGGGAAAAGCTTTGGGATAGGGTTTTTTTGACCACCTAGAGCTAATAGAATAGATAGTTTGATCCCATGATGAACGGTGAACAAGATTTGACAATTGACAACTTTATATTGGCCAACACTACAAGTTTCACAATCACCTAAGATGGGCTCACAAAATTAAAATAGAATAAGATCTCCAAAAAGTGAGAGAGGTTATTGTAGGTCTCCACAACATGGTCCTATAATACCTAGAATTGCATCCATATCTTGCACGAACTCTGAGATATGCCTCATTAAAGATTATTGCTCTATGGCATTTAGTGACTCTTAGGGATATTTTGATTCAGCATGCCTAAGAATATTTGAATGCTTAATAGGATGGCATGAGCTTGAGTCTAGGGTTTAACTAGCCACTTGGAGCTAATAGAATTGATAGTTTGATCCCATGATGAATAGTGAGATAGATTCGATAGTTGGCAACTTTGTACTAGCCAACACTACAAGTTTCAGCATCACTTGAGATGGGATCACAAAATCAAAATAGATTAAGATATCCAAATAGTGAGAGAGTTTATTTTAGGTCTCCAAAAAATGGTCCTATAGCACCTAGAATCACATCCATACCTTGCATGAGCTTCAAGATATGTCCCATCAAAGATTATTGCCCTATGGCATTTAGTGACTCTTAGGGATGTTTCAATTTGGCATGTCCAAGAATAGTCAAGTGCTCAACAAGATGGGGAAAGCTTGGGAATAAGGTTTACCCAGCCACTCAGAGCTAATGAAATAGATAGTTTGATCCCACGATAAACGGTGAGGGAGATTCGACAGTTGGAAACTTTGTACTAGCTAACACTACAAGTTTCAACATCATCCATGATGGGGTCGCAAAGCCAAAATAGAATAAGATCTCTAAAAGGAAAGAGAGGTTATTATAGGTCTCCACAACATGGTCCTATAGCACCTAGAATTGCATCCATACCTTGCAAAAACTCAAAGATATTCCCTATCAAAATTCTTCGCCCTATGGCATTTAGTGACTCTTTGGGATATTTTGGTTCGGCATGCCCGAGAATGTTTGAGCACTCAATAGGATAGGATGAGCTTGGGGCTAGGGTTTATCCATCCACCTAGAGCTAAAAGAATAAATAGTTTGATCCAATGACAAATGATGAGGGAGATTCAACAGTTGGCAAGTTTGTATTGGCCAACACTACAAATTTTAGCATCACTCAAGATGGTGTCGCAAAATCAAAATGGAATAAAATCTCCAAAAAGTGAGGGAGGTTATTGTAGGTCTCCACAACATGGTCCTATAGAACCTAGAATCACATCCATACCTCACACAAGCTCTGAGATATGCCCCATCAAAAATTTCTGCCCTATGGCATTAATTAACTCTTAGGGACATTTTGATTTGGTGTGCCAGAGAATTTTTGAGTGCTCAACAAGATGGGATGAGCTTGGGGATAGTATTTACCTAACCACCTAGAGCTAAAAAAATAGACAGTTTGATCCCATGATGAATGGTGAGGGAGATTCGATAATTGGCAACTTTAAACTGGCCAACACTACAAGTTTTAGCATCACCCAAGATGGGGTTGCAATTTTAGGTCTCCATTTCATGGTCCTATAACACCTAGAATCACATCCATACCTTGCATGAGCTCTGAGATATGCCCCGTCAAAGATCACTACCCTACGACATTTAGTGACTCTTAGGGACATTTTGGTTCAGCGTGCCTGATAATGTTCAAGCACTCAATGGGATGGGATGAGCTTGGGGCTAGGGTTTACCCAGCCACACAAAGCTAAAAAATGGATAGTTTGATCCCACAATGAATGGTGAGAGAGATTTAATAGTTGGCAACTTTGTACTGGCCAACACTACAAGTTTTAACATCACCCGAGATGGGGTCACAAAATCAAAATGGAATAAGATCTCCAAAAAGTGAGAGAATTTATTGTAAGTCTCCACAACATGGTCCTATAGCACCTAGAATCACATTCATTCCTCACACGAGCTCTAAGATATACCCTATCAATGATCGCTGCCCTACGACATTTAGTGACTCTTAAGGACATTTTGGTTTGGCGTGCTTGAGAATGTTTGAGTGCTCAATGGGATGGGACAAGCTTGGAGCTAGGGTTTACCTAGCCACCTGAAGCTAATGAAATAGACAATTTGATCCCACAACAAGTGATGACAGAGATATGGGCAAGATATGTATGCCTAGGCCACTTTGTGCAAGATATGAGCAAAAGTTGCTAATTAGGAAAAATTGGGTCTTTTTCAGTTTTTGGTCAAGATAGCCTAGGATTAGGTGTTTTTAGTTGTTTTTTAATAGTTTGGAACATTTTCCAAGTCCTAAAAGTGAAATCTAGTGAACTTTGCAAAAGTTGCACTTTTTGTTCAAAATTACAAAAGTTGTAAAAGTTGCTTAAAAATGGAAATCTGACTAGAAACCTTCTAACCTTTGAAAATATGTTTCCCATGCAAAAGTTGTTCAAGCAATTTTTTGAGCAACATAGCAACTTTTGAGCAATTTTTTCTCTTTACATGTTTAGGTCAAATGGGTCCATCTAGGACTATTATAGGACCCTAGTTAAGATTCCTAGGACCTATTAGGTAACCAAATACCTTAGTTTCTTGTGAATATTTAAAGGAAATGAATAAGTAATTGGCTACCAGTGACTGATATTTCAAAGACATTGAAAATAATATATATTATTCTTTCAAGAAAAGTGAGGTACCGATTCTAAAAATAAGATTGAAATGATTCCCATTAGAGGCATGGCCAAGAACTACCTTTTTAATACAATGGCCAATAGTTGGCCTCACTCCTCATGCCTTCTCATTCCTATAGAGAAAAGTTTAATATAAAGAGGAATATATATAGAGGAATTACAACTACATCTATTAAATATACAATGGAAGATATAGAAAACCTGCTTAATAGAGAGATTACTCTAAGAGAAAAGGACATTTCAAAATAAAATGGTTATCTTAGTGCCATCTAGGGTATGCCAATTACTTAGGATGAAGAAATAAAACCTACTGCTATTGGGAAAGAGTGCACATGTACAAAAACACAAAAATTTTAGATAGAGAAGTAACAAGTGCTATAGAATTGTTCACAGAGCAATGTGAAGTGAAGCCTCAAATTGGCTCATTAGTAGGTAAAGAATTTGGTCATGCACTTCATTCCAACACCACAGATATTTCAATTAGAAATGCCTATTCATTAATGACCTTACATTTACATGACTTGGGAAGCTAGGATACTCAAGCTAGGCATGATCCCTCAAAGTTCTCATTAAAATATATTAATGATCATAATAGAACAACAAAAGGCTCATTGCCACCTTTAAATGGAGACTTGAGTTTAAATGGAGATTGTCAATTCCCAAACATGTCCAAGTCAAGAAGATGGCTGATGCAAAAGCACCCATTCTAGACTCATCAAAGAAGGCACATAAGGATCCTAGATAGTTCTCTTAGGATAGGTTGTGATGTAGCAGTGCATGGTGAAGGCTTCTAAAATGCAAGCCACTAGGCAATTAGACAAGGTTTGAATCCTTCAAATTTTCCAAAAGGAGGGTTTAGTCTTGGGAAACTTATCACAAGCATCAATAATGAACTTATCATAGGTTATCACAACCTTAACAAGGTAGGGAACCTAATCACTAGGTTTTCCTAAGTTCAAAAGCACCAAAACATAAGGATTCTCTAAAAGCCTAATAAGGGAACATACCCCCAAAAATGAATGAAAAGAGAATGATGACCATGGAATGGAATACAAACACAACTTAGACCTATTGAGGTCTTTATATAGGGATAAAGTGATTCTCTTATGTCCAAACAACACTGATATACAAATATAGCAATTCGCCATTGAAAAGGCTAATAGCCCTTCAAACTGTAAATTGAACATGATATGGAAAAACCCCACATGAAGACATAGTTTAAAGTGAGATTCAAACACCCTTTTAGGACATATAAAACATATGTGAACCTCACAAACTGGAAGAGACTAGAAGCTACTATTGTAACAACATTTGGAAAGTGTTGATAGGCCTAATTAGGTTGTAGTTACACTACAAGTACCCTTTCACATGTTCCAATCTGAAAAAAATTATTGGAACATCTAGGGGCATGTGAAACAAGCCCAAATCCAAAGTTATAGACCTTGGATCACTCTAGAGAAAAAGTTATAGTGACTATGGTGAAATGTTGAATGGTGTATGTATGGAGCCATACACCTAGGGTATGGTGGAAAAATTCATTCCTTGCTTGGCCATCTGTAAAACTTGCAAAATCCTGAAGTACACTAATAGGGCTTGCATTCCACTAAGGGGAATCAAATTCCCATAGTGGAAAGTGCCAAAACAACAAGGCCCTAGGTGAAACCCTTGGTTTAATGCTGATTTCTAGGCACCTTTAGTAAAACTTTAATAACTTGCAAACTACAAAGGATCAAAACATTAAACCAAGTGCAAATGAAAATTAATGTACCCCTCTAAATCTTGGGATCATTAGCACATGTCCCAACATCTGTACCAGTCTGTACAATACTTTGAAACACAAAATTTTGTAGGAAAAATAGGTTATTTTATTGATTTCTTTCCAAAAATAAGTACATCATACCTATCACCTACCTATAAGGGATAATATAGGTTTTTTTGCAAATATTACAAAGTTGGTTTGAACCAACTAGCCATTTGGGGAAGATTTTTTGAAAGTTTAACAACTTTTTAAGAAGTTGCTCAAAAGTTGTCAAGCAACTATGAAAAGAAAGACAATCAAACCAAACTTACTAAAACAAAAATTTTCTAAATAACACAATCTATCATGGAAAGTAGTACAATCTATAAAAACAATGTTAAAAATGCCTTGAAACATAGAAACTTAGTAATTTTTCCTTCAAATATCATGCTATAGCATGTTGATTGTACACAATGATATTAACTTCTCTCATGTTAGGGTTTAGAAAGTCTTTATATCTCCTCCTAAGTCTTTCCCCTTCATCATAGTGGTTCGCATCAGCCTCCTTCAAATTTTAAAATGCAAATCCAAAATTTCTTTCAAAATTAACATTTTGCCAAAATCACAAAATTGCAATATAGCAACTTTTGGAATCTTTCTTGCTTTCTCTTCTTAACACTTCTAACTTGTTATTTAGGCTATCTCTTAGTAATTCCATGCTAGATACCATTCCCTAAGCTAATGACTCATCCCTTAGGTTACTCATTTCCCTATGGAAATGTATGCCTTGATTTTTAGGGAAAAATGGTGACTCTTCTAAGGATATTAAATGACATCCAATACCCTAGCTACCACACCTAGGTCCAATGACCCTTATTCTACTTACAAGGCTCACTTGGAGCATAACACAAAAAAAGGAAAAGGTGAGGGCCCTATGATTCAAGGTGCCCCTGCACCTCTCTCTCTCTCTCTCTCTCTCTCTCTCTCTCTCTCTCTCTCTCTCTCTCTCTCTCTCTCTCTTCCCCCCCTATTAATTCTAATGAACCAATTGGATTTGCAATACATTTTAATTTCTCAAGTACTGCCTCATGGTTTGACTCGCAAACTTTCCAAATAGTCTTATTATGTTGTTTTACACCATATTTTATCAAGTGGACATTTTATGTGACAACAAGGTTCAAATAATGAAGAATATTCTTCTCTATTTTCCAATCCTTGAATAACCACAAGTTAGGGTTCTTCATAGAATATTGTCTAAGCCATGTTTCAGTTACAACCACCGCACTTATATGGTACTCTAAACCTTCACCATCTATAACCAAGTGTTCCAATTTTTGTTTGGCTTGGACAAAATGACACAAATAATAATATTTCCCTTCTTCATAATCTTCAGGTGCAATAACAATAAAAAACATGGGCTGTAGTGATAAATGTACTAAATGTAGTCATTAATTTAGAAAATACTTAGGTAAAATTTATTAAGTTACATATTAAAATTACAAAGATATATATATATATATATATATATTACCAGGTTGCAGATCAGTCAAGTAGTCAAAGTCAATTGATGAATCCATCTCTACCATTTTCAGTGCTTGTGGGGGATGATAGGTGTCAATTGGGTCCAAAACCTGTATATCTCATTTGTCCACCCATTCAGTCGAATCACACTCATCCAAATTTTCTTGTACACATGATGGACAATAGGATGCCATTTTTTGTGTGTGGATACTCCATGAACCTGCATCAAAGCTTCTAAAAGAGTGTAACTCACTTGATCCTATTAGTGTACAACAATCCTCATTTGGTGCAATGTTAGTATTATCTATCAACCAAAAAAATCTATGAACCATAGACTCACCTTCCTCACTTGGACCCGTTGTAGCATTACACCACTGGACAATAGATTTTGCATTTTTCAATATTGCTCCATCTTTGTACTTTATTTTTTTATGAGCTAAGGCTCTTTTGATGCATGCACCTACACCATCATGCTCTCCCTTTCCATGACCAACCTCTATGAAATTCCACATATATTGAATTCTAGACAACCTGTGCATACTGCTCAACTAATAGAGCATCTGTGCATTCTTGAATTGATATGTGAAAATTTATAACCAAATAATGTGTTGACGATATGGTATGCCTCTGTTAGCCAAATCTCCATAAAATTGTTGAAAACAAACATGCACAAACTCCATAGAATGTGATTAATCATTGTTGATGTAAAAATGGCACTCCTTCAAAATCTTCCTATCATCCTCTGTACTTGTATGTGAATGCATGAATATTATGTGAACAACTATGGAAACCTATTAAGAAGTATAATAATTTGTTTGTGCCTCATTTTGTGGTTGTAGTGTGTAGTTATCTGTGAAGTCTATAATCGAAATAATGGTATCTAGCGGAAATGTATCCTTGCACAATTTGAATTGAAAATCCAACCATCAAGCTCTATGTGTATGCCTTGCATACTCATAAATAATCTTTTCATGAAAAATATTCATGAACTCATACACGGGAATCTTTTCAATGACTAAATCACATCTTTTACCCTATTTCCCATCCTTTAAAGAATATGTCACTATCTTATATTTTATGTAATCTACTATTTCATTTCCAATTGCATGTGTACTATCCATATGTTCACAAGTTGATAAAAGTTGCAAAGAACCACAAAATAAGCATGTACCGTCCAAGCATGATGTCTTGTAAAATTGTTGGTCATCCCCTATTTCACATAGAATGTTCGATATGAATTCCCTTGAAGATCTAGGTGACTCATTCATGTCACAATCCTGCAAAACAAACTTAGAATGTAAAAACACACATATATGCCTAAGAACATCAAAATGGTTAGAAAATTTGATATGTATCCTACAACAAGAAGTTGTGCATTTTTGATTTATCTTCACATAAAAAGGTTTACCCATCTCACAAAATATTTGACTTATTTGAATTTGAGGATACATACCAATAAATTTTGCAAAAAAATATGTTTGAGTTGAGTCCAAAAAATATTTTACATGTGGGTCGCAATTTTGGCTACCAATCCTCCTTCTTACAATATCTCTTTGATTAGGGGAAACACATGTGTTATTTTTCTAAAAATATTTGATCAATGATTTCAAAGCTTCACTAATTTCTTTATCCTTTTGCGGTAGTCTATTGCTAAATGTCCATAACTCATTTTTTGTTGGATCTTCCAATCTCACATGCCTTATCATTGTTCTCCTTAGATTACCTCTACCAATTATTAATGTTTTGATTTTCTTTCTCATGAGTCAAGATTTCTTCATTTGGTTACTTACTATTGTTGATGTAAGTACTCGTCTTGTGATATTACTATCTATGGTGTGTGATTTAGAACCCACTTTGTCATAAGCACTCATTAGATTCTTTACAATGTTTTTTTCATTTGAATCGTCCATTGTTCTTAGCCCAAAAATCTTCATGATAGGCCTAAATTTCAAATTCTTCATCATTTCAACAAATAATTGGCATTGACCTATAATATTTAATTCTTCAAAGAATAATCTCCACATACCATTAACTTTTCTTTGACAAGTATGCTTGCTAATCTTGTTAGGCATTGATTTCAAGATGTTAGTATCAATATCAATCAAATATTTTGGTCTTCTAAAATAAATTCTAGAAGGTGTTATAATCTCTTCCATTCCCTCAACATTTTGAACATCAACATAAGGTTGAGTGCTTTGTGTACCTTGAACCGAAGATGATGTGCCTCGGCAATAAGATGCAAAAGATGGAATATCACGTACTTGATATGTTGATGTTGTGCCTTCAACATGACATGATGGAGTGTGTATATCAGTAGATCTAAAAATTAGCATCTCTTAAACATTAGATGATGATATGACTCCAACATTGGAAGATGGTGTAGCTTCACAATTCAATTGTCTTCTTGAGTGTAATAGTCTGATTTGTTCTCTTTGTCTTTCCAATTCTTCCTCTTTGTTTCTTTGTATCAGGGGTTCTTTTTCCTCTTCAAAATTCAATTCTTCATTATTTCTTTGCAATTTTCTTTGCTCACATAGTAGTTTCATTTTATCTCTTTTAATTGCCAAATCTCTCCCTTTCTTCCATTATTTTAGTTTTTGGTTTCTTCCTTGGCATGATGATGATTTCTATATGTCAAATTATTCAAACATTTGGATTACTTACAATTTGTAAATTACAAATCATTCAAATACATATAAAAATTATAATTATTTCAATGAATACACAATATATATTAAACAAATTGTCAAATTTCTAACCATTTCCAAATAACAATTAATTCAAACATACAAATTTCAGTAAATTTACTATATATTAAACAACATGTCAAATTATAATCAAATTTGTCTCTATATAATAACAAAGAATATTTAAAAAGGATTGCCTTAACCTTCTCTATAGAAAGAATATTCAAAAAGCCTTCAAATAGTGTATCCAATGATTGAATTTAGTGTTTTCTAGCTTCAAATAGAATGAAAGAATGTTCAAAAAGCCTTCAAATAGTGTTTGCTAACTTCCAACAGCTTGAGACTCGTATTTTCTGTCGAAACAACAAAATACACAATAGACAACAAGCAGAATATGGATCAATAGGGACCCAAACTTTTGTTATGACCATTGTTTGGTGTTTTCATATAGTTCACATGCACTATAGTGTGTACGCACTATAAAGCATTTATGCACTATAGCGCATATGCACTATGTAAAAAATAATCTCCCCCTATCCCATCATCCCCCATCTACTACTCTCTCTCTCTCACTCTCTCTCTCCTCTCCCATCCCCTACTCTCTCTTGCTCTCTCTCTCCTCTCCCATCCCCTACTCTCTCTCAGGCTACTCTCTCTCTATGTATCTCCCTCTCCCACTCCCTCTCCCACCACCTAGTCTCTCTCTTGCATCCCCCCTCTCTCTCACTCTCTCTCTCTCTCCTCTCCCATCTCCTACTCTCTCTTTCTCTCTCTCTCCTCTCCCATCCCCTACTCTCTCTCTCTCTTGGGCTACTCTCTCTCTCTCTCTATCTCCCTCTCCCACTCCATCTCTAACCACCTACTCTCTCACACTCTCTCTCCCACTCCCTACTCTCTCTCTCTCTCTCTCTCTCTCTCTCTCTCTCTCCCACCTCTTACTCTCTCCCACTCTCTCTCCCATCCCCTACTCTCTCTCTCATAGATACACACACTCCCATCCCCCCCCTCTCTCTCTCCCTCTCCCACTCCCTCTCCCACCACCTACTCTCTCTCTCTCACTCTCTCTCTCTCTCTCCCACCCCCTACTCTCTCTCTCTCTCTCTCTCTCTTACACACACTCCCATCCCCCCTCTTTCTCTCACTCTCCCTTTCCCACTCTCTCTCCCACTACCTAATCTCTCTCTCTCTCTCTCACTCGCTCTCCCATCCCCTACTCTCTCTCTTACACACACTCCCTTCCCCCTCTCTCTCGCTCTCCCTCTCCCACTACCTACTCTCTCTCACTCTGTCTCTCCCATCCCTCTCTCTCTCTCTCTCTCTCTCCCTCCCTCCCTCCCTCCCCCATCCCCTACTCTCTCTCTCTCTCCATCTCCCACTACCTACTCTCTCTCACTCTCTCTCCCATCCCCTACTCTCTCTCTCATTCTCCCACCCCCTACTCTCTCTCAATATCTCTCTCCCATCCCCTACTCTCTCTAGCTAATCTGTCTCCTCTCCCATCCCATATTCTCTCTCTCACAGACACACTCCCATCCCCCCTCTCTCTCTCTCACTCTCCCTCTCCCATTGTCTACTCTCTCTCTTGTAAGGAAACTCAGGTGCGAAAACAACTTCCTACACTAATCTCTTAAGAGAAGTATGGTGCAAATCCTATCAAAATATTTTACACTTACAGATTCAATATCATGTAAAAAATAATATTTCAGCCAACCAAGCATAAAGAAAATAGATAGAGAAAGAAACACATAATACAAAGATTTGCCAATGGGGAAAAACCTTTCGGTAAAAAAAACCCACCCCTCTAGAACCTACACAATGTATTATCTTCAACACAAGGTTACAATACACTTGCAATGCAAGTTCAACAGCAACAACAGAAGACACCAGTAGCAACTCGCAGTACCAACAATACACACTCTCACATCCCACCTCTTTGCAACCCTAAAAATTCTTATAACATGCACTTCACTTTTAGGGCTGCTCCCAAAGGTAACTTTATTAGGGTTTTACCATTCTCCGAGAAAATAGGAACCCCAAATTTTTTTTTGGGGCAATGCCCTGAACCCCACTATCGAGGTAGAGTGTATAGCACTCAAATTGATTAGTTGCCACATGTTTTCACCTATCATTGAATCTTCTTGACATAGCTCTTACGTGTCATAGGAATCCCTCATAACTGTTTTAGCAATGATCTCCTTATACACAATTCAAGATGCTGACACATCAACATTATTTGAAAGAAATACATTTTACAAAAAAAAAAATAAGAATAGAAATTATCCAAGGTTGAGACACCTTATTCCTAACATTCTCCCACTTGTCGAACACCTTGTAAGAGCAACAGGAACATAACAAGAACTTACCGCTATAGGCAGAAAGGCCCATAAACTCTGAACACCATCTGAACTTCTCAGTGCCTGATGGTTTCGTTAATTCATTTACAACATTCTTCATAGTATCTACCTTCTCCAAATTTACCTTTCCATCTTTCACCGTATCTCTCACAAAGTGAAACTGGACATCAATGTGCTTTGTTCTGGCATGGAAAGTTGGATTCTTCGCAAGGAAAATAGCGCTCTGACAGTCACACCAAATAGTAATATGTTCTGCATCAACACCAAGATCATAACACAATCTCTTAAGCCAAATGGCTTCCTTACAAGCATGAGTAGCAGCCATGTACTTAGCTTTTGTAGTGGACAAAGCAACCACAGGTTGTCACTTGCTCATCCAACTAATGGCACCACCAAACATAGTGAACACATAAGCAGTGGTGGATCTCCTGCGTTCAATATCACCTGCCCAATTTGAATCCACAAACCCATGAATACAAACTAAAAGCGAAAATCCAAAAGAGTTACCATGATAACATATGGAGTAATCTGATGTACCCCTCAAATATCTGAATACTCACTTAATTGCATCCCAATGTACCCATCCAAGATTAGCCATAAATCGACTCAGGACTCCCACTGCTTGGGCAATGTTTGGTCTAGTACAAACCATAGCATACATAAGACTGCCAACTACACTAGCATAAGGTACTCTACTCATGTCCTCCACCTCACTAGGAGATTTTGGACAATCATCTATAGATAACTTTGTTCCCATAGAAATAGGAACACACAGTGGTCTACAATCTGCCATGTTGAACCTATCCAACATAGATTTCACATATTTATTCTAACTCAACCAAAGTTTTATGTTAGACCTGTCTCTACTGATTTCCATACCCAAGATGTACCTAGCTGCCCCAAGATATTTCATCTCAAACCGTGCTGACAACTAAGATTTAAAATCAAAAATCATACCCTTACCCTTTCCAAACAACAACATATCATCAACATATAATGCAACAATAAGAAGGTGATCATTTTCAACTCTACAATAAATGCAATGATCTAATTTTGATCTTACAAATCCAATTGACAACACAAAGGCATCAAACTTAAAGTACCACATCCTAGGAGATTTCTTCAAACCATATAGAGATTTCTTTAATCTGCAAACTAAGGATTCTTTACCTTTAACAACGTAGTGCTTAAGTTGTGACATATAAATCTCTTCCTCCAAATCACCATGAAGGAAAGTTGTCTTCACATCCATCTGTTCTATCTCTAAATAATATGATGCAGCAAGAGATAACAGAAATCTAATGGATGTCAAATTTTCAATAGGAGAGAATATTTCACCATAATCTATTCCCTCTACCTATGAATACCCCTTTGCCACCAATCTAGCTTTGTACCTTTCAACACTGCCATCTGCACAAAATTTCTTCTTGAACACCCATTTATAGCCAATAGATTTTCTCCCTTTAGGCAAAGGTACAAGGTCCCAAGTTTTGTTTTTCTCTAATAAAGCCATCTCATCATCCATAGCCTCAATCTAGGAACCTGCATCTTCCATGCCCAAAGCCTCTTTCATAGATCTAGGCTCATCAATGTTAGTAATCAAAGAAAAAGCACAACTGGAATCTAACATAGAATAACCAAACCTTTCTAGTTGCTTTCTTTCTCTCATGGATCTCCTCAAGGGCTGTGGTTGAGGTTGTTCTTTCTCTTCTTCTAAACTATCAAAGCTACTAGAGCTCTCCTCATCATTAGACCCAACATGGTCTCTTTGTTCAATTTTCTCAGGGGTAGGAGGCAACTGAACAACATCTTTTTCCTTTTCTTTCTCATCTAGTTGTACCACAATAGGAGAAGATGTTAGCTCTCTAAAAATAACATTTCTACTATACAACACCTTACTAGTCATAGGATCCCAAAGCTTGTATCCTTTCACACCAGCATTGTATCTGATGAGAATACATTTAACAACTTTGTTTTCCAACTTAGATCTTTTCTCCTTTGGAACATGTGCATAAGCTTCACAACCAAAAACAAGAAGATGTCTAATTGAAGGCTTCTTACTAGACCACACCTCCATGGGTGTCTTACCAACAAGGGCTGATGTAGGAGATTTGTTAACTAGATAACAAGTAGTGGCCACAGCTTTGGCCCAGAACCTTTGTTCTAAACCAGCTCCACTAAGCATACTCCTAGCCTTCTCCATCAGTGTCCTATTCACTCTCTCTGCAACTCCATTTTGTTATGGGGTATAAGGAGTTTTCTTATGCCTCTTTATACCTTGTTCTTTACAAAATTGTTCAAACTCTACTAAGCAAACTCACCACCATTGTTAGTTCTCACACACTCAATCTTCTTACTAGTCTGATTCTCTACAAGGGGTTTAAATTCCTTGAATTGACTAAAGAATTGTGTCTTACTTTTAAGGAAATAAATTCATGTCCTTCTACTATAATCATCTATGAAAGATACAAAAAATACAGACTTGGAGATTGAAGGAACTTTTATAGGACCAAATACATTAGAATGAATAAGATCCAAAACATTAGAAGATTTGTGAGAACTAGAGTAAAACTAAACATGATTTTGTTTACCATAGACACAGTGTTCATAGAAGTCAAACTTGAGATTGCAATCATTTAACCCCTCAACAAGATTTTTATTTTTCAGGGTTCTAAGATCCTTTTCACCAATGTGACCAAATCTCATATGCCACAACATTGTCTTTTTTGCAAGAAGCTTACCTTCCATAGTGTTTGCATTGCCATCAAAACCAATGACCATAGAATTCTTCACTGCTCATTTAGATGGTGAGGATGAAGAACTATTACATAGAGAAATACATGCATCTAGCTGAAATAAGGTACCTCTCCTAGTACCCCTTGCAAGCACTATCGATCCTCTCATCATCTTGCATCCTTCTTTTGAAAAAATAACTTGCACACCTACATCATTCAGCATACTTATAGATAATAGGTTTCATGCCAAACCTAGAATGTGCATAACTCCATTGATTCCCTTTACTCATCCATCAAGAAATTTGATAGTGACCCTTCCATGTCCAACTAGCTTTAGGTGGGAATCATCACCCAAGTACACCTTTCCACCATTGAACTCTTCATATTTTGAGAACTAGTTTCAATGAGAGGTCATATGAAAAGATGCACCCGAGTCAACCAACCACACATCATCAAATGCATGGGCTACCAAAGCTACGATGAATGCATCGCCATCTTCTTGAGATCTTTCTGAAGCTGAATCTAAACCTTTCTTCTTCTTCTTTGGCTCTTTGCAATCTTTATGGAAGTGCCCAGGTTTATCATAGTTCCAACATTTTGCCTTGGACTTAGTGGAAATCTTTGACTTCCCATGGGATTTGGATCTACCCTTATCGTGAGACTTATTGTCATTTGTCTTCCCTCTTTCTGTGGATCTCCCACAAATAGCAAGGGCTTCTTTTCTCGAAACAAAAGACTTTCTTTGAATCTCCTCTAATAGTAGTAAAGACACCACATCATCCATTTTGAAAGTGACTAACGTTCTTCCAAGAGCCATCACAAGATGGTCCCATGAATCTGGTAAAGAACAAAAAAGTGTGTAGCAACGATCCTCCTCCTCTAACTTGACACCAACTGATGTCAACTATGTAGCTAGTAGATTAAATGTATTTAAATGATTCGTTAAGGATCTACCTTCCTCCATTCATAGAGAGTACAACTTCTTCCTTAGGAACAACTTGTTTAGGCCTGATACATGGCCCCAAGTCTTTCCCACAAACTATATGTAGTTTTCTCATCTAGAACATTTAGAAGAATTGCATTGGTTAAATAGAGTCTTATGAGACCCTTAGCTTTATGGTATTTGATATCCCAATCTGCTTGAGCTATAGTTGCTGGTCTTGTAGCACTTGAAGTCACTTCCCATAGGTCACAATCTTCCAACATGTCTTCCCCCTTGAGTTTCCACAACTCGAAATTTGTACCATTAAATTTCTCCACCTCCATTCTTCAATATGATGAACTCACCATCTCAATCTGCAAATAAGATCCAGGATGCTCTGCATAAGACTCCCACTCAACTTGAGATTAGCTCAAAATACCCTACCCAACAACTAGAATCAAAAGTTGATCAGGCTTTGGTACCACTCGTAAGGAAACTCAAGTGCAAAAACAACTTCCTACACTAATCTCTTAAGAGAAGTATGGTGCAAATCCTATTAAAATATTTTACACTTATAGATTCAATATCATGTAAACAACAATATTTCAGCCAACCAAGCATAAAGAAAATAGATAGAGAAAGAAACACATAACACAAAGATTTTCTGGTGGGGAAAAACCTTACGGTAAAACAACCCCACCCCTCAAGAACCTGCACAATGTATTATCTTCAATACAAGGTTACAATACACTTGCAATGCAAGTTCAATAGCGACAATAGAAGACACCAGTAGCAACTCGCAGTACCAACAATACACTTTCTCACATCCCACCTCTTCACAACCCTAAAAATGCTTATAACATGCGCTTCACTTTTAGGGCTACTCCCAAAGGTAATTGTATTAGGGTTTTACCATTCTCCGAGAAAATAGGAACCCCAAAAAAAAATTCAAGGCAATGCCCTAAACCCCACAATTGGGGTAGAGTGGACAGTACTCAAATTTATTAGTTGCCACATGTCTTCACCTATCATTGATTCTTCCTGACATAGCTCTTATGTATCATAGGAATCCATCATAACGGTTTTAGCAATGATCTCCTTATACACAATTCAAGATGCTGACAAATCAACATTATTTGCAAGAAATACATTTTACAAAACAAATAATAAGAATAGGAATTATCCAAGGTTGAGACAACTTATTCCTAAAATCTCTCTCTCTCTCCCATCCCCTGCTCTCTCTCTCTCTTACACACACTCGCATCCCCCCTCTCTCTCTCTTAGTCTCCCTCTCCCACTCCCTCTCCCACTGCTACTCTCTCTCTCTATATATATCTATCTCCCTCTCCCACTCCCTCTCCCGTCCCCTACTCTCTCTCTCTCTCACTCTCCCTCTTCCACTCCCTCTCCCACCACCTACTCTCTCTCACTCTCTCTCTCTAATCCCCTACTCTCTCTCATAGGAACATAATCCCATCCCCCCTCTCTCTCTCACTCTCCATCTCCCACTCCCTCTCCCACTGCCTACTCTCTCACACTCTCTCTCTCCCATCCACTACTCTCTCTCTCTCTCTCTCTCTCTCTCATACACACTCTCATCCCCCCCTCTCTCTCTCTCACTCTCCCTCTCCCACTGCTACTCTCTTTATCTCCCTCTCCTACTCCCTCTCCCATCATGTACTATCTCCCATCCCCTACTCTCGCTCTCTCTCTCTCTCTCTCTCTCTCTCTCTCTCTCTCTCGCTCTCCCTCTCCCACTCCCTCTCCCACTGCCTACTCTCACTCACTCTCTCTCTCTCATCCCCTACTCTCTCTCACTCTCCCTCTCCCACTCCCTCTTCCACCACCTACTCTCACTCTCACTCTCTCTCTTTCCCATCCCCTACTCTTTGTTTCTCACCCTCTCTCACTGCCTACTCTCTCTCTCAATCACTCACTCTTAATCTCCCACTTCCTCTCCTACTACCTACTCTCTCACTCTCCCATCCCCTACTCTCTCTCTCTCTCACTCTCTCCCTCTCTACTCACTCTCTCCCATCCCCTACTCTCACTCTCTCTCTCCCATCCCATACTCTCTCTGCCACCCCTACTGTCTCACACTCACACTGTCTCCCATCCCCTACTCTCTCTCTTATACACACTTTCATCCCCCTCTCTCTCTCTTATACACTCTCTCATACCCCCCTCTCTCTCTCACTCCCTCTCCCACTACCTACTCTCTCTCTTAGGCTAATCTCTCTCCCCTCTCCCATCCCCTACTCTCTCTCTCTTTCAAATAGACACACACTCCCATCCCCCTCTCTCTCTCTCTCTCCTCTCCCATCCCTACTCTCTCTCTCTCTCTCACATTCCCTCTCCCACTCCCTCTCCCACCACCTACTCTCTCTCTCCCATCCCCTACTCTTACTATCTCTCTCCCATCCCATACTGACCCCCTACTCTCTCTCTCTCTCTCACTCTCACACTCTCTCCCATCCCCTACTCTCTCTTACACACATTCCATCCCCCCTCTCTCTCTCCATCTCCCACTCCCTCTCCCACTGCCTTCTCTCTCTCACACTCTCTCTCCCATTCTCTAGTCTCTCTCTCTCTCTCTCTTGCTCGCTACTCTCTCTCTCCCCTCTCACATCCCCTAATCTCTCTCTTTCACACACACACACACACTCTCATCCTCCCCTCTCTCTCCTCTCCCATCCCTTACTCTCTAGATCTCTCACACACTCACTCCTGTCCCCCATGCTCTCTCTCTCTCCCATTCCATACTCTCTCTCTACCACCCGCTACTCTCTCTCACACTCTCTCCCATCACATTCTCTCTCTCCTATGCACACTTCCATGCCCCCTCTCTCCCTCTCCCACTTCCTTTCCCACCACCTACTCTCTCTCCCATCCCCTACTCTCTCTCTCAGGCTACTCTCTTTCACACACACACACACACACACTCCCATCCCCCTCTCTCTCTCCTCTCCATCTCCTACTCTCTCTCTCTCACTCCCATCCTCCTCTCTCTCTCTCTCTCTCTCTCTCTCTCTCTCCCTCCTATCCCCTACTCACTCTCTCTCTCCCATCCCGTACTCTATCTCTCTACCACCCCTAGTCCCTCTCTCACACTCTCACACTCTCTTCCATCCCTTACTCTCTCTCCTATATACACTCTCATTCCCCTCTCTCTCTCCCTCTCCCATGCCCTCTCCCACTGCCTACTCTCTCTCCCATCCCCTACTCTGTCTCCCCTCTCCCATACCCTACTCTCTCTCTTTCACACACACACACTCCCACCCTCCTCTCTCTCTCTCCTCTTCCATCCCCTACTCTCTCTCACACATACAAACTCCCATCCCCCCTCTCTCTCACACTCTTCGTCTCCTACTCCCTCTCCCACCACCTACTCTCTCTCCCCCTCTCTACTCTCTCTTCCATCCCCTACTCTCACTATCTCTCTCCCATCCCATACTCTCTCTCTCTCTCTGCCAGCCCCTACTCTCTCTGTCACTCTCACACTCTCCTATCCCCTACTCTCTCTCTCTCTCTCTCTCTCTCTCTCTCTCAGGATACTCTCTTCCCCCCTCTCCCATCCCATACTCTCTCTCTTTCACACACACACACACACACACACACTCCCATCCCCTCCCCCCTCTCTATCTCCTCTCCCATCCCCTACTCTCTCTCTCTCTCTCTCTCTCTCTCTCTCTCTCTCTCTCTCTCTCTCTCTCCCTCTTCCACTGCCTTCTCTCTCTCACTCTCACCCTCTCTCCCTCTCTACTTCCTCTCTCTCCCATCCCTTACTCTCACTCTCACTCTCTCTCTCCCATCCCCTACTCTCTCTCTCTCTCTCTCTCTCTCTCTCTCTCTCTCTCTCTCTCTCTCGCTCTGCCTCTCCTTCCCTCTCTATTGAAATTTAGGTCTTAATAGTGTGTGTGCACTAAAAAGTGCATGCACTAAAGTGTGCACGTGTTATTAAGACCCAAATTTGAAAAAATTTAAATAGCGTGTTTGTGCTATAGCGCACTATTTAAAGCTTTTCATTCTACCAAGCCTCAGGCTTGTTTCTTCCTTGTGGATCCAACCCAAAGGTTTGGAGTCTCTAAACTAGTTTGAGACATGTTTTGCTACAAACATACAAAAAATGATTGATTTTTCTTATGTGTTCTCCTTCTTGTTTCCTCATAGTTGAGCATCGATAAAATCATGTTACATAACATAGTAGGTCTTTGTGTTAGCTATATAACCATATAATTAATTTTTTATTTGAACTATTTCAAGCCTTTCAACTATAATTTATTTTGAATGTATGCCCATTTAATGTCAAAATCCAACATGTACTGATTGGGATGTAGATTTTAGCTCATTCATCAAATTTTGCAACAAATTATTTTTTTAGAAACTAGACTCCATTCTACACACTTTGAAAAAAAGAAGTTTTGATTTTAGATTAGTTTCCAGTCATTTCTAGGGGGAACACATAGATATTTCATGTTTTTGGGATGCATCCAATTAAAAAATTCATTAAAAAAATACACATTATAAAATTAACCAAAAAATATGGGATAAACTACATAGTGCTAGGTAACTTTTGACTAGAGTTATTAAAGAATTTCAAAAATAAAGTTAAAATTTTTGGGGGCCACACTTTGTACTGTGTTATATTTTTTCTAAATAACTAGTACCACTTTCTGTGGCACCCTTTTTTGAGGACCTAAAAATAAACCATTTAAAAAAAAATTTAGTAGTTTGGAAACTAGATCCAAAGGAGTACTACATTTGTTTTTGTCATATCTTAAAATTTTGAGCGTAACTATCTTCAAATTGTTGTTGAAGTTCAGAAACTACTGATTTCAAAAAAAAGGTGTCCACCTATACCCCTCTTTTGGCACCACAACTTGGTGCACTTACCCATATAGAACAACTAGAAGGATTTGTTGATGCTGACAACAAAACAATGGTATGTAGATTATACCAAGCTTTATATGGTTGAAGAAAGCAACCAAGAGCATGGTACGAAAGGCTTCATACTTATCTTATGAAGATTGGATTTGAGAGGACTAATGATAATAACAATCTACACTTGAAGACAAAGAAAGGAAAAGGTATTTTGTTAGCTAAACATTTTGTTGATGACATCATATTTGGAGGTCAACACACATTATGCAATGTTTTTGGAAGTGAAATGAAGAAAGAATTTAAGACATCTATGTTTGGAGAGATCAAATTCTTTGTTGGTTTGCAAGTACATTAGATGAAATATGGTATATACCTCACTCAATCAAAGTATGTTAAGGAGATATTGAGAACTTTTGGATTGGAAGATTCCAAGACAATAATTATACCTATGGTGACAAGACATAAATTGTCAAAGAATGATGATTCAGATGAGGTGAATCAAACATTATACATGTCTATGACTATCAAATTACAATATGTAGTACAAAATAGACTTGATATTGCACTATCTGTAGGGATAGTTCCAAGATTCTTTGCTAATCCTAGGGAGAATCATTTGATGGCTTTTAACAAAATAATGAGGTATCTAAAAGGAATAGAGGACTATGGTCTATACTACAAGAAGAATGAAAAATTTGAATTGAGAGCCTACACTGATGTTGATTGAGCTAGAAATATTGATTATATAAAGAGCACTAGTGGACGAGCATATTTCTTTATAAAAAGGATAGTTACATGGACTAGAAAGAAACAAAACTACATTTCTCAATCTACTATTGAAGCTAGATATGTTGCTACTATGGTAAATTGTACAAACATTGTATGTGTTGGTGTAAATACGTATTTACTATTTACACTTAACTTAAGTTTACTTAGGTTAATGCATTATTTTATTATTTATTTTGTGAGACACTTAGGATTTTGTGTACCTTTATGAGTTGTTACATTGACAACATAGAAGTACACAACTCTAATTCAACACATGGTGTCTGCAACATTGGAGTTTGCATCATTCACTGAGTTGTCATGTAGAAAACACAGCTATTCCCACTCCTAATTTAGCACATGATGTCTAAAACATAAATTTGCATCCTACACTATTGTAGGTTTATCCTCCCATCATCACACTTACATATGTGCTTAATGGAGGATAACCTGTATCTAGTGGACATGTGCCTAGTTGTATGACTTATCATGATGTTGATTCCTAGGCATTCTAGATGCATCTCAGAGGTCTTTTTATATAGGAAATCCTAGTGTACTTTCACATTGTGATGCAAGAGCATTAAGCTTGTCTTTTGTTGTATTTATTATTTTCATGGTTATGGATATGTTGGAGACACATTGGATAAACTTTCCTCATGATTGCATAGAGATTGGATGGATTGAATTGAAGTTTCAGTCATTTTACCTTGCTTCTAGAGATATATTATTTTGGTGCCTATTACAAGCCGTGTAACTAATTTTTCACAATAATTTAGAGGATGAAAATTTTAGAGATTGAACAAAACCTAGATTTATACCTATGGTTCAAAGTGAAAGTTCTAATTTAATTATAGCTAGGAGATATCACAATTTTACTCAGACATCAATTTTGGGCATTTAATTGTTGTTGCAGGCCTACTTGTGGCATTTAATTTATGTATTTGTATTTAATTTATGTTTTGGGAAAAATTGTAGCTTATATTGGTATAAGTAAGTGTTATGGGGAAGTCTTTAGTCATTATTCATCCATCTTGGAGAAGAGGAGTAGCCGAAGAGCGAGTTTTCCTGAGTCTATGAACAAAGCGCCAAATGTGAGGCAGTTTGCAATAGGATTGTGATGGAGTTGTGAGTGTGTAGATAGAGAATTGAATGTGAGGTAGTTTACACTTAGATCTTGGAGAAGAGCTAGGGCTTCAACTAGAAAAAAAGGAGATTTCTTGTTAGGCTCATGAGCACAAGTTTAGATTTTCTTGGTGGTTTCTTCTAGATTGTTGTTATGTTATAGATCTGGGCTAGCTAGGATTGGTTTTGTAAGTTGGATCTTGAGGGATCTTGTAGAACTAATTTTGTAATTTTTTATTTGTATTTGGCCCTAACCTAGAATACCTTATAGCTGGTCATATTGCATGTAATCAGTTATATCTATAAATAAACTATTGGAATTTGGTATCAGATCTTGCATTATAATTTCCTATTGTTATGTTTTAATTGTGTGGTTGTATAGATGGGGGCTAGGACATCTCTTTTGGGGATTCTCCTACCTTGCATTGTGTTAGATGGTATCAGAGAGAAGGTTGTTCCTGAGTGTGTAAATAGATTGTTGAAGTTGAGGTAATTTTCACTAGGACTTGGGTTGGAGATGTTGATATGAGTAGATCTTAATCTGGTGGTGTATTATTTTTTCTAAGTCCTAAATTTCTTGGTTGTGAGGTGGTAAATCATGGCTCTGACTTGTAATTGTAGAGGGCTTATAGATGGACTGATGGATGCAAAGATGGAAGACTGAACTTGCTGAGGCATGATTGTAGAGAGTTTGTGGATTGTAGATCTGTGGTCCTAGACTTGTGATGTGGTTCTTGATTATTCATGTGAAGTGGCAAGTTGCAATTTGACTTGCAAAAAATTCAAGGTTATCACAAGGAGCATAGGAAGGATTTGTTGTAGAGGGTCTACAAAGATCTTAGAAGAAGACTCTAAGAGTATTAGACCTTGGGATGATTGTGAATCTCTATGATGTGGTGGAGAGGAGGTTTTCTAAGATGTCTACTCGGTTTGAAGCTAGCTTGGCTGATCAAGTTAAGGATGGGGTGAGGAAGGAATTTTGTAGATGTTTGTGGACTTGGAGTCTACTAATTTGGAAGAGAATTGTTTGGCTGGTAAGGAAACTTGTTCATGAGAGAAGATGGCATAGCAAGGTTGAGTTTAGTTTTGTTGATTAGATTGTGGAGTTTGATATAGAAATTGCAAAGCAGCTAGAGGTTGTTCCTATCCTTGTTGATTCTAGGAAAGAGGTTGGTTTTCATGATCATTTGGTTGAGTCTAACATGGAAATTGTAGATTTCTTGGTCGTGGATGATTTGGTTGCTGTTGGTAGTGAGTTATGTATTACAGAGCATCTTTTTGTGAGAAATGAGATTGCTAGTGTTGTGATTTTGGCACGTGTTGATGGAAATATACATGTTGCTTCTGATGTGGAGTTTGTTGCTGCTAATGTGGGGTTTGTTGCTGCTAGTATGGATTCACTAGTTGTTGATGTGGATGAAGATTTTTTGTTGAAGCATTCTGTTCAATTTCTTCTTGGGTGTGAGCATGCTGATTAGATGGTTGAGATTCTAGTGTTTGATAGAGTGATGTTGATTTGGATGATGAGTAGATTATTTGTCTTGTCCCTATTGGAGTGGAAGCCTTTGGTGAAGCTAAAGATGGTTGCTGATCTTTCTTTGGGCATCAAAGTGTGGGACACACTTTTCTATTTACCTAGGGAGTCTGATGTAGGAACATTGAGCTTGGATTTTGTTGGATTTATGATTTTCATGGTTAGGGATGTGTTGGAGACACATTGGAGAACCTTTCTTCATGACTTCATAGAGATTGGATGGATTGAGTTGAAGTTTCAATCGTTTTACCTTGCTTCTGGAGATATATTATTTTGGTGCCTATTACAGGATATGTAATTAATTTTCCATAATGATTTAGAGAATGAAAATATTAGGGATTGAAGAGGACCTAAATTTCTACCTATGGTTTGAAGCACAAGTTCTAATTCAATTAGAGCTAGGAGATGTCACAATTTTACTCAGACATCAATTCTAAGCATTTAATTATTTTTGCAGGCCAACTTGTGGCATTTATTTATGTATTTGTATTTAATTTGTGTTCTGGGTCAAATTGTGGCTTAGATTGATATAAGTAAGGGTTGTGGGGAAGTCTTTAGTTTTCCTAAGTCTATGAATAGAGCGTCGAATGTGAGGCAGTTTACAAAAGGATTTTGATGGAGTTGTGAGTGTGTGGATAGAGCTTTGAATGTGAGGTATTTTACACTTGGATCTTGGAGAAGAGGTAGGGCTACAATTGGAAAACAAGGAGATTTCTTGGTAGGCTTACGAGCACTAGTTTAGTTTCCCTTGGTGGTTTCTTCCAGATTGTTTTTATGTTACAGATCTAGGGTAGCTGGGATTAGTTTTGTAAGTTGGATCTTGAGGGATCTTGTAGAACTAATTTTGTAATTTTCTATTTGTATTTAGCCCTAATCTAAAAGCCCTTATAGCCAAACATATTGCATGTAATCAGTTATATCTATAAATGAACTATTAGAATTTGGTATGAGATCTTGCATTATTATTTCCTATTGTTGTGTTTTAGCTGTGTGATTGTATAGATGGGGGCTAGGACATCTCCTTTGGGGATTCTTCTACCTTGCATTGCATCACATTGAATTGAATACATTTGGATATTCTGATCATACTCTTTCTGGTCTATAGTTGTGCTTGTGTTTGAGTTCTTTGTTCTTGGTTGAATTTTTCCCTAAGGAAAATTCTTATATAGTATTAGAGCTTGGAGAATCTCTCTTCACATAGCCATTTGAGACCATCACTACTTTAGCACCTCGACCCAAATCTAGAGTACCATATAAATTGGGAGTGTCTTGAGTGAGAATGGACCTCACCATTGTGTCCAAAATGTCAATTTAGTAAAAGTCAACTATAAATTTGGCTACCCTAGTCCAAAGTCTATCATGAGGCAAAAAAATTTGCAAATCGGCACACAGAGGCCTTGATTTGTAACTCAGGTATGGTCATTTTGTAGATCTAATTAATTATTTTTCAGATCTATAATTTTATTTTTCTTTGCATTTTTTTGGATAGAATTTTTGAAAAAAAAAATCAACCAGGTGGCCTAGTAGAGAAATTTTTTTGGGTATAGGCACTAGCCAATCACATCTCGGCCTTGCACCTTGTGCAAAATTTATTTCGTATTACAGGATAGGAATATTCCACATTTAGTTTAGCATCAGACTTCATCAACCTCTAGCCACAACTCTATTCTTATCGATGATCTTTTCACAAATTCTAACCACATTTTATAAGTCTGGTAGGCACCGACCAACAACAAACCAGCCAAGTCTCATACTTCAGCAAAGCTCTTTATATCTCCTTTGTAGCATTGTTCTTTTTAAACACTGCTAGCAATTATCCCACAACGCATGTGGGACTATGCACTGGTTGATGTTTTAATCACAATGGCTGCAAAGTCTTTTTTGGTGACTATGAAACCCACAAAAACAATTACTATTACTGTCCCCAATGCCAATTTTAATTAAACTCCAACAAAGTAGCATCACATCCTTGTCAGTGCCACCTATGTAGCCCACTTGCCATGCGGACCCACTCCCGATGTGACACATTTCAAGACACCTGCCATAAGCCCAACCGAAGGCCCACACTGACTCACTGCCTATGCAGGTACCCATGCAGGAGGCCGTAAAGACACATAAGCATCCAGTCATAGGATATGTCAGAGCTACCTCAACCAACATGTTAGCTCACCATTTTTACCTAGCCCTGACACATAGGCAACATGTGGCAACAACACATTCCTTGCCACATGATTTTCGTATGCCACACTTGCACCATCCATACTTTTCCATATAGGTGACATCATCCTGACATCATGCCACATTAGTAGGGGACCCAAATTTTCACTAACATTAGCCAAACATGTGGTTAAAATTAATGGTTGTCTAACTATCATACCTAGACATTTTATAATTGCTATGATGGTCATTTGGCTATCAAATTTAAGCTACTAGTTTCCTAGCCAGAACCCTCTTTAGATGCATTTTTGATTTGGTAGCTCTACTTTGAGAGGCCATAACTCAATCATATGGACTCCAAATCAAGTACAATTTTTTTTTTTTTTGGGTAAAATTTCCTAAACTTTTCAGTGGTGGTGTTCTTTTCTAGTTTTGGTGCAAGTATTTTTTAGAAATTGCATCTTTTGGCAATTGTACCTATTCAATCTTGTATTCTGTAACTTCAAATTCTCCATACGAGCTCATTTGAACACATTTTCAGATTCCATTTTTTTTGAAAGTGTGTTATTTTTGTCTACTTTCCCAATTTTCAATCAAATTATAGGATTGTGTACACAAAAATGTCACTTTTAGAACTAGGGCCTTTTTTGCATTGTATTGCTTTGACTACTTTTCAAAATTGTTGAACATCTAAGCAATAGTGATTAGTGACAAATTTGAGCCTCAAAAAGCAGTTGTAAATAGCAAAATCAGAAGTCCACTTTGAACATTTTGAAAAGTGGCCTATTGTACATGCACTACATATAAAGTGCCAAAAGTATCTTCTCTTTTTATTTTAGGGGGGTGGGGGGAGGGGGGTCTTTTGATTGAGTGAAAAGGGGGGTGTGCATTGTGTATTCTCTCTCTCTCTCTCTTGTGCTCTTTTAATTTTCTGAATCATGGGTTCACCTAAATTTCCACTTCTAACTTCATGTGATTATTCTACACGGAAAGATATTGCATGGAGTAGATTAATGGAAAAAGGCTTAAGTCTTTATGTTGATGGTTCAATTCCCAAACCCATTGATGCTACAGAACTCATTGATTGCAAAAAACAAGACCAACAGGCCTTAGGAATTATTAGGAATTATATACATAGAGATCTCTTCTTCTATATTTCTAGTTTCAAGGAATCCAAACCAGCATGGGACAAACTTGAATCATTGTATGGTAAGGTGGATGAGGAAAAGGGATTCCAAATTGAGGACAATCTACTTCTATAAGATCCAAAGAGCTTTGACACAATTCAAGATTACATCAACAAAACCAATGAGTATAGGGAACTACTTAAAAATTGTGGAAATCCCATGAAGGATGAAAAGTTGATTCATCATATCTTGAAGAGGCTACCTTTAGAGTATGCTTCTTTTGTTTCAAGTTATAATACTCACAAGTTAACCATGGGAAGTGCTTTCCAGAAACCTACATTTGATGCTTTTGCATAAATGTTGATTCTTGAACAATCTCACTTGGTAGATTTGGGAATTCTCACATTATCAAAGACCAAAGCATTGGTGGCTAGTGATGAGAACCAATCAATTCACAGAGGAAGAAGTTCTAACAAAAACAACAAGAAGCAGTGGAAGTAGAAATCACAATCTGAGACACAACAATCCTCCTCATAGCAAGGCAATTCTTCTTCCAAAAAGAAGGGAAGTAATGAAAAGAAGGATAAATTTTTTCATGTATATTGCAAAAAGCCAAATCATGATGAGCCTCATTGCAAGACTAAAAGAATTGATGAGTTGGAAACCTACTCAGAAAGAAAAAAATTCAAGTGCCAGGTACTTCCAAGGATTCAACTCCACCCACTTCAAAAGGAAAAGGGAAAGCACTTAATGACAAATACAAGTTTTTCATTGGAATGGATTCTTGACTTAGGTGCCTCCTATCATATGGGTTCTTCAAAGGGAGACTTTTCATCATTGAAGCAGTCATAGGTACAGCACATCTTTGTGGGAGATGATACCAAAATAGAAGTTGAAGGGAAAGGACATGTGGAGATGGAAAATGAGGAATTCAAAGACATTCTCTATGTTCCAAACCTTAGCTCTAATCTCCTCTCAATTTACCAAATCACTCACCTTGGAGATGGCAACAAAGTTGAGTTCCTTCCATATTCAATAATGGTGTGAAGTCTAAAAGATGATTCATTGGTTGCAGTGGGGAAATTCAATCATGAAAAGAGGCTTTATTCCTTCTCCCACTTTGTGCCTAAGTCTCATTCACATGCCTTGTTAACTCAATATAATTCACAAATCAAACTATGGCATGAGCGGTATGGTCATCTAGCCTTCCACTATCTTCAGCAACTTTTCTCCAAAAATATGGTCAAAGGTCTATCTAACATCAAGTTTTTTAAGGGTGAGTTTTCATTATGTTTAGTGGATATGCATCTCAAAAAGAAGTATGATAAAGGGAAGTCTTCTAGAGCACCAGTTGTTCTTTAGTTGGTTCACATGGTTTTAGTAGGTCCTTTTACAGTAACTTTAGTTAGCCGAGGCTTCTACATCCTTACTTTCATTGATGACTTTTCATACTTCAAATGGGTCTACTTCCTTCATCATAAGAATGAAGTGGTTCATAAGCTTCAAGCCTTCAAGAGTCATGTTCAATAAAAATCAAGGAAATTCATCAAGGTTCTATGAATAGATAATGGAAGCAGATACATGGACAAAAGACTTAAAGACTTTTGCAATCTTGAGGGAATTGATCTTTAGAATTCACTAGCATTCAGTCTGCAAAAGATAGATGTTGCAGCTATGAGGATTAGAACTCTTAATTCCATGGAAAGTTGCATGATTAAAGTCAAGTCTCTTGATCCTACATTAGAAGTCAAAGCTATTAGTAGTGCCACTCACATACTTAATAGGTCTCCTCATAATGCCTTAGACAGGAAGGCTCCTCTTGAGGCATGGTGTGGCAAAAAACCAGTTGTGAGTCACTTCAAAGTCTTCGATTGTCCAACATGGAAAAACCTATCTTCTAGAGGAAACAAGACACCAGCACCTAGGCCTTGTACTTTTATCAGTTATGAAGATGGTTCTAAGGCATACAGAGTTAAGGATTGAAAGACACGTGAGATTTTTTTGGAGAAGGATGTACACTTTGAGGAAAGTTCATCCAACTTATTCTTTACTCCTCTCCACACTTCATACACTATGGAAATCGAGAGTGACACTAGCGATAGTGCTTCAATGGATTCAGATACATGGGGTTCTATAGATAGTTGCAGTGTGAGGTCACAACATTAGTATAGTCCACATGCATATATTGCCATTGTGATAGGTCCAGCATAGTAGGGTACACCTTATCTTCCAGCTTCAGTAATAGGGGATGACTACATAACAAACATTTTTAGGTTTTTTCATGGAGTCACACATAGTAGACTTGGGAGACATCCTTAATGACTTACATCTTCTCTTTGATGAAGATGATACCTCTATAGTTGTTGTGAGGGCTCACTCTAACCTTCATGTCCATTCTCTACATGATTGATATTTATAGGTTGATGTGATTGTGGATCCTTATGAATAGTAATTTTTGGAGGTCTCTTTATTAGTTGAGGAGATAGATGGCTCATTGGGATATGTTCTATAGACATCCTTTTCAAATTTACATTCATTCTTTTCAGAAGTGTTGGAAGGGGCAACCATCATCATCGACACAGGGACACTTGAGCAAGTTTTAAGGCCACTACACATCTTTGGGATTGTACCTTTTCCATTATTTCTTTCAAAGGGGAGGAGCATCATTCTGCACTCATGGACCAACTTCTTCCTTGGAGAAGCAATCACTAGTTGACAATCTTCATTTGGAGGGGGGGGGGGGGGTTGGGGAGGACTACCTTGTCTCTCTTCCTATTCTTTCTTATGGGGGGACTATTTCCTCTTATGAGGTCTTGTTCTTCTCATTCTTCACTACTACATATACTTGATGTGTGTCGTAATGGGGGGATCTTAATTACTCCATCCATTCATGCATCTAGTCTTTTCATCTCTCTTTTTGGGAGAGGGTTTTTCCCATGAGGTTTTCCCTCTTTCTCTGCTTTATGAGAGATTGCATTTTCATTATGTACATGGGTACCTAACATGGCCTATTAGCCGAGACCCATCTTGCATTTCATCCTAGTTTTCATAAGCTTAAGGGCATTCCCCTAAGTTGCATTTAAGGGAGGTGTTGGTATAAATACATATTTATTATTACACTTTACTTAAGTTTACTTAGGTTAATGCATTATTTTATTAAACTACATTATTTTATTATTTATTTTGTGAGACACTTAGGAGCTTGTGTACCTTTATGAGTTGTCATGTTGACAATGCAAAAGTATGCAACTCTAATTCAATGCATGGTGTCTACAACACTAGAGTTTGCATCATTCACTGAGTTGTCATGTTGGTAACACAGTTATTCACACTCCTAATTTATCACATGGTGTTTACAACATAAATTTTCATGCTACACCATTGTAGGCTCATCCTCTCATCATCGTACTTACTTTCGTGCTTAATGGAGGATAACCCATATCTGGTGGACATGTACTTGGTTGTATGACTTATCATGATGTTGATTCCTAGGCATTCTAGATGCATCTTAGAGGCCTTTATATACATGCAATCCTAGTGTACTTTCAAATTGAATCAAATACATATCGATATTCTAATCATACTCTTTCTGGTCTATAGTTGTGCTTGTGTTTGAGTTCTTTATTCTTGGGTGAATTTTTCCCTAAGGAAAATTCTTACAATATGGATAAAAAAATTACTTAAAGGTATGAAGGAAGAAATCACTGAACCTGTGATATTTTATTGTGATAATACAAGTGCTATAAATATATCAAAAAATCTTGTGATGCATACCAAGACTAAGCACATTGCAATCAAGTATTATTACTTGAGAGAATTAGTTCAAGATAAAGAGGTGAAGATGGAATATGTTAACACAAAGAGAAAACATTTGATTTATTTACAAAAGAATTACCTAAGGATGCTCATGAGTATCTAAGAGGTAAACTAGGGGTGATATACCTATCAAAGGCTATCTAAGAAGCATGAGGAGTGCCCTACATCAAACAAGTTGATTGACATAAGTTATGCATTGATGTAGTGGATCTTACTATAGGAGAAACCTAAAGTAATAAAAAATTTAGAGCTACAAATTAATCACAAGCTAGGTGAATGAGGGAGAAATTGAAAATATTC
This sequence comes from Cupressus sempervirens, assembly GCA_028749045.1. Lineage (NCBI taxonomy): Eukaryota > Viridiplantae > Streptophyta > Pinopsida > Cupressales > Cupressaceae > Cupressus > Cupressus sempervirens. The sequence goes on from CM053790.1 coordinate 527,098,826, forward strand.
ATATCTACATATGAAGATGTCACATCTTTGGCATTTTTGTCAAAGAGGGAGAAAGTCTACAAGTGTACTTGTTGATTACATATACCTAGCAAGAGGGAGTCATAAGGATGAGTTATTGATTGTCTGTTGATTAGAATATAATTTTGTAACCTATTCAAAAGATGGAAGTTGTTGATAGAGGGACAGATTTCAATATAAGGAATTATTGTCTTTTTGGTATTTTTTTGGTTGTACTGATAAAGTTTTGTTAGTTTGGTTTGTCATTAATGCCAAAGAGGGAGATTGTTGAAAACAAATTGATACAAGTATGATAAATATGTCTCAATCATTATTTTGTCACTGATGCTAAACCTGCTACTTGTTGGTAAGATAATTTCTTATATGATTTGAGTACTATCATCTATTTGATTAATAAAGAGTATTTGATCAAATGAGGTAACAATAGCACCCCAAGGAAAGGTTGAGTTATGATATGGAAAAGGAGTACAAGGATAAGTTAAGATAGTGATATTATAGTGCATTAATAATCTACTTAAGGTTGTAATAGATGGTTACACTAATTAAGTTTAGAAGAACAAGTTAAATAGAGTTTGTAAGCCAAGCTTGACAATTTGCATAGTAGGTGCCAAGAAAAAAATTAGTTGGAGCTGAGCAAAGTCAATTTCAATGTAAGCCAAGTAAAATAGTTTAAGTGAAGTAAAGTTTAGTTGATGTCGAGCACCAGTAAACTTTAGTTCATGCCAAGTGATTTGATAGAGGATGTCAAGAAAAATAGTATGTGCCAAGCATTAGAAGCCATTTAAAGAAGCCAGTTAATGTTGAGTGTCAACATTATGAGGAAGATTGGAAATTTGATGAACTTGAGTTGCCAAGTTTGATTTCTTAGATTGTGTGAACTGTGTGGAAGATAAGGTTGATGAGTTAGTGGCATAGAATTCATGATAAAGCATTTTGAGTTAAATTCAAAGAGGATTGAAGGAGAAGTTTATAGAAAGGGATGAAATGAAATAGTGGGTAGATTCATTGAATCCTACCTAATCTAACCTAACCCTAAAATGGACGATAGAGGACGAATGACAAAAGATCTTAATTTTCTATTTATAAAGATGTCTAATCAGAAGCAAAGGTTGTCATCTGAGAGAACCTAAGGGCAAAAAGGAGTCCAAGGTATTGCTTCATTTAGTGACCTAAGTGAAGAGACTACATTGGTAAGCAAAGCAAGAAGGCTTAAGGGTATGGATGCTTGAAGGGTGAACAAGCTATTAGAGCTGAAGTGTGTGAAAGCCAAGCATAATGGATGACTAAAACAAAGATCTATAATCTACAAGTGTATTGAAAGTTATTATCAGATCAAGCCTTACTATTACTTTCTAATCATTGTATTAGTATAGGATAAATTCTTTGGATTAAGGTTCACCTAACAGTCATTTGTAAATCTTTTAACCGAGTGACATTCCAAGTGAATGATTCAAAGTCCTCTAAGAAGGCTCACTCCTAACAAGGTGATTGAAATCCTTTAACCAAATCACATTTAATAGTGTGCATTGTAACCTTTAATAGGGTTGGCCTTTCACATGGCATCACTTTAGAAGAGTGAGAATGAGTAGCATATTACTACTGGTTTTTCCCAAATTGGGTTTCCACATTAAATCATTGTGTCATATGTGTTATTGAACTATTATGTTTTAAGTTTATATTTCTAAAAATTTGATTTGATAGTAACCTAAAAGTTTAGGTGATTGCATAATCTAATGGATGCATGCATGATGAAAACAATTTATGGATATGGGTTCATTAAGCTGTGAAAAATTTTAATTGCACATCTAGACCTTTAATAACTGATTCACTAGTGCAAGAGCACCTAAAGTACAAGAACATGAGAAAGTTAAGATTCTTTATTTGAGATATTTAAATCCATTTGAGTCATTTATATTGTATTTGGGTCAAGTTGTAAAGGCTATGAATCCATTTTGTCATAAATTGTAAAAGTTGTCAATTTGCCCTAGATGTCATAGTATGGTCATGAATTAGTCAAGAGGTCAAAATGTGTTTGTAAACCCAAGGAAGAGTAAAAATATTTTAAATGGTGATTAATATTCCATCATAACATGTTTGTAAGGTTGGAACAAGGTTGTGAGGTCAAAATTTCTAAAATGTAAAAGTTGATTAAATGTTACAACTTTAAAACTTTGCAAAAAATGCAAAAAGGGTTAAAGAGTGTAATAAGTTGGTTCTAAAGTTAGTTGTGAAGTTCTCAACTATCAAAAATAATATAAAATAATTTGAATGGTCATTCCAAATCAATTAATGAGAGTAAGGAGAAGAAAGAATCGTTTTGGAGAATTTTGGTGTTTTCAACTATTGCTATTTTGATTGGTTTTTCTGGATTTTTGTTGGTTCTAGGCCTTGTACCACCATGTATGGCCTGGAAATCATGTATAATCTATATATTTTGATATTTTTGCAAATTAATTTTCTTCTCACTTTGTTTTGGAGTAATTTCATGCAGTTTTGAGGAAGTTATGATCATTTTGGTGAAAGTTATTGGTTTTAGATTTGAAAACTCTTGCAAATAGTCATGTTGTAGCATTTGGTATGAACACATATGGATGGTTTAGGAAGTCTAAATGTATTCATTGGAAATATATTTTAATTACCTTACTTTTCCTTTTTTTTTGAGACATTTTTATGCAAAATTGTGAAAGTTATGAAGATTTGAGTGAAAACTAGATTTTAAATGCACTCAATGGAGTTGCAGGCAAAGAGATGGGATTATATAATTATTAATGTATTGGAAAAATTAATAACTTAAATTTTTTGAAGCTAGACTCAAAATTTATAATTTTGAATTGGTTTGGTGTCATTTGAAAAAAAATTTCTAAAAGATATTGGATGCCCTAGGCAGGGTTACATATTTTACTTCTAGTTTTTGATAGAGAAAATGGGTCTTGATACAAAGATGGTAACTTGTAATTGGTTTATTGGATGGGTATCATATTTGAATATGCTTTATTATTCTTAATTTGGAACAATTTCTCTAAAGGGTTTGGCAAGAATGTTCAAGAATGAAAGTTATAAAATTAATGTAATCAGACATAGAGATATGATTGTGTGAATGAAGATGTTGTCTTTATTGGTGTATAATGTCAGGGTTATTTGTTGAAATCTTTGAGATGTTCTTGGTTCCTTGAGGGTGTAAAAGCTTATTGTGAATCCCTTGAGTTGAACTAAGATTCCTTAAAGGTAAATACCGAGGGCTCTGCATCATTCACCCCCCTCTCATTTATTCTAAGGAGTTCCAACATTAAGGATGAGAAAAAAAAAAGTGTGAAGATTTCTATGTAAAGGGATGCATAGGAAATGGTTAGGAGTTATTCCAATGACCTATATGAGAGATGATTGAAGATGAAGTGTAATTGGGTGACCTCATCCACATTGGAAATATGGTCTGCATATAGTGGAAGTTTATGTATGAGGTGAATAGTGATGCAAGAAATGCAACTTGAGATGAGACTCTTTCACCAAATTAATGGAAATGAAAAAAGAAATGGTTGTCAATTTGAGATTGAAGTCCAATTTTATTTAACTTTGGCATAAATCACATTATAAAATGTGCAATGGAAGTCAACAAAAAGAATTATGTGCAGATAATGTTTCGTGAGCTTTCTCTTTGTTCAAGAGAAAGGACGGGAAAATATTGTGATCTATCACAAAGGAGAGAGATTGATACTTCTATAAGAAGGATATTATCTGGGTCTATAAGACTTAGAATAATAGTGATGACACTTCTACATAGTGAGTTGTGTAGATTCAATTTTCAAATCCTCTTAGCATCATAGGAGATTATGTTGGACAATCTCAACCCTACTAGCCACTCCTAGCTGAATTAACTATTTCATTTGGTGGTTGTTTTATAAATGGAGATGCATGAAGAAATGGAAATACCTTTCAATAAAATTATTTCCAATAGTGCATTTGTAACAAATTTAGAAGTCCATGTTTTATTAGGTTACTCACAAAATTATGAAACCAACCATTCTAGGAGGCATGCAACTTTACACTCAAAAGACAAGCATATGACACGATAGTAGAAAGAAATTAGATTCTTTTCCCTAAATTTAAATTTTATAAACTATTTATATAATTTAAAGATAAATTTTAGATTTATGTATAATTAGAAAAAAATAGGTTAGTTAAATTTTTAGTTACAATAATTTTAATTAGATTACTTTATATTTATAATTTATAGACAGTGAGTTTTTATTTTTTATTTTTATAATGAATTTAAAGTATTTTTATATTTATTTAATATTAGGTTCAATAATTTTTTAATTTTTTAAAATATGATTTTAGATTATTAATTAATAAGGAAATACATTTTAAATGTTATTATGGTCTATTATAATGATAAGGATATTTATTTTATGTTATTAAATGAACCATTATTTTTTAGATTAATTATTTTATATCATCATTAATAGAACATGAAATTTCATAAGTGTTGTTATATTTTTCATAAAATAGAATGTTCATAAATTTCTTGTAACAACTGTTAATATTGCATGTTAATCAAGTGGTAAAAAAGCTTTGGAGAACTTAGTGAATATGTCATGATTAATTACCATTTTTACTTACATGAATTTAAAAAATAAAATAAAACTATTTGTACTTACACTGATCAAGGATTGAAATCATATTTATTTCTCTTTTGATTCTTTCTTTACAGTATGTTATATTCTCAAGGGCTCAAGAGTAGTTTACTCTTCCTTAACCAACCCCATGAGGATGATTCATTCTATTCATGGACTCTTATTGCAAGGCATTTATCCAACTAATGTTTTTACCTAACTTTAGTTAAATTTATAATTTCCCATTTGATGTTGCTTACTTGTCCAATTGTTTCAGAGTTTTTCTTAGATATTAAATGAACATCTCCATATGGTAGTATCAATGTGGCCAATCGACCTTATTTTGTACTTGCAAGTAAATACACCAACTAAAGTCAGAAGATCACATTAATCATATGCTATAAATAGCTACATTCAAATGATGTGGAAATAACTAAACTCATGGGTATGTTTGTAGAATAATTATATAATCAAAAGTTTAATCATGAGGTACAAAGAGGCCCATTGAGTATTTTATAAAATACATTCTTCTTATGTGGTTTGTTTTCACCTTTTAATGCACAATGATACATTCAACAATGAAACATCATTGAAATGAATGATTGCTATGGTTGAGTACGTATATCTCACAATAAAGATCTTTCTCTCACTTAATAAAATTAACTATTTGTGAAACAATAACAATAATTTGAACTTCTTTACATATCTGCAAATAAAATTGAACTACATCTACTAATTATATCCATGCCATCATTATTAAAATATAACTAGTCCACTACTACATATTTTGAATTATATTGAATTCATCTCAAATAAATTTCTTTGTTATAGACAATTGTAATTACATTAATTTTTCTTATGTTATATGTCAATGCACACATTTTTTTTTTTGTATTAATACATTTCATTTGTTTCACATGGTTAGAAACATATGGTGCCACTTTCTATTTTAGTGGATGGACCTTAGAAATAAATATCAAATTGAACTTCTAAAGCTACAGTTATAAAAAATATTGAGAATACTTTTCTTGTCATAAAGAGGTGCACAATGATAACAATAGTTAGACCATTCAAATTGTTTGCATTGGACTAATTTAAACTCTTCTAGTGTTACATGTTTCATCAAACTAGACCCCAATAAATAGAAATTTTAAAGTTATAAAGTAATAAGAGAACTCACTTAGATTAATCAGCACAAAAAAAAAGCACAACTAACTCTATTATGGAAATCACAGAGTAAAATAATGCAACATGGTGACCACAAAATCTAGTTCATCATCAAACAAAAAAGAAAAACTCATAACAATGTAGGTCTAACAAATTTCTACATAGAATATATGTACCTTCAAATTGTCAAATTAGTATATGCAAAGGATGTTACGTAACATGTTTGTCCACTCATTAGATAATAATTTTGTGTATAAGATGTTTCAATCTCTTTATTCCTTCCTCTCCTTCTCTACACATCCCTCTCCTTAACCATGATTCAAAGTTCCCACTTTAATTGTGTTTGGATCCATGTTTGTGGAGTCATAACCCATTTGAAGATATCATTTCTTTATTGAGACATTTGATGCACAAACAACATGCACACAAAAATTAGGTGACACCATGTACCATATTAAATTATTTACTTCGAAATTGACTCTTTAAAAAAAAAAAATCAAACATTCACATATCTTTGGCTTACACATTGCGCACCAAGGTGCGATTGCTAGTTTTCTAAATTGTTTATGAATGATATTTAACACTTCTTAGAAATTATTAAACTTATTCATTAACTTATTATTATTATTTTTCAAATTTATAAAATGTTTTACATAAATTTCAATTGATGTAATTATCACTCCCACTTTAATTATTTACAACTACTACTCAATTGGCCACTCTTGACAAATTTCCTAGTACAAGGTTATAGAACATCTAAACATTATAGCCACTTTAACATTGTAAAACAAAGACATTCTCTTGACCACTCTTAGTGTATTACCTATTATAAAGTCCTAGAACATTCAATACTTTTATAATTTTGAAAAAGATACTATTTTGGCCACTCTTAATGTATTACCCCAAAAAAAATCTACATAACTTTTAATTAATATAACCATTGTACTCACTTTAACTTGTTATAACAAGCATTTATGACTGATAAAATGTAAATATCAATTGACATAACGATTGTATTCACTTTTTAAAACAACCATTGAAGTCTCATAAAAATTTAATCTAAATATGATGTAAAAGGATTCTCGACTAGAAAATGTAAGGTCCAAGTCAGAATCCCATTCCTAGGTTATTAAAATGAGTTGTAGATTATTACCAATGCTCATTTGATGGATATGGACAACATGCTACTTCCTACATGTAGTGATTTTAAATTCAATAAGTTGGATGAGCTATAGTTACATGTGTCTTGTGCAAGAGAAGATATTTCTCATTTTTTATTTCGTACATTCATATGTAGATATTGTAGTGAGCAAGTTAATGGTTTTCAAGTCAGTCTAGAATTCTTCAAATCTGGAAAAGCTAGCAAGTTATGGGAAGAATTGTCTAAAATTTAACACTTATTTTGTGATAAAAGATTGTCTTTACAAGAAGAAAAGGGATTATTCAAACTTTGTGTTTGATGACAAACTAGATCATCTTCTAGTTCTTGAATTAGTAGTCCAAGAATATGTTCTTGATTTTTATCACTCAAAAATGTGCTCTGCATTTTATGTCCAAGAACTCAAACATAAACACGGACCTTGCAAAAAAATATAAACTAGAAAATAAACTTAATACACTAATAAAGCCAACTTGAGGTGGATTACGTTTTACATTTTTGTATCATAAATACTCTAACAAGTCATTGTTAGCTAAGACCAAAACGTTACATGTAGATATTCCTAACATTTTTTAAAACCAAAAATTGAGGTTCTATAATTTGAAATCTTTTAGTAAATAATAATTCAATAACAAATTAATGAGACTAACCCAACTATCATGCTCATATTGAATGGAGCATATGTTTGACTCAAATGTAACTGGGTTTACACCTACTAGTTTAACAAAAGAAACAGATATAGGAACCAATCTTCATATCATAAGATTTAAATTTAAAAGTGAAAAGGTTGTTGAAATTAGGTTTACATATATTATTGACTTTTGGGAAATCTTCATAAGATTTAAATTTATAAGTGCGAACCCATTTGTAAATGACAAAACAGAGTTTCTAGAAGTTGAAATCAAAGACTGATTTGCATTTTTTTTCATAGCAAAAGACATGGAGGTGTAAATTCAAATGAACATTATGTGGCATACTATTTTGATATTATATTTTTGGAGGTGATCCAATATTAGTATAAATATCTTAAATAAATTTATTTAAAGAATATCGATAGATATCCAGTATGAAATGATGATTTATTTCTCCAAACATTATAATTTTAACAAATATTTTATGTGATGTTTATTAAATAATTTTTTTAAGAATATTATATTTATAATGAAATTAAAAAATATGATGTGTAGATGGTTGTCAAATTTAATATAGAGAGATAAAAGTTAACACTAACCCACTCACACCATCCCACTCTACTCCACCTTTTCTGCCATTGTAGACTATCTATTGGCATTAATTAATGATCTAGAAGTTTTCTATATATGGAAAGAAGATATGAATGAAGCACATGGGTAATATAGCTATATTGTAAGAAATACCATTCCCATAAATTGATACCATCTCTTATATTTTTGCATATTTCGAATGCATTACCCAAAAATGCAAGGATGACAAAGAATGATAACACTTAATAAGCATCTCCTGATATAATTTGCATTGAAGAATGAAATGATGGTAATTTACAAATATATTACTACCACAACAGAATGTTCCTACTAAAAAGATCATCAAAAATAAGAATTGTTAAGTTTCTTGGAACCACATAGTGTTGATTTTTAGCGTTGATTTTGTATGAAGCATTGTAAGGAAAACATTGTACAACAAGACAAGAGTAATTTTAGATCATTTGCAAAGATCTTACTTGAAATTTGATAGGAATTTCTTCCTAGCTTGGAGTGAAGTATCATAATGATGCAAATTCTCTAAGTGAATTAGAATCAGGTGATATCAATGGGTGCATAAATAGATTATTGAAAGAATGACAATGATTGAATGAAATCTTAGATGTTCATAGGCATTCATAAAAAATTTTAATGCCATGTTTTTATACATTGTTATCAATTGCAAGTTGCATAATTTTCTTCTACGAAATTATCTCTTTATGAGTATTTTACTCATCAATAATCGTGTCCTAAAGAATCAAATGCAAAATTAGATTTTACACCTTCATAAAATAACAACATCTAATATTACTAGCCAATGCCAAATATAATAGAATTTAGGTTTTCAATATAGTTGGATTGTCTCTGACATATGAGGTGTGTTTACCTCACATCATCAAAAACTCTATTCTTACAAATATGAATGGAATAGTCATTGTGTGATGTTTGAGATGTGTTTAACTAACATCATTAGAAACTCTATTTTTAGAGATATAAATAGAATATTGAACAATTAGTATGCAAATTTAAAAATATGAATTGGCATAATCATTGTACCCACCTTAACTTTACACTAACAATGTTAATATCCACACAAATTTAATCTGAACACATCAAAATCATAGGTGAAGAATTTTTTTTTTCACAGAATGGACATTGAACAAACTGATTGCTCCAAAGTACCCTAGTGAATAAAATAGTGTACAAGAAGTGCGTCCGATCGTGATTTAAAAAATGCGACAAAATAAAAGGGTGATTGAAACCATCAAATAATCATAGAGGAAAGATCACTTCCTAGTAGAAATGTGCCCCTGAATATTGACCAGGAGAAAATGGAAGGAAATTCTATAGAAAGTGTGCCACTACTTATTGCAATAGGGCCAAACAATCAAGTGGCTCTGCTTATTGCTAGATAACAATCAGACTATAAGGTTACAAATTCAGGTAGAATGTAGAATTCATTTCCAAAGCAAGGGAGGTCAGTCGAGTTAATTATACATTAATCATGGGTGTAGCAAGCATTTTCAAGTCTGTAGTCATAATTGTAATCATCCTCTCCATGGGCTGTTGCGATGGAGGGAACTACTACAGAGTAGACCTGATCTACAGAGAGTCTGCCCAGTCTCTTCTAATGAAATCCCTCAACCTAACGAAGCCTAAAATAATTCATCTATCTATGGAGTGGAGTTTGTTGGAAATTAAATGTCAACACCTGCAGGTTGTCCTCGAGCCCCATGCCCATCTACCCTATTAGGTCACCGCAGGCATCCATGGTCGGCAGGCATTTATTTTTGGTAGGTAAGTTTTGAAATTTGAACATTGAGAGAGAAAGGAAGAATGTGACAAAAATGAATGTTTCTATGTTCATTTAAGAGAGTTTTGTAGATCAAGCAGATCAGAGAAAAGTTGCAGAGCTGAGTAGGGAAGGAAGAAGGAAAAAAGTTTGTGCCTGCAGTTGCATGTGTTTCCCCTCCTCACTCAGTAAGTTTGTTGTTGTTTGGATTTGTCTTATTGAAGCAGTGATTTCTCCAGGCACCATTGTATGCAACCATTAGAGTTGCAGGTTTAAAAGTTTATTGAAGTTTGAAGTATTATCAATTTAGGGTTTTCTAGTTGAAGCCGAATGCTCCCAGATTTTGTAATAGTTTAAATCTTAGTTGAATAGAAAAGGAAGTAGGCATACTTGAATCTATTGTTCTTCCTCTTCTATTCATTGCATTTGACAAGTTTGGTTGAAAGGTTAAAGCTTTGGCTTTCTAGTTTTAATGGTGAAAGCATTCACGTTGAAATATTTCCTAAGTTATAATTTTTAAGTTTGAAATAGAACACTTGGCATCCTCTTTCTTAGTTGGAGCCGAGCTCACTCGACATCCATTGGTGTTGAGCATTTCCTGTGTGTATGTCGAGCTCTTCTTGTGCTAAGCATTTTTCTTCAAGTGTTGAGCTCCTCTTTGTATCGATCTCACTTGACACCTGCTGCCTGTCATTCAGCATCTGTTGGTGCTGAGAAAATTTCCACTCAGCACATTCACATGTCGAGCAAAATTGGCACTCGACAATTGTGAGTTTCGAATAAAATTTTTAGGTTTAGGGTTGAGTTGTGAGTGTTAAATTAATTTTTTAATATATTTCTCACATGGTATCAGAGCTTTGAGGCCCCACATCCATAGTGAGTTAGGGAATTTATTTTTTCTTGGGATATTTGACATGGCAATAGATATAGGAAAGATATGGTAGTAGCCACCATCCTTTAATGGACAAAATTATGATACATGGGCAAAGAAGATGAAGACCATAATGGTTGCAAATGATTTGTGAGTGTTTGTGGTCAATGGATTCAATGATGTAATAGACCCAACTCAGTATGCTACTCTCACAAATGCACAGAATACTCATTTGAAAGAGTCAAGGAGGAAGGATGCTAAAGCATTAAGTCTTATTGAAGCAGCAATGACAGAGACAATTTTCCCAAAAATTGCAATAGAAAATTATGCAAAGGAAGCATGGGATATCCTTGAGATGAACTTCAAAGGGGAATGATAAAGTTCGTATTATAAAGCTATAGAACATTAGGAGGGAGTTTGAGAACCTTCAGATGAAGGAGAATGAATCGGTTGCAGACTTCAGTTCAAGGACCTCCACTATAATTAATCAATTGAAGTCAAATGGAGAAGACTATCAAGAGCAGAGGATAGTGGAGAAGATATTGAGGAGTTTACCTCATAAATATGACAATTTGGTCATGACCATAGAAGAGGCAAAAGACCTTACTGTTTTGACAATGGATGAGTTGATGGGTTCTCTTCAAACCCATGAGCATAGGATCAATAGATCTACATCTTCTACTTCCCAAGAGCAAGCATTCAAGGCTTAGTCAAATCCAAGAGGAAGGGGGAGAGGAAAAAATGGCTTAGGTAGGAACTCTAAAGGTAGAGGTTGAGGAAATGGAGGACAAAGAAATGCTACAGTAGAAAGATCAGGAAGAGTAGATGGAGCAAGTAGCTTACAAAATACTTCAAGAGGAGGTAAGAAAAACTCTAACTCAAATAAGCATAATGTAGAATGCTACTACTATCATAAATATGGGCATTATGCAAATGAATACTAGAAGAAGTAGAATGATCAGTCAGGACAAGAAAATGTGGTTGATGTGAAAATGGGAAGTGGAGCCAATGCTGCTGCCTTCATCATGTGTAATGTTGGTGAAGAAGGAACCCCTGAGGTTTGGTACCTTGACAATGGATGTAGCAACCACATGAGTGGAAATGAAACCTTGTTTTCATTCATTAACAAGAGTTTCAAATTAGAAATTAAGATGGGTAACAATAGAACCCTACCAGTTGTGGGCAAAGGATCTATTATGGTCCGCACCAAGAAAGGTGAGAAGAGGGAAATACAAAATGTGTATTTTGCCCCTAGTATGAAGCATAATTTGATGAGCATTGGTTAGCTCATTCAAAATGGATACAAAGTGTTGATGGAGAATGACACGTGTGTCATTCATGAAAAAGATGGGAGCAAGAATTTACTTGCAGCAGTTCAAATGACAAAGAAGAGAATGTTTCCCTTGAGAATTGAGACATGTTTCTCATCTCAAGTTGGTGCTGCACCTCCCACACAATTAGCACTAAGGAGTGTGATTGAAGACCCCTCATGGCTATGGCATCTCAGGTATGGTCATCTTGGCTATGCTGGTTTAAATTTTCTATCAAATAAAAGAATGGTAGATGGTTTGCCACGTGTAGGCAATTCTTGTCACAAGTGTGAGGCTTGTATTTTGGGTAAGCAACATAGGCTTCCCTTTAATTCTAGAAATTCTAGGAGGGCTAGATATCCATTACAGTTAGTGCATACAGACCTAGTCGGTCCTATGCAAGTTACTTCCATTGGGGGGAGTACTTATTTCATGACATTTATTGATGATTTTAGTCGTAGGACATGGGTGTATTTCTTAAAGAATAAATTTGAAGCATTTGATAAATTTGTAGAATTTAAAGCCCAGGCTAAAAGAGAATGTGGAAACTATATCAAGGTCCTTAGATCAAATAGAGGAGGGGAGTATACCTCCAATTCTTTTGTAAATTTTTATAAGAAACATGGCATAAAGAAAGATCTCACAACCAGCTATACACCACAGCAGAATGGAGTGGCTGAAAGAAAGAATAGGACCATTGTAGAAATGGCAAGGAGCATGATGAAAGAGAAAGGTCTTCCAACTGAATTTTGGGGAGAGGCTATGGCAACAACAGTTTACCTAATTAATAGGTGTCCTACAAAGGTAGTCCATGAAAAATTCCAATGTAAGCATGGTCACAAAGAAGATGGATAGTTGAACACTTAAGGTTGTTTGGATGTGTTGCATATGCACATGTACCTAAAGAAAAAAGGCAAAAATTGGATGACAAAAGTGTGAAATGAATTTTCATAGGGTATAGCTCAGAATCAAAGGCATACAGATTGTATGACCCATTGAACAACAAGATGATACTTTCAAGAGATGTGGAATTTCTTGAAAATCAGTCTTGGTATTTTTCAAGAGTCACCAAGAACTTCAAGTTAAGTGCCAATTATGAATGAAGAGGATGTTGATGAATAGCAAGAATAAGGAGCAAGCAGAAGAAAAGGCAAGCAGGTTCAGACATTGCCGAGCTCCTCTAGGCATGATCAAGTGTCAGTGCCAAGTACCAGTGAAGACCGAGCTGGTCAACAATGTAGCAGCAGTGAAGATTCTGATCCCACACTCTTCTCCCTATTACCAAGAAATACCAAGAGTCTTAGGGATTTATACCAAGATGAATGGTATGAAGATTATGATGAGAGTGTTAATTTTGCATTATTTTCTCATAGTGATCCAATATATTTTGAAGAAGCTATTAAGGAGAAGAAATGGTGTAAAGCCATGGATGAGGAAATAGATGCTATAGAAAGAAATGAGACATGGGAGCTAACTGATTTGCCTCCCAAGAAGAATGTGATTGGAGTGAAATGGGTCTACAAGACCAAATGCAATCCTAAAGGCAAGATTGATAGGCATAAGGCAAGGCTGGTAGTCAAGGGCTACAAATAGTAGTATGAAAGAGATTATGATGAGACTTATGCCTTGGTTGCAAGAATGGAAACTATGCATGCTATCATAGCAATTGTAGCTCAGCACAAGTGGAAGGTATTTCAAATGGATTTGAAGTCCACCTTCCTTAATGGTGTATTGAAAGAAGAAGTATATGTGGAGCAGCCACCTGGTTATGAATTTGCAGGTGAAGAGAACAAAGTATATTGATATAAGAGAGCTCTTTATGAGCTCAAGAAAGCTCCAAGGGCATGGTATAGTAGGATTGACTCATATTTGATGAGCAATGGCTTTAGCAAAAGCAATAGTGAGCCCACTCTTTACATCAAGGCAACAGATGGTAATGTATTGATTGTTGTCTTGCATGTAGATGATTTAATTTTTACTGGTAATGATAAGGCTCTAATTTGTGAGTTCAAAGAGGCCATAAAAAGTGAATTTGAAATGATAGACCTAGGTCTCTTGAAGTACTTTCTAGGCATAGAAGTGAAACAAATACATGATGGCATTTTCATCTCTCAAGAAAAATATGCAAGGTAGATCTTGGAGAGATTTAAAATGCAAAATAGTAAGGCAACCCCCACACCAACAACAGTAGGATGAAGTTGAGCAAGGAAGACTCTAGCAAGAGAGTGGATCCAACACTATACAAGTGTATGGTTGGAAGTCTAATGTATTTGACTGCAACTCGGCTAGACCTAATGCATGCAGTAAGTCTGATTTCTAGATTTATGGAAACACGAAAGGATTCCCATTAGCAAGCGAGAAAAAGGATCCTAAGGTATGTGAAAGGTACCAAGGGATTTGGAATTTTTTATACTGCAAATGATGATTTCAAGTTGGTTGGTTACATGGATAATGATTGGGCTGGAAGTATAGATGATAGGAAGAGAAATTTTGAATATATGTTTCATATGGGATTGGGTGCAATTTCATGGGCATCCAAGAAGCAACCTATTGTTGCTCAATCTACAGTAGAGGCTAAATACATAGCAGCAAATGTAGTAGCATGTCAAGCAATTTGGCTAAGGAGGATCTTGACAGATTTGAATGAAAGGCAAGAGGATGGAACCACAATTTATTGTGACAGCATCTCATCAATTACATTGTCCAAGAATCCAATCTTCCATGGGAGAAGCAAACATATAGAGATCAGATATCACTTCATCAGAGAGTTGGTGGAGATTGGAGATATCAAAATGAATTTTTGTAAGTTTGAGCAGCAGCTAGCAGACATTTTCAAAAAGCTATTAGGAATTGGAACTTTTGTACACTTAAGAGAGAGTCTTGGTGTAGTTGATTTGGATTAGATGTGATCCTTTTTTGTTTGGCTCAGGACAAAGGGGGAATGTTGGAAATTAAACATCAACACCTGCAGGTTGTCCTCAAGCCCCACGCTCATCTACCCTGTCAGGTCACCGTAGGCATCCATGGTTGGCAAGTATTTATTTTTGGTAGGTAAGTTTTGAAATTTGAATGTTGAGAGGGAAAGGAAGAATGTGACAAAAAGTAATGTTTCTACATTCATTCAAGAGAGTTTTGCAGATCAAGTAGATCAGAGAGAAGTTGTAGAGCTGAGCAGAGAAGGAAGAAGGAAAGAAGTTTGTGCCGACAGTTGCATGTGTTTCCCCTCCTCACTTAGTAAGTTTGTTGTTGTTTGGATTTTTCTTGTTGAAGTAGTGATTGCTCCAGGCACCATTGTATGCAGCCATTAGAGTTGCAGGTTTAAAATTTTATTGAAGTTTGAAGTATTATCAATTTAGGGTTTTCTGGTTGAAGCCAAATGCTCCCAGATTTTGTAATTGTTTAAATCTCAGTTGAATAGAAAAGGAAGTAGGCATACTTGAATCTATTGTTCTTCCTCTTCTATTCATTACATTTGACAAGTTTGGTTGAAGGTTAAAGCTTTGGCTTTCTGGTTTTAATGGTGAAAGCATTCACGTTGAAATATTTCCTAAGTTATAATTTTTAAGTTTGAAACAAAACACTCGGCATCCTCTTTCTCAGTTGGATCCGAGCTCACTTGGCATTCATTGGTGCTAAACATTTCCTGTGTGTGTGCCGAGCTCTTCTTGTGCCAAGCATTTTTCTTCAAGTGTCGAGCTCACTCGGCAACTGCTGCTTGTCACTCAGCACATTCACATGTCAAGAAAAATTGGCACTTAGCAATTGTGAGTGCCGAGTAAAATTTTTAGGTTTAGGGTTGAGTTGTGAGTATTAAATTAATTTTTTAATATATTTCTCATAGAGCTAAAGGCAGGTGGAAAGGTTGCAGGCGATGTCAAGAGGAGGAGCGAGCAACTATTACAGCCCACTAATCACAGGTGACGGCAGATTCATAATGTAGTTGGGTGTAGAGAGTCCATCTCCGCTGCTGTAGCACCTCATCCCGAACATAGGCAGTGATCGCATTTGGCTGCAATGCAGACCCAAGTGCACAATTTGTTATAATCAAATCTCCCATTAAATTGGCTTTTATCAAAGTGGTAATCTGATTGAAGCCTTTTCAAACTAAATTTACCAACCTCATTTTATAAGAATGATGTTGAAAGTTATTTTGTCTTAGTGAATATTTTACACAGGGTCCAAAAATTACTTGTAGTGGGCTCCCTTAACTGAGGTGGTGATTTTCAACACTGATCATGTTATTTTGCTTGATAGATTGACACTACCTACTACCAAGTGCATTGATCTCTCTCTCTCTCTCTCTCACTCACTTAAATCATATATATATATATAATATTTATTGTTAGAATTTAAATCTATATATGTATACATTTTTGGTTTTGGTAGTATATCATTTCACTTTTTGGAAATGTTATTTGTTTTCATTAGAAAAAAATAGAAAACCTTAGAAATTTATTAGATAACATTAAATATCACCATTAGAAAATACTCAAGGTAGTTTCATTTTATGTATATTTTCTACTATATTAAAAAAAATAGAAATCCTTAGAAATTTACTTATGAAAGCATTAATTTTTTTGGTTTTTTGAAATCAAAGCCAAGGTTAATTATTATTAGTTGTTACGATTAGTTATTATTTATTAAGCTCGATTAGACTTGAACCCAAAACCTCCCAAACAAGAGGATCATAATTTACCATTGTGTTGTAGGCTTTTTCTTGGAGTCTAGATTATCTACTAGTATTTATTTTGTTGTAATTAATTATTTTTCTGTGTTAAGATTGTGTAGACTTGCCCAAAACCTCTCCCATGAGAGGCTCATGAATTTTCATTGTGTTGTAGGCTCTTATCTTATGCAAGGATGTTCTTTACTATTAAATAGGATTTAATTATTGTATTGTATGTTTTTTAGAAAATTGATAATAAAAAATTTAAGAATCTTTAGATAATCTCTCTCTCTCTCTCTCTCTCTCTCTCTCTCTCTCTCTCTCTCTCACACACACACACACACACACACACACACACACACACACACACACAATACCATAAAATAGTTTAATGTTTAAACCTAGTTCATTTTTTAGGCTATTTTTGACACAAAAGTCTACACCACTACTTGAGGTATGACCCTCAAACAACCTTGTGTAACATGGAAAAAATCTCAAAAGTGTGGAACTTTACAATTAGAGATTGAATCTCTAGGAAAGGCCAACTTCCTTAGAATATGGGTGCACCTAACTAAGACTTAGAGGGAAAAGGGAGAAGGAAACAAAAATTCTAAATTCTAAAGGGGAAAATATGATGACACACTAGATAGATTGTTGATTTTCTTCTTCTAATAATTGCACTAAAATCCAATACACCCTACAAGACATACCACTATTTGTATTCTTTCAACCTCAAAACCATAAAATAAGCCAAGATATCAACATAACCATGCAAGGAATACAATAGATTCAATTTGACACATTAGTTAATTGAAATGACCATAATCATAAGGTTTTACAATCGCCAAAATACACCAAAAAAATGAGGCATAACAAATTGCAAAAATTTACTTAGATGAGAATGGATGGAATAACAATATTTTCCAATGAATAAGAGACAAAATCATTACAGAGAATAAATCTGCAAAAGGTTAGAGAAAAGAGATCCTCATAATAACAACAAAACTTTCCTTTGTAGGGTGCAAGTGTAACCCAAATAAAACCTTGAGTTCAAACTCCAACAACAATGGAGTTGAGGTGTAGACAAGAGAAATAAATAAGAATTAGAAAGAAAATATAATCATGAAGTACAATTTCCCACTTGAAGTGACACGAAGGGCGAAAGAAACAAGGCATCCAACTGCAAGAGATTAAATCACTGAAATCTAATCATTTTATGCATTAAAGAGGCATGGAGTGCATTGGCATCATGTACAATAGAACCTAAGAAGTAGTTGGGCATTGAAGAACCAGCTTTAATAGCATTCCATGGAACAAAATGTGGAAAGGATAACAAGATGTGTTATCCACCTACAACATGTAGGGCTGATCGTGAGAGGGAATATGATCTTCCTACAATTGAATGTTGGTCATCAATTAAGGTCTTCTTGAAATGGATGACCCAAATGCATCGTGAATCCTCCCCAATGAAAGATTAAGTCACATATGTCGATTTAGATTCTCCCTTTGAGATGAACAATTGAGATGTAATGAGCAAATCCCCAAGATGGGCTAGATCCAACAACTATCATGCAATTCTAGGCTTCAAAGCCTCATGGAGAATACACAATGTGAAGAAATGTCAGAATGATGACACTTGGCAATATTTTACACTATGTAAGATGAGTAGACCATCTCACAAGAACCTACGAGCCATTGATGTGCTTGTTGTTTAATAGATTAGAAGACAATCTTTTAATCTTCTATTGAATCTCCACCATTGACTTATGCATGTGCAAGTTGGGCTAACAAACAAGTGTTGGAGATGGGACCCTCCACCACGTGGTACAATTTCAATCTTTGGAGCTTTGTGGAGACTCTGTAACATGAAGAAATACCACGATGGAGACATGTGAAAGCATCTCACACTTTCAGGGAGATGGGTAGATAGCTTGTGAAAACATGAGAGCCATTAGATCTCATCTAAAAATAATCTATCCCATTGAAAATTTCTCTGATCAGATATCATTGATGGGCTAAATAGAGGCAAAAATAGCCAACAATTATCACTTTTTAGAAAAATCCTTGACACAACCTATGAAACCACTATTATGTTAGGGTATATGTAGAGTGTAATACCCCTCCTTTACTATCATTCTAGACTTAGTTGTTAAAGTTCTATATGACTCTTCTATAGATGTGTTAGCCCTTATTTAATATTTGAAATGCAATACTTTGATATGCTGAGAAATTCATTATGTTAGATTGTAACAACTTCTTACTTGCAGTGTTGATGCTTTAATTATTCTTAGTTAGTTAATGAAATTACTTTTATGACAATTTCATATGGCATGTTTTAAAAAGATGTTTATTATGTCCTCATGATGATGAGATGTTCATGTTAGAATATATATATATATAAAATTTACTATTATACTTACCTCATACTTGCATGTGTATGATGTGTGTCTATTTTACATTTATGTTTGACATGCTTGATATGGTTGAGGGAGGGAGTTGTAGTCAACTACTAGCCAAGATCTATACGATATACCACTCCTTGCCATTGCCTATTTAGTTTATATACACATACATGCACATTCTTTCCTTTTATATAGGATTGTAGGTACCAGATATCAACTTCCCTGAATTGCTAGGATGAGTGTGCCCTATCACAATAACTCAATGGTAAGAATGGGGAGATAATTTTCAGGTCCAATTCTAGCCATCACCTAATTACTTGTCCTGAGAAGGAGGACATGTATTTGACTTTCTTCCCTTTTAAATCCATGATTTTATCTTTTCTTGTGTTGTTTAATTTTGAGTTTTGGTCAGTTTTGGTAATGTTGCTTTTATGTGGATTTGACAATGTGAGTTATTTTGTGAATGATTCAATTATAAAATTTGAGTTAGTCATATAGTATTGGGAATTATTAATTATTATTTGATTAAAAATAAAATATTAAAATATGAGAATATTTAATTAATTAAAAACTAATTAAATATGTTCTTTAATTTTAAAAAAACTTAATTTGGAAGTCTAAATTTGGGAAATTGATTAAAGAGAAATTAAAATATGATGATATTTAATGAATTAAATATGTGCTTCAGTTCAAAAGATTTAATTTAAAAGTTTAATTTAAGAAGTTGGATCAAAATATAATTAAAAGATTAAAGATTTAATATTATTTTATTATGATTATATATTTAATGATAATTAAATTAGAGTTGTATTTAAATAATGAAATTTAAATATTATTATTATTTTAAACAATAAACTATGCTTTAAATAATGCTTGCACTAAATAATAAAGTGGAGGAAAAAAATAACATTTTAATTTAAAAGTTCTTTAATTGTGCATAAAAGGATTAAATAATTAAAGTAAATTATCATTTAATAAAGTTAGTGGCTCTTAAAATATTGGAGAATAGAAACTCTAGTTAGGGTTATTAGAGGGTTTGTAGTTCATTTGAGGGACACATAGGTTTTAGGGAGCAAAATTCAAAATTGGATCAAAAAAATTGTTGAAAGTTTCAAAGGGTTTAGATCTGCATGTGTTCACAAATTGTTTCAAATTTTAGATGTGGTTTTGAGGAAGGGTTTGAAAATCTATTGTAAAATTTTATTAAAAGACCTATCTACTTTGTGTCTTCTTGGATGCTTGTATAATGTTTATTAATTTACTGTTTTGATTTTTGGATAAAGAATCATGTTGTAGATTTTGAAAAGGATAACTTATTAATTAAGAAAGTTTGATTAAGGAAAATTGTAGAAAAATATTATGATGGTATTATTTAAAAACCCTTTCTAATATAAGGAAATTTTGATTATAGAAAATTGAAAGAAAACAATAAATTGAACAACCAAGGTTTCAACTTTAAACTTGTCATTACAACCATGTGATTATCATGAATTTTCTAAATAAAGATAAATATTATAATTACATCTAAAATAGTTTATTGACAAAATTTATTGGTAAAAATAAAAGATTAATTGAGAGAAAAGCATGTTGTAGCTAAGTTGATGCATGCATGTGAAAACAAATATACTAAAGATAGAAAACTATGTATATTATGGTTGCATGATTTGACAAATCAAAGGAATGTGAAAATAGTGATTGCATGTTTATTTTTATTTTATAATTTAATTTTTAGATTTATTTATTTTTAAAAAATTAAAAACTTTTTTATGATTAATTATTAAAAAATATTTATTTTGAAAATTAAATAAATAAATACTATTTATTTTCTTACTAGTAGGTTTTTAATAGCAATTACTTTTAAAACTCTTAGTGGGTTATTATATATTTATTAATGCAAGTGGGGTTACAAATTAATAAATATATAATTATAATTTTTTATATTTTAAAAGAAGTTAAGGTGGAATTCACTTTGTAATCACATAGTTAATAACTATTTAACTTTATGAGAGAAATTGTAAATAATTCAATTAAATATATAATTTAATCTCAGTTGCTTGATGAATTAAAGGAAATAGTAAATGTTAAGATTAGACTTAAATAAAAGTCATATTAATGTTTTGGAAAAATGAAATTGATATTAATATTTAGTCCAATCTTATACATTTATGTTATTAATTAAATCATTTATGATTTAAGATTATTTAAATTAATAACATGATAATGTTGCATGATATTTTATATGCATTAAGAAATTTGACATTTAAATACTTATTGATTTAAATAAGTATATTAGTATAAAAATTTATATTAACATGTATATTCTTACTTTATTTCTAAACACATTCTTATGACCCAAACTAAACAAGAGAAATCGATGGAATTAACATATGGCTGAAAATTATGTGTTTTCTTATATTCTATTTATAGCCTTGTGATGTTTATATTCATGATGATTTTCTTTGCGAGTTGTTTAGTTGGTCAAGTTAGGATGTGCACCATAGGCATTTTTGAGATTTATTTTATAATTATTTGACTAGATGTCATGATGCATTTTATGATTGAAATTGAGAATTCTTTTATGAGATTTCTTTTGATGAACATTTACAAGAACTTCGATTTTGAGAACCAATGTTATTTTTGGGTTGCCTATTAATGAACCAAAATTGATCAGTATTACTTTTATGATATGTGACACAATTATGGATTTTGAGTTTTAGGAAGGTAGTCTAGGTGCATGTTTATGGGAGTGGCTTGCAATGGGGGTAAAGGCCCAAAGTGGCTACTAGGGTAACTCATTGTAAGTTGTGTAATAAGTGATAATATAGTAATTTAAAACATTTAGACACACATTAAAAAGATAAGCTAGAGATATAACCTTGCCCATGCCTTGAGTGCTTGAATAGGCTAAGGATGGGAATGTGATGATACCTAGTGAGAGGCATGACTAGTTTTCCTCATCTTTATGAGAGGGTATTCTAGTTTTGCATGTGTCATGTTGAGAGTCTAGGGTCCAAAGTGGCTAGTCTAGGGTAACTCAACTCTTGAGATTCTAGGGTCTAGTGAGATACCAGTCCAAGGTAACTCTAGTAGTTTGACTATGTGATGGCACTCTGTAATATGTAGCATGAGTCTCCATGATATTTTTAATATTTTCCTCTAGTAGTGTACTTGTTGGATATTACTTTTGATGGGGTATTTATTGTGAGTTGTTACTAATTGATTGGATGTTATTTATTGTTGGCAGTTGACTTTTATTAATGAGTGCCATCTATTTATTAATGTACTTATTGTTGGATGTTCTTATTGTTGGTGATTTTCTTTTATTGATGATGGTTGTTATTTATTGATTATTATACTTGGTATTTGTATGTTGACTTTGTATGTGGCATTGGTATTGTATTGAGTGTCTTTTTTATTTTGATTGTCTCTTCTTCTTGAGTATTTTGTGATATCCTTGAGGTAGATTTGGCTATCAGGATTCCTTACCTAGGATTATTTTGTGATTTGATTATATGTGTGTGGATCATACATTATCTCTCTTGCACGCCCTCAGATTTGTAGATGTTGGATGATTGTTGGTGCAATTGTACCACTATCATTCTTATTCTTATCTCAAAGACTTCTATTCGATCGATGTATGTACATGCTATCATGTATCTTATATTTTGATGTGCTTGTATCTATTCTTAAATACCTTGCAACATGCGTAGTGGATGTTATTCATTAGATGTATTTCATTGTATCAGTTACTTTTATGCATTTTCTTACGAGATGATGTATCTATTATTGCTTTATGAGTATGAAACATTGTACTTGAGGCTTAAACTAATTATTATAAACTTCTTAAATGTGACTCGATGTGAAGGAACCCTTGAAGAATGGAAAACTATATTTGTAATTTCTTATGTGTACTTGATGTGTATCTTTATATTTCTTCCACATTGTTCTCTTATGTTGTTAAATTTTTTTTTTTTAAATTAGTTCAATAAACTTTGTAACATATTAGGTTTATTTCTTTTGGGTCTTGAGCAGGGTGTTAGATAAAGAGCTACTCCTCATTAGTACTCAACATACCTATTCCTATGGATAAACATTAAAAAGGAGATCAATAATAATTTATCCCTCTTAGTATACATAAGAGATATAAAAAAAATACATCATGCACTTTGTCTACACCAAGGACATGAATAAGAGGCAATTTCCACTTTTTCTATTCCAATGACATGATACAACAAAACTTATTAACTTAGTTTACAGTGTGAATATGAGAATAAGACATAATATCTACTTTTTGTACACTAAGGATATGGAAAAATATTACCATAAACACCTAAAGAAATATTAGGATGCTTATTCAATTGTAAACACTTAAGGAAAGAAACCTAAGTAAACACAAAACCAAGGGCCAAATAATAAGTTGTTTGCTTGACAACTTTTCTTAGAGCCCAAATGCCCATAGAATCTATCAATAATATATAAGAATATGAGGAATACTCAAAATACTCTAAAAATATCAAAATACCAAATTCTAGAAAAATTTGGCAAAGGACAAAAATTAAGATTTTAACATCAAATGGGTGATTTCGATAAACGATAACTAGTATCCAAACTATTAGCAATCTATTATGATAGGAAAATCCTATTACCATCCTAGACTATTACAACATCCACCAATTCAGTCACTCCATATATGACGATAGAAAACACTTGGATAGTACACAAAATGATGTGCTTCAAAAAATCCCAAAAATTAAACTTAAAATCTAGTTACAAAATTAAAACCCATTTTTTCTAAAGACTCAACTAACAAAAAAATCTAATAAAATTCTACTTCTAGACACACATGGAGACATAAGAAGCATAAACATCACAAATCCATAAGTTTCTAAATATACAAAGTTGAAAGATGTATAAGGACCCAATTAGACAATAAAATATAATGAGATAATGGGAAAATACTAATTCTCAACTCACAAAATTAAATAATTTTATTTAGTTTAAAATTGTGGCTCAAATCATAAGATATAGAAATATCTACCTCGTACAAAGGGGAAAATATGAGAATTGAGAGAAGAAAATAAATTCACCATGACAATCAAAATATGTAAACAAAAATGATAGAAATAGTGACACAAATGCAATGAGCAACTACACAAAAAAATTTGATGAACAGATTAAACCTAAAAAGAAAAAAGATTAAATTTTCACTAATGCAAATTAGAGCAAAATCTTGATTTCTCAAAACATAAAATGTGGAAATTAACTCTTTTCCAACAATATAAGTCACTTTTGTCAAAAAGGTTTAAATAGAATCACATTATAAAATTAAAGAAAACTTAAGACTTCCTAAAAAACCATCAACAATAATTATGCCAATTCTAATAATATAGAATTGTAAAACAATCCTTAAGTTGGCCCAAAAATGGCTTACATGGGAGTTTGTGCCATTACAAACAACTATGGCAAAAATTGTTTATTCAACACTTGAAAGCTCTAATGCTCAACATTCACTATATCCTTAATGTTGTAACTCAACTCTTGAATGACTCGACATTCACTATTTTACTTGGCATCTGAATCACTCGACATGTATGATTTGATTGGCATTGGAGTGACTCGATACATACCATTTGCTCAATACATACTGGTGCTTGACACTAACTGCATATATTTCTCAGTATACACTACTTACTCAACACATATTGAGTTCTATTAAGTAATTACTTAAGTATTTTGTTACTCCCTTGTCAAAACCAAAATGAGATCAATAATCTCTCCATTTGACATAAGTGGAAAAAATACTTTGTCATCCATATACAACCTACCTTATGTGCATAACTCAGATAATCAATATATAATACTTGGCTCTCATACAAATTTTCAAATTTTCAAAATTTTTCACAACTAATGGCTTAACTGTCATACCTCTCCAAAATTTTATAATTCCCCTTAAGTTTCAAGTGTTCCTTGTTATTGCCGAATTTTTTATAACTCCTATTGAGTAAATGTGTTGTACTACTATTGTCCCCTATTTATGTCTCAAAACTATGTTATGCATGTGTAGTTCCTTTAATATCCCCTTTTATTCATTATTATCCCCCTTTTTTGACACTTATGTCATTTGGGTGGTTCAATGATAGTGTGTTTTTCCAAAAAGGTTTTGTGGACCTCCATGATCATCTTTAATGTTGTATCCCAGTTATTGCATGCTACCTCTAGAAATAGGTATTGAACATCTAGCTAGGAAACAAGGTCAACTAGGCCATCATGTGTAGAAATTTGATTATCTTTCTTGATCAATGTTTCAGTGAAGGCTATTTCCTTATGCAATACCTCCATGTGCGGGCTCAACATGGATTGGATACTAATCAAAGAAACCCTTATGTTTGCATCTTGTGAATGTAATGTTGCTAGCTTACCTTGAGTAGGGAGTAGTCTCTGAAAATGAGTCTAGCTTTGACTAGGATATATTTTCAATGTTGTACCTATGGACTGTAGATCTCCTTGTAGCCAATCAATAGCCCTCTATACTTGTTGTGTGAATAAATTCACATTGCAAAGCTTTGTGTATAGAAAAAAGATATTCTCCAACACCATTTTCACATCCTCCATTTTGGTTGCTAAATTAATCTATCATAGTGCAACAACACTAGAAATATTTTCAAGAACTTTAGAGTGAAACTTCTTTTTAGACCATTCTAGAAGTTTAGCATTGTAATCTAGGTCTTCATCCCTGATCTTATCAAATATAATTACTAGTTTCTCAATGATTGGTTTTCCTTCACTGGACATTGGTAGACTGAATCCATCAAGAAATATCTCTTTGATGTCATGAAGTACTTGCTTATGATTATGCTCTCGTCTAAGCAACTCTTGTTGTTACTTCCTTTCAAGAACTTCCTATAGAATTTTATTTGTTCTATGGTTATTATTGCAAGATCAAACTTTGGTAGTTCAATCACCTCATCTAAGTTTACATCTCCATAAGATGCACCTTCAAAATACTTGGATGTGCTAGGACTAGGCCTTGATATTTGTAAGGGTGTAGCATCTCTACTTGGTTGTTGAAGAGTTTGATTAGTAGGTGGTGATACAGAAGATGGTAGGGTAACTCAGGTCTATATAATTTTTTCCCCTCTATCTTAATAATCAAAATAGACTCTTGAGTCCTATCCTTCTCCTTTACTTTATTTTCATCTTCACCTTGCACTTGTGAGATAGGTATAATGTTGTCTTCCTAACCTATGTAGATTTTTGTCCTATCCTTCTCAATAGTTAATACTCCTTGCATTAAATGATTTGGAAATAATGTGTTGGTATTTGGTGTCACTGTATCCTTTGCCTAATATATACCACAATGGGAAATCCAATTTGTGTATCAGTAGATTGAGGGGGAACTTTAGATGATTCTTTTGATTTCTCCCTCGTAAATGCCAATTCTTCCTTCTCAATATCATCTACTCTCACCAATATAGCATGACTGCATAATTTAGTTGTAGTGGTGGAGTTAATCAAAAGTTTCTTCACATCTTCCTCTATCAAGGGATTGATGTTCTGAGTAGAGGTATCAGGAACATCATTAATTTGTATTAAGTCCTAGTGACTCACTTGGTCTACATGTGGGGGAGTAGCACTTTACAATTATACCTCTGGTACATTCTAATCATCTTGTTGATCATCATCAGTTGTGGCCTCTACTACTACTTCTATTCTAGTACCTCCCACATGACCATCCTTGACTTGGACTTCTTATCCTTGTTCATCTTTCTTATATCTAACTTCCTTAGGAACTTGGTCCCTTGGCTTTTCTATTGTCAACCCATATATGACTTTCCATATCTAGGTTCTCTATTTGACAACCTCTTCAACATTATTTTGAAAAATATTAAAATCTCTATATTTGGGGGTAAAATCTTCTTTGGCAAGTGTAATCTCCCTAATCTATCTTTCTATTGTCAGACTATATTGCCACTTTTTCTCAACTTGGTCATAAAAACTCTTTGGTAGTGAGTTAGCAATCTGTATCAATGTGTTCTTAAATGTAGCCATCATCTTATATATAGCTTCTTCCACCTTATTCTGATCAATATTTCCTAACTTATCAAATACAATATGTGCAAAACCAGACAAATCTACATTTTTCTTAACATTTTCACATAAGTTGTCTATATCTAATGACAGATTGTGGCTTACTACTTGAAATTGACCAATGTCATTTGATTCTGTCCTCTCCTCATCTAACTCAACTATAGGAGTGTATTTCCTCCATTCATATGTCTTCTTGGTAGGATGATGTGGCTCTCCTGAGGCAATATATCTCTTTCCTTTTGGATTATCTGCCTCCTTTACTTGCTTGGTGGTTTCCCTTGTGCTTGACCTAGTAGCAGGTACCATTGGCTTCTGTTGTGAAAGTTTCACAAGCTTCTTATTGGGTCTCTCCAATGTAGTCTCCTTTTCTTTCCTCTTCTTATTTTCAATTGGCTTAGGTGCTTCATCGACTTCTTCTCCCTCAACACCTTCAACATTCTCTTCTTGATCTTCTCCTTGACCTTGAGTGTCAATAGGGCTTTAGCTTGATGTTCTATTGGAAATATAGATGAAGTAACTGAGAGGGGAGGGGTGAATCAGTTACCACAAAATTCAATTCCAAAAAAAAATCCCTTAGATGTCTTTACTTTCTGTTGATACTTGATAAATAGTGTAGGATTATTGTAACTCGATAGATTAACTAATTACTGATTATCTAGCATTCATAGTCATTAATATGCTTGCAAAGATTAAAATAAATGAACACAAGAGACACCAAATTTAACGTGGAAACCCAATATGGGAAAAACCACCAAGTAACTAGTCACCAATTTTCACTCTTCTGAAGTGAGCCCTATTAGGACCCGACCCTGTTAAAGGTTACAAAACACATTGTTAGGTGTGACATTGTTAGAGGATTTAATCACCCTATTAGGAGTGGCCTAGTTAGATGTCTTGGGAATAATTCAATTGAACTGCCACCTTGTTAGAGGATTTACAAAATGGCTATTAAACCAACTCTATTAAGAGATTCTAGATTCACTGTTACTATGGTTAGAAAGCAACAATGAGATGACCTGAGTGATATGAAACTTATCTTTTTTTTATTACAGATCTCTATTATGCTTTTACTGGATCCTAGCTAATCGAATACAACTTTGCATCTCCTCCAAGATATCTAATCCTTCACCAGAATTCGCTCAATTCGCTTATTCCATCCTTATCGATATATTCACTCTCACATTTTAATTCATGACTTGAACATCTAAATATATGCCTTTCAAATTATCAAGTCGGCTCAAATATAAGTTACAACAACTAAAAGAATCATTACATCAGTCAGATGCATGGAACAATTCAACTTAATATTAAAACAATAAAATCCTTCACTGGCCAACCCAGCTCGATAACCACTGCTCCAACATGGTTTTCTAGTGTTAACCAAGTGAAGCTTGGTAAACATTTCAAACCCTGCAAAAATCCTTTGGAGACCGAGTGAACTCGGTTAGCACTGATCTTCCTTTGTTGACCTTTGGAGCTCGGTAAAAGCTAACTCTCTACCACTTTTCCTTTGATAACCGAGTGAGCTCGATAAACATTAGCTTTTCTTTGTTAACCTTGGGAGCTTGGTAGAAGCTAACTCTCTGCCACTTTTCCTTTGATATCCGAGTGAGCTCGGTAAACATTAGCTTTTCTTTGTTAACCTTGGGAGCTCAATAGAAGCTAACTCTCTACCACTTTTCCTTTGATAACCAAGTGAGCTCGGTAAACATTAGCTTTTCTTTGTTAACCTTGAGAGCTCGGTTGAAGCTAACTCTTTGCCACTTTTTCTTTGATAATCGAGTGAGTTGGGTAAACATTAGCTTTTCTTTGTTAATCTTGGGAGCTTGGTAGAAGCTAACTTTCTACCACTTTTTCTTTGATAATTGAGTGAGCTTGGTAAACATTAGCTTTTCTTTGTTATGTTCAGGAACGTTCGGTAGACACTGTAAATTGCTTTGCAGATAATCTGAGCTCAGTAGACTCTATCTAATGACTAATATGACATTTGTTGTAACATCAAAGATAATACACAATTAAAAATTGTATCCAACATATTCTTCTTCATCATTTTCATCATCATCATCATCTTCTTCTTCCTCTCCCCGTTCACCAAGTATCTCTTGTATCTTCTTCACAAGCTTTTTCTTCTTCCTTATCACAGTAGCTATCTTCAAATCAATAGTGATTCTTGATTTGGCTTCCTCATAGATTCTAAATGAGGTTACACTCTTCTCAACTTCTTCTTCCAGTAAAGTTATAATAGCTATAGATGCCTCATCCACATTGATTTCATAAGGAAATGGCTTGAGACACCTAACCCTAGGTATTGCAGCATGTACATATGTATAATTAGCATCAAATAAGAACTAAACATCATTATAATGTTTCTCCACTAGTGACACTAGAATCATTAGTCTCTGCTTCATAGACTTCTTAAAATCTTCAAATTAGCTTGTCATTACTGTATATGAGCAATGTTAGTATGCTAATAGAAACCAAATTTAAATAAACCTTCTACAAACTAAACAAAATTCATAAACTTCAAGATAGACTAAGATGAGCTCTCAATTGAGAATATGAGCCATTAATGGGCTCTCTCAATGAGAAGCTCTCTTGTTGAGTAGCTTTGTCTAAATAGATAGGATGTATGCTCAAGCTTTATGCTTCAAAAAGGGCTTCAAATGGAGTTGGAATTTGGGTGTGAGTGTATGGTTTTGATGTAGAATGGCTTCTCA
Organism: Cupressus sempervirens; assembly: GCA_028749045.1. NCBI lineage: Eukaryota > Viridiplantae > Streptophyta > Pinopsida > Cupressales > Cupressaceae > Cupressus > Cupressus sempervirens. The sequence goes on from CM053790.1 coordinate 527,128,846, forward strand.
AAATGGCATTATGACTTTACTTCATGGATTGTGTTATTTTGCAAAGGGGAAAGATCCAATTTATAGGCAAGAGGCTTGAGGGATTGAGGGCTAAGATTCAAGGATGGGAAAAAGCTCATGGAGGGCTCAGATTGCATGAGAGGAGAGCACATGGATAGTGCTTCCTTACAACCAATTAGGGAGTGACACATGTCACAAGGTGAGAGGATGGAGGAAAGGGGAAGGATGAGTCAACAAAGGAGGCTCAAGGGATAAAATCTTCATAAAGACCCTCATAATGACTTGTAAGAGCAATAAAAGAGCTTGGAAGAGTGATTTATGGCCTAGTGGACTTCATAAAGTTTTATGGTTGAGATATTTTGAGGGAAATGAGAGAAATTTCGACTTGGGCTTGATTAGGAGGGTTTTAAGCTTGCTTAGGATTGTGCAAATGATTAGAGGATGGATTAGGATGGTTTAGGATTAGCTTAGGGATAGGCAAGTGGATGGCATTTAATGAGGGTGGGTGAAGGAGGAGATATTTGTTAACTTTGGCTTGGGTTAGTAAGTCTTAACCCATTTTTAGGGAATGTGACAAGGTTAGGAGGGGATTAGGATTAGGTTTAAAGACATCTTCTAGAAGAGTCTAGACTTTGGATGAGGATAAAAACTTTTTAGAATAGTCTAGAATTTCCTAGGATGAGGATGAAGACTTTCTAGAAGAGTCTAGAACTTCTTAGGATGAGGATAAATTAGATTTTTAGGAAATAAATAAAGTTTTATTTATTTCAAGGGTTTGGGTTGAGGAGATATTTATTAAAACTTTTTTAATAAACATGAGGATTAATATTTAATCTTAATTAAATATTTTGAGTTGGGATTAGGGGTAGGAAATGATGGGATTAGCCTTTAATCAAAATTAAAGAAGGATTAGAAGATTTTGGAAGAGGTTAGTGGTCTTAAGGAAATTGGCCAAGTTTTGGGCAAAAAATAATTTTTTTATTTATTTTGGGTTTTTTGGTCAATTTATTAATTAAATAATTAATAAATAAGGAAATAATGTTTAAATAAGATTTAAACATTTTTGGGCGGGATTCCTTAATTAAATATTTTTAATTAAGATAAAGGGATTTAATGGCATAAAAATAAATAAATAAATTAAATAATTAATTAATTAATAAATGATGATGTCATCAGGACTTTTTTAGAAAATAAAAATACTTTATTTTCTAAAGGTTTTTAGGTGTCTACATTTTGCCCCTCTTTGATGTGATGCCGCAAGTGGCATGGCATCAAAGATAAGAAAATAATATGCCCAAGGCTAGAGCAGAAGAGGAGAGAATGGACTGTGAGATGCCCCCCAAGAAGGCAGCGGGGAGAGAAAGCGAGGCTAGATGGCTTCTTGAAATTACAAGAATCTCGGATGAGCAAGGAAACTCATATTGGCAAAGAGAAGGGGCTGAATTAGCTCAAACTCTCACTATGGGAGAATGATAAAGGATAATCAGATGCACAAGAGGAAGCAAGCTTAAGACTTTAGGGAAGGTGGAGGATGAAGGAGCAGAGCGCTATAAAAAGGAATCTAGGATATGGAGATGGATGAGGGGATTATAAAGCTAATGCAATAGGATTTCAAAGAGTCAGATTGGTGTAAGATGGGTTTCGGAGATCCCTAGGACTAGGATTGTGGATCTCGAAAGATGAGGCTTGGTGGATTGATTTGGATTGGTGGATCCCTAAGACTAGGATTGTGGATCCCTCAAGCTAAGAGTGATGAGTGATTCAAAGAGATACTGATGCATAAGATGGGGTAGGAGAGATGGATGCTGGATATGGATGGGGGATAATGGAGATGAAGGAAAACCATTGAAGCTTTTTGAGTGGGGGGATACTTCAAAGAGAAGTACCACCATGTAGTTGAGCACTAGATTTTCCATAGGACTGTTGGTTAATTGCCAAGGTTACCAAGAACATCAAGGCCTGTTCACGAACTGTCCAGAGGACTGACAAACTGACTCAAAACAAACACGCAAGGGTTGCCCGAGCATCACACATGAATCCCACAGGAAGCAGTGCAAAACTGACACTGGGTAACCCACAAGCAGAAAAGAAAAAAAAATGAAAGACTTGATCAAGACCTTATGCTCTAATTGCCCCATTTGCAGCATACCATGATATGGAAGATCGTGGCAACCTTGAGGAGGGAACAAGGAGACTATTTGGAAAAGATATTTCAAGACCCAATAGGGAAGAGTAAAAATCAAAAGAAAGCAAAAATCCAAAATAGAACCGTTTGCCAATGAGATGGGTAGGACGAGGTACTAACGGACCAAGAACAGACATGAGGAAAGCTATATCCTACAAGGACCTATCAGAGAGCACCTAAGCTAGTGGATTTGGATGAGTGATGTGTCTGGCAAGCTAAACTAAGAGAGATAACACTTTGGTGATAGGAGATCTAGCTAAAGGATGCATTGGAATAGATAACCAAGGGTTGTGCGATGTGTGCAAGATGCTAATCAAGGAGGAACGAACATGAAAGTTGGATAGATACAATGGTACTAAGCTAAAGAGGACGTACAAGTTGATAGACCAAGATATTTACAAGTGAGCAAATCAAGATATGGTACAAGCTAATGGACCAAGATAGTTACAAGCAGGCAAAAGCTTAGGATGATAGGATAGGGGGATGGTTCGATGTTGTGCAAGATGCGAAAGCTAAGGGTGGGGTGATAGCAAAAGATATGGATTTGGCAAGATGCATCCAATGATGATGAGAGATTTTGTGACCAAGGATAGCTAGAGGAGCAGGATGAGATGGCTGGATAGGATGGTAGATAGCTAGGATTATGATGGATATAAAGAGATGACATTGGGTTTGCATGAGGATAGCCTAGAGGTAGATACCAATGACAAGGGAGGATGGACAAGACAAGAACTCCAAGGAATATAGTGCCCCCAATCAGAAGATAACATGCAGAAGGAGGTCTTATGATGGATGTGATAGGATTGAAGCTAGGATGGAAAAAGCTGAAGGGGCTAGGGAGATGGATGATAGCTAAGATGATTGGCTGAAGCTACATAAGATTAGTGGATGGTGTGAGATGGAAGCTGGAGGATGGAGGATAGGTGGATAGATTGGAAGATGGAGTTGGATGTCAAGAGATGACCAAAAGCATGAGGGTGATAGGCTAAGCTGGGGATGTTGGGATTACGCATGACGCTTGTTCGCCAAGTTTTCATCATGGTACTTGTCCAAGGCGCTTGAATTGCCAATTTTTCACCAATGGACACTTTATTTTTCTTTACTCTTTTTTTTGACTTTTTGAATTTGGACTTAGCTGGAATGATTTTGGCTTTCTTCAGCTATTTTTGGCTCATAGATGTTGGTAGGATGGATGAAAAAGGGTTGGATTGAACAAGCGAAATGGTGGGTGGGAGTTTGACAGATAATGGATGTGAATACATAAGGCTTGTGGGTAAATGGATGAGGAAAATGGAAAGATCATCATTGGCACACACCTTGAGAGGTGATAAAGTAGTGGGAAAGATGGTTTTGAGTGAGGTTGAGGAGAAAATGGAGGAAGAGAAAGATAAGGACTAAAAGTAGAGTTGGAAGATGAAGGATGGGAAATTTAGGATAAGAAGCATATGGACTAAAAGTGGATTGGGGGGATGAGGGATGCTTATATGGGGATTTGGATGAAGGATGGATGGATGAGGATTTTTAAGTAGCATGAATGGATGCCAATTGAGATTTTTCTTTGAGATGCATTTCTTTTATGAGCATCTTGGGTATCCACATGATTTTTGACTTTTTTAGTTTGGGCTTTTGTGGCCTCTTGACTTTTTCTTTGATTGGGATTAAATGTTTCTTGTTTTGAACATGTATTTTAGAAGGGACATGTTGAGACTTGGATTTTTGTAGATTTTTGGATTTATGCTTTTGTATTTTGGCATCCAATATGCTTCTATTAGCCATGGGATGGGAACAAGAGCATGGAGGAGATGGAGGGATAATTGATGGAGTGATAGGGTTTAAAGGTTGGAAGGGATTCAAGGGTGAGTGCCTTTGATGATCTAGCTGGTGGATTTGAGGGGATGGAAGGATAGATTGGAACATAGGATATGGATGGATATAATTTCCCAAAATGGATGGAGGGAAGGAAGGATATGGGCCCAAAATAGATGGAAATGGGGAAGGTGTAGGTCCCAAAATAGATGGAGGGGATAAAGGATTCATATTAGGTATGTAAGGACCCAAAATGGATGGAAAGGGTGTGGGATTTAGATAAGGGATATATGGACCCAAAATGGAGGGTTGGAGATAAGGAGTAGGATGAGGACCCAAAATAGATGCGGAATAAGATGGATGGGAACTTTGGGGTGGAGATGGAAGGACTTGGGACCATGCAGGAATAGCGGGGATACCAGCATCTAGAAATAAATTTTCATTTCTTTTTTCAATATGATGTTCATTATTTGGAACACAAGATGTGAGTCCATTACTAGTTGAAGGAGTTGGAGCTTCAGATATGATAATTAGTTTTTTTTCAATGGATCTATCATCATGGATTATGGGAGATGTATGATCATGAAGCAGAGGAGATGGGAGGATAGGATCTTGAGTTGGGTGGGCTGAGGGAAAGGGATCTTGAGATGGAGTAAGTAAGATGGTAGGATTTAGATATGGAGGGGATGGTAAAAATGGATCATGTAGGGGAATAAGTGGGATGGTGCGATCTACTATTCTGTCGGAGGATATTTCAACATGCTTTTGGACAAGATCTTGACAGGAATGGATGGGAGTGGATGCATGAGGTTCATTATATGGCATTTGGATAATGCTTGGAGGAGGAGATGTGGATGGGATTTGGAGCGATTCGATGGGTGGTGGGAATTTGATGCTTGCAGGAAGTGGAAGGATTTTAAGCAATTTGATGGATGGTATGGGGATGATAGCTATGGGAGATGGGGGTGATATTATAGATGGGGAAGCTTCATCACTGACTACTTCACATGGTTCGATTAGATGACTTGGCTTATCGACTATTGGAGGTGACTTTTTTTGTATTTCCTCTAGGAGATTCCTTGGAGACTCGTGTGTCGGAGGTGGAGGTGGTGGATTGATAGGAATAGCTAGTGTGATGAGGGTGGAAGATTGGAAGCTTGGTTGATTGGGTGATGGAGGAGAAGCTGGGATATCAGATGGCATGACTAGATAGTTTGGAATAACTCTTGGATTTTGGGGGATGCTTGGGGGAATGTTTCTAAGGCTCTCAAGATACCGATCATAGTCAACAAGATTTTCATCATCATTGGAATAGGAGGTGGCGGGAGCAAGGACAATACGACCGAACACATCATGATAGGTTTGGGATTTCATGTTTTGATGATGAGTCGGATGGGGATGGGGTCTTGCATACGGATGAACACAGAAGCTCATGGTTGGATTTGGATTAAGCCTAGATTTTGGATTGGCTGATGAAAGGTTTCCTAGGGAGAGTCAAAGCTATATGACAGACCTAAGGAGGATTGGCTAGATATTTTTGGCTTTCCTGTGGATGGAAGACTTCAAGGGCATGCTATCAAAAAGTGAGAGTTTTGCTTTACTATGCACTGGATTGGTGGAGATTGTGTCAACTTAATGATATACTAATGATTCTATGGGCATGACACGAGATTCACCACTTGTGGATCCCAACCTTTAGCTCAAGGTGATGAGGGATAACAAGTGACAAAGCTAGATTACCCTAGACAAAGCTCTGTCAAAGGGATAACCTTGGTGAGGCTAGTTGATTGGTAGGATTGATTGGATAGCAAATTCTAGCAGAGTGACAACAACTCTCTAAAGGCTTGGGTGTGATTTTGGATTGGGTTGCTAGCTAGCTAGGGGGGATGATTTGGAGAGACTTTGGATTTGGGATTGTTCTAAAGCAAGGAACTAGATAGATTTGGTTGTAGTGGGGGAGCTTGGATGATTTTTTGATGAGGCAGTGACAACGCTAAGTATTTCTTGAGCTGGGAGATTTTTGGGATTTTTGGGATTTTGACCAAAGTTGGAAAACATTCATTCAAAAGCTATGAACAAACAAGCAGATAAAATTTTGGAGCAAGCACGTCAAACACACCAACATCCTAGGAAGCTTTCTACAAGGATGAAATTTGGTTCAGCTAGGGAGTCCTCGATATACACAAGGTACGTGAGGCCCAAATCCGTAGATGAAACCAAAAAGATGTCACACAGCCGAGAGGAGCAGTAACCCACTTCTCCTCTTTCACTTCTCAAGGGTATAAAGTTCCTTGAGGCTTAGCCCGAGTGACAAAATATTGATTCCAAGAGAGGTGTCTTTGGATTCACCTTCCAATTTTTATACTCTGCCGAAACGTTGGAGTTGAGGTCGTCCTAAGGGGTGATGAAATCCCCAAGCAGGCCTCCTAAAAAGTCTAAAACAAGACCACATACATGATCTTGGGCTTTAAAAGACACACATTCATTCCAATTGATGATTTAGATTTTGTAAGCTATGATTGAAGACACTTGTGATTATGGCATACAATGTTCATTCCAATTTGAGAGCATTGTTAGCATAAAGAAAGTCGAGAGATCGTCAACATAAGAAATGCGAGCGTCACTGAAACTGCGTCCAACCCATGCAATGTTCATTGATTATTAGGCATTCAAGATTGAGTGTGAGTTTTTTTTAAGCCCAAAACAAAGATGTGTGAAACTCGATTTCCAAGCGCGTGCCCAAAGGCCCTCCACGTCAAGATTTGTCCAATTTTTATGCCCAAATGAAGTGTGAGCGAGATTAATGCACATTCAAGGAATTTTCTAACTTAGAAAAACCACTAAAGACCCAAGTGAGTGGAGTTTGATCTTTGTGGAGCACTTAACACCCTCTTAGGTAGACCCATCCCCATAGATGGCACTAAGATTGCAACCAATGGTTAAATTGATGGGTGATTAAAGAGGGTGAGTCCAACTAAAAACTTACTTAAAGCGTCTTTATTAGTTTTTATAACTTAGAAGATTTCAAAAATGTGGATTCTTTTTATGCCTTAAAAGATGATTATTTGATCTATGACATTCAAGATTGGATTTGTTTTTTTAATCATGCATTCATAAAAAAAACAAACTTGATTTTAATCCATGGCACTCAAGAGTGATTTTAGCAACATGCATTCAAAGGCAAGTGATTATACATTCAAGTTTTTTCCTTTGAGCATTCAAGATTGAGATTTTGTGTGTTGTTTTAAGAACTTTGAAGTGCTTTGTTTTAACCTTAGATCATTCAAGATTGTTTTGGACTCGAAAGTGAAAATGACTCTGTGGACTTTGATTTTCATTCAAGATTTTGTGTTCTAGTTTGCATATTTTAAGCCCAAAAATGGCATTCCTAGATTGTTTTGATGGATGAAAAACCTAAGAAACATTCAAGATTTTGTAACAAGACATTTGTTTGGAACAAATAACAAAGATTTTAGGACAATTTTTGGCAACCATTTAGGACTCTTAGTTTTCATGATATTTTTAAAAGAACTTTAAAATATTTGCAAATGAGGTTCATTTTATCCTTGATTGATGCTTTGAGTTTGATTTAGATTTTAGTGTGCACTTAGTGTTGATTTTGAACCTTTTGAAATGGAAACTTGAAGTTCTTTTTAAATTCCCAAAAATGAAGTGTTCCTAACTTTGCATGAATGCATCTAAAACCTTGATTTGCAAGGATGCAAATGATTGGATTGGTTTAGTTTCACTTGTTAAAAGATTTTTTCTTTTTTGTAAATTTCTAAGTTTTTAATGGATTTAAGTATGATTTGGGGGTTCATTTTAAGCACTAAAAATAAGTGTGTATGATTTTTCTTCCTTAAAAAAAAAAGGCCAAGATCTCCCACAAGAAGAAGAAGAAGAAGTAGATGGAATAAGAAGAATATAGACAAGAAGAGGAAGAATAATTCCAAGTGCTTTGTCCACCTATAAACTTGAAAAATCTGCAAATACTATGAGATAGACTATGAATTCCTTTGTCTTCTTCATGCTCATGTGGACCTACAAAACCAATTTATACAATCCTACCAATCACAAAAACAAGTAAAATTAGCCAAAATTAGAAAATGACATACAAAACTTGACTAAAAAAGTTAATGAAGATGACCCATGCGGGGTCCCACCGGGTGTGCCAAAATGTATATGAGCAATGTTAGTATGCTAATAGAAACCAAATTTAAATAAAGCTTCTACAAACTAAACAAAATTCATAAACTTCAAGATAGACTAAGATGAGCTCTCAATTGAGAATATGAGCCATTAATGGGCTCTCTCAATGAGAAGCTCTCTTGTTGAGTAGCTTTGTCTAAATAGATAGGATGTATGCTCAAGCTTTATGCTTCAAAAAGGGCTTCAAATGGAGTTGGAATTTAGGTGTGAGAGTATGGTTTTGATGTAGAATGGCTTCTCAAAATGGCATTATGACTTTACTTCATGGATTGTGTTATTTTGCAAAGGGGAAGGATCCAATTTATAGGCAAGAGGCTTGAGGGATTGAGGGCTAAGATGCAAGGATGGGAAAAAGCTCATGGAGGGCTCAGATTGCATGAGAGGAGAGCACATGGATAGTGCTTCCTTACAACCAATCAGGGAGTGACACATGTCACAGGGTGAGAGGATGGAGGAAAGGGGAAGGATGAGTCAACAAAGGAGGCTCAAGGGATAAATTCTTCATAAAGACCCTCATAATGACTTGTAAGAGCAATAAAAGAGCTTGGAAGAGTCATTTATGGCCTAGTGGACTTCATAAAGTTTTATGGTTGAGATATTTTGAGGGAGATGAGAACAATTTCGACTTGGGCTTGATTAGGAGGGTTTTAAGCTTGCTTAGGATTGTGCAAATGATTAGAGGATGGATTAGGATGGTTTAGGATTAGCTTAGGGATAGGCAAGTGGATGGCATTTAATGAGGGTGGGTGAAGAAGGAGATATTTGTTAACTTTGGCTTGGGTTAGTAAGTCTTAACCCATTTTTAGGGAATGTGACAAGGTTAGGAGGGGATTAGGATTAGGTTTAAAGACATCTTCTAGAAGAGTTTAGACTTTGGATGAGGATAAAGACTTTCTAGAATAGTCTAGAATTTCCTAGGATGAGGATGAAGACTTTCTAAAAGAGTCTAGAACTTCTTAGGATGAGGATAAATTAGATTTTTAGGAAATAAATAAAGTTTTATTTATTTCAAGGGTTTGGGTTGAGGAGATATTTATTAAAACTTTTTTAATAAACATGAGGATTAATATTTAATCTTAATTAAATATTTTGAGTTGGGATTAGGGGTAGGAAATGATGGGATTAGCCTTTAATCAAAATTAAAGAAGGATTAGAAGATTTTGGAAGAGGTTAGTGGTCTTAAGGAAATTGGCCAAGTTTTGGGCAAAAAATAATTTTTTTATTTATTTTGGGTTTTTTGGTCAATTTATTAATTAAATAATTAATAAATAAGGAAATAATGTTTAAATAAGATTTAAAATTTTTTGGGAGGGATTCCTTAATTAAATATTTTTAATTAAGATAAAGGGATTTAATGGCATAAAAATAAATAAATAAATAAATAAATTAATAAATTAATAAATGATGATGTCATCAGGACTTTTTCAGAAAATAAAAATACTTTATTTTCTAAAAGTTTTTAGGTGTCTACAATTACTATTTCAAAACTCTCTTCAAGTTGCTCTATTAACTATGAAATCTACATTGTCACTAGCCTTTTGGCCTTTTAAGCTATTTGACCAAATGTTGGAAAAGTATTTTGTACATAGAAGAATATGCAGATAAGTAGTGAACCAAATTTGCATTGTGCACTCTTTGGCTTCCTTATGGCTTCTAAGTTTTCGGATAACTACTAAAGTTGTAACTTGGCAAGTTCATAAGTGTGGTCTTTCTTCACTATCTTGTAACCCAATTCCACAACCATGCAAGATACATTGTTCAATATCCTCAATTGAAAGAACTTGTGAGAAATTACTCTCACTACAAAGTCAATTAGGGGATTAGAAATTGTGTCTATGGACATTCCTATTTTATTCCACACTAACCCTATATTGATCTCAATTACCTCCTTTGCATCACTTCACAAAGTCTTAGGTCTGTTAAGTGTTGGATACCTTGTCACTTGGTTGATGATCCTTTGAGTGATCTTAATGGGTCCATTCTCCTATCAAATGAAATTGTTATGAATACAACATAGAAAAATGCATATCTAATCATTCTTAGAGACTTGGGAAAATCTAGGGCATGACTTAACCCTTTCCATTCAACAAACTTGTACTCTTCCCTCAAAACACCATTATCACATAATTTACTGTATGCATCTCTTATTTCCATTTCTTCAACATCTCTTATATTTTAAGTGTAGCAATATCTAACATCTTGTATCATTAAAACTTGTGGTGGTATCACTGATAATGCACTAGACATGTCTCCCTTATATGCTATCTCAGGAATAGCTCAAAAGAGTGGTTGTCTAACTTCATTACTAATTAATTGTACATTAAAAATTTCTTTTCCTTCCTTCCCAACATTTGTATAAGAGGTAGACACCATTTTATGTATCAAGGATTCATGAAAATTTAAACAACAAATCTCAACACTTAATAGATACCTTATAAATCTAATGAATGAAGATGAGTAGCAACTAAATCTATTTTGCAAACACTGAATCTTTCTCCTTAGTTCTCCTTATGCTTTTCATCTAGTCTTTGATCTCTGATGAATGCAAATAAGTCAACAATTGAACATGCGACCCTCGATATTCAAAAATAAATGCTTAATTCTTATGTTGCAATTCTTTAGAGTAACTGAGAGGGGGTGAGAGGAGGTGAATCAATTACCCAAGGTCCATATGTAACAAATAAAACTTTTCACAACTTAGTGAACCCATAAAACATTTATCATCATGCATGCATCCATAAGATTATACAATCACTTAAAACTTGTAGGTTATTGTCAAATCAATTTGTAGAAAGGTAAACATGAAACATAACAGATTCAATAACACACTTGACACAACGATTTATGTAGAAACCCAATTCGAGAAAAACTACTAGTACCATGCTACTCTTTTTCACTCTTTTGAAGTGATTCCTTATGAAAGGCCAACCCTGTTAAAGTTTACAATACAAACTATTAAATGTGACATGGTTAAAGGATTTGAATTTCCCTGTTAGGAGTGAGCCTTGTTAGCAAACTTTAGACCATTCACTTGGAATGTCATCCAGTTAAATGATTTACAAATGACTATTAGGTCAACCTTAATCCAAAGGATTTACCCTAGACTAATATAACTATTAGAGAGTAACAACAAAGCTTTTATCTAATACAACTTACAACTTTATTTGTAGGTTATAGATCACTGTTTAGTCCTTAATTCTACTTGGCCTTCATACTTTGTAGATGTGATACATTGTTCACCCTTTAAGCATTCATCTACTTAAGCCTTCTTGCTTAACATGTCATTGCAAACTCTTCTCTTAAGTCACTCAATGGAGTAAAACCCTTGACTCCTTGTCTCCCTTAGGTTCTCACACATGACAACCTTGCTTCATGACTAGCCATTCCTATAAATAAGAAATTATGATATTTTTTTGCTCATTCTCCATCATCCAATATAGGGTTTGGATGGATTAGGTAGGATATAATGTATCTACCCCATATCTCATATCTCTTCTAAAAAATTCTCCTAGAATCCAATTTAAATTTGCCTAAAAATGGATTACCTTGAATTTTGTGCCACCAACTCATCAACCTTATCTTCTACCTAGTTCACACAATCCAAGAAATCAAACTTGTCATCTTAGATTCATTGAATCCATGACCTTTTAAATAATATAGCAGCTCGACATTATCAAGTTTATGATGCTCAGCACATACTGCATTGCTCAAAATCTACTATGAAATTACTCAGCATGAACTAAAGTTTACTAGTGCTTGGCATTAGCTAAACTTTACTTGGCATCCACTATTTAGCTTAGCATACACTAGAATAAGCATTTACTTGGCTCCAATTAATTTTCTTCTTGGCTTGCTCTATCTTTTCTTGACACATACTATCCACTCAGTCAAGCTTGGCAAACAAACTTTGTGTAACTTTTTATTCTAGACTTTCTTAGTGTAACTAGCCTTTGTAACCTTAAGTAGATTACTAATACATCATGTCATCACTATCTTAACTGATTCTTGTACTTCATTATATTATCATAAGTCAACCTTTCCTCTAGGTGCTATTGTTACATCTTTTGATAAAATCCTCTTCATTAATCAAATAAATGATAATACTTGAATCTTGTAAGTAGTTGTCTTACCAGAAAATAGCAGGTTTGACATTAGTGACAAACAATGATTGAAACACATAGTCTTCTTTGAAAATCTTCCTCTTTGGCATTGATGGCAAACCAAATTGATCAACCAAATCAACCAAATGGTAAACACCTTTGTTCAACCAAAATGGCTAGGTCAAAATAGTAAAACAATACCAAAAAGAAAATAATTCCTTGTATTGGAATCTCTCCCTCTATCAGAATCTTCCATCTTTTGATTAGGTTACATAATTCTTTCTTATAGCTCCCTCTTACTATATCTCCCTCTGTCTAGGTAAATATTAGGATTTCTCTTTCTATGCTCTCTTGATCAACAATTGTCTTCTTTAGCAATTATCTCCCTCTAAGGATCATTAAAATCTTCCTCTTTGACAACAATTTCTTGATATAGGGTGATCCCACAATAATGGGTTCCACTTTTTGACCAATTTTGACACTGAAATCAATATTTTTGCAACAAACATCACGTTCAAGTGACTATATCTCCAAAACTATAAATAATTTCAAGATGACATAAACTAGTGATTTTGAGTACTTTGTTCCTACTTTGTAACCATATTTTTTAATCTAAAAAAAAAAAAAATTATGTCAATTTTTTTTATCTACTCTGAAAAGTGGTACATAATAAAATTCAATATTTTAAAAAGTGATAGTCTGTTTGACACACATAAATTTTTTTCTAGAAATGATAATGAAGTAATTCTTTTGACGTTATATTTGTAACATCAATATCTAGAGGATGCATTTAGTTTGATTTATTTTGGTTGAATATTGTGTAGTTTATGAAGTTTTGAAGTGACATGAACCGTAATTCAGATATACATTCTGTTTGACACAGATAATTTGAAGTCAATTTATCATAAACCAATTTTTTCTTTTTTGAATAGAAAGGTATCTCAATAAGCCAATTCCTCCATATTTTTCAAAAAAAAATTGACCTTTACTAATTTTCCTGAGGTGTCAAAGTCGGTTGATGTTCAATCAGTAATGAACCTATAATGAGTTAAACTCATATTTGAAAGTCTTAATGATTAAAATATGTATTAAAATTATAGTCGTTGGAAAGCTTTCTCTGAGCAGCACATTTTGACATTTTTTATTTTACAGTAGGAGATCATTTTCCTACAATTATGAAAGTCAAAAGAGCAAAAAACAAATGAAAAAAAGGGTAAACTTTTTCTAATTTTCACACAAATGTATGTTCGGGCAAACATGCCTCTAAAATATTCTGGTCGTCAGAAAAATTTAGGCCCATGTTTGGGAAAACATGTGGGATGTCAAAGTGTTCATGTCAACAGACTAAAACATCAAAAAAGTTGTCATTTGTAAAGCTATTTTCCATTTGTAACACTATTTCCCATCAACCTGATGAGTGGTGCATTATCCATCTTTTTCATGAATTTCGTTCGCAAAATTGAAGGCATCAATTCGGTAAAAAGATTGTACATCTAAATTATTTCTTTCTTTTCTTCATTAGTAAAGTTGTTTAACAGATGCATTGAAGTTAAATTAAAAATTAGTAACACATTAATGGTGTTATGAAATGTATATTTTTATTGTGTTACTAATGGTCTCCTTGTAGCATGTGGCAATCATGGGATGAAGACATAATCATAACAAACTACTAATGCTTGCTTTGCAGGACGTTGTCGAAGACCATTGTGTGTTTGTCAAAATCATGTGTGTGAATTTATTAGATTAAATAACACTTCATTTAGTGCTTTAAATAAACTTTTTATTTTTTTTTGGTGTTTCTATAGTGTTGAAATCCCTAAGAGTTGCATTGGACGTATCCTCTCCCCTCGCCATTCATGAATCTTGGGTGTAAGAGAAATCCATGTAACTTTTATAGGAGACCTGCCTTGAACCAAGATACTCGATATTGGGTATGCTAGGGGACGACCTCAGAGAGGTAACGAGCCAAAAGCCAAGTCAACATTTCAGTCGCTATATAAAATTTGATTACGGTGAAAGCCATGTTGGCAATATTGCTGAGTGATAGCTCTCCTCTAGTACCCTTATGGTGTGTCAAACCCTGATTCTTGAGGTTGGGAGACCTTCTGAGGAAGTTTATCACTCACTTGCTGAATGAAATGCCCTTACTAAAAACCATGTTTTAGTGGCCCAAATCCTTTCTATCCACTGGCTTAAGGGGTCACCCATGCCCGTGAAGACATCCTACATTCTCACGGTCCTTAGTAGAGACAACAGTCCCTTGGGAAGTCATGCCCCTTGAGACACAGATCTTGGTAGCCTCAAGAAGTGAGTGTGTTGTAAGGGGGAGCCTGTGGTGCCAAGGTGCTAAGTTGTCCACTTTGGATAAGCGCGGTTGAACTTTGGTTCAAGTAGGAATTCAGTGGATATAGTCCTAAAGCCTAGGTTGTGGTGTGATTGATCACTTTTAACAATATCTATTCTTGTCTTAATGTGTCTTGTGTGTGTGCAAAACATAATCAAGATAAAAGCCAACATTCAAATTTACACCTTGGAAACTTGCAAAACCTTGTCAAAACATCAAACATTGTCAAAATCTTGTCAAGATTTCACCTAAGTTCAAAAAACCTTACGTATACCTCTATCATTAGCATAATCATATTCTTAAATGTCATTTTTGACTTACCTTAGTGGTATATCCCCCTTATATTGCATTGTTCAAACCCTAGCATCATTTTCACTATCAAACCCTATTAAATTGTCCATCAACCAACTTGTCTTCTTGATCACCTATCCTCATTTTGCATAGCCTAAACGTCATTATCAACCCTAGGAAACCATCCCTTGCATAGTCTACTTTGCGTACACCTACCTTTAGCATCCTTACCAAGTCCAAAACATAACCCTAACTTTCATTTTTCATATCATAATCTTCATCTTGCATACCTTCAAAATGAAATGCCTTGCATAACATCCCTAGGACATTTGCACTTTTCATATCAAAACCCTATGTCATTTAGCATTTCCTCACATTGCATAACATCCCTAAACACGCAAAAATTCCAAAAACACTCATATCTTGCATACCCACATCTTAATTATCAAGTTTTGACCTCTTTTACCAACTACAAGCCTATTTTACCAACTGCACACTTCATGGGCATAGTTGGTAGTTTTAGGGCACAATTGATAGTTTTAGGGCACACTTGGTAATTAGGAGTTTCATTCTAGGTTCCAAAACCCTAATCTTCACTTCCACACCTTGCATTGCATCCCAAGACCTTAGAAAACACTAGATAAATCACTCAAAATACTCAAAACTTGCATTTTAGGCACCCTACAACCCTATTTTACCAACTGCAACCCTTTTTTATCAACTGCACACTTCAAGTGCACAGATGGTAGTTTAGGTGCACACTTGGGAGGCATAAAGTTCATTTACATTTCCCTCCATTGCATCTGCATTCTAAGGTATCATGCTAGCACTCATTAGGACACAACCTTTGGAGTTGTCAAATGCAATAATGACACCTATAAGGTCTCATCAAGAATCAACCATCGAAATCCTCCAAGGTACATTTGAACACATCAATGCTAATCCTTTGTTTGATGAGATACCACCAATTCTTAAATATCCCAAAAGGACGTTAAGACTTGATTTTAGGACTGACATCATTTGGAGAAGAATGAAGGATATGAGCACTATAAATGAAAGAGGGGATTTCTAACATTATGTTTGCTTCTTTTGATAGCCGATGCCATTGTCTTTTATGCAATAATTTATTCTTGAAAAAATAGACTGATATTTTTTCATAAAATGAAAAGCAATTTATTTTTTAGAGAAACATTCTAGTATTCATACCATGTTATTTGTTTGTGATTCAATGGTGGCTTAAGAAGGATTTGATGCTTTACCACTTGTAAAGAATGTGACTCATAGATTTTAGTCATATAATGAAGAATATTTATGCTTTTTTGTAGATGACTGCATTCTATTGATTTTTGTCAAACAATTGAAAAGTACCAACAACGATAGACAAATCTATACGGTGATTTTTTTATTTGGTTATTGCGCAAAATTTATCTTGAGGCAAGGGATAAATTATTATTATTTTTATTTTATAATGGGAAACAAGAAAGGAAGGAAAAAAAATATGCAAGGAAAAGATCTGATGAAGTAAAACATAGAAATATTCAGAAGACTGTGGCACATTATCATCAAATTAAACAAGGTGAAGGAAATGTTGAAGAAGGCTCAACAGAAGTAGAAGTAGTGCATATGGGAGAGAGGTCAGGAACACTCCCTATAGAATCTCAAACAATGAATGTTGAAGAAGGTTCAAGATCAGTCCCTATAGAGGTTCAAATAACTGAAGTCAGAGAAGGGTCAAAATCTTTTCCTGTTGAATCTCAAACAATGGATGTTGGAGAAGGCTCGAGATCGGTCCCTGTAGAAATTCCAGTAACAGAAATCAGAGAAGGGTCAAGATCAGGTGCAAGAACTAGTATGGATGAACTCTTAAATATTGTCCAATCTATAAAGTATGGTATTTCTCATAAGAATTTAGATCATTTACTTAAAATGGATGTAGATAAATTGAGAAAACTTGTAGCTAGTGTTCAACCATTAAGTTTGTCTAAGAGAAGGTCAATGAAGAAGAAGATAAGAGAAATTATGACTCAATTTGATAACACTAAAAAACTCAAACAAGCTCAGTTTCTTTCAATTTTTCTTACACAAAATAAGTGACAAGAGGCATTGAAATTGTTAGGTGTAAACACAACATCAAAGAAGAGAAGATTTTCTAGCATGCAAACTAATTTGATTGAAAATGTTAAACAAGGTTTGAGAAACATAGGAAAACACTCTCGAACTAAAGATAACTCTGTGGCAAGAAAAGTGATGTTGATGTCTATTGTAAGTAAAAATATATGTCTCAAAATAGACAAATATCTTCAATTTCATCTGAAATGGGTTTTAGTAGGAAAACAATGAGACAATATGTTAAGAGAAGATTAATTGTGGATGACAGTACTATGGAGGGCAACTAGGCAATCATGTGTAGAGCACCTCGTTCTGATAGAATTGAAGAGTTATTAAAAAATTTAGTCATATCATTTTTGGATTGATAACACTCGTCCATCATCAAATAGTAGAGATGTTATCAAGCATAAGATTGCACTTGGTCAATATGAACATCATACAAACCATTGGTTGGACACAACACAACATGAGTTATATGTGTTATTTTGTAATGAACATCCTAATGTAAAAGTTGGGCAAACATTGTTTGAAAATTTGAAGCCATACTTTGTGAGGTCAAACAAAGTGTTTGAAACTTGTTGTTGTCATCATCATATTGAGTTTGATCTCCACTATCAGGTATTTTGAAAGTTTATAGAAGACACATATGGTTTTCATGCTGCTCCTCCTAGTAGGAGAAGTGAGTTTATATCATCCATTTTTTGTGACAACATAGATGATCCAACTGGTAAAATAAATTGCATCAAAATATTATGTGAAACATGTGGTGAATCGGCTCTATTTCCTTTGAAAACTGAAAATATTGATGTAACAAAAATATTGAATTGAAAAAGATACAAGTATGTCAAGAATGAAACAAAGTTGGGGAAAGAAACAAAAAGGTTGGAATATGTTGAAGAGGAGTTGCCTGTTCTAACATTTATGGACAGATTTAAGAAATTGATTCAACCTTATATTTGTCATTCATTTTTTGCAAAGTGGCAAGCACAACATTTTCAAAATCTGAGAGATAATTTTCCACTTGGAACAATTGTATTAGTTGTTGATTTTGCAGAGAACTATTCATTTGTTCATCAGAAAGAAATTCAATCAGATTATTACTTAATAAGTAGGTCACTATTATGGTACATGTTTTTTATAGACATGCACAGTTAGATTTGGATGGTGTTCAGGGTACAGTTCAAGCATGAGTAATTATAAAGGAATATCATTTTTATATAAGTGATGATAAAGAACATTACATTCACTATGTAGAACATTGCTTCAATACATTCTTTTCTTATTTGAAAGAAAGAAACATAAATGTTGATAAACATTATGTTTGGTCTGATGGATGTGCCACACAGTTAAATCATCTAGACCATTTTATGCATTGTGTAGATATCATCACAATGAGAATATAAAACACATATGGAATTTCTTTAAGAGTGGCCATGGAAAAGGTGAACATGATGGTGATGGAGCTTGCATCAAACGTGCTTTGCGAAAGTATCAAATGAATTATTAGGGAGTTTATGTAAATGATGCACATGATGTTGTTGAATGGTGTAAAACTCATTTTGCATTAGATGAGGTTGAGACATCATCAACTATGAGTCAACAGGCACCATATAGAGTCTTTTGGGAGATAACAGGTATGGATGTGTACGTTTGTTTAACTTTTATGCAATTAAATTATAAAATTTTATTGTTAAGTTTTATTTTTGAATTCATTGAAGTTTAAATTTAATTTTTCTATATTTTCAATTTAACAAACTTTTAGGTGTCAATAGAAAAAACATGCATGGTTGCAAGAGGATAGAAAAGACACGTTCCTTACATTCAGGCATGAGTACAAATAATTGCAATTGGAAATTGAAGACAAGAGAATACTCATGTTTTTGTGACAGTTGCATTGATGAAAACTATGAAGAATGCATCAATCAGACACATGGATATATAGGTGCATGAATTTTGGTACAACTTGATGTCACTAATACATTTGATAAAAAAGATGCAAATTTTGATGATATTCCATTGATTTTTGATGATTATAATCATATCTTTGGATTGGTAAAAGTGGGTGAGTATCATAAAAATTAATCTCAACTTTTTATTTAATTATCAATTTCAACTATCTTGTATATATTGTACACATGCATTCATGTATACTTGTTATGCAGGAGATGTCTTTGCAGTGATTGTTGAGCCTGGAAATCATGAAGGTGTCAGTTATTATTTATTGCGATGTACTGCAGAGAAGACAAAGTTATATGACCCTGAAGAAAGTGATGGAATGTTGTTCCCCATAGGTAAATTATACATATACATGTACATGCACATATATATATATATTTAAATAAATATATATATCTACGTAACTTCATATCTGTCAAATTTTAAAACACTTAAATTTGTGGTATAGGTTCTGTTGTGATAGAGGGAACATATTTGAAGCAAGAGAAAATAGTCCAACATGGAATACACTTTGTTGATTATCAACCTAACAATAAAGTTTTACAATACAACCACCTGGTCATTACTACAGGGCTTTGTCTACATCCAGTCAAAACTTAAGCATGTACATCGCAAGTGGAGACTAGACAATGAAGATCATGAAAAAATATTGCATGTTATAAGTGTACATCATGGTTGATTAGATCTTTGAGATTTATTTTATAATAATCTGAATATCAACTTTGGTGAAGTTGTGTTTTTAATCTGAATATCTAAGTTTCAGTTATCATTAGTTTATTTTAAAACTATAATATTAATTGTACTATGGATGAATTTAATAATTTAACAACTCAATATAAATAGGCTAGAAGTTAGTTTGAACTTACACAATTTCATTATCTATGTTACAATTCTTAAATATCAACTTCTTTTCAAACTATTGAATTTCATCTTGAATTAAATGTGTTTAGATTAATTGTATGATCATAAGTTCTTAATTTTCATTAATTTATTAAAAAATTAGATAATTTAATAATTTAAATTAATTGTACCATCGATGAATTTAATAATACTCCACCTTAAAAAGTTCCAAGGAAATTCAAGTAGTTGCAAACAATAAATATGGTGATTTTATATCATTGTAAAATAGAATGCATACTTTCTAAGCCCACGAAGGTCCTCCAAAGTTATAATTAAAAACCATTCGTTAAAGAAGATCAAAAACATTATTATTACGATAAGCTTCCATGACAAACCACTTTAGAGTCAGTTCAAAGAAATCCGTTGGATGATTGAAAATTGAACTCTCGTTAAAAAAAAAAAGTATTTTATGATTGTAGACCTTTATAAAATTAATTCGAAAATGAAAAAAATTACTATTCTTAGTTAGGGTATGTAATCCTTTGATTTGACAATTTAAAATCAGTAGAGAACATTATGTTCTGGTTAAAATCCTTTTCCATTTTTAAGTAGTCTATTAACATTGAGTTATTTACCAAAAAAATGAGCCTACACATTGATCAAGAAAAATTATTAGCTAAGGCTTTCGAGTGCATTATTTCTCTCACTTCCATCACAATGTGAGGAAACTCATAATTTAAAATAGATACAACACAACTTAAATGTATTCCAAATCGATGAAGAGCAACTTCTACTCCACTAATACCAGAAAATAGAGAAAGTACTTTGACGCCATTAGGATATAATGCTTTCAACACTGATAAATGATATGTAACTATATCTGTTTGAGATGAATTACCCAAACAACACAAGCAATCAGTCGGACAAGAAGTTCCACGAGTGTGATCTCTATCAAATTTTAATATAAGCTCTATCTCATGGAGCTCTAGAGGGATGAGGTCACCTGGCCCCACCCATACCAAATTTCACTCTTCACACTTTTGAAGTATATATTTTTGTGCACTATCTTGCAGTTGCCCTCGTGAATTCTGAATCATAACTCTCAGTTGATCAATAAGGATAGTGCCACATTGTCTTGAGTCTATGGAATTTTTTTTTGTCGTCTGATCCCATGGAGGCCAATACTTTTTTATTTGCAGAAGTGCTTCCTGAATAGTCATGGGGGGAGAGGTTCTTCTTGAAATTTCTCTTCTATTGGAAGGTTATGCACATACCCTCTTGCTCTTCTAGAAGCTGAAAAGAACATTGAGTCCACCAAATCTAGTTCAACACTATTAAATTGTTCGGATATTGTCTTCCAAATATCCTTTGATGCAAAAGCATCATTCTCATAGTAGAAGAAAGGTGGCCCTTGCATGAACGCATTGATTTCCTTTGAACACTAGCCAATAGGTTTCCCAGGAACTCCAAAACCAATTAGTTCCTTGGGACACAAATTAGGGATTGCATCACATACTTCAAACATCTCTTGCTTGTCTTGCATACCCTCTATGTATTTTTCATACTTCAACACTTTCATTATCTATGTTACAATTTCGAACTTACACAATTTCATTATCTATGTTAGAATTCTTAAATATCAACTTTTTTTCAAACTATTGAATTTCATCTTGAATTAAATGTGTTTTTAATTGTACGATCATAAGTTCTTAATTATCAAATTTAGTTTATTAAAAAATTATATAATTTAATAATTTAAATTAATTGTACCATGGATGAATTTAATAATTTAAATTCATTTATCAACCTTTTTCAAACTAGATTGAATTTCATAAGTGAAAATTAAAGTATGTGTTTTTAAAATTGTAAGATTATAAGTTCATAGTTATCATTTAGGTTAGTTTATTAAAAAACTATATATTTTAATGTTACTTTATTACATCTACAGTCATGTACTCTTAAAGTTTAAATTAGTTTAAATTAATATGTTTTTTTAATGTTATATTTTGTAAAAGTTCTCTAAAATAATGTATTGGCTTACCTAATTAACATATTTTTATCCACATAAAACTAATATTTATCTTTAGTGGGTTAGTAATTGATAATTTAAGAAATATGTATCTTTCTAATTTCCTACTAATTGATAATTGATATTCATGTACGTGTCTCAAGATCATGTTCTATAGCTATAACACAAAAAAATACACATATGTACACATATATACGTCTCAAGAATAAACATCTACAGATCTAATATATCTCTATGTATTTGAAATGCAAACTATAAATCTCGAATAAATATATGTATGTAGAAAAATATAAAAAGTCATATATACGTACATGTGATGGTATCTAACTACTGAAATACTCAATAATCAAATAAATAGTGAAAGTAAATGCATGCCATCAAGGAACTAAAATACACATGTGTACATGTAAACTGGACCTCCAATATATATGCATCAAAATATATATAAATCTGATCTACTACTAGAAGGACCCCTCAAGACACATACGAATAGAATGACCCTCTGATCGAGTCTCCTATACATCCTCTCGCTGAGACGCATCAACCAAGCCTTGCAAATATATATACATATACACATACATGTGTTAGAGTTCTATCTTTAAAACATATAAATACATACATGCATCATGTACATATACATTCAAATTAAATAAAAATTTGCATATATATATATAGATATATATCTAGTTTTCAAAATATTTAAATAACTTTAAACAAACTATTTAAAACTCAAGTACTTAAGCACTACCAGGTGCCTCAATAGAATCATCTCTCTCATGTATATGATGCCCTGAACCAACAGTATGTGTAACCATGTGCTCAACAACCTGTGCCTACATGATTTATTACTCATGAGTTAAAGATTAAATTAAATATCTACATATATATATGAACTAAATTTTTCAACAAATGAACATATTTTTTAATTTCATATATATTTAAAATTAAAAATAAATTATATATGTACTTGGGTCTCTAGAGCTAGAGGATGATTAGCAAACTCCATCATATCATCTACTAATGCACCTGAGCCTAAAACTCCATGTCCAACTACTAGTAAATCTGGGTGAAGTGGACTGTGTAACTGGCTGGGTACATTTGGTGTAGAATTAGTGCTACCAAGTCCGAATAACAGGTCCATGTATGATGAAATACCCAGGCTCAAACTAGTATCAATCTTAGACAGGCCTTGCAACTGCTCACTAAAATTATCAAGGCCCTCAACTGCGATATGGACATCTCCAACTCATATTCTTGAGTCATCTGTAGAGTGTCATAAGTCTGGTGCCAAATGCTGTGAGCTACACACAGGTGTATCATCTATCACTGGTGTGGCAGCCTATGTCTATGGAACTGTGTTAGGGCTCTGATGTTGTCTAACAACATCCATCACCGCGTGTATTAGAATCTTTTGTGTATCAAAAATATAGCTAATAAAGTGCAACATATCCTCCAAAAAATACAATGCCATATCCATATGTGTCTGCAGTCCTAAAAGACCACGAACATCGCCTGGTAGTGGTAGCCTAACAACTCTATATGCATCATCAGAGGAGGCACCTAAAGTGCTACTAGATTCCTGTGAAGATGGTCAACCAAGTGGATGAG
Source organism: Cupressus sempervirens (assembly GCA_028749045.1). Lineage (NCBI taxonomy): Eukaryota > Viridiplantae > Streptophyta > Pinopsida > Cupressales > Cupressaceae > Cupressus > Cupressus sempervirens. Next base: position 527,152,323 of record CM053790.1, read on the forward strand.
GACATCGACTATGAAGATAATGACCAATAGAATTTGATGTGATACTAGCTACTGCCAATTCAATGTGCCCAATAGTGTCAATTGCTTCCCTCTGGGAAGCAATGATGACTCTATCTGTAATAGGCACATGTGTAGGAATCACAGGAGGCATCCTCGATCCAACAAACTGTCTAAGATATACAGGTGGCAGACGATCTACACTGTGGTACTGGTCACGATATGCAATCTAACCACACCCCTATCCGCAATAATTAGGAATATCCACGTAGTTGACGTTGAGCCCTATATGGAACTTAGTGTACAACTATTGTGAAAAATAAAGGGGTATTTGGTTGTTATTAGGATAACGACCATATGCAACTAAAAATCATGGATAGATCATGCTAGCAACAATAGGGTCTCTACATTGTGTGACTTTGTAGCCTCTCACCCTACCTTGTGTCCCCTCATAAGTTGGAAAGAGCTCTCTCTAGATGATATCTTTGGGGGCTACCCTCTTGACATCATCGAATGATGCATCTCCTGAAACCTTAGCCCTAAGCTCCCTAGATATGGAAGCTAATATCATAGGAGTAAATGAATGGTGACCTCTAAACCTAGCTATCAAATCATGTAAACTCCTACATATTGTAGTACATATGTCTCTATAAAGACCATCATCAGAGGTCAATATAGAGTGTTGCAGTCTAGCAACCTCCTGCTCTGAAAATGCAAATAAAGCATCAATATCGATGTATGGAGGTGGTGCAGCAGGACCTCCAGCAAGACCTCTAGGTGCAGCTTGACCTGGAACATGAGTAGCACCAAGAGCCATTGTAGGACCTACACCACTAGGAGCCACAGTAGGAGCTAGAACATGAGCTGCACGACGAGCCCTATGTCGAGGTCACACAACAAGCCCAACCAGAAGCTGTAGCATGAGCCCCACCATGAGTTGCACGAGGAGCCATATTGGGAACTACATTAGGCACTGCAATAGGAACTGCATCAACCTGTGCCATAGTAGGAACTACAACAGGTGTCACACCAGAAGCTGCATCAAGCATATCATGTGAAGCCATATCTGTAGAAATGTGTGAAGAGCTAAACTACCTACTATACATAATTTTTTATTTTTAACATTAAAAATTATACACATGTAATTAAACATATATCATACATCATGGACCTAGATAATCTGTAACACATCCAAACCTAGATTAATTTGCATATAAGTATAAGATAACTTTAAAGTTGAGAGTTTGGTTATGGTTAGAGTTAATTTTTTGTTCTAAGATTTTATTATACTTTGGGGGGTATTATTAGAGAATTCAATTAAAGGGTAATAAATTATTTATATTACTCTTAAATGATAATGTTTTGAGGTTTAGGTTTCAAGTTGGGTTACATATATATCATTTAAAACAAGGGTCATACTTCATGTATGTACATGTGTTTGAATGTATGTGCATGTATCTCGAATGTAATTTTTAACAATTTAGGATTAGGGTCAACTTGTTTTAATTTTATGTAAGTTAGGCTTCAATTAGGTTTTCAAATAGGGTTTTAGTGTAATTAGGCTCAATTTTAGGGCAATATTTAAGACCTTATGACATTGTTAGGGTTTACACGAACTTACATAATTTCTAGCATTAAATTTAGGGGTTAATATTAAGGTCCATGGTTAAGAATTTAGGATAAGGGAACTTAGCATATGAAGTTTATGGTTTGGTTCAAGATTATCATTTAGGGTATTTATTACCATTTATAATCTTGGGTTTAGAAATTAAATTTTAAGATCAAGGTTAGGGTTAGGGTTTGGATGTACATGTATGATATATTCATACCTAGATATGCAAATTAATCTACATTCTTATATATGTATAATTTAGGATCTCCCCTTAAGACGTGTTATTAAATATAGTTAATTACACTTAGTTATAAGATAAATTAAGATCAATAGTTAACATATACACAAATTATACATATAAAAATGTAAATTTATTAAAAACATGTACATACATCTACTTTTAACCATGAACAAATATACATGTACATCTATGTTCAAAATAAAAAATTATACATTCTAATCTATATTTTTACATGTACAATATAGGATCTAGACCCTTAAGATATGTCATTTAATTAAAATTCTAAAATTAAGACATTAAAGTGAATTTGACATATATACATAAACATTAATATTGAAAACATGTACATGTCTATATTTAACACACACACAAATAGATATATATATATATATTTTTTTTTAATTTCTAAAATTTATATTATTATAAATTTTATAATATTTTTTAAATTTTTTAAAATTTGTTTTCTAAAATTTATATTATTATAAAAAATTTAACGTTTTAGATTACGGTAAAAGCAGGTTTTGAAGGGACCCCGAAACCCTTTAACACAAAGCAGAAAGATAAGGCATTACAACCCAACCAGGAAAAAGAAACTTGCAACAAACTGTAGAACAGTATCAAAATCAAGTTTTACAGGGACCTGAAACCACTAGAAAAGTCCAAAAACAAACTAACTCAGGTTTTACAGGGACCTGGAACCACAAATAGTCAAAATGATAAAAACCAAAAACCAGGACCAGAAACCCCAACCAGTAACCAGACCAGATAGAAACTAAACTAGGGAACCCGACCCAGAGCCACTATTGCAGCTCCAAGATCATTTTAGCAGCTTCCTTACCAATTGTTGTAGTCTCTTGAATGGTATCAGCAGCCGAAGCAACAACAACTTTCATTGCACTCTTCCTCGAGCTCTGCCTTGTTCTTTTGCTCAGACCCTCAACCAAAGTAATATCTTCATTAGCCCTTTTGCCGAGGCTTGCAGCGGCCGCACATATACTTGAGGTGACTTGTTCCATCTTAGTGACACTCTCCTTGATTAGCATTCTGAGGTTCTGCTCATAGGTGTTAAGTTTGTTAGGGATGTCTCCCATCTACCCTTCCAGTTGCCTAAGTTTGACATTTATAGTATCTAGGTTATGTTGGAGTATTTCCACCTTTTTCTTCAAACCCATCATTTCATTGTACATCCAAGAATCTACTTTGAGCATGGTGTTGGCTTTATTCTTTGCAGAATGCAGAAGGTGAGCATGGTATCCCTCTGCATTGAATCGCTATCATCTTCAGCAGTCCTGTGTGGGGGGGAGCAGATATTGTCATTGTTTTCCTCCATTTCCATTTGATCCTCCTTTCGAACCTCGATAGAGTCCTCTATGTGAGCAGAGTCCTTCCTTTTTTCTTCCTCTATCCCCTTGACAGGAGAAGCAGTCTTAGCCGTATGGTCCTCCTTATTCTTCTCAACAGGGTTCCCAACAGTGTTATCTTCTACTTTATCACCCCCACTAGATATAGCCTGGTTACCCTCATTAACAGATTTACTCTGTTCAGAAGTACCTTCACTATTGGCTTCCTCTTTCCCTTTTTCATTATTACCTTCAGTCTCTAGGTACCTGTCCAAATTAGAGCTGAAATCCCAGGCATCAGTATCTTCCTCATCCTCAAGGTTAATATTCTCATGGCTTTCTGATTTCTCAATATCAGACTCCTCATCTCATGTTTTTGAGAAGCCGAGGGTTTCAAATTCAGGGCTTTATCTTTACCTTTAATAGAGTCACCCTTCTTACTTTTAATGGAGTCCTTCTTCTTGTCCTTAAAGGGAGTAGAGGCAAAGTTTTTCTAATGTTTTTTCTAAATTTGTTTTCTAGAATTTATATTAAATTATAAATTTTCTAATGTTTTTGTAATTTTTTTTCTAAATTTTATATTAAATTCTAAATTTTCTAATGTTTTTGCAATTTTTTTTTTTAAAATTATTTTCTAAATTTTATATTAAATTATAAATTCTCTAATATTTTTGTAATGTTTTTTCTAAATATGTTTTCTAAATTTTTCAATGTTTTTGTAATATTTTTTTCTAAATTTGTTTTCTAATGTTTTTCCTAAATTTTATATTATTTTTCCTAATATTTTCTAAAATTGTTTTCTAATGTTTTCTATACAATATTTTTCTTTTTTCTAAATTAATATAAATAAACAATAAAAAATTAAATTAACATTTAGATATGCTTTCAAAACTATTAAAAACATAAATAACATTCGAATATGCTTTAAAAACATTTTAAAAATGTATTAAAAACATTAAAATCTACTTTGATAACATAAAAAAATACTTTTAAAACGTTGAAAAATATTAAATTAATAATTTTTTGACATACCCGATGATGAGAATCAGAATGAAAGTGACAAGATGATAGTGACAAAGGTAGCACAAATGACACATTCGCCTGAACACTCTGAATGAATAGTAGTCAACGTGAAAATGAATTGGAAAAGTTGAAAAAGCGATTTTAACTGCCGAAAATGCATGCGGTATAGGTTCATGCTAACATGGCTTAACAGGTTCGTGTGAACATGTGTTGCTTGCATGTTCACACGAACATGTGAGTGAGGTTCACGCGAACGTATGGAGTTTGGAATTGCAAAAATTTTGCAACTTTTTAGAATTTGTTCGTCCCACTAAAGTGGAACCCATTATTGTGGGTTCACCCTATAATCTTTCTTGATCAGTAAAACTCTCCCTCAACATTTATACTGGCTTGATCAATAGATTATCTCCCTCTTTGACAACAATGCCAAAGACTTTTCATCTTTAACATAGATAGATATAAAAAAAAATTGTTTTTTTAAGTTTTCTCCCTCTATCACCTTTCTTGTGATTAATTTGAAGTTTCATCTCTTTGATTACTTTAGGTAGCTCCTAAAGTAAGATCCTATACATGAATGTGTAATACACGAACATCAGCTTGTTTGATGTAGGGCACTCCTTTTTTTACTTAGATAGCCTTTTATAAGGGTATTAGCCCTAGTTTACCTCTTAGATACTCATGAGCATCCTTAGGTAATGCTTTTGTGAAGATATTTGCAATTTGTTACTTAGTGTTGACATATTCCATCTTCACCTCTTTATCTTGAACTAACTCTCTCAAGTAATGATACTTGATTGCAATGTGTTTTGTCTTTGTGTGCATCACTAGATTCTTTGATATATTGATAGCACTAGTATTAACACAATAAAGTATCACTGGTTCTGTGATCTCTTCCTTCATACCTTTGAGTAGCTATTTGATCTATACAATATTTGTGAAATTTATAGAAACAACAACATATTTAGCTTTAGTAGTAGATTATGCTGAGCAATTTTGTTTCTTGCTAGTCCATGTAACTAGTCTCTTTCCTACGAAAAATGCTTCTCCACTGGTGCTCTTTCTGTCATCAATTTTTCTAGCCCAATCAAAATCAATGTAGGCTCTCAATTCAAAATTTTCATTCTTCTTATAGTATAGACCAAACTCTTATATTCCTTTCAAATATCTCATTATTCTCTTTACAACCATTAAATGATTCTTCCTAGAATTAGTAGAGAATCTTGGTTTAGCTCTTGTTTCTTCATTTTGTCTTTCAACTTTAGAATCATTGTGTATATCTCTATCAAGTAGCTCATCATCTCTTTCATGTTCACTAAACTCAAAATTAGAATGTGTATCCACTTCATTTTGTAACTTGGCATCTGAATGTAGCTCAGTTCTTGAATGCAACTTGACATTCATAGGGTGTGACTCGACAATCACTAAAACTTGTTGTTGATTTGTAGCTTGATTTGCAACATCCTCTTTAGTAGGAATACCTTTCTTAATTTGCACACAGTTCAAGGTATAGATAGTTGTACTTACAAATTGTCTCCAATATTTTAGAGCAACATTCTTCTTCATCATGAGTGTTCTAGCACAATCCATTAGAGATATATTCCTCCTTTTAACTATTCCATTTTGTGGAGGTGTTCTAGGGGAAGATGTCTATCTTTGGATTCCTCTATCATTATAGAGTATCTCAAACTCATTTGATGTGAATTCTCCTTATTTGTCAAATCTCAAACACTTCAAACTTTTACCTATTTCCTTTTCAACTCTTGCTAAGTACCACTTAAACATTTGGAAAGCATCAAATTTATGTTTTAGAAAATAACCATCATCATCCTAGAATAGTCATCAACAAATAACATAATGTACTTATCTCCTTTGTAGCTTTGCACATGAATTGGTCCACACAAGTCAGTATGGAAAATCTCTAGTATTCCTTTAAAGGTATAAGTTTTACTCTTAAAACTTGACTTCGTCATTTTACTTAACTAACATTATTTGCACATTACATTATCAGGCTTCTTCAACTTAGGAAAACCTCTAATTTTCTTCATGTTAATGATACTAACCAAGTTATCAAAGTTAACATGACACAACCTCTTGTGCCATATCCATACATCATAAAATTTTACAACAAGACAAGTAGCATCCTCTATATCAAAATAGAATAGATTACTTCTAATTTGATCACCATTTCCAATCAGTTTCCCATTTGTGTCATATATCTTAGCAATCTTGTTTTCAAACACAACCTTACATCCCAAATTATTTAGTTGTGAAAAACTTAAGAAATTATAGTTAAGTCCTTCAACATATTAATCATTGTCACATAAAATCTTATCTGTGAGTTTGATAGAACCTTTTCCTTTTATCAAACATGGTGCATGATTACCAAATCTTACACTATTTCCATCATAATAATTTGGGGTAATAAACTTACTTTTGTCTCCAGTCATGTGATGTGAACATCTAATGCCAATGATCCATCTATCATTCTTGTTCACACAAGTCACAAGTGCAGTTGCCTCATCTTCATCAGATTCATCCTTCATTGCAAAATACACCACCTCATCATCATGTTCATTAGATTCATCCTTTGTTTCCTCTTCAAAAATGTAGCAAGACTTCTTGCCTTTGTCTTAGTAATCCTTTTTGTCTTCATCTCTTCTACCCTTGTACTTGTCACCACCTCTATAGTTCTTCTTCTCTGGACACCTAGCAACATTATGACCAACCTCATTGCAATTGAAACAAATGATAGGTAACTTACCTTTGAACTTGCCTTTACCTTTTTGGAATCTTCTTGCCAAGAGTGCTTCAAGTTGTTTGACATCCTCCTCATCTGTATCACTATCACTGGACATACACTTCTTCTTCTTTTTCTTCTTCTTCTAATTGGGTTCCTTTAATGATACCTTAGCTTTGAAAGCATACTCAATCTTTTTAGGTAGATAGCTCAAATGTAGTAAGTCTACCTACCAGACCTTCCAGTGATATCTTACTCCCTGAAATACATCTCAATTCTTGAATTGCAAAAACTCTAATAGCATATATAGGCAATAATGTCCTTAAAAAAATTCTTAGTACAATATCTGTTGGAAATATGGAAGGAGTAACTGAGAGGGGAGGGGTGAACTAGTTACCACTAAAATATTTCCTAGATCCCTTAGATGTCAAATAAAATGGATTGCTACTATTATTTGATAAACACAAAAATTTTGTAACTCGGTAAATGAAGAGTGATTTACTTTTAGTTGATCTTAAACATTCATAGTGATTAATTTGCAAGCATAAGAGAAATAACATGAACACATGAGATACCAAGATTTAACGTGGAAATCCAATATGGGAAAAACCACCAATGTAATTAGTTACTATTTTCACTCTTCTGAAGTGAGCCATATTAGGAATCAACTCAGTTAAAGGTTACAAAACATACTGTTAGGTGTGACCTTGTTACAAGATTTGACCACCCTATAAGGAATGGTCTTGCAAAAGGTCTTAAAACAATTCAATGGAACTATCACCTTGTTAGAGTATTTACAATTAGGTGTTAAAACAACTTTGTTAAGAGATTTTAGATCACTGCTACAATGGTAAGAAAGTAACAATGAAATGACCTGGTTGTGATGCAACTAAATTGCTGATTACAGATCTCTATTCTACTTCATACTTGATCCTTCCTGATTGAATAACACTTTTTTTCTCCACAAGAATACTTGCTTATCCTTCAGGTTCACTCTTACTCTTTTTTTCTCAATTCAATCAACACATTTTGCACACACACTAAAATCTCAACTTGACCTTTCATTTATATCATTCAGATTGCCAAGTTGGCTTAATTAAAAATTACAATAACCAATAATCATCACCATAGTTGGCTAGAAAAAATACTTAAAATAATTAAACTTCTTATGTCAAAACAACAAAATCCTTTATTGGCTGACCCTACTTGGTAAATACTAGTTCTAAGACGATTTCCTATGTTAACCAACAAAAGCTTGGTTAACACTATGAACTTGTAAAAATCCTTTGGCAACTGAGTGAACTCACTAAATGTTGACTCTATCCAACTTTCCTTTGCTAACCATGAGAACTCGGTTAACATTGTTTCATTCCTGAATTCCTTTGATGCCCAAGTGAGCTCAAAAGATACTATCTTCGCAGAGTAATCTTTAGGAATGCTTGGTAGACAAAGAAAACTATCTAGCTAACCAAGTGAGCTCAGTAAGCACTAACTAACAACCGCTATGCCATTTGTGTAACATCAAAGACAACACACAATTAGAAAATTTTATCCAACAATTTCCCTCTTTGGTGTTGATGGCAACACAACATGTCATAGCACAATGAAATTTGAAAAAAAGACTTTCTCTAATAGAAATTTTTCTCTCTCTTAGATTTTTACCAAAAAAACTTCTTCTTTCATGCAGTAATCTCCCTTTGTGAAGGAATTACATAACTTCTATGATAGTATACTTCTCCCTTAGAAAGATATAAATAAATTTTAGAAAGATATGACAGTAATCTTCTCCCTCTTTGACAACACATACCAAATTAGTATCAATGCACCTTGAATACAAATTCATATGCAATATTTTCTTATGCTGCATCAACTGATTGATCTTCAACTTGGTTCTTGTTGATGCATCACTAAAACTCTATTTAGTGAGATTTAGATAGGGGAATGACCCATAACTTACCTCTAAGATACAAGAATACATCCTTAGGTAATGGCTTGGTGAATATGTCTACAATCTATTCTTTTGTATGAACATATTCCAATCTAATTTCTTTATCCTGCACTAATTCTTTGACAACATGATATTTTATGGCAATGTATTTAGTTTTGGAATGCATCACTAAGTTCTTTGATATGTTAATTGCACTGGTGTTATCACAATACATGACAATTGGTTCTTTGATCTTAACCTTCATGCCTTCCAACAACTATTTAAACCAAGCAATATTATAACAATTCACTACTGCTACAACATATTCTACTTTTTCTATAGATTGGGATGTGCAGTTTTGCTTCTTGCTTGTCCAAGATACCAATTGTTTACCAAGAAAGAATGCTCCACCACTTGTACTCTTTCTATCATCAAGATTTCCTTCCCAATCAGCATCAGTGAATACCTTTAGGTCTAAGTTTCCTCCAAGTTTGTACCATAGACCAAACACAATTTTGTAGTCCTTGATACATCATAGCTAAGAGTAGATGCAATATCAATCATCATGGTTTTATGGTTCTTTTTCTCAACAATGTCTCCAATAGATAATGTAGCTGAGTGAGTTATGCATTCTTCATCAAGGTATTTCAAGCCTAAATCACTAATGGAAGCTAGACAAAGTCTCATGAGTCCTTGCCATGCTAAAGAGTTGTCTCTGTTAAGCTTTGGAATTTCTCTCTTGTAAGACATCTTGATCTTTACCTTAGGTCCTTGAAACCTTTCCTGCAAGCACCAAAAGCTTTGATACCAATAATTGGATACATACTTCTTCTTCTTTTTCTCTGTCTTCTCATAAGGTTCCTTTAATGATACCTTAGCTTTGAAAGAATACTCAATCTTTTTAGGTTTGTAATTATCAAAGTTAGATAGCCCAAAAATAGTGAGTCTACCTATTAGACCTTCAAGTGATATCTTACTACCTAAAATACATCTCAGTTCTTGAATTGTAAAAACTCTAATAGCATATATAGGCAATAATGTCCTTAAAAAATTTCTTAGTACAATATCATCATCTATATTACCAATAGCTCCTCTTATTGCATTGACAACTTCTTTTATCCTTTCAACATATTGATCAATATTCTCATCTTCTTCCATTCTCATATAATCAAACTTACCTTTGAGACTTTCAGATTTGGCTCTTAGAGCATTTTCATCTCCTCCATAGATAGTGGTTAGGGCATCCCACATTTTCTTTGCACTATTAAGACCTTTGATATCATCAAATTTGGCATAACTTAGGATAGAGGCAATCTCTAGCATTTCATGTTGTGTTCTTTCTTCTTCTTCGTATCCTTAGCAGTTGGGGCACTAACAAGATCAACATGCTCCATAGAATTGGTAGATTGTGCATGATCTCCAAGTCCTCCAAGGTGTAGCTTCATCAAAATTTTCCATGCAAGAAAGTTATCTCTATTGAGCTTGGGTACTTCTCTTTTGGGCATCTTGATCTTTCTGATTCTAGTACCTTTAAACTAGTCCTCTTAAGCAGATGGCTCTGATACCAATTGTTGTGAATCAATTTTTCAAGGTCTAAATGTATAAATAAAACTTTTCACAAATTATTGAAACCAAAAATATTTATACTCATACATGTATCCATAAGATTATGCAATCACTTAAAACTTGTTGGTTACTGTCAAATCAACTTGCATAAATGTAACACATGAAACATGATAGATTCATCAACACATTTGACACAATGATTTACATGGAAATCAAATTTGAGAAAAGCCACCACTAACATACTACTCTTTTCACTCTTCTGAAGTGATTCCCTATGAAAGGCCAACCTTGTTAAAGGTTACAATACACACTGCTAAATGTGACCCTATTAAAGGATTTCAATCACCCTGTTAGGAGTGAGCCTTGTTAGAGGACTTTAGACCATTCACTTAGGATGTCACCCAATTAAAGGATTTACAAATGACTGTTAGGTCAACCTTAATCCAAAGGATTTACCCTAGACTAATACATTTATTAGAGAGTAATAGTAAGACTTTGATTTGATACAACTTATGACTTCATTTGTAGGTTATAGATCACTGTTCAGTCCTCAATTTTGATTGGTCTTCATTTTTTGTAGCTCTAATAGCATGTTCACCTTTTAAGCATTCATCTCCTTAATCCTTCTTTCTTAACATGCCATTACAAACTCTTCTCTTAGGTCACTTGATGAAGCAAAACCCTTGACTCCTTGTCTCCCTTAGGTTCTTGCACATGACAACCTTGCTTCATTACCAACCATTCCTACAAATAGGAAATTATGATATTTTGTTGCTCATTCTCCATTGCCCAATTTAGGGATTGGATGGATTAGGTACGATACAATGTATCTACCCCATATCTCATATCTCTTATAGAAACTTTTCCTAGAATCCAATTTAATTTTGCCTAAAAATGATTTACCTTGAATTTTGTACCACTAGCTCATCAACTTTATCTTCCACCTAGTTCACACAATCCAAAAAAACATACTTGTTAACTTAGATTCATTGAATCCATAATCTTTTAAATAATACAATAGCTTAGCATTATCAAGCTTCTAATGCTCAGTACATACTGTGTTGCTTGGAATCCATTGTAAAATTACTCGACACAAACTAAAGTTTACTATTACTCGTCATCAACTAAACTTTACTCAACATCCATTATTCTGCTCAACATACACTAGAATAAGAATTTACTTGGTTCCAACTAATTTTTTACTCGACTTGATCTATCTTTTCTCGGCACCTACTATCCACTTGGTCAAGCTTGGCAGACAAACTTTGTGTAACTTATTCTTCTAAACTTTCTTAGTGTAACCAATCTTTGTAACCTTAAGTAGATTACCAATACATCATGTTATCATTGTCTTAACTAATCTTATAATTCATTAAATAATCATAACTCAACATTTCCTCTAGGTTCTATTGTTACATCTTTTGAACAAATCCTCTTCATCAATCAAATTAGTGATAGCACTTGAATCTTATAAGCAGTTGTCTTACTAGCAAATAGCAGGTTTGACATCAGTGACAAAGTAATGATTGAAACACATAGTCTTCTTCAACAATCTCCTTCTTTCAATCTAGTTTCAACAATCTCTCTCAACAATGATCTTTTCAATCTATTTTCAATGATATATCATATTTATGACTTGCTTTACCTTTTATGTACTCTATTGTATAGTTTTATTTGAAATCCTGTTTATATGTTCTTGCATATTGAATCTCTTTTAGGTGGTTATCATCTAAACAAATTGATAAAAAAGATATTAAATATTGGAAGAGAAAAATTCAATAGCTTATGTGTGAAATATAAAAGTGTCTACCTTCAACCCTTTTCAATGCTCAAGAACACTACCTCATACATCAAGTTGAGGAGATTGAATTGTGTGAACCTATACAAACTAGGTCAATGTGGATGGTTAAAAGGAACTTGAAATTTATGAAGGATTTGGTTTGACAAAGAGCATGTCCTGAGAGTTCTATGGTAAAGGTATATATGGTATACCAAACCATGGTTTACATTAGTGAATATCTTCCAAAGTTTGTAGAAAATATCCATGTAGATTGCATTTGGGATCTCAACTCTATTAACAAATTCGAAGAGGAGTACCTAATGAGGAAAGGTGCATTGAGGAGAGAGAGATAATTATAAGTTATTTTTTTTAGTTAATTAATTCTTATCCATCATCAATATAAGTTATTTCTAACTAGTCTAATTGTTTTCTTTATAGTTGGTTGTGAGTGGCATGTATTACATTTTTATATTGTAAACAATTTTGATTGGATGACGGTATGGATTGAACAGTCTCAAGAAAATAGTTGCTCTTCAAAATGAAATGGTATTGCACCATTAGTTAAAGAAGCTCATCATAATGGAGATCCCAATGTTATGCCAATGACACTTGATCTAGTATATGGCTTAAGAGATACAAAGATACACAAAAGATTACTAATCATGAGCCATAAGTTTAATATCAACTTAGATATTGATGCAAATAATCTTACATGTTTGAATAATTGTAAGTCAAACATCACAAAGCTATGTACTACCATGGCCATAAATTTTGCATAAAAAAGTTAGAAAAAATGAAGAAAACTTGTGATTTTAGGATAAGTGCAGTCTTTGTGGTCACCAATATTTCATCTAGAACTAACATACATCCTCAACAATCTAAAAATTGATACTATGACATTTTGGATGATATACTTGAGTGTGACTTTAATTCATTCAAATTAGTTTTTTTTATCATCAAATGGCATAGGCTATGGTTAAATTGAAATGAACATGATAGTGGATTTACAATGATTAATGCAAGGTCATTTGCAACTGTTAGAGATGAGCACTATGTTCTTCCAAGCCAATGTGATCAAGTGTTTTACTTTGACATTCCACACAAGCTAGGTTGGTCATTTGTTGTTATAAATGATCTAAGAGGAAGGCTAGTAAGGTATAATGCGATGGAAGAAGAAGATACTAAAGAATCACAAGACAAAGTAAATGATGATGAAGAAGAAGATGATGATGATTCTAGTCATGCTGATAATAATGGTGATGATGATAATCATAATCATGTCGATGATGGTGGTCATGATAATGGTGATGAATATGATGATGATGATGGTGATGAAGATAGTGGTGATGATAACAATGATCAAAGTGACAAGTGAAATGATGGTGATGATGATGACATGGATGAAGATGATGATCAATGACATGATCAATTAAATGTTTGTTGAGGTACAATTAATGTCAAGTATGATGGGGTCATGATTATTATTTATAGAAATTCATTTTATTTCAATGAATGCATCATTTAATTTTTATCTTCTATGTAATTTTTAGTTTATAGAGCATTATATGTAGACAACTTTTCATTCATTACAATATGGGTGAATTTTATAAGTGAGGTGACCAACTTTTTCTTTCAAAACCATATGTGTAGATATAAACATTAAGTACAAAATGTCCAATATTTTTTTAGATATACACATTAATTAGACCAAATTTTTGGCTAACTTAAGATAAATGATTTACATATGCAAGCTATTCAACACCTTTGACCAAGATCTTGCATAGACACATGGATCGACAGGTATATGTCAATAAACCCTATAGATACAATTTTTTATTTGCATATCTTCTCTTTACCATCAACATTAATTTTTGTCCTCGTGTATCTCTCATTTTATGGATAGTAGGTATTACCAAATAGGTATTTGTCTAATCTGTCTTCCTTAAGTGAGGAAAATTTGGTAATAGAAGACAAAAGTGAGACATCTAGTAGGTTTAAAATAAGGAGATCAACTAGAGGTCAAAAGACTAGAATAAAATTCAACAAATGAATGCAATTTTTTCTTATTGAGGGGGGGTCATTTTCTTATGATAATGAGAGTGAAGGTGATAGGGAGGTTCCCTCAACATACACACATATTCATAAAGAATAGGTACTCAAGGAACTACCTCCAATTAACACTAACTTTTTTGTTAATGAAAGGATATATCACATAGCTCCATCTACATTACATGGTTTGGGCCTATTTTCCATGGATGACATAAAGGTATAATAAAATAAAGATATTGAATAAATGGAGTATGTAGGACCTTGTTAGAATTACAATAATTGGATGTGGATTGTGCAATATAGAAAAAGGTATGCATAGGTATGCATTGTCACCAAATTATTTACAATGTAAAAAAAATGATCAAATTAAAATGTTCACTATGAATATTGATGGAAGGCCAAAAGCAATAGGGAATATTGTAGGATTTATAAATAGTTCTCGACCTATGTCAATTAATAAGTTTATGAATTGTATATTCAAGGCACACAAAGGAAATCATATTTTTGTATGTGCAATAAAATCAATAAGTGCAGGGTAAGAGCTTCTAATAAATTGCAATTTGAATCATGTAGATACAAAAAAATTCCTTATCATGGGACTGGTAAGTATAACATTTAAATGAATTTCCTCCAATTAATATTGACTCCAATATACAATCTACTTTATTATTAATATTTTGTTTGGTAATTGTATTACTTTCATTTTGCTGTTGATTGCTAAGAATTACTAATCTTTTTCATAGGGCAATATGGATAGACCACTACCCATAGGCGAGGATGCACCATCTCACACACCACCTTTAGTGAAGGTAAACCTTGATTATTGTGATTATTCAAATTATATAGAAACAAATGTCATATTATTATGTTCTTTTCTTTATAACTTTGGAGTTATTTTCATGGAATTTTACTGATATTGAATTTTGCAGATATACATAGTAGTTACACTAAATTTTTCTTTGAAAACCATATGTGAAGATATAAAAAATAAGTACATGCCAAATATTTTCATTTTGCTATTGATTGCTAAGAATTATTAATCTTTTTTCACTCAGCAACATGGATAGTCCACCATGCACAGGCTCATGTCTCAGCAACTGTCCCACATCTTCAAAATTCCTAGCCTCAAATTTCTCTATTCTCACTACCTTGATAAGTTTTACCCCTTTAACACTTTTGCAAATACCCTCTTCTCAGAATTTTAAATTGGTTTTTCTAAGAAATGTTGATACCACATTCTCTTAACAAGAATCCATTATGTTTGGTATGTAAAATAATGATGTAATTAATTATGAAGGACATCAAGGTTTAACTAGAAGTGTTATTTTTATAAATCATAGTCTTTTTTAGTCATGTCAAACACAAGAGATCTTTCCAAAAATCACAATGAAAAGGTATGACAGATACAAAAAATATTTTAAAATTAAAATTAGACCACTGCCAAAGTACAACCTATAATGTGGACATGACTAAGGTGAAGTAGTGATCACATTTTAATATTAATACACTTTCTTGGCCCCCCACTTTATTTTGACAAGTGTCCACACTTAAATTTTTTGGCATAAGAATCAAAAACTGGCTTAAGGCTTATAGGATACATTTAATGTAGTATTATATATAAATATCAAAACCTATGTGCTAAAAATGAGTAAAGAGTTAAAATATTGTATCTAAAAATTTTAGAGTGTACTTATGCATGCAAATTGATGAGGTGGCAAAGTCTAGTGACCATAGAAAAGGTGTTGACAATATGTTTTATTGAAAGCAATAAAAATAGAATTTGTGGGTGACATGGAGTGTGAGTGGAAGATAGATAAAGAAATGAGATGAGTTGATATGAAGAAAAATAAAAATGAATGAAAGAATGGACCTCAAAGTAAATGAGGTTTTATTATGAGTGATCATTGAAGATTTTTCTTGGAACAACTATAGGAAGAAGGTTTGCACCCTCTACTGTAGGTGTATATGAGCAATGTTAGTATGCTAATAGAAACCAAATTTAAATAAAGCTTCTACAAACTAAACAAAATTCATAAACTTCAAGATAGACTAAGATGAGATCTCAATTGAAAATATGAGCCATTAATGGGCTCTCTCAATGAGAAGCTCTCTTGTTGAGTAGCTTTGTCTAAAAAGATGGGATGTATGCTCAATATGCTTCCAAAGGCTTCAATGGATGATTGTGGATTTTTGGTGTGGATAGATGGCTTTAGTATGGATTTGGCTCTCAAAATAGCATTATAACTTTACTTCATGGATTGTGTTATTTTGCAAAGGGGAAGGATCCAATTTATAGGCAAGAGGCTTGAGGGATTGAGGGCTAAGATGCAAGGATGGGAAAAAGCTTATGGAAGGCTCAGATTGCATGAGAGGAGAGCACATGGATTGTGCTTCCTTATAGCCAATCAAGGAGTGACACATGTCACATGGTGAGAGGATGGAGGAAAGGGCAAGGATGAGTCAACAAATGAGGCTCAAGAGATAAAATCTTCATAAAGACCCTCATAATGACTTGTAAGAGCAATAAAAGGGCTTGTAAGAGTCATTTATGACCTAGTGGACTTCATAAAGTTTTATGGTTGAGATATTTTGAGGGTGATGAGAGCAAATTCGACTTGGACTTGATTAGAAATGTTTTAAGCTTGTTTAGGCTTGTGCAAATGATTAGAGGATGGATTAGGATGGTTTAGGATTAGCTTAAGGATAGGCAAGTGGATGGCATTTAATGAGGGTGGGTGAAGGAAGAGATATTTGTTAACTTTGGCTTGGGTTAGTAAGTTTTAACCCATGTTTAGGGAATGTGACAAGGTTAGGAGGGGATTAGGATTAGGTTTAAAGACATCTTCTAGAAGAGTCTAGATTTTGGATGAGGATAAAGACTTTCTAGAATAGTCTAGAATTTCCTAGGATGAGGATGAAGACTTTCTAGAAGAGTCTAGAACTTCTTAAGGTGAGGATAAATTAGATTTTTAGGAAATAAATAAAGTTTTATTTATTTCAAGGGTTTGGGTTGAGGAGATATTTATTAAAACTTTTTTAATAAACATGAGGATTAATATTTAATTTTAATTAAATATTTTGAGTTGGGGTTAGGGGTAGGAAATGATGAGATTAGCCTTTAATCGAAATTAAAGAAGGATTAGAAGATTTTGGAAGAGGTTATTGGTCATAAGGAAATTGGCCAATTTTTGGGCAAAAAATAAATTTTTTATTTATTTTAGGATTTTTGGTCAATTTATTAATTAAATAATTAATAAATAAGGAAATAATGTTTAAATAAGATTTAAACATTTTTGGGAGGGATTCCTTAATTAAATATTTTTAATTAAGATAAAGGAATTTAATGGCATAAAAATTAATTAATTAATTAATTAATTAATTAATTAAGAAATGATGATGTCATCAGGACTTTTTCAGAAAATAAAAATACTTTATTTTCTAAAGGTTTTTAGGTGTCTACATTTTGCCCCTCTTTGATGTGATGCCGCAAGTGGCATGACATCAAAGATAAGAAAATAAGATGCCCAAGGCTAGAGCAGAAGAGGAGAGAATGGACTGTGAGATGCCCCCTCAAGAAGGCAGCGGGGAGAGAAAGTGAGGCTCGATGGCTTCTTGAAAAGTACAAGAATATGGGATGAGCAAGGAGACTTAGATTGGCAAAGAGAAGGGGCTGAATTAGCTCAAACTCTCACTATGGGAGAATGATAAAGGAGAATCAGATGCACAAGAGGAAGCAAGCTTAAGACCTTAGGGAAGGTGGAGGATGAAGGAGCAGAGCGCTATAAAAAGGAATCCAGGATAGGGAGATGGATGAGGGGATTATAAAGCTGATGGAACAGGATTTCAAAGAGTTAGATTGGTGGAAGATGGGTTTCGGAGATCCCTAGGACTAGGATTGTGGATCTCGAAAGATGAGGCTTGGTGGGTTGATTTGGATTGGTGGATCCCTAAGACTAGGATTGTGGATCCCTAAAGCTAAGAGTGATGAGTGATTCAAAGAGATACTGATGCATCAGCTGGGGTAGGAGAGACGGATGCTAGATATGGGTGGGGGATAATGGAGATGAAGGAAAACCATTGAAGCTTTTTGAGCGGGGGGATACTTCAAAGAGAAGTACCACCATGTAGTTGAGCACTAGATTTGCTATAGGACTATTGGTTAATTGCCAAGGTTACCAAGAACATCAAGGCCTTTTCACCAACCGTCCAAAGGACTAACAAACTAACTCAAAACAAACACACAAGGATTGCCCCAGCATCACACATGAATCCTAGAGGAAGCAGCGTGGAAACGACACTGGAGAACCCACAAGCAGAAAAGAAAAACAAACGAAAGACCTGATCAAGACCTTACACTCTAATTGCCCCATTCGCAACATACCATGATATGAAAGATCGTGGCAACCTTGAGGAGGGAATAAGGAGATTGCTTGGAAAAGATACTTCAAGACCCAAAAGGGAAAGAGTCCAAATCAAAAGAAAGGAAAAATCCAAAAGAGAGTCGTTTGCCAATGAGATGGGTAGGACAAGGCACTAACGGACCAAGATCAGACATGAGGAAAGCTATATCCTGCAAGGACCTATTGGAGAGCACCGAAGCTAGTGGATTTGGATGAGTGATGCATCTGGCAAGCTGAACTAAGAAAGATAACACTTTGGTGACAGGAAATCTAGCTAAAGGATGCATTGGAATAGCTAACCAAGATGTGTGATGGGTGCAAGATGCTGATCAAGGACAAACTGACACGAACGCTAGATAGATACAATGGTACTAAGCTAAAGAGGATGTACAAGCTGACAGACCAAGATATTTACAAGTAGGCTAATCAAGATATGGTACAAGCTAACAGACCAATGATAGGTATGATACAGATGGATAAAAAGCTCAGGATGAGAGGATAGCGGGATGGTTCGATGTTCTGCAAGATGCGAAAGCTAAGGGTGGGGTGATAGCGAAAGATATGGATTTGGCAGGATGCATCCAATGATGATGAGAGATTTTGTGACCAAGGATAGCTAGAGGAGCAAGATGAGATGGCTGGATAGGATGGTAGATAGCTAGGATTATGATGGATATAAAGAGATGACATTAGGTTTGCATGAGGATAGCCTAGAGCTAGATACCAATGACAAGGGAGGATGGACAAGACAAGATTTCCAAAGAATATAGTGCCCCCAATCAGAAGATAACATGCGGAAGGAGGTCTTATGATGGATGTGATAGGATTGAAGCTAGGATGGAAAAAGCTGAAGGGGCTAGGGAGATGGATGATAACTGAGATGATTGGCTGAAGTTGCATAAGATTAGTGGATGGTGTGAGATGGAAGCTGGAGGATGGAGGATAGGTGGATAGATTGGAAGATGGAGTTGGATGTCAAGAGATGACCAAAAGCATGAGGGTGATAGGCTAAGCTGGGGATGGTAGGATTACGCATGACGCTTGTTTGCCAAGTTTTCATCATGGTACTTGTCCAAGGCGCTTGAATTGCCAAGTTTTCACCAGTGGACACTTTATTTTTCTTTTCTTTTTTGACTTTTTTGACTTTGGACTTAGCTAGAATGATTTTGGCTTTCTTCAGCTATTTTGGCTTTTTTGGGATTTTTCACTGGCTGTTGGAATGTTCAATTTTGTTGCTAGCTGTTGGTACACCGGATGTGTGATTTATGCAATAGATCGAATTAGATGGGATTGCTGGTAGGAGATGGAGGGATGAAAATGCTGGAAAGGAGCATGAGATGGGGATGCTTGCAAGAGCAACATTGGCACATGTTGGAACGGGTGTGAAAAGAGCATATGGGGGATAGATGGTAGATGCGAGCATGATGGAGGATTTGTGGAAGCGTGCTTGGGGATATAGGCACCCAAGATGGAGTTAGGAGATGGGGGACATGAGTCACTAGATTGGGGATTAGCAATGGTGGATGCCATTATGCATTGGGTTTCAAATTTTTTCTTGGGGATCCACATGGTTTTGGATTTTCTTTTCATAGGCTTTTGCATTGTTTTGCATTCTTTGATTGGATTTTGCCTTTTTGGAGTATGTCTTTTAGAATAGACATATGATTGCCTAGGATGTGGATTTTTAGCTTTATGCATTTTGAAGTTGGCATTCACATTGCTGTGGTAAGCTTTGGGAAGATGGTTAGGAGAAGCTTTGTGAGATGGAGAGGATATGAAAGAGCATGTAGGGGGATGATGATGGATGATGTGCCCTGATATGTGCCTTTTTTGATCTTGCATAGAAATGGATGGAATAAGATTTTTATGATGGCTGATAGGAGGATGGAGGATGGTAGATTTTGGGACATAGGGACCCAAAATGGATTTAGCGGATGAAGGGGGGATATGGTAGGTTGTTTTCGGTTGCAAAGATGGTGGAGGGGGGATGACATAAGATTTCTTGAAGGAGTGATGGGAGACTGGCATGGTGGGCTTGAAGATAGGCTTGGTTTGGGGGTGTGGTGTACCAACACCTTTAGATGGTGAGCCTTTGGATACATATCCAAGACCATGAAATCCTAGATTTTTTTGTGCAATAATAGGCTCTCTGATTCCTTGCTCTTGTGGTCCTAAACCTTGACCTTGATAATGCCATTGATTGAGCATTTGAACAAGCTGAGGAAACTTTTTGCTTGCAGAAAATGGTAGAAGTGATTTATTAGGTGTATTGCAATGGGGAGATACTGTTCTTAATTCTTCTGCTGAGAGAGGGCCACCGTGGATGAATGTAAGTGAACCAAGAGGGTAGATTATAGATGGTGGAATAGCTTGGATAGGTGGTAAGATGGAAGCATGGAGTGGGGGATATGGAAGGATAGGATCTTGATGTAGCTGGTGGGATGACAAGATATCTTGTAGTGGAGGAGATATGGCTTGAGGTTTTGGAGATGGAGGAGATGGTGACTGCACTATGGATGGAAGACATGGTACGATGATATCTTCATTTATGCTTTGGGGGATGTCAACATGCTCTTGGGCAGGATCTTGATAGGATTGGTTTGGAGTGGATGGTGCGATAGGAGGTGAAGGGATGGATTCTTCAAAGGTAGCGGATGGATAGATGGGAGATTCAGTAGTGGAGATGGGTGAGTAGAAGATGGATGCATAAGGGTCATTACGAGAGATTTGGGAAATGCTTGGAGGCGATGTGGATAGGATTTGGAGGGATTTGATAGGTGGTGGGATTTTGATGCTTGCGGGAAGTGGAAGGATTTTAAGCAATTTGATGGATGGTATGGGGATGATAGCTATGGGAGACGGAGGTGATATTATAGATGGGGAAGCTTCATCACTAACTACTTCACATGGTTGGATTAGATGACATGTCTTATCGACTGTTGGAGGCAACTTTTCTTGTATTTCCTCTAGGAGATTCCTTGGAGACTCATGTGTCGAAGGTGGAGGTGGATTGACAGGAATAGCTAGTGTGATGGGGGTGGAAGATTGGAATCTTGGTTGATGGGGTGATGGAGGGGAAGCTGGAATATCGGATGGCATGACTAGATAGTTTGGAATAACTCTTGGATTTTGGGGGATGCTTGGGGGAATGTTTCTAAGGCTTTCAATATACCTGTCATAGTCAACAAGATTTTCATCATCATTGGAATAGGAGGTGGCGGGAGCAAGGACAATGAGACCAAACACATCATGATAGGATTGGTACTTCATGCTTTGATGATGAGTTTGATGGGGATGGGGTCTTGCATATGGATGAACACGAAAGCTCATGGTTGGATTTAGATTAAGCACAGATTTTGGATTGGCTGATGAAAGATTTCCTAGGGAGAGTCAAAGCTGTATGACAGACCTAAGGAGGATTGGCTAGAGATTTTTGGCTTTCTTGTGGATGGAAGACTTCAAGGGCATGCTATCAAAAAGTGAGAGTTTTGTTTTCCTATGCGCTGGATTGGTGGAGATTGTGTCAACCTAAGAATAGACTAATGATCCTATGGGCATGACATGAGATTGATCACTTGTGGATCCCAACCTTTAGCTCAAGGTGATGAGGGATGCAAGTGACAAAGCTAGATTACCCTAGACAATGCTCTGTCAGAGGGATAACCTTGGTGAGATTGGTTGATTGGTAGGATTGATTGGATAGCAAAATCTAGCAAAGTGACAACAACTCTTTAAAGACTTGGGTGTGATTTTGGATTGGGTTTCTAGCTGGCTAGGGGGGGATGATTTGGAGAGACTTTGGATTTGGGATTGTTCTAAAGCAAGGAACTAGAAAGATTTGGTTGCAGCGGGGGAGCTTGGATGATTTTCTGATGAGGCAGTGACTACGCTAAGTATGCCTTGAGCTGGGAGATTTTTGCTTTTTTGGGATTTCGACCAAAGTTGGCAAACATTCATTCAAAAGCTATGAACAAACAAGCAGACAATAGTTTTGAGCAAGCATGTCAAACACACCAACATCTTAGGAAGCTTTCTACAAGGATGAAATTTGGTTTAG
Organism: Cupressus sempervirens; assembly: GCA_028749045.1. NCBI lineage: Eukaryota > Viridiplantae > Streptophyta > Pinopsida > Cupressales > Cupressaceae > Cupressus > Cupressus sempervirens. The sequence continues at coordinate 527,175,052 of CM053790.1, forward strand.
CTAGGGAGTCCTCGATATACGCAAGGTACGTGAGGCCCAGATCCGTAGATGAAACCAAAAAGATGTCACACAGCCGAGAGGAGCGGTAACCCACTTCTCCTCTTTCACTTCTCAAGGGTATAAAGTTCCTTGAGGCTTAGCTTGAGTGACAAAATTTTGATCCCAAGAGAGGTGTCTTTCGATTCACCTTCCGATTCTTATACTCCGCCAGAACGCTGGAGTTGAGGTCGTCCAAGGGGTGATGAAATCCCCAAGCAGGCCTCCTAAAAAGAAACAAGGTTTTGGATCCTAATCTTATGCACCCAAGATGGCCTCGAAAGACGACAAGGGGAGAGAAGACTTGGATGATCTTGGGCTAAAAGACAAAATTCTTTTCCAACTGACGCTTAAGTTTTCTGATCTAGACTTTGCAAGCACTCATGTTTAAGATACAATGTTTATTCCAACTTTGAAGCGTCGACAAAAATAAAATTGATCGAAGAATGCAAACAAGAAGAAGAGTTAGGGTCAACAAGAAAGTAAACTCGTGCACCCGGAGGCCCTCCACGTCAAGTATCGATTGATTTTTCTTTAAGGCATTCAAGATTGAGTGTGAGTTTATTTTAAGCCCAAAATAAAGATGTGTGAAACTCGATTGCCAAGCGCGCGCTCGGAGGCCCTCCACGTCAAGATTTGTCCAATTTTTATGCCCAAATGAAGTGTGAGCGAGATTAATGCGCATTCAAGGAAAATTTGATTTTAATCCATGGCATTCAAGAGTGTGTTTAGCAACATGCATTCAAAGACAAGTGATTAAACATTCAAGTTTTTTCCTTTGAGCATTCAAGATTGAGATTTTGTGTGTTGTTTTAAGAACTTTGAAGTGCTTTGTTTTAACCTTAGATCATTCAAGATTGTTTTGGACTCAAAAGTGAAAATGACTCTTTGGACTTTCGTTTTCATTCAAGATTTTGTGTTCTAATTTTCATATTTTAAGCCCAAAAATGATATTCCTAGATTGTTTTGATGCATGAAAATCCTAAGAAACATTCAAGATTTTGCAATAAGACATTTGTTTGGAACAAATAACAAAGCTTTTAGGACAATTTTTTGGCAACCATTTAGGACTCTTAGTTTTCATGAGATTTTTTAAAAGAACTTTAGTGTGCACTTAGTGTTGATTTTGAACATTTTGAAATAGAAACTTGAAGTTCTTTTTTAATTCCCAAAAATGAAGTGTTCCTAATTTTGCATGAATGCATCTAAAACCTTGATGTTGCAAGGATGCAAATGATTAGATTGGTTTAGTTTCACTTGTTAAAAGATTTTTTCTTTTTTGCAAATTTTTAATTTTTTAATGGATTTAAGTATGATTTGGGGGTTCATTTTAAGCACTAAAAAGAAGTGTGTATGATTTTGCTTCCTTAAAAAAAAAAATGGCCAAGATCTCCCACAAGAAGAAGAAGAAGAAGTAGATGGAATAAGAAGAATATAGACAAGAAGAGGAAGAAGAATTTCAAGTTCTTTGTCCACCTATAAGCTTGAAAAATCTGCAAACACTATGAGATAGATTATGAGTTCCTTTGTCTTCTTCATGCTCATGTAGACCTACAAAACCAATTTATACAATCCTACCAATCACAAAAACAAGAAAAATTAGCCAAAATCAGCAAATGACATACAAAACTTGACTAAAAAAGCTAATGAAGATGACCCATGCGGGGTCCCACCGGGCGTGCCAAAATGTATATGAGCAATGTTAGTATGCTAATAGAAACCAAATTTAAATAAAGCTTCTACAAACTAAACAAAATTCATAAACTTCAAGATAGACTAAGATGAGATCTCAATTGAAAATATGAGCCATTAATGGGCTCTCTCAATGAGAAGCTCTCTTGTTGAGTAGCTTTGTCTAAAAAGATAGGATGTATGCTCAATATGCTTCCAAAGGCTTCAATGGATGATTATGGATTTTTGGTGTGGATAGATGGCTTTAGTATGGATTTGGCTCTCAAAATAGCATTATAACTTTACTTCATGGATTGTGTTATTTTGCAAAGGGGAAGGATCCAATTTATAGGCAAGAGGCTTGAGGGATTGAGGGCTAAGATGCAAGGATGGGAAAAAGCTTATGGAAGGCTCAGATTGCATGAGAGGAGAGCACATGGATTGTGCTTCCTTATAGCCAATCAAGGAGTGACACATGTCACATGGTGAGAGGATGGAGGAAAGGGCAAGGATGAGTCAACAAAGGAGGCTCAAGAGATAAAATCTTCATAAAGACCCTCATAATGACTTGTAAGAGCAATAAAAGGGCTTGTAAGAGTCATTTATGACCTAGTGGATTTCATAAAGTTTTATGGTTGAGATATTTTGAGGGTGATGAGAGCAAATTCGACTTGGACTTGATTAGAAATGTTTTAAGCTTGTTTAGGCTTGTGCAAATGATTAGAGGATGGATTAGGATGGTTTAGGATTAGCTTAAGGATAGGCAAGTGGATGGCATTTAATGAGGGTGGGTGAAGGAAGAGATATTTGTTAACTTTGGCTTGGGTTAGTAAGTTTTAACCCATGTTTAGGGAATGTGACAAGGTTAGGAGGGGATTAGGATTAGGTTTAAAGACATCTTCTAGAAGAGTCTAGATTTTGGATGAGGATAAAGACTTTCTAGAATAGTCTAGAATTTCCTAGGATGAGGATGAAGACTTTCTAGAAGAGTCTAGAACTTCTTAAGGTGAGGATAAATTAGATTTTTAGGAAATAAATAAAGTTTTATTTATTTCAAGGGTTTGGGTTGAGGAGATATTTATTAAAACTTTTTTAATAAACATGAGGATTAATATTTAATTTTAATTAAATATTTTGAGTTGGGGTTAGGGGTAGGAAATGATGAGATTAGCCTTTAATCGAAATTAAAGAAGGATTAGAAGATTTTGGAAGAGGTTATTGGTCATAAGGAAATTGGCCAATTTTTGGGCAAAAAATAATTTTTTTATTTATTTTAGGATTTTTGGTCAATTTATTAATTAAATAATTAATAAATAAGGAAATAATGTTTAAATAAGATTTAAACATTTTTGGGAGGGATTCCTTAATTAAATATTTTTAATTAAGATAAAGGAATTTAATGGCATAAAAATTAATTAATTAATTAATTAATTAATTAATTAATAAATGATGATGTCATCAGGACTTTTTCAGAAAATAAAAATACTTTATTTTCTAAAGGTTTTTAGGTGTCTACATTTTGCCCCTCTTTGATGTGATGCCGCAAGTGGCATGACATCAAAGATAAGAAAATAAGATGCCCAAGGCTAGAGCAGAAGAGGAGAGAATGGACTGTGAGATGCCCCCTCAAGAAGGCAGCGGGGAGAGAAAGTGAGGCTTGATGGCTTCTTGAAAAGTACAAGAATATGGGATGAGCAAGGAGACTTAGATTGGCAAAGAGAAGGGGCTGAATTAGCTCAAACTCTCACTATGGGAGAATGATAAAGGAGAATCAGATGCACAAGAGGAAGCAAGCTTAAGACCTTAGGGAAGGTGGAGGATGAAGGAGCAGAGCGCTATAAAAAGGAATCCAGGATAGGGAGATGGATGAGGGGATTATAAAGCTGATGGAACAGGATTTCAAAGAGTTAGATTGGTGGAAGATGGGTTTCGGAGATCCCTAGGACTAGGATTGTGGATCTCGAAAGATGAGGCTTGGTGGGTTGATTTGGATTGGTGGATCCCTAAGACTAGGATTGTGGATCCCTAAAGCTAAGAGTGATGAGTGATTCAAAGAGATACTGATGCATCAGCTAGGGTAGGAGAGACAGATGCTGGATATGGGTGGGGGATAATGGAGATGAAGGAAAACCATTGAAGCTTTTTGAGCGGGGGGATACTTCAAAGAGAAGTACCACCATGTAGTTGAGCACTAGATTTGCTATAGGACTATTGGTTAATTGCCAAGGTTACTAAGAACATCAAGGCCTTTTCACCAACTGTCCAAAGGACTAACAAACTAACTCAAAACAAACACACAAGGATTGCCCCAGCATCACACATGAATCCTAGAGGAAGCAGCGTGGAAACGACACTGGAGAACCCACAAGCAGAAAAGAAAAACAAACGAAAGACCTGATCAAGACCTTACACTCCAATTGCCCCATTCACAGCATACCATGATATGGAAGATCGTGGCAACCTTGAGGAGGGAACAAGGAGATTGCTTGGAAAAGATACTTCAAGACCCAAAAGGGGAGATTCCAAATCAAAAGAAAGTGAAAATCCAAAAGAGAGTTGTTTGCCAACGAGATGGGTAGGACGAGGTACTAACGGACCAAGATTAGACTTGAGGAAAGCTATATCCTGCAAGGACCTATCGGAGAGCACCTAAGTTGGTGGATTGGGATGAGTGGTGCGTCTGGCAAGCTGAACTAAGAAAGATAACACTTTGGTGACAGGAAATCTAGCTAAAGGATGCATTGGAATAGCTAACCAAGATGTGTGATGGGTGCAAGATGCTGATCAAGGACAAACTGACATGAACGCTGGATAGATGCAATGGTACTAAGCTAAAGAGGATGTACAAGCTGATGGACCAAGATATGTTACAAATGTACAAGTTTGTTCATGTTTTGGTTTTTGTGAGATGGAAATGTTTGTGAAGGATGGGATGTCTATAATAGGTGATAGGTGGATAGGTAGATGGTTTGCAAAAAGCTTAAGGAAAATGGAATTTTGTGTGTGCACGTGATAGTATACAAGCTAGGATACAGGATTATTTATAGGCTAGAATATGGTACAAACCTTGGACAAGATTTGGATAGACAAGGTATGGTACAAGATTTACAAGGTATAATACAAGCTTTGGTACAAGATTTACAAGCTGTACAGGAGGTATTTACAAGCTTCATCAGATTTTGGATATTTGGTTGGAACACCAAGGGAACAAGCAAGTGTGTCTTATGGGAAGGTGTCTACAGTAGGAACTTTGTATGTAGGAGCTAGTAAACTATTTAGTTGGAACTGCTGCAGGAACTCATCTTTGGTATGTGGTTTATAATAGGGGCACAACTTATGGCCATTTACAAACAATTTGTACTGGATAGGATCAATAGTTGTTAGCTGGAAAACTCCATTGTCAAATACATACTAAATTCGTAAGGCCCTAGCCATCGAGTCTACAACTTTCCTAGATTCTCTTTGAAATGAGAATCATATAGGAGAGCCCAATTTCCCACTTGGAATTTTTTATTATTGATATGTGCATCATGCCACTTCTTTCATTGCTATAGAATTATCTATATTCTTTCCAAAGCTATCTTTCTCATTTCATCCAGTGAGTTCAAGTGGAAAAGTCTCTCTTCTTGTGCTATAGGAAGATTGATGTTCAATTCTAAAGCATTACAAAGGTTTTTATGTTCAAATTTAGTAGGTAAACTTGCTGCTTTTCCATACACAAGTTCAAATGGAGTGAATCTAGTAGTTGTCTTCCATGTAGTTTAGTATGCGCAAACAACTTCATTTAACCAGTTGCTCCAATCCTTCTTATGTATTTGCACTTTCTTTGTCAAAATGGCCTCAATTTCTTTGTTGGTGATATTTGCTTTCCCATTTGGCTAAGGGTGATGGATTTTTGGTGCCTTTTGTTGTATTCTTTCATAAGTTTAGTGATCAAGTTTGATGTGAACTAGGCACCTTAATCTATGACAAGTCCTCTAGGAACTCCATAGCATGTGAATATTTCCTCAAATAAGAATTTAGCTACTTTCTCATCTCTTACATTTTTCATTGCCCTAACTTCCACCCATTTAGTTGAATAATCCATGCATACTAATATGTAGGATTTTCCATTTGATGGTGGGTCAATTGGACCTATGAAGTCCATACCCCACTTGTCAAAGGGTGTTACAACAATTTATGGATTGAGTGGCATCTCATCTGACTTGGTTGGTCAACCCATCCGTTGGCATTTGTCACACTTGGTTGTATAATTTGTTCCATCCTTATGTAATGTTGGACAATAATATCCAGTTGTAAGTACCTTTAGTGTTATTCTTTTTCCTACAAAATGGCCTCCACATGGTTTGTCATGGAAAACATGCAATATGTCATATACCTCATCCTCCTTGAAACATCTCCTCATGATCAATCAAGACAATTTTAATAGATTGACCATTTATAATCACATTCACAATTGTACTTCTTGGATTAGAATATTTAGGAATAACCAATTTTTCTAACATAATATTAGCCAATTGTCCATGACATGGACTCTGGTTGGGTCCTTTTCTTTCTCTCGGGCTTTTTTAGATAGGCTTCTCTAATGGATTTTCCATAAATATGAACATTTTTAATAGCTTGGAAGAAAGGAATCTTAATATGCATGTTCTTTAACTAATCAATGATGTCAAAGGATTGTTCCTCTATTTATGTAGGTTTACTTTGTATGAGATTTTGTGGAAAATGAGGTTCAACTACTATTTGAGTTTGAGTTGAGCTAGTTACATTGTTTAGGTCAACCATTTGTGGTAGAGAATTTTCTAGTATTGATGTTGTAGGAGTATCTGGCATTTCAGTTATGAGAGGCAGTTTAGGCATTGGTAGGGTTGTACCAGACCTCAAATGTATATCTGTAACATTTAGAGCATAAGTAGTATATTGTTGAGCATCAACAAAATACATGGGTTGTTGTGGTTGTTGGTTATTTGGATTTGGCTAAGGTTGTGCAAGCAACTAAGTCTACTTTTGAGGTCTAGAACTTGTAGGTTGTTGGACTGGAGGTGATAGTTGTGGATTACCAGGATTTTTGTTAGGCCATTGTTGAGGTCTTCTCTATTGGTTTATAGACTACCAATTCTCTTGGGGTGGTTGCCATTACTTCTTCTGATTTTTCCATTGGTTATTTTTCTAGTTGGGCCATTGATTTTTTTTTTTGGTTGGGCCATTGATTACCATATGGATTTGGATTTTGTAAAGGGTCTTGAGGCATACCTTGACATGGGGCCATGGTTGGTGTTGAGAAATGAAGAATACTTGCTCATCCTCTCCTATCTTTAGGTACTCAGTTGGAAGATGTTGGTTCTCCACACTAGTGACCAATTTGCATTAACAATCCTTCTACTTTCGGTAGTGTGGATAGTACTCAGCTAACTACACCGCAACCTTTGCATGCTGCTTCTTTGCAATCATTATGTCAAGATGTGTTGTGACATTATTTATGATGTCCTAATTGAAATCTAACAGTAGATTAGATATCTTGAGGTTTGAAATACTCTAATTGATACCTTTAGTGGTTGTGGATCAATGTCCTCTACCTTTCTTCATAGTTGACCTTGAGTAGTTAAGAAAATTTTTCTTGAGTTCATCCCTAGAGGATTGATATACATCATCACCAACCATTAGGTCTAATACTTCTAGAAAATTATCATTTACCACTCTCAAGAAGATTATTTTATGTGAATCCTCCACTAGTACATGCTGGGGGTTCTTCTATAGTGTATACAAGAAACGTGAAACATAGTCTTCCAATGTTAATACTCTTTGTATTTCTCCAGAAATAAAGTTTGCATTTCATCCTGGGTACTCACTACATTGGCTCCTAAGCCCATGAACAATCATAAGGTAGATTCTTTTAATGTTGTTGGAAATAACTTGAGCTTATGGGAATCAATGTTATAGTCAAAGCTATGATAGAGTATGTCAAACTCAAAAAAGAAAGTATTAGGATCCTCAGTTACAAGGCCATAAAACTTTTGAAGAGTAGTTGCTAGTATATTTTTGAGATTAGCATTAGTTATGAGGCTCAAGAGAAGAAATAGAAAAGTAGGTTGTACCATTAGTAGAAGTATTTGATTATTGTGTTGTTGATGAAAAGGAGCATTGGCTATAGGATTGTTAACAACATGTTGATTTGGACTAGAACTATCAAGAAAGTTGGCCAAAATTTCAGCAAAAGGCTGAAGACCACTTATTTCCAAGGTTTCTACTCTAGAGAAAGATCTTGTAGGAAAATCAGGGCTTGCATCCTCCAAAGGAATCTCAACTTCTTCTTTAATTTCTTCACTCAAATTAATAGACTCCCATGAAAGAAATTTTCCATATTCATCTCATTGTCTTCCTCTTCAATGCATGAAATTAAATTGGTGACTTGTTAATCAAGCCCACAACTTTGTGGTTTTTAGCTAACAAACTAATCTAAAAATAAAGGACTCATAAAGGTTCCTAGTTTGACACCATCTCGAAAATGGTGCCAAAAATGTATGATTTCATAATAGATGAAGATAATCACACTATTATCTCTCAAGGATACTATATCTATTTTGAAGACTACCTATTCCATCATGAAATACATTTGAATTGTCAACCCAAGGACATAGGACTTGAAATGGATCAGCACAATATGTGCACTAAGTTCCTCTAAGAATCTTAACACCTATGTTGCAAGAAAGTAAAATGCATGAAAATAATCTATACTACTATTAAAAAATAGTAAACACACTTGGGCTAACAGCAGATAACTATAGAAAGCTTCAAAAAATGAACCAAAACTAGTTAACAACTCAAAACATCCACCATGATCATTTTTTGCAAGTGTTGTAGGAACTTTGACAATAACAATCCTACAGGACTAATACAATAAATCTATCTTGAAAATAGGAAATTGTAAAGAATGAATCTATTATACCTAAATCTATTCCACCTCCCAAGTGGGCTCCCTTGGTTGGTTTCAAATAACTATGAACACAACAAGTATTCCAAAATCATTCTTTCATTAAAATCCTTCTTTGATTACATCAATTGAATAATTCATGAAGAACATAAAAAGAGTAACTCCTGAATCTTAAACTAGCATTGTCTATATTCTCATTAGCTTACTAAGACAATCTAAATCCTTTAAATAGAGGATTGGATACTTATTAAAAACATGAAATAAAATTCTTGAACAAACATCACGAGGAAAGAAGGAAAAAGATCAACTATGACATAGTACATTTATTACTAAGCAACAAAACAAAAACTTGCAGGAAATATAGCAAGTTGTGTCTCCTAGATTTTCTAGAATAGTAACTCCTCTATAAGCATGACTTTCCATAGGAACTGAACTACACTTTCCTTGCCATGATCAGTCTCTATCATCCTCTTCCTTTAATGCAGTAATCACCACCCTTTGCGTTGTTCTTCATTTTCCTAAAAATTAGAAACATTTGAAACATATATGCAAGATGATATTCTTATTCTTATTCAAATATTAGAGCATAACTTAAGATATTTGTATGAAATACTACATTCTATGTATAATATTAATCAAAGAATGTCATACACACTACCCATAAGTTCAATAAGTTCTAGCTATCTCTGGCATAAGTTCACAAGATATTTACTCAAATATTTTGGAAATATTTTTGACAAAACACAAAGAGTAAATCCAAACTATGAAAACTATATCAAAACTAAGACATTAATATGTCTTATCAATTCATAAGGACATTGTTGCTAAACAAGAAAACTATGTTTCCGTTAAAATTATGAAAGCTTCTAGGTGTTTTAAAATTATTATTATTTAAGTGTAATTTTAGTTTACTTATATATAACTCATTTTGGACTGATAATCTCTTTATGCTTTTGTAGGAAATAATGTTTTCTTTGATCATCTTTTTGATATGACATTGAGGCTATTTGGACCCACCATACATAAAAGATATTTAGTTTTCTATCATTGCTACAATATTATTCTTTTCTTCCATTTATTGTACTATATTAAAGTTATTGATCCAACATTTTTATTTTTAAAAAAAGGGTGGAATGAATAGGGTTCTGAATTAAGAAATCAACTGATTACATCTTTTGAAGACCTATTTGGTAAAAACATTTTTGACACTGCCCTACTTCTAAAAAGAGCATCAAGACATATAAAGATTATGAGAGATCAATATAGAAGGGGTCTAAAGGAGAAACCAAAGTATTATTATCCTCTATGATTCCACCAATGGAGTGGAATGAAATAATAAAAGATGCAAAGAAGAAAAGGCTACACAATAATAAAGGAAATGAACCAAAATAGGGAACAAGAAGGCATGTCATGATAGTATTAAGTAGAATGTAATCATGCACTAATTAGTGATCTTTGTAAATATATAATCTAACATCTTTCAAACTATTCATAGACTTCAAGACGCATCAATGACTACAAAAAAGAGACCAGAAAAAGGTTAGCCAATACAAACTTGGCTCTAGTGGCTATATGAATCTTTAGTCTTGACTTGTAAGTAGTAGCACTAGGATTTCATATATATATATATATATATATTATATAATTTTGCAAAAAATTTTGTTTAATCAAACCATACAAGTAAAACTAACAATATTAAGCAAAAAATATAAGGCACAAAATTTAATGTGGAGCTCACAGATGAAGATAAAAAAATTGCCTTGAAGAAAGGCTATAAAGTCATGGTAACATGCCTATGCCAAGAATCTGAAAGCCATACCCAAGAATCTGATGCACCAAATGAGACACATGTAAATTGGTCAGATGAAAAGTAAATCAAATTGAAGAGTTGAGAAATTTCTTTTTGGTTTAGTTTTGAACATAAATTGACTATATAACAATGCACATAACATTTCACTACAGCCTGCATATCCTATCACAGAACCTACTCATGATGAAGGCCATGATGTGCATTATAGTGGTGGAGGTATTAATTTTCTATTGGAAATTAATTAGGTAATTATGAATATAATTTAACATCTTCAATTGCAATTTGATGCACAAGTTTTTTTGAATATTTTAGAGCATGTTGAACATCATGGTGAAGGAGTAGAGAATGTTCCAAGTGTTAAGAATGTTGACATGGTGGTGGATCAAAATTTTAATGCACATGATGTGGCATTGTTAGGTAAGAAAAATACATGTTATGTTGGACTAATTAAGTAAATACTTGCAACAGTTGAAAAAAAAAGAGAAAGAGTATACCGATTTAACCAATTTACTTGTTCTTTCAATAGATCCCCCTTTAGTGCAACAACCTCTTGCTCCTCCAAATAGGAGGAAGCATCATAATTTGACACTACATGTGCCAAAATAGGAGGAGAATAAGGAAGATAATGATGCTCCTATTAGCCTTTTTTTTAATAGAGCTAAGAAAAACAAAAAGAAGAAATGATTTTTTAAAAATGCTCTTTGATAAACCTTGTTTGATTTGTCTAATGCCCCGCCATGGGATCCAAAGAATTTTACTAAGTTTGCCAAACAAATTTTTTTTTTAAACATGAAATATAAAACCATTCATAACATTTGCGGAAGCAATAGCAGCAATTCAAATGAAAATAAGCATAACATATATACATAACAGGCTACATTCTTTAAAGATCCCTTAACGTTGTATCACATCTAAATTAACTATTCATCTAACATCCCATCCTTATGAAATAACAATGATACATCCAATGTACTTAAATAATATACAAGTGTCATTTTGTAATTATATTTTAGTTTAGCTCAATCATCCACTGTACATATCACAAGGTAAGAAAAGCTTAAAAGAATAAACATCCAAGTAAATAAAGTAAATCATCATCATCTAATATTAATCCATGATGCAATAACATAAATGAAACCACATATCATACATGATACATCATCACAAAAGATATAAACATCCATCACAAAAGATAACCATATATCACAAACATAAATAACTAAGTGCACGGTTCCTCCCAACCGTAAATAGCATCATTAGACCATCGTGGATCCTAGCCATCCCTCCGTGCGTAACATTCCAAAGCACCCAAGAGATCATCGGTATTAACATAGTAGGAATGTCACTCCTAAAACATCCTACTAACATGCAAAGTAAAGCATAATAAATCATCAACTAACATATGCAAAGTAAAGCAAATCATCAATATAAGAAACATACCAGTAAATAAATCCATCATAAGGTATATTATCTATCATAATGCTCCAAGAACATAATGAAGAATAAATACCAACCAAGAATGCTCCAGCCACGGTGTCTCCGACGGATCTCAAATGATAAGAGTAGAAAATACACTACCACCCAACCGTGTGGAACCTAAGTGGTCCACTCCCACCGTGCTGAGGAGATAATCTCAAGTCCCAAATAGGCTATCCATAACACATAGCACAAATCTTTAGAAGTCTAGGGATCTTAAAAGTATACTAACTCAAAGGTTCCAATCACACACAAAATCAACATCTAATTCCCAGAGGCACACAAAGACATGTAGGAAACCTACTCTGCAAGTGAGAAAGTGTCATCGCAATTATCACATACAAGTTACCTTGGTTAATAAGGTAGAGGAAAGTACAAAGGTAAGATTCCTCTAATCTATTTTTCTTGTGAAAAAATTGGTCACATTACTGCTCAGTACCCAAATAGAGAAAATAAAGATGAAAAGAAAAGGTACAAAGGCAAGAAGGAATTCAATAACTACAAGGACCACAAGGATAAAGGTAAGACATTTTTTCTATGGCTAAATATTCTAATAAAAGTGAAGATGAAATGTTTTATATTGTTGCAAAAGATGAATCAGATGATGAAGGAGATAAGTGTTGTTAATATTATGACAAGCTAAGTTACTGAGAGGGGAAGGGTAAATCAGTAACTTCTAAAATTTTATCTCAATTAGCAATTAATCCTTTATATGAATTCTAATCTGACTTCATGCATGAGAAACTAAAAACATAAAAGCATACACAACACTTTAACACAAGATTTGGTGACCCAAAAACCTTCCAAATAGATAGTAAAACTAGGGTGGGGATCATACCCACAAGCTTTAGTACTATAGTATAAAGTTGTCCTATTAAGGCTTACAATGATCACTTCTAATGATCTACCCTATTAGGAGCAATAAGAACTACTAGGTCCACCTTATGAAAGAATTTACAAACATACAATGAAGTATGCACTCGGTAAAGAGATTTACATAAGATTGTTAGGTCCAACTTATTAAAGGATTTGACTGATCTGATTGTTAGGATGAAATAGTAGTTGATCTCTAATCTACAACTTGGTTTGCTAAATGAGATTCCTTTAAGTGTACAAATCTCCTTGTAGTGATAGATGAATCTTTGTTGCTCCTTATACTATTGTAGCCTTTGTAGTTTGCTCTTTTTCTCTTTTTTGATGATTAGAATAATTCCTTTCTTTTTATTTGGATGTGATACAATGCATTAAATATATATCAATCCAATTACATAATTACAAAGTCAGCCACAATACAAGTTTACACAAATATCACAAAGTTAGCCAAAGTGTATAAACTTGAGCTCTAAAGACTGACTCGCTGAGGTTTTGATACTCAGCATCCACTGTCAATTCTCGGCATCATCATGCACTTCATAGACATAAAAGCTTAGTCCACACTAATCACTTACAATTAGTCTTGAACTTGGTCTATACTAGTGACTCAGTGAATATTATGAAACTCGACATATAAACTGAATCACTTGATTCATAATGCATAGCTCAATTAATGCTATCACTTTGAGCTTTGTATAAACTAAATCTCTTGGTTAACACTGAGTAGCTTTCTTAACACTAGACTTATATCACATCAACTAAAAACTTGGTAAACACTTCACAAATTAGTTTACACTGGTAAAGTTGGTATAAACTTAGATGCTCAGTTTACACTATTTTTCATCAACTCTATAGTAATTTTTTAGTTCAAACTAAACTCTGTCCATAGGACTCGGTAGCAACTATAGGACTCAGTAACAATTGAAATGCTTGGTTAACACTGTTAACTATACAATATGCTTGGTTTGAACTCACAATCTAAATAAGTGTATGTCACTAGTAACAAACACAACAAGAATGTCAACAATCTCCCCCTTTGGCATTAGTGACAACAACAATCAATCAAAACTAAATTATCCATCACCTTATGTCTCCAACACTATAGAGTATATTGTCTTTGAGAATTTTTCAAAACTTATTTTGTAAAGGATACATTTTTGTACATGGTAATGCTCCTTCATAGATAATATACAATATACTATACATACAATACACATTTTATTTACATTCTTCTTACAATTTTCTCCTATCTTTTTACATATTTCTCCTCATGAATTCTATAGTTTCTTCCCCTTTATATCATCTTATATCTTCTCCCCCTTTTTGATGTTAATGCCAAAGATTTATGCTTATATGTATTTACATAGTAATGCCAAAGTGAGACAAGAAGTCTAAATATACCTTTAGTATGAGTGCCAAGGTCTTGTCCCAGTTCTCTTGCAAGACCTTTCTTGTGTGAAATGCCACTTGCAATTCTATTGATAGTTCAATCATGTGGTTTGCAATAGAGAAATTATTATCATGGATGAGGGATTTTGAATATGCAATATGCTTCTGCAGTGCATCCATCTTAGGGAGAATCATATGTTGGATGTCTATCAAAGTAGATTTGATTCTGGCCTCTTCTCTGAGTAGTTCTACTTGCATATCTATTAGACATCTAGTTCTATTGAATTGAGTAGATCTAAAACTTGAGTCAATCTGCAACTATTATGCACTTGCCTTCAAATCTTCATCAATTTTAGAAAATTGATCCTTTATTTCTTTTGTGAAAATTGATGTGTCACACATCTTAACAAAATGTAATGATACATTAATACAAGAAGTTTCCAAAGAGCTCAAAATAGTAGATAACTCTACTTGGTAAATGGAAATCTATTGAGTAATAAGTTCTAAGACCTTATTCTCAAACTTCTTCTCTTCTCTCTATAATAATTTATCTTGTCCATTCATATCTTCATTGTATTTCTAGACTACCTCTTCCAATTTATACAAAATTGGTTGAGAAGTATCAACCTCCATCTCTATAGCCTCTATAGAATTTTCTTTGCATCCTCAATGATTTTGAACTCCTTATTCCTTTCTTCTCTTAGCCTTTTTTGCTTGACTTTCTTTTGAAGAATTTCACCAAAGGTTTTCATTTGATCTAGAGTAAGATTGGAGATGTCTCAATTCAGAATGACAATCTCTCATCAAGATCTATATCTTCCTCCATTTTTTACCTTTATCCAAAAAAATTGTGCTCTGTTGAGGCTTAGTCTCAAGTGTCCTTGCACTTATTGCATGTGTTCTTGGAATGGAAACAATAGTAGAAATAATAGGACTTGCTGCAAAAATTGATACTTCACTCATTGTAGAAATACTAGTAGATATAATACATATTGTAGCCAAAATTGATGCATCCAAAACTATTGAAGAGGGAATAGTCTACAACTCGATAGATGAAGTAGTTGAGACTTTAGCAAATGATGTGTTGAGCTGAACTGGTGCAAAGATTGATTGAGTGCTTGTGTTTTCAGTGATAGTCACAATCAATCTTGTTGAGGCTATCTCTATGATTGGTGTTGTCACTATTTTTCTTAGAGAGTGAGGAAGTGAGGCAACAACCATTGTAGAAATCTTAACTAGGTGAATTTCTTCAACATCCTATGTACCTTCCTTGGTAGCCTCTTGATCTTGTTCCTCTTCATCATCAACATTATCAAAATGTGTTACTTCTTCATCATCCTTTTCTTCATCCTTTCCTTGATCATCATCATCTTTGTCACTTATACTTACTAGAAAATCATTCAATTTGTGAAGAAGATAGACATTTTTGCAAGTATTTTTTGCATTCTTCACAATATGCTCTATTTCATTAAACAAAATAAGACAAGTATTGAATCTTAAAGTTAATTTTTCTTCATTTTTCTTTAAAGATTCTTTCACTTCCTTGTCAGTTAGATTTGGCATAAGCTACCTCAATGTCTACTCATGAATATTATTTATAGTTTTCATTGCTTATTCCCATCTTGGCTTGATTTTGTTCATTAATGCATCTAGAATTTGTTAAGTGAGTTGATTAGGTGAGTATTTCCATTTGCCCATCTTGGATATCAACATGTCTTCAATCTACTTTTTCTCATCAACTATTTTGGTTTCATATTTTAATGCCTTGAATTTTTTTATTCCAAAACCTAATTCCAATACTTTCATTCTTTCTTCAAATTTGGGTGGAGACCTCTTGAAGATTATGTCTCCCCCTTCTTTGTCTACTTTCTTCCTAGTGAATACTACAGTGGTTGTCTTGGTAGGCTTAGAAATAATTACCTTGCCCTTTTTCTTTAGTGGCACATCTTCCTTTTATTCTTCATCCTCTACTTCTTCATCTTCACCTTTGCCCTTGGTCAATAGGAGAGTAGAACTTGTTTTCAACTTGGCAATCATTTTCTTGCCTTTGTTAACTACATGAGGGAGCTTGATCTCTAGTTCTATTTGGCCTTAGCCTCATCAAATGTACCAAAATATGCATCCTTTGGGTCAACTAGTTCATTTATCAATTCCTCAACTATATCTTTTGTTTCATCAATGTTCAACTCATATCCTAGAGGTTTTACCAATGCAATTCTAGGCCTAACTATTTGAATGTATACCTTATCACTATCCACCATAAAATATACATCATTCTTATAATCCTCAACTATTTTCTTGGAGATCCAATATCTGTTATTTATTTTCTCCTTGAACACATAAAAATAGTTGTCCATGATACTGGTGTAATTTTCTCCCATCTTAGCAATGTATTCATTAATTTGATAGAGTATTGGCACATCTTTCCTCCAAACAAAAATACCTTTTGATGGAAATAATTTATGAACATAAAAGAATAAACATGTCAATAGAGATCCAAACTTACATGGATTATTCTTTGATGTCCTAATGTTCTCCATGTTCTTGTTGAATTGATTCAACATTAGCTTGGCAAGGTCAAGAGAAAGGTTGTTCTTGACTACCTTGTATGCTAGGTCAACTGCTTTGCAAGACACATTATTTAACCTACTTAAACTATAGATCTTGCATGCAATGACATGAATACCAAAAGTCAACTCTATGTCACTGACGCTACTAATTTTCATTCCCCTACCATCCTACTTAGTTAGGGTTTTCTTCTCCAGTTCGACCTAACCTAGGGTTTTAGTCATTTTAGCTTTTACCAACATTAGGAGACCAGTGATCCTATGGATCATTTTCTTGGTAATCAAGATTGGTTGCTCCAACCACAATTGACCATTGTGCACATAACTAAGGATAAAACTAATCCATTTAACTTGGAAGTCTTTTGGCGTGTCAGGAATATGGGTTAAACCTTTAGCCTCAAGATGTTGATGCTTAGGTTTCAAAACACCATCAATGCATAACTCCTTTAAACATTCATCCATTTCAAGTGTACCAATATCATGATTTTCACATTTAAAATGAGAATTGATGTCATTGATCAATAGTACCTTAGGAGGGATTTGCGACTATGCTCCACTTGGATCTAGGGTTTCAAAAATGGTAGGAGTGAGCTTGAAATCTCATGCTTTCCATTCTACACCACTAACCAAAATGTTCTTAAAGATTTCTCTGAACAATTTTCTCTCAAAAATTCATGGTAAAAATGACTTTGATTTTATTCCTTTTATCAAAATTTTCCATAAATGCTTGGTACAAATGTTAGATCAAGTTGACAAACTATCATCCACTTCACTTGCATTGATTACTCAGTGGAGTCTTTCATCATTTAGTAGCCATATAGAACTTAGTTACTCCCAACCTCACTTGGTAGAGTCTATGACTCAACTTCACTCGGTAAGGAAGGCAACTCAAGAGTATCTGGTACTTTTTACTCAGTGATCCCTTTGCATCTTAAATGGTGATATGGATCTTTTGTCCTGTCAACTCAAATTTATGTAGATGTCTTCTTTGATAGCCTAGTTCTAGTTCTCCTTTGATAAATCAAGTGGAAATGGTGGAGTCACCCAATTCTTGAGTGACTTGATCATCATTACTCGGACTTGCTTTCTCGGTAGAATTTGGAACCCATCGTTGTCTCATTTATTTTTTGATGTTATCAAATTTTGCCTTCTTTTTCATCTTCAATTCTTTTAGCAATCATATAGTTCTTGTCAAGGTGACCAAGTTTTGTATAAATAAAACATCTTTTCATATTATCTCTCTTCCTCATGTGATGCTTTACAAAATTCATTCCAATATGTCCAAATTCTTCACAATAATGACATCTGCACCAAGTGTTATAGTCCCAACCAAATATAGCTTTCACAATTTTTTCTGTTGGATTCAATATCTTGGTTTTGCATTTTGATGAATTGAGCCCATGCTTTTTACATTTGTGAGATTTACCCTCAAATCTTGGTTTCTCTTTGCATTCATTTGCTCTATGACCATGCTGACTACAATTGTAGCATTTTCCATTGAATTTTGCTTTCCCATTGATCCAACATTTGTTTTAAGTATGACCTATCTTACCACAATGACTACAAGTGGGTTTTTGGTTCCTTTAAGCTCCTTGTTTAGATGATTCTCCTTCTTTTGTATATCCAATTTCTACTTTTCCTTTTTGTTTGAAGTGATTTTGTTCATTCAATTGATTCATGTCTGCTTGCGATTTCAACATTCTTTCATTGATTTGTCTTTCAATGTTTAGATCATTCTATACTCTTTCATTCTTTGATCTTAGGTTCATGATTTCTTCATTTGCATTGGTGATTTGATCAATGAATTTTTCTTGCTGAAGGGATAGGTGTTGAATTTCATTGTTGTTTCCTTCTATCTTTTCTCTTAGCTTGTTTTTCTCTTCCATGACTTAACACAATCTCATTGACTAAATTTCTTGCTCTCTTCTTAGTTTTCTTACTTCTTCTCGAAGAGTATTATTCTTTTCCAATAGTTTTTTGATTACTTCATTAGCTTTATCTAAATTTCTTGAAATGATGTCTTCAATTATTTCTTCAATGTAGAGTGAATCGTTCATCTAGATTGCAAGATCTTTTCTTCTTTTCAAGGATTGGGAGAGTTTCTCTTTAGCTTTCTTGAGTTGTCCAATGGCCAATTCCAAATCTAGCTTTTCATTGTCAATAGCTTTGTCAAGTTTGAATACCTCCATTACCTTTGATCTTTGCTCAAGCTATTAAACTTTTCACTAAGAACCAAAATGCTTTGATACCAATTTTTGAAAATATTATGACAAGCTAAGTTACTAAGAGGGGAGGGGTAAATCAATAACTTCTAAAACTTTTATCTCAATTTGTAATTAATCCTTTATATGAATTATGATCTAACTTCATGCATGAGAAACTAAAAAACATGAAATCATACACAACACTTTAACACAAGATTTGGTGACCCAGAAACCTTCTAAATAGAAAGTAAAACTAGGGCGGGGATGATACTCACAAGCTTTAGTACTATAGTATAAAGTTTACCTATTAAGGATTACAATGATAACTTCTAATGATCTACCTTGTTAGGAGGAATAAGGACTGCTAGATCCACCTTGTGAAAGGATCTACAAATATATAATGAAGTATGCACTCAATAAAGATATTTACATAAGACTATTAGGTCTACCTTGTTAAAATATTTGACCAATCCACTTGATAGGATGAGACAATAGTTGATCTCTGATCTGCAAGTTGGTTTGCTGAATGAGATTCCTCTAAGTGTACAAAACACCTTGTTGTAATAGATGAATCTTTTTTGCTCCTTATACTATTGTAGCCTTTGTAATTCACTCTTCTTCTCTTTTTTGATAATTACATTACGTCCTTTCATTTTATTTGGATGTGATACAATGCATTACATATATATATATATCAATCCAATTACATAATTACAAAGTTAGCCACAATACAAGTTTACACAAATATAACAAATTCAACCAAAGTGTAGAAACTTGGGCTCTAAAGAATGACTTGGTGAGGTTCTAATACTCAGCAACCACTAGCAATGCTCAACATCATCATGCACTCAATAGACATAGAATCTCAATCCATACTAATCACTTTCAAGAAGTCTTGAACTTGGTATGCACTGGTGACTTAGTGAAAACTATGAAACTTGACATATAAACTAATCACTTGATTCATACTACATAGCTCAGTTAATGCTATCACTTTGATCTCAATATAAACTAAGTCTCTTGATTAACACTAAGTAGCTTGGTTAACACTAGATTTATATCACATCGACTATGAACTTGGTAAACATTGCACAACTCAGTTTACACTAGTAAACTTAGCATAAACTAAGACGCTCAGTTTACACTACTGTTCATCAACTCTATAGTAACTGCTTAGTTCAAACTAAAATTTTTCCATAGGACTCAGTAGTAACTATAGGACTCGGTAACAACTGAAATGCTTGGTTAATATTGTTAACTATATAATATGCTCAGTATGAACTCACAATCTAAATAAGTGTATGTCACTAATAAAAAACATGATTGGAATGCCAACAATAAGATGGCACTTACCTCTCATGTTAGAAAAAATGATACATGGTTTACTAATAGTGGCTACTCACATCATATGACTAGAGACAAAAAAAATTTGAACACATGGAAGACTATGATTGTGGCAGTGTCAGTTTTGGAAACAATGAACTTGTATGTGGTAATGCTTATTGGGTTAAAGGACTAAAGCATAATCTACTAAGTGTGGCACAATTGAATAACATTGGATTGAAGGTAGAATTCATGTATGGGAAGGCCAAACTAATGGATGGAAAAGGAAATATGGTTTGATCAGAAAAACAAACAAAAGGTAACCTATTCTATCTTGACCTTAGTGAAATTTCATATTTTATTGCTCAAGTAGAAGAAAGTTGGTTGTGGCACAAAAGATTATGTCATGTAAACTTTGATAATTTGGTTAAGATAAGAAAACATAGAAGAGTAAGAGGTATTCCTAGTTTGAGGAAACCTGATATGAGTCTATGCAAAAATTGCCAAATTGGTAAAATGGGAAAGACTAGTTTCGAAAGCAAGAACTATCATTCTAAAGAAGTCTTGGAGCTTGAACATAAGGACTTATGTGGACCTATTGGAATAGAGAGTTACAATAGAGAAAATATATATATATATATATATTCTTTTTGTTGATGATTATTCTAGAATGATGATTGTAATGCATCTAAAAGAAAAATCAAAAGCTTTTCAAAAATTCAAGTGGTAGTTGGAAAGAGTAGAAAAGAAACTAGAAAAATATTGAAATGTTTGATATTAGATAGATGGGGTGAATTCATCTCCAATGAAGTCAATGAATTCTAAATTGAAAAAGGAATTAAAAGATAAGTATCAGCCCTTGGTACACCTTAACAAAATGATATAGCTAAAAGAAGGAACATATCCATCATGGATTGTGAAAGAACTTTAATAATAGAAAATAATCTTACAATCAAATACTGGAAGGAAGCTATCAGCATTGTAGTTCATACCTTAAATAGAGTATAGCTGACGAAAGATTCAAATCAAACTCCTTATGAACTATGGAATGGCTACAAACCTAATGTAAGTTACTTTAAAGTATTTGGTAGAAAATGTTATATCTTGAAAGAATCTAGTAAAGGGAAATTTGATGTCAAAGGTGATGAAGGCATATTTCTAGGATACTCCTGTAGAAGCAAAGCATACAGATGTTTGAATTTGTCTATTCATAAAATCATAGAAAGTGCACATGTAAGAATTGATGAGTTTGTAGAAAAGAGTAAAGAAGAAAGAAATAAAGAGCCATTGAATTATAGAATATTACTAAATCTATCTGAGAGAAAAGAGGCTTCACCTCTCGAGTCCCCAAAATCTCCAACAACTACTAAGTTGTAGACAATGTAACCTGAGTCATAGTCAGAAGGACCTAAGTCACAATTAGAGGCTACCGAGCTAGAGCAAACCAAGTCTGATGTACTCGAGTCATACATACTGGGACCTAAGCTTGATACTAAAGTTCATGATGAAATCAATGAAACTCATTCCAAATCCAAAGAACTAGTGTTAGCAAAATATGTCAGAAGGCATTATGCACCTGATCAGATCATTGGAGAAAGATCAAGTGGAATAATGACAAGAAGTAAATTGAAATGTACATGTTTACTTGTTGAGTTTGAACTTAGAAATGTTAAAGATGCATTAGATAATGAAAGTTGAGTTAAAGAAATGAATGAAGAAATAGAATAGATAGAGAAGAACAAAACTCAGACTCTTGTTCCTAGACCTAAGGATAAAAATGTAATTGGCACAAAGTGGGTGTTCAAAAATAAATTGAATGAAGATAGAAAATTTTCTAGAAACAAAGAAAGATTACTATGTAAAGGCTATTCTCAAGAAGAAGATATTGATTGTGGTGAAAATTTTGCTCCTATTGCAAGATTAGGTGTTAGAACATTACTAGCATATGTAGCATGCAAAAGATTTAAAGTTTATCAATGGATGTAAAATATGCATTCTTGAATGGAATTATTTATGACAAAGCCTACATTGAATAACCAAAAGGTTTTGTAGATCCTAGCAAAGAGGAAATGGTCTACAAATTACACAAGGCATTATGTGGTCTCAAGAAATCTTCCAGAGCTTGGTATGAAAGACTACATAACTACTTGCTATATATTGGTTTTCAAAGAAAAAATGGTAATAGTAGCCTATATATCAAAGAAGGACTAGAAAAGAAGATTGTGTTGGCAAAAATATTTGTTGATGATACTTTATTCATGGAAATGATGACTTGTGCAAGGCATTTTCAGAAGAAATGAGTAAAGAATTTTAGATGTCTATGTTTGTTGAGATAAAATTCTTTGTTAGATTGTAGATTTAGTAGAACAAAAATTGTATCTTCATTACTCAATCTAAGTACATCAAGGAAATACTAGAGAAATTTGGAATGGAGGATTCAAGACCAATTGGAACTCCTATGTCTATTGGACATAAGCTTTCCAAGAATGATGAATTCCAAGAGGTAGATTAGACCACATATAGATCAATGATTGGAAAATTATAGTATGTGGTGCATACAAGGCCTAATATTGCATTATCAGTTGGTATGGTAGCAATATTCTCATAAAATCACATGATAGTAATCAAGAGAATCATGAGATACTAAAAGGTATTGAAAACTATGGTTTATGGTACAAAATAGGAGGCAATTTGGACTTAAAAGTATTTACTAATATTATTTAGGTAGGAATTATTAATGATAGAAAGATCACTAGTGGTGGAACATTCTTTTTTGGTAAAAGACTAGTGTCTTAGACAAGCAAGAAACATAATTGTATCTCTCAGTCCATAGCAGAGGCAGAATATGTGGCAACAACAATTAATTATTCTAACACTATTTGGTTCAAACAATTGATGGTAGGTATGAAGATAGAAATCAAGGATATAGTAGTCATATATTGTGATAACACCAGTGCAATTAATAGATATATCAAAAAATTCAGTGATGCATACCAAAACAAAGCACATTGCTATAAAATATCAATTCTTAAGAGAGTTGGTGCAAGATAAAGAATTCAAATTGAAATATGTAAATACAAAATAATAAATTGTAGATATATTCACCAAGCCATTACCTAAGGATGCATTTTTTTATCTAAGAGGTAAGCTAGGGGTCATTCCCCCATATAAATCTCACTAAATGAAGTTTAGTCATGCATCAACCAAAGCATGTTGAAGATCAATTAGTTGATGAAAAATTGACAAAGGCTTAATTCAAATGAATCAATACTTGAGGTACATTGATATTCACTGAGTATTGTCTTTGGCATGTGTTGTCAAAGAGGGAGAATTTTACTATCATATCTCATAGAAATTTTGTTGGTATTGAAAAGAGGGAGAACTTTACTATCATAATGAAGAGATGTCAAAAAGGGAGATTAGAAGAAAAGAATTATCAATGAGGGTGAATGAACTTGACTAAAGATAGAATTTTTCTAATAGAGGGAGTTCTCATGGATGAGAATTAGAATAAAACTAAGTATATGTTCCTTACTTTATTCTTGCTCCAAAATTTTATTGTGTTAAGACTTTTGTGTTGCCATCAATGCCAAAAAAGGACATTGTTGAAACAATTGATTAATTATGTATTGTCTTTGATGTTACACAAATATCATATCATAATCAATTAGTGCATGGTGAGCTCACTCAAGTAGTGAAGACAATTTTCTATCTCTACCAAGCATTCCTGAGTTTTCTTAGTTCAGAAGGTAGTAACTATCGAGTTCACTTGGGTGCAAGAGGGAATTTTGCAAAAGATGAGTATTAATCAAGCTCACTTAGTTAATGAAGGAAATGTTGGATAGAACTAGTATTAACAAAGCTCAATCTATTAATGAAGGAAATGTTGGATGGAATTAGTGTTAAATGAGATCACTCCATTACCAAAGGAACTTTGTGAATATGTAGTGTTAACTAAGTTCACTTGGTTAACACGGGAAAATCATTTCTAAGTTAGTGCCTACCAAGTAGGGTCAGCTAATGAAGAATTTTCTTGTTCTGGCATATTGAGTTCAATTGATTTATTTGTTGGTTCTAGCTAACTAAGAAGATGAATATTAATTATTCTAAGTTTTACTTGAGTTGACTCGACAATTAAGTATAAGGTCAAGTTGAGGATTAGAAGTATGGAAGAAAATATATTGAAGGTTTGATGAAGCTAAGAAGAAGCGAATCAGAAGGATAAGAAGAATATCCTTATGGAGTAGAAAAGATGTATTCGATCAAGAAGGATCAAGTATAAGCCAAAATCGAGATCTATAATTAGCAATTTAGTTGCATCCAAATCAGGCCATGTCATTGTTACTCTCTAACCATTGTAGTAGTGGTCTAAATCTCTTGACAGAGTTTTCTTAATTGCTATTTGTAAATCCTCTAACAAGGTAGCAGTTCTATTGAATTGTCTAAAGACCTCTAACAAGGCCACTCCTAATAGGGTGATTAAATCCTCTAATAGGGTCACACCTAATAGTGTGTTTTGTAACCTTTAACAAGGTTGGCTCCTAATAGGGCTCACTTTAGAAGAGTGAAAATAGTAACTAGTTGCAATTGGTGGTTTTCCCAAATTGGATTTCCATGTTAAATTTTGGTGTCAAATGTGTTCATACTATTTATTTTATGCATTTGTAACTAAATTAAATTAATGATAATCATAGATAACATTTAAATATTTTCATGTTAAGTGTTTATCGAGCATATTCAGTATTTACCAAGTTACAACATTTCTTTGTTTTCCAAGCATCAATAGAATTATTTTGTATTGACATATAAGGGATCTAGGATTTATTTTTTTAATAACTAATTCACCCCTCCCCTCTCAGTTACTCCTCTTATATTTCCAACACCTTTTTCATAAATCCTACAAGTTTTAAAGATCATGAAAGATAGAAAACCACATTTGAAAAGAATATGTGATGAATTTTCATGTGAAACACTTCAAAAAAGTTACTTGGTGCAATGTATCCATAGGAGCCTACTATTACAAACATGCATTCAAATGCTCTAATGTCTTGTAGAATTAGAGGTAAATAGAATGTAGCACATTGAAGCCATATGTGTTGATTTTATCATAGAAGAAAGTAAAAGTGGTGAATTTGGTGCAATGTTGCATCAACCACAACTGGCAAATTGTTATGTGTAGTAGAAGACATAGCTATGAGTGCTACTCCACCACTTTCACCCTCATATTTGAAATATGGGAGGCATTAAGATAATATATTAATGAATCACTTCAGTGAAGATGATGTATCCTTGGAATTAAAGATTGAAACCCTTCTAAAAATTAATAGAATTATATAACATATGGAAACAAGACAAGCCAACCAGTATAACATCAAATTAAAGATTTGGATTTATTCTATCTAGTAACTAGATTAAAAAACATCTAATAGATCTTTTCAAAATGTCATAATCATTGTCATGTTGCAAAATGATAGGATTGTAGTTCACAATCATGTATTCATGTAAAATTTAATATGTTCACCCCTTTTGTATCCAACATCCATTCTATCTTAGGCTTAAATCCTTCATTCTCATAAAAATTGTTAATTTTTCTAGATTCTATAAGCACTTTATTAATATTTGGAATGCCTCAGAGAGCCATTTTGTGAGCATATTACTCTCAATCCTGTTTAGGAGAACATCAGCTTCAAAATTTTGATCTTGTACTTCACCTTTAGGATGTATACATAGAATAAGTTTTTATGCATTATCATCATTACAAATGCATGTCAAATCATCATCAAACTTGAGTTTTATTTTTTTTGCAATGTTTTCCATGCTTAGCTTCTTATCAACCATCTATACTAGCCTTGCCATAAAAGAACTGGATGACATCATTAAGTGAATTCCTAACAATCCCATCATATTTAACAATTACGTCTTCCATAACTTTCACAAGACAACATTCTATATACCCTATTTCTAATTTTTTCTCTACAGTGTCTATCAAATATTTATGTCCTCCAATTGCATGGAGAAATAACTCCTGGGGAGTCAAACCATGCAGATAGGAATTGTCCACAAATCCTTAATTTTCAGGGCCTTTATCATCCTTAATAAAATGTGGTAGAGTTATACCATCAAATCCATAAGGAATTTGCTTCCCTTCTACATTTTCTTGTCCCACACAAGCTATCATTTGAGATATGTTAATGAAACTTCCTTTAGACCTAGCAGTAACCATAGCCTTCAAATTGTTACTCTTAGATAATAAAAAATTGTGCACTGCTTCCTACATCATCACGAGCCTTATTTAACACCTAAAAAGGAAAATAGAAGACACATAGGTATGAGGCATGGAATTAAGTAAAAATTTGATATATTGTTGTATGCAAGAAAACTTACTTATTGGAAGCAAGAGAAAACAAGCAAACTTTAGCTACAATAGATAATATCAATGACTTAAAGTAAAATGAAGCATAACTAACACTTGCTTGAGTTTTGCAACTCAAAGAAACCAAAAGACCATGTCCCCATGCAACCTCAAACAACTCAAAAAAGGAACCCATGAGATGCCATATTGGTGTGTTTTTTATTGGAGGGATATTGGTATGCTCTCCCAAAACACAACTGTGGTGAATCTCTTGATAGGAAATGCAAACAATGAGAATGAAACTATGCTAAATGAGTGGAGAACACTTCAAACAATGGCTATGGAAGCAACCATGTTTGAGAGCATTCAAAGGATATGGATGTGGCATGCAATAAAACAAACTAATCTAGCAATGCAAGATGAAATGAAAGCTATAAACTACCAAATGTTAGTAACAAGGCAACTATGAAAATCACTAAGAGCTCTAGCAACAAACTAGCATGATAACAATGCATATGAGAGATGAAGAATGCTCAAGACAAGGGCTCTATTTATAAGCTTGAGAGAGACCCTGATTAGGTGGAATCTATGTGGCATCCACATAGGTGCCACAAGGGAGACATGTAAGCAAGCCATGCAAGTGGTCAACATTCAAATTTTTCTCACACATGTGTGAGAAAACTTGAATAAAGGAGTGGGGGACAAAGGTGTAAGAGATGTGGAAGGCATGAGGGGTGTAGAAAGTGTGAGGGTTCCTCACACATGTGTGAGCACACGCTTAGGATTAAAAGGGGGTTTAGCAAGGTGTTTAGGGCAATTAAGTTGGATTAAGTAGTGGGTAGGCTTAGAAGGAGGAGAGGATGACTCAGAGGACCAGAGGTATCTCCCTTATATGCAAACAAACTACTGGCTCATTAGTCGCTTGATGTAGGTCATTATGAGATATATGCCCTCTAGGGTGTGGAGGTAGTTTGGTAAGGTGCAAGATATAATACCTGATAGATTCTTATATTTGGTGGTATCATGAGAGTATGACAAGTTATGGGGTCATGGGACCAACCTACAATTGGCATAGATTTCTTAGTGATCCATGCAGCCAGTGCCCTGGGTTCACGAGCAGGATATTGGTGATGCAAGTATTACACCATCTTATGCTTAGTGGTGGACAACACACCAACCAATTTGTTTGATAGTGCCTAGAGCATCACTGCTAACCAAGTAGGCACAAGGAGAGGGTGATGATGCAGGAGATGGGGGTAGGAAATGATGATGTCATTACCAGTACAGGTGGTGTAGGAGGGACCTTGAGGATGCAGAACCCAAGCAATGAGGGCACTAGTATAGGGGCCACCACAAGGGCCATAGGTATAGATGTTGCTAGGGCCATAGGTATAGGTACCACCAAGGTCATAGGTATAGGGGCCACCAGTGCTAAAGGATGCAAATATGATAAGGGTGGAGCTGGATAGTCTCCATATGGAGGTTTCCTAACTCCAAGGTGTGGTACAGGTTGAGTAGGCATGAGTAGACAATGCATTGTAGGCCTTAGCAACACTATAGGTAGAGGTGCAAGCATAGAGGGCTAGGGTAAATAGTGTGTAGGAGGCTTTGGCAGCCCTATAGGCATGGGTTAATGCTGACATGTTTGTTGATTTTTAGGTGGAAAAGGATGTTGAGGATCACATAGAGATAGAGGCCCTCAAGCAAGAGGTAGTGACACTACAAGCATAGTGAGACACCCATTAGGTACAACTAGATGAGTACCACTAATAGCAGGATATAGCTGGGTAGGTAGTGTAGCCTGGGGTAGGTATGACAGTCATGCAGGAGGTGATGGCTGCCCACAGAGCAGAGACACAAGTAGTGTGAGAGGCGGCCTATTATAGGTCATTATATCATGCCTACCAACTAGTATTAGCTAGATTTCCAAGCAACCTCAAGCTCATGGACTACCAAAGGTAGGGACAAATCAGAGTACACTAGTACATTTAACCCTAAATTTTGACCTTAAATTTTGATTATCAAATATAAATTGCTTGGTTGGTCGTCATCATAAAGGAATTTTTTTTTTCTTTAATACATGCCTATGTTGGTCTCAATTGTGACCAACGCAAGAACATAAAGATTTAAAACAAGTGGGAAATGTTAGTTGAGCATTTCACTTGGGCATTTGATTTGAGATTTTCTAGCATTTCTTTGTGTCTACTGCATTATTCATGGATTTCATTTGAGGATTTCTAGCATTTCATTGCATCTATTGCATCCTTTGAGTATTTCATTGGATCATTTGGAAACCTTGTGAGCATCTACTGTAGCCTAAAACTTGAACTATCGGCTGTCATTTGAGCATACATTGTAGCATTTCATTGCATCTATGACACAAACTTGCCTAGCTTTGCATCAGAACTAGTTGCAGAACTCCCACTATTAAAGGTATTCAATCATTAGGGAAGCCCTAATTTGATACTTGCTAATGTACAAATGAAATTTGGACCTAAACAAAACAAAATTACTTTTATTTAAGAAAAATTTAAACCCTCATTTGAAGATTTGATAAAGAGTTTTTTCTGAATTTTTACGACCCTCATTTAAACCCTTATTTTGCAAGGGTGAGTTATTGATGGATAGATTAGAATATTTGAATAATAGAAGATAATACTATGCCATTATTGATGAGATGGTTACAATCTTAAGTTAGAAAATCTCAGTCACCTCAAAGTTATGACTTTAGTATTTCATGGCATCTAAGCTCACCTTACATGTCACATTCATAAATTATAGTTCTTGGATTCTTGAAGTGATGGGGCAACAAAAAAAGCATTATATATATATATATATATATATATATATATATATATATATATATATATGTATGTATATATATATATAGATATACATATATATATAGATATATACATATATATATATACATATATACATATACATATATATACATATATACATATATATATGTGTATATATATATATACATACATATATATATATGTATATATATATGTATATATATGTATATGTATATATGTATATATATATATGTATATATATATATGTATATATATATATACACATATGTATATACATATATATGTATATGTATATATGTATATATACATATATATGTATATGTATATATGTATATATATGTATATGTATATATGTATATATATATATATGTATATATGTATATATATATATGTATGTATGTATGTATGTATGTATGTATGTATGTATGTATGTATGTATGTATGTATGTATGTATGTATAATGCCAATTTCTTTCTAGTTAAGGGCATGCTATTTTCATTCTATCATTCTAAATGCCAAGATGCTTCATGGGTTTCAACTCTTGCAAATCTAGTTGCTATTAGAACAACATATTTTTTAAATACAATATATCATCATATAGCAAATGGCACCTCTAGGTAAATGAGTACATGGTTTTATTTTTGAATATTTGGAGAACTCTAGCTTAGGGTTTCCTCTTGCCACACATTCATCTAAATGTAATAAGTACTTGATGAATGTTGTAATATTCTAATTTGTTATGAGCTTTGTAATGGTTATTTCACTATTACATGTAAATTTTTTAAAATAGTCTAGGATTACTACTTAAGAATGTTTAGTTATGTGATACTAGTGATTGTGGTCTATGCAATCCAAATTCCTTTGTGATTTCAATATTTTGTCTATCATGATATGTTGTGATCCTATAACCCAAGGATGTACATGTACAATAAAATTACCCTCTCCAATTATTCAACATCTAGGCTTGTCATTGAGTAGCACCTAGAAGATGTTCATGCCTTCTTTTTTGGTGTTGGGATAATAATGTTTATGTGATTTCCAAGTATCGTAGGCCTTGTATGTTGTGTGATATATTGTAATTAGATGTCATGTATTTCCATGTTCTATTGTTTTTTATTCTACATTTTTGAATGAGTATTATATCTCTCATCATTTTTGTGTGCATGTAGGTCTATGACCTTTGTGTTGATATTGAGGAAAATTGAGGGGGGAGGAGTGAATTAGTGCTCAAATAAATGAAAAGTAAAGTATTGAAACAAAATTCAAGAATCCACAATACTATAGAACAATGATTTTTATCATGGAAACCCTATTAGGGGAAAAACCATGATGGGGATGGAATCTGCAAATGAATACTCTCAAAAGTACTAACCTTGTTAAAGATTTAAGTACAAAAGGGGTAATGCCATGCATTCAAGCACACCACCTAAATCTCACTACTCAAATATAAAAGGGAGACTTACTGCCTTTATAAAATATATGGACTACAAACCACAAGTGATGAACTAGAGTGCTACATCTATGAATGTACTAGTATTTCCAATTGGGTGCTCAAATTGATTTCTCGCATTTCAAACCTTATCCCTCCTTTTTAGTCAATTGAACCTCTAACCACATAACTTGCAGATACATAGCAATCATAACATTGGTCATTTTTCAAAACACCTAAACAACTTGATCTTATATACTAATAATAAAAATTAAGATAACCACTAGGTTGGCCTTAAGAACATATTAAGTAGTGTGTGATGAATTAACCAAATCCCTTAGAAAAATAGAACATGAACCTCGTAACTTTCTTGAATGAAAGCATTGAGTGATATGATGTTGGAATAAGATAGATTATACTCTGTCATGGTCCACCTATGTTCACACCATAAGATTCAATACTAGGTGTCCAAACTAAAATATTTCCTTAACATAGTCAATAGCTTTGTCTTTGACATACTTAGCCATTTTTTTATTCAATTCTTCGGTATAATCAAGATATATATAGATAACATATGGAATACATATAGTTTCCATCAATTACAACATATTAGTCCTCAAGAGCAGCATTTCTTAACAATACTTTATGAGTATCTCCTAGCATGGAGGGAGTGGATTGTTTGGTTCAATGTGGTTGGGTGGTGTGTCAACTATTTCTTGGGTTCAATGGATAGTATATTGAGCATGCACATTTTTTTCTTCTTTCACTTTTGCTTCATGCTTTCTTATGATTGATGAAAGTTTATAATTCAAAGACATTTGATTCCTATGCTAGCCATTGTAATCTTTTATATTTGACCTTTATACATAGTAGATGGATAGATTTTTGTTCTTGGGCATTGGAGTCCAACACAATTGTTGCTATTTGATCAAGTTTCTTTTGGTTGGTCAAGGTAAATGCATGTAGGAGCCTTAATTTGGGGTTAAAATGAATTTAGAGCATGTTAGATACTTTTTTAGTTGGTATTTTAAATCTGTCACATTGTTTTCCTATCTTCTAGTGGAAAAATATGTCATGTTTGGACATTATAGGGACCATTTGTGACCTTCTAGAGTATCTTATAAATTGTATTAAGTGTGAGCTGGTCATGTTCTAAAGTGGTACTAGTAGGTTTGAGGTCTATTTCTGATAGTTTGTCATCAAAATTGTGACAAACCTTCATTATAGGCTTGACGAATAGTGGCAATGTTGCTTGTCACAATTTTTTCATTATATTTTTGACAAAGAGCTAGACATTACAATTTTGATTAAAGCCATGTCAGAATCACTTGATGCTAAAAGTGACAATGAGTTTAAACATGTGTTGCAATTATGACAAAGGTATTTATCAAAGCATTAGACAAGGATGCTAACCTATGATGAAAGAGATTGTTGCCACTCTAGCATCCTTGTTGGATGCTTTAATGAGTGTTCATTGGAAGTGCGACAAACAATACATCACATTTCTGACAAGAACTATATATATGTTTAAATATCTTTAAAAAACCAATTAGGTATATTCAAATGGCCTTCACTATCTTGGAAACTATCCATTCTCATCCCTACAAAATATCAAAAGTTTCACTATTTTGCAACTCACCTATTTATCTTTCTGTGAAATAATGAAAACTTTCTTCCATTATTTCACCCGAATGTAAATAGGTGAGTTGAAAAATAGCAAAAAAAAATCTATTTTGCAAGGATGGGAATGGGTAGTTTGCTAAGCAATGAAATTTGAAAAATAATTTGACTATTTACATTGTTCTTTTCATCTTTGATTGGGGGAAGACTTCTATGATGATACCTTCTTCTTTAAACAATCATTTGAATCGATTTTGGAAGCATAAACATATGGTTTTGGTTCTTTTATTTTGATTGTTCATACATAGTGTTGTAGATGATTATTCTATATTAATTTGGTAGTCAAAATGAGGGTTTAGGGCTCATTCTTCTTTATGTTGTCATTGTTTCTTGAGGAATGAGTCTCTAACATTATATTATAACCTAAAATATTGACAAGAATTTAGGGATGAAGTTGGAGTTGGCGATGACCAAGTTTGGAGGAAAGATTACATGTTGGAGATGCATTCCTATAGAGGCTAAGGTAACAAACTTGGGTATTTTTCTTGATAAGGGAAAGGTTGTGTTAGAATGTGTTTGCATTTGGTGAGTACAAGATGAAATAACTCATGTTTGATTCTAGAAGTGTTGGGAAAGCGTACTTTGAGGAAGCCCTAGTTATGAGGGCCTAAATAGGAGGGTTTTTAAGTTGAGACATAAACTGAGAGTAGCTGACCAAAATAATACCAAATTCCATAGTTTAGGAGAAAAACTAGTTACACATATCAAATTTGAATGCATTTATTATCATATTTGAGAATCTGCAAAGTAGAGTTCACATAAAGCAACAAAATTAAAGCTTAAAAAATTAACCATCTCATATATATCTAGAAGTTACAGTCTTTATAAATAATGTAAAGAAATGAACTAAATTAGTTAACTCTCTTCTCTTGCTGAACAGACTGACTGCTTCTCTTTTTACAAAAATAATTTGACAACTATGAATTAGGGCCAAAAAAATGTATGTGTTATTAGAAGTTTATAGTTGTCAAATTTTCATAATGGTAAGTAGATACTAATTAACCTCTACTAGGACCTCATAAGGCTCACTAGTAAGTCTTCTTAGGGTTTACTCCAAGACCCCACACTAGGATAATTCTTTACTTAATCCTCCTATTCTTTCCAAGGATATCTCTACCAATTTCCTACTTCAATATTCCACTTTAACAAGATGCAAGACTCAAAGCATCAAGATTCATTCAACTCAGCAAGGACTTCACTAGTGTTGTAGTAGGATAGATGGATCCCATACAAGTCTATTTGATTAGGTTCAAAGCGTTCTTTCTCACAAAATTTCATGGTTTCTTACTGATCTCCTCAAACTCTTATTTTAGGGATAGTAGCCTTTTTCCCTAATTAGGCCTCCAAATTTTCCACTTTGAACATATTTCAAAAAAAATCAAGAAGATACCAATTAAGTTATGGTTTTAGAGCTCTTGAATATTTTCAAGGTTTTAGTTCTTCAACCCCTCTGTACAACTCATTCCTACAAAATAGCCTACTTACAAGGGTTTTAAGACTTTACTTGTTGACGGGCCTTACAAAGATTCAAAAGGAACACAAAAAGATTAAAATCCTTCTTAGTGCTTGGAAACTATAACTTTAGATATTTCTATACATACTCCAATCCTTGATTGGCACAAACCAATCAAACTACTCCTCTATCCAAACCCTATAACCATCAAGTCAACTTGTTGAGTATGCTTGAATCCACCTAGGAATTGATTACAAAAATAGAAGACCATTTTATATTGACCCCAAGTTATTTATAGTTCCCTAATAGATTCCTAAAGGTTGTTGTGTTTCAACAATTAGAAATCAAATTAGAGCAATTTCTATGATAACTACTCTACCTAGGCTAGTGAACTAGCCAAGAAGAAAAAATTTATTTACAACTACCAAAATATAAAATGGGAACTTAATTAATGCACTAATAAATTACTTGGAATGATTCATCAAACCATGTAATCAAACCACTCATTTTAATCCATTAGAATATAGAGTCCTAAGTTGCAAGATCAGTGTGATAGTTTTTTAATGTAACAATTTTCTTTATTAGTCAATATTTCATACACTGGGAACTCTAACCCCTCAAAATGATTTCAAATGAGCTTATATAACTCTATTTTCCAAGTACCAACTTTCTTCATCTATCCCCAACCATTTCTTGGTGACTTTCTAATATTGCTATCAAAGTTGTAATTGACAATTTTTGTGATTTTTTCACTTTGATGACTTGGAAAGTCATGATCACTCCTAAAGGGTCGAGTTTGGTTTCAATAACATATCTAACTATTTTGAGACCCTTCCTACTCATTTTTTAGTCAAACACAAAATTTGATCCATCTTGACAAACCTAAGAAACTATTGCAATAACATGCCAACCTTGAAAATTTCTCATTAATCTTTTTTAGTCAATTTCTCATCACACTTCAATTTTAGATCATGATTGATATCAATATCAAAGAACTTAAATTTTAGATCATGATGTATGATCTGAAACATTTATGATGAATAAAATTTTACAATGCTCAAAAGTTTAACAATACACATCATTGATTGTGAAAAATACCTATTCATCTTTTCTAGCCCTAGACTGGTCTTCGTGGTGGTAATCCTTGTCATTGTCATGAGCTTCCCAAGAAGTAGAAACATATTTTATGGCTATCATGATGAAATCAGTTACACCAGCAGCTTCTTAGGAATACATGGCAGGACTCCATGGTATAAGAGACTCCACCTTTGCAGCAACAACTTCTTATGCAATAACGCCATGCCTCTATGGTATACGAGACTCCACCTCTACTCTTGTTAGACCATAATCTAGTGGTATTAAGAATAGTAATTACTCTTCAAGAGTTTTCTTCCTATTTGAGGGTTTCTCTAGAATCAAACTTGTTTTTAAATTTTGTGTGTGATAATGCAAGAATGTTTATTTATGCATTTTGAGTTGTTTTCAATTTTAACCCTTGATTGCATAGCATGGCATTTGACATACATTATAGATTGAAAAAAATGCCAGCATTTAAACTTAGTTATTTAAACTTGAAAATCCAAATTTTTATACTATAGATCTCGAGCCTTGGTTTTAGAAGTCATGTGCTCCATCTTTCTCCATCTAATTTCAAGTACAAATTTTCTTTATTTGTCCTTATTGAGATGGTTGACAACACAACATAGATTGTGCATTAGTACATAGGTATTACAAAATTGTTAAGAACAAATATTTTATAAAAAGGATTTCAATTCTTGGTCTCAGAGTTCCTTTGTACCCATTTCCAATTGATACATAGCCTTCAACTGTGAGTTTGACTTGCTTTATTAACTAGCATAAGGAGGTGGCTTTGAAGAAAAAGGCAACTGAGATGAACAAGAAACTAAAGCCCAATCCTCTAACTAATTTGCCAATTTTTATTCTTGTATGTTCATAAGAAGGGGTAGGGAATTACATATTTCATAGTTTCTAAATGAGGTGGATGAATTACCAACTTCTTTCCCTAAATCATTTGACTAGTTTGCCATTAAAATTTCATCAAAGATCATCCTTAAAGAAAACATCTTTATTAAAAGTCTCAATAGAATTAAATTTAAAAAATTCAAATGTTCAGGCCATTACAAAAGTGTCAATGCTTAAAATTTCTTGGTATATCAATCTTGTTTTGATTAGTGTATACTTGCAAAATTGAGATTTTAAATGAGTGAACTAAAACATTTATGTTGAAAAAAATACTAGATCCAAAGCATGCTAGTTATTTTGTTTCTTTTTGGGATCATATTGATAATATAACATATGTTTTGACTTTATGGTACTCATTTTTGTGTTAATGCTCAATAGATAAAGGTGAAGCATCCTGTAAGAAAAAATCTTGCCATCACAAAGAAGCTGCTAGCAAAAGATTCTAGCAGTGAGTATTCTTCTTCTAAGGAAGTTAGTCATTTTGTTGTGGATAATTATTTGTAGAACAAAATCATGTTTCAGTGGAATCACAAGATTATGGAATTTTGATGTTTAATAGTGAACAAATGGTTAATGGAAATGCCTTATTTCAAATTGAAAATCAAACAAAAAAATTGGTGCTCTCTAAATGATGAAGACATTCATTGTACTTTTCTAGCATAAGATTAATAGATATTTTTTTAATCTTTAAATATTGCTATATACTATCATGACATTTTTCATTTTATCAAAAAAATTTGTAGTTTTTGAAAGAGACATAAGAAATTTGTGTTTAATATTATTCAAAGTGCATTATAGGAAACACATAAAAAACCAAGTTCTTTGGGAAAGAATAACTTAGTTATAGTGAAGAATGGGTCAGTTGTAGCTTTAAAAAATGGTAAAGAAGAATCAAGTGAGGATGTGTCTTCTAATGAGGTACTCCATGGTTAAGCCAAGTCTTCAGTACATAATAAAGCAACTGAATTTCATTAAAAAATAAAAATTGATAGTTGATTTTTTTAAATATTGCCCATCAAAAATTACTTAGTACATCTCATCTTTTTTCTACACAGGAGCTTGCAGTTTTGAAGAATCCAATAGTGAAGAATCTAAAGAAGATATTGTTTGGTGTTCTTTTTTAAAGTGAAAATGTGATTGGAAATTTTGTATATTGTCATATTTCATATGCAGAAAGGTAAACTTGTAAATAGAGGTGAAGCCGGATGGATTCAAGTTTCTTCTTCATTATTTATAATGCTCTTGATTCCTCCTTTGTAGCTATAAAATTACATTTTTATTTTCACCTTTCTAGATACCCTTTACCAAGTTCTTGAAGATTCTAAAATATCTTAGATTGACCCCACTCCAACATGTCCTAACTCCAACTTGGTTCACAGACCTAACAGACCTAATTAGGCTGGGTTTCCAAGGCAAGTGCTAGGAAAAGGGTTAACAAAACTAGAACAAATACATGGAACTCTTCCTCTCTATGTCACATCTCCATTTCACCCTTTACTTGGGTTAGAACCATTAATCACCACTTCTCCTACAAATTTGGGCTGAACACATAGAGATGTTCAGCCTAGGGCCAGTTGGTAAAAATATGAAACCTTCTCTTCTAGGCCTAAAACTCTACCATATGAAAGTACCTACCAATAACTTTATTCCCCCCAAGAGGCATCATAATTCCACTATAGGGTTGCAAGTTAGAGGCACATGTTTTCCTATACCTCTGAATTCAAGGAAAATTTGGCTACCTTCACTAAAACTACTATAACTCAATCAAATGAATAGATCAAAACTCCAAACCAAATGAAAATGGAAGCTACTTCACATATCTATCTAACCATGGTAGTTGATCACATGTGTCAATCCATACAACACAAAAACACAGTCAAATTGGTAAAAAATCAAGTTTTTATTGCTGCAAATGTTCTCCAATATGTACATCTACCACCCTTTGGTCATGTATGATCATTACATGCTTATATGATTTTGTCTCAATGGTTATAACCAATATTCAAAGGGTTATACCAATGTACAACTAGATTTTGCAACTATTTTGCAATATTATCAGCACTTTTACAATTTTGCTTGGCAACTTTGACAATTTTTCATTTTTAACCACATAGACACCTAAACACCTACTTAATGGTTCAAACCATATCTAACTCCCTCTAAGGACTTAAAAACACCCTATTACTCATTAAAATAACTCATTTTTTAAAATGTGACCATTTGGTTCAATGTGGCATCCTGGTTTATAATGACACCAAGGATCCACTTGATCTTACAATTAGTCCTAATACATAAACCACATTAAGTTGACTACCCTGTGGACCTATCCAACCATCTTAACCTATCAAATTTCCTTGGTTCCCTAGACCATACTACTTAGGCCAACAAAACTCAAGTCTCTTGAGTTGGAAAATCTTCCACTTTAAGGCCCATCTTGATCAAATTAGTTTCAGTCAATCAAGTTACATCCTCCATGGGCTTGTTCTTCCACTTGACAAGGTACTTTTAATATGTCTTCCTCCTAGTCCCTTTCAACACTTTGGTGTCTAAGAGGAATTTAACCTCTTGTGGTGGTTTCTTGGGTAGTTCTGTAGGTACCTCAACTCCATCCATTTGACTTGTATCATAGTCAGTAGTTCCCTTATAGGGATATAAATCACAAACATTAAAAATGTTAGATAAACCAATGTTAGTAGGGAGTTCAATTTTATATGTATTTTGAAGGGTCCTATCTTCCTCATCATGAGTTTGGTGTATTTTCCCTTGGTACAATCTAAAATTACTTCTTTGTACTTGTCCAATAGTTGCCTTACTTCCTTGGGTCCCACAATCATTTCATTGGATATGCCTTCCTTTGCTTTTTCTCCAAGTTTTGGCTTTACTACTATGGCAAAGAAAGAGGCATTTTTCACCTTGAGGTTCTTCTCTCTCCAACCATCATCACACTAGATGCATGTTGGATCTCCTTCCTATCTTCTGGTAGTGGTCTCATGGTGTATTCCTTCCCATTTTTTGAGATGATCTAAACATTGCTCCTTCCATCATGCTTAGAATTGACATCAAATTGCCAAGGCCTACCTAACAATAGGTGACAAGCATCCATTTCTACAATATCACAAACAATCTTGTCTTTGTACTCCCCTATTTGAAATTGAACATGAACTTGTTCATTTACTATGACATGTTGCTCCATATTTAGCCATGAGACCTTATAAGGGTTAGGATGAGGCAACTTCTTCAATCTAAGCTTCTCTACCATTATTACTGAGGCTATATTATCAGTTGAACCAGAATCTATAATAAATTTGTAGACCTTACTTCTTACCTTGCAGAGAGTTCTGAATAATGTCTTTCTTTGGGGAGGTTCTTGCTCTATGATAGTATTCAATAGGGTTCTATATATTGTACATTAGAGACTCTCCTCTCTCTGGATCAGCATTTCCTTTTTCCCCTTGGTCACTTTGTGCATCCTCCTCTTGAGCCAAATGGACTCTCCTATTCCCTTCTTGGCTATTGCTGCCCATTTTCTCAAGAAGTGCTTGTATGTAGCAAGTGCAATATGTAGAGGTAGAGTTATGGAAGGTCAACTAAGTATTTGTTTCTTTTCATTTTTTATATTTTTTTATCTCTTTACTAATCTATCTCTCTATCTATACCTCTTTAGTATTCATTTCTATATGTGTCTTCCTCTTAATACTCCATCAATAGGTTGCAAAAAAATCATCCTTCTTCCACCAATGAGTTATTCCATTCAAGAAAGACCATTTCTGACGATATCAATGCACAAAAAAATAGGGAGACAATTGCTAGATTGTGGTCTAACTTAAAAGAAAAGGTGATGGAAAATTTTATTGTCCTTGTAAAATTTGTAAGGGCTTAAAGACTTGCAGATATCTAATCAAAATAACTAAGGAACATTGTAGGTAACATGGTCACATTGAAGGGGAAAACGAATATCATCCATTGTTTTGTATTTTAATAATATATAAAATACATAAGACATGATTTGATGATGACATCATGGTCATGGTTAATATAAGGTCATCATTTTCATATAGGTCAATGTCCTAAGTTTCATGTTATGGACCATGACAATTCAGAGAATGTAGATTTCCAAATGAGGAAACATGGAGGTGTGAATATTGATGTAGAATGTAATGATACCATGGAAGAAGACCACGATGATCAAGATGATGATGATGATGATGTTGATGCAGAGCTTGATGTACCTATACTTGATAAGGCACACGAGCCCCTATATGAAGGCTTTGAAACAACTCTTCTTGTCATTGTATTTTTGTTGGTGAACTTGAAGGTTATGAATGGTTTATCTAATGTAGCAAAGACATGTATGTTAAGGTATGTCATCTTATTTCATTATTTTACTCATAGTTCCCTTACAATTAACATTGGGTTCATGTAGCAACTAATATTCTTTAAATTAACAAATTATATTTTTTGTTGTAGGTT
This sequence comes from Cupressus sempervirens, assembly GCA_028749045.1. Classification (NCBI taxonomy): domain Eukaryota; kingdom Viridiplantae; phylum Streptophyta; class Pinopsida; order Cupressales; family Cupressaceae; genus Cupressus; species Cupressus sempervirens. The sequence goes on from CM053790.1 coordinate 527,215,524, forward strand.
GATAGGTGAGTGTTTGTTACCACCATCAAACATTCTAGCTCGCTCGTACCAAGAATTATTTGCCATCATGAAAGATATTGGAATGGAGTATCAAACAATACATGCATGTTCAAATGATCATATTATATATCATAAACAACATGAATTTGCAACACAATGCCCTATTTTTCATATTAGTATATATCAATCAGATCAATTAACAAAAAAGGTGCCTCGCAAGGTTCTTCAACATATTCCCATTACTCCACATCACCAATGATTATTTAGGTGCAATAGCTTGACACAATTTATGGATTACCATGCATGCAATAGCAGTCAAGATGAAATTATGTGAATGCCTATAGATGGTTTGGCATTTAAGAAAATAGAGGAAAAATGGCCACACTTTAAAGAAGAACCTCATAATCTCAAGCTTTCATTGGTAGCAGACGGTGTCAATCCTTTTGGAGAGATGAGATCTACTTACTCGATGTGGCCTATTTTTGTTATCAACAATAACATACCTCCTTGGTTGTCCATAAAGAGAGAACATAATGTTGACACTGATTGTTCTAGGTATTTTTTGATTTAATGGTCATCTAAATAAATTTATTATTACTAATCCATCAAAATGGTCATACTAATTATGTAATTTTTTTGTTCATTTAACTAGGTAAGTACCAAGTTAAAGATATCAGTGTATATATTGAACCCCTTATCAATGAGTTGATGGTGTTATGGAATGGGGTTACTATGTATGACATCTCCAAACCAATAGGAAAAAGACAATTTCAATTTCATGCAATGCTTGTATGGACAATACATGATGCCCCTAGGCTAACACATTTTTGTGGTATGTTATAGTGACAACATAAAGTTAACATATTTAATCCAATTATACACGATATTGTAGGTCTTTAGACAAAGAGAAAATTTGCATGTCCAATTTGTGGTCTAAAGATGAAATCTCATCATTCAAAAAGTTTAATAAAGTAGGTGTTCAATGAGAATACACACATTCTCCACAAAAATAAAAGTATTGAATTATTGAAAAATATATTTTCAATGAGAAAGAAGAGACTATGTCAAAGCCACAAAGAATGACACCTCACCTATAGAAGTTGGAATACAATAAAATAAATCATCAAGGTAATGTCATTGCATCCAATGGTTTTTGTTTCAAATTTATATTTTGATATTATGTTTTGTTTACTGATGATGTAATTGATGCTTGTGTATTTTTTTGATCCTATGCATATTAGAAAGAATGTAATAGAGACATTATGAAAAATCTTGGATGGAAGACGTGACAAATACCAAATTGTCAAAATTTGTAGTGACATTGAAGAATCCTACCACGCAATAAAAAATGGCATTCAATCAGATAACAATGGAGACTAGATTGATACAAGTGTCTTTAGTTTATTACTGTCAGAGTAGTAGAGAAATGCTATTAAAGGAGTCATAAAAAAATACAATTTCCCATAAGATTTGTTGCAAACATAAAAAATATCAAATTAAAGTAAATTGTATTTGGGATAGGGTTGAAAACACATGATTGGCATGCATTTATTAAGGTAATTCATGTTGTTTTGTATTCACTATATATTTGTATACTGCTTGTAGTTTTAATTGCATTCTTTTATAAATATTGACAAGATCATTTTACAAATATTGTAGTATGTTCTACCTCTATCTCTCCCACACCACTTCACCAATAATGTCAAATAGGTTATTTATGATCTTGGAAAATACATGAGTGGTTGTCATCTAAAGAAATAAATAAAGAAGATATAAAATATTGGAAGAGAAAAATTCCTCTTCTTATGTTTTTAAATTGAAAAATTTATACCTCTAAGTTTTCTAAATGCACACGAACACTACCTCATACATCAAGTTGAGGAGATTGAATTGCATTGACCTATACCAACTAGGTCAATGTGGATGGTTGAGAGGAACTTGAAATTTTTGAAAGGCTTGGTTTGATAGAGAGAACATCCTAAGGGTTATATGGTGGAGGGATATATGGTATACCAGACCATGGTGTACATTAGTGAATATCTTCCTAAGTTTGTAGTAGAGATCCATGTAGATCATATTTGGGATCCCAACTCAATTAACAAATTCAAAGGGGAGTACTTGATGGGAAAAGGTAGATCAAGGAAAGTGAGAGGTAAATCTAAGATTTTATTGTAGTTAATTAATTCTTATAAATCTTCAATGTAAGTTATTTATAATTGGTGTATTATTTTGATATAGGTGGTCAAGAGTGGGATGCAATATATTTGTATATTGCAAACAATCTTGATTGAATGATAATATGGATTGAACGATGTCAAAAAAATGGTTTCTCAGTAACATGGGAAAGTTTTTCTTCATTGGTTACACAAGCTCATCATAATGGAGATTCCAATGTTACGTCGATGGTAGTTGATCTAGTAAAGGGTTTAAGAGGTGGAGAGATACGTACAAATTTATTAATGATCATAACTCAATGTATGTTTCATATCAACTCACAATGCAAATAATTTACACATGCTTCAAAAATTGTAGGTCAAGCACCACAAAGCTATGTACTATCATGGCAAAAAAAATTTCATAAAAAAGTTGGATGACACAAAGAAAATTTGTGATTCTGGGATAACTGCAGTTTTCAAGGTCACCAATATATCATATAGAAATGACATACATCCTCAACAATCTCAAAATCAATACTATGGCATCTTGGATGATATAATTGAGTACAACTTTAACTCCTTCAAAGCAGTTCTATTCATCATCAAATAGTATATGTTACAACTAAATCAAAATGATCCAAATAGAACGGTTATTCAACATGATAATGGATTTACAATGATTAATACAACGTCATTTGAGCCAGTTGGAGATGAGCCCTATGTTCTTCCAAGCCAATGTGAGCAAGTGTTTTACTCAAAGGTTCCACATAAACATGGTTTGTCATTTTTTGTTAGACATTATCCAAGAGAAAGGTTGATAAAGTATAATTTTATGGAAGAAGAAGATATTAAAGATGATGAAGATCAAGATGATGGTAATGATGATGATGGTGATGATGATGATGGTGGTGATGATGATGATGATAGTGATGATGATGATGATAGTGATGGCGATGATGATGGTGATGACGATGGTAATGATGGCGATGATGATGGTGATGATGGTGATGATGGTGATGATGATGATGATGATGATGACAATGACGATGATGATGATGAAAAAGATAATTGATGACATAATTGAAATGATTAATGAAATGATTGACATGATTTATTGCTTTCAATTGTAATGATTACATATTTATTGTGTTCAATTCTAATGATTACAACATATGTTATTTATAATTACCATGAATGTTTATATTGTGTCTAATTATCACCTTTTTTGGAAATAGGTAATTGACTATAGTCACCCCTTTTGTTGACGATCTTACATTCCATATATAAGGTAAATTGGTTCATGTTGTCTTCTAAGTTATTTGTAGCATATGCATATCATATAATTTTTAGCTAACATAAGATAAATGATTAACATATGCAAGAAATTTGATTACATATTAATTGTGTTCAATTCTAATGATTAAAACATATGTTATTTATAATTACTATGAATGTTTATATTGTGTCTGATTATCACCCTTTTTGTAAATAGGAAATTGACTACAAACATCATCACCCCTTCTATTGATGATCTTGGATTCCATATATAAGGTAAATTTGTTCATGTTTACGATGTTGCATATTGTTCATGTTGTCATCTAAGTTATTTGTAGCATACATGTATCATGTAATTTTTAGCTAACTTAAGATAAATGATTAACATATGCAAGAAAATTTGATTACATATTTATTGTGTTCAATTTTAATGATTACAACACATGCTATTTATAATTACCAATGTTTATATTGTGTCTAATTGTCACCCTTTTTGCAAATAGGCAATTGACTACAAACATCATCACCCCTTCTATTGATGATCTTGCATTCTATATATAAGGTAAATTTGTTCATGTTGTCTTCTATGTTATTTGTGTCATATGTGTATCATGTAATTTTTAGCTAACTTAAGATAAATGATTAACATATATGCAACAAATTTGACCCCTTTGGCATGGATTGTGCACAGTGACATGGATCAGTAGGTATAAGTCAATAAATAGATATAATTTTCTTATATTCTTCTTGTTTATCATTGAGCATGTATGTTATAATCATATGATGTATATATAGACAAAGAAGGTCCATATAGAAATATAATTGTATAATCACTTTCAACTTACTACATTTTATAACTCTCACGTATAGACAAAGAAGAACTGCATGTATGAGTCACAACTTGATTATTCTATATAAATTATTTAAATATTATCAAATTTTCATTTGATGGATTGCAGGACCCACCAAATAGGTACATGTTAGATCTATCTACATCAAATAAGGGAAATGAGGAAATGGTAGATGAAAGCTCTATGTGTAGTACGACTAAAATAGAGAGATCAACTAGAGGTCAAAAGATTAGAAAAAAATTTGATAAATGCATGAAATTTTTCCTTGTTAATGGGGGATCATGTTCTTATGATGATAAGACCAAAGGTGACATCAAGGTGCCCTTTCAGTTAACACACATTGAGAAAGAATGGGTACCCAATGAACTACCTCCAATTAACACCAATTTTTGTGTTAATGAGAGGATATATTGCATTGCTCCATCCTCATTACATGGTTTGAGCCTATTTTCCATGGATGGGATAAAGGTATGTTACAGAAAAGTTGTTGAATTGTTCAAGTATGTCGATCCATGTTACAATTACAATGATTGGATGTGGATTGTTTGATATAAAAAAAAGTTTGCGTAGGTATGCACTATCAGCTAATTATATGCAATGGAAAGAAAATGATCAAAGTAAAAGATTTTCTATGTACATTGATGGGAGGCCAAAAGAAAAAAGGTAATATTGTAGGTTTTATAAATAGTACGCAACCTTCCTCAACTAGTAAGCAACCCAATTGCATATTTGAGGTGCATGAGGGGAGTGAAGTTTTTGTTTGTGCAATAAAATCAATATATGTAGGGGAAGAACTGCTAATAGATTACCATTTAAATCACATCGATACAAACAAAGTTACTATCATGAGGGTTGTAAGTACTATATACCATTTTATTTATAAGTTTTTTTTTGCTATCTATTGTTTTCAATTAGCTAAAGTTTTTATGTTTAATCTTTGTGATGGGACAATATGGATCCCACACATGATAGAGGTCACAAGGATGCTACTCCCACCCATTCTTCAGCAAGGGTAAACCTTATTGAAATTGTACAAATTAGATAGTTTTACTGATATTCCTCTCACAATTTGATGTTTAAGATAGGGGAAAAGCACTTGTAGTAAATGTAGAGCCAATAGCTACCCTTTCTAATTATGATATTGTAGAAATACCTAATGTAACAATTATGTTGAAGAAAAGAATTTAAAAAATTAATTTAGAAATAATGATAATTTTGGATGAAGCAAATATTCCATCTAAGGAGATGATGAAGAGGCTATCTGATTTGAGAGCGCAAGCTCGTCATTATGAAGTAAGTAGTAATGAATCTTTAGTTATAACAAAAGTTCAATAAATATTTATATTTTATAATATTTTATGTTGTGAAGTAAAATATGTAATATGGGTTCTTGTTACAGGATTTTTTTGGAAACTGGTCTAGAACCTGGTCAAGGACAACACGGTGAGGCCAATACTAGTAGAGCTCTGACCACCATTGGTAAAATAATCTTTTAGTTGACAAGTTACAAGGAATTTTTTATTTTGAACATTTAAAAACTTCTTAAGTTAACTCTTACTTTTATTATTTCAAAATGTCTTTGCTAATAATATATTATTTAGGTCATCAAGTGCAGGAGGCTCCTAGGAAGTTGATGGACATCCATACGAGATTGCTCAGTGAAATGTTGGCAACAAGGGGATTTCCAACTGGTAAATCCTTATTTTTTTATATTTGGTTTTGTGTTAATTATGAGTTGATAATTTTTACTTTAATCTTGGGTGCATCACATAGTAGATTTTTTTTTTGTGGTAGGAGATGCACCATCTGCTACACCAGATACAGATCATAGTGCATGTATTGGTGATAATTCACCATCATTTCCTAGTGTAGACACCTAAAATCTCTTAGAAAATAAAGTATTTTTATTTTCTAAAAAAGTCCCTGATGACATCATCATTAATTAATTAATTAATTTATTTATTTTTATGCCATTAAATCCCCTTGTCTTAATTAAAAACATTTAATTAAGGAATCCCTCCCAAAAATGTTTAAATCTTATTTAAACATTATTTATTTATTTATTAATTATTTAATTAATAAATTGACCAAAAATCCCAAAATAAATATTTAATTTATTTTTTGCCCAAAACTTGGCCAATTTCCTTAAGACCACTAACCTCTTCCAAAATATTCTAATCTTTCTTTAATTTCAATTAAAGGCTAATCCCATCATTTTCTACCCATAATCCCAACTCAAAATATTTAACTAAGGTTAAATATTAATTCTCATATTTATTAAAAAAAATTTAGTAAATATCTCCTCAAACCAAACCTATGAGATAAATAAACTTTATTTATCCTAATCCTAAGCCTATCCCTAAACCCCCTTTTTAGCCTAATCCACCCCATCCACCCATACTAACTAAGCTTAGCTACTAACTCACCCACCCTCATTGAATGCCATCCACTTGCACATCTCTAACAAGCTTAGTTTAATCTTAAATCACTTCTAATCCCCCCTAACCTTGTCACATTCCCTAAGAAAGCTTAAGACTTTCCTAAACCAAGCAAAGTCAACAATCTCAACTTCTTCCAAAATATCCCAACCACTAAGCCATGAATTCTCTTACAAAGGCCATAAAGACTCTTACAAGCCCATTCATTTCTCTTACAAGCCATTTATGAGGGTCTTTATGAAGATATTATCCCTTGAGCCTCCTTTGTGGACTCATCCTTGCCCTTTCCTCCATCCACTCACCTTGTGACATGTATTGGCTATAAGGAAGCACAATCCATGTGCTTTCCTCTCATGCAATCTGAGCCCTTCATAAACTTTTTCCCATCCTTACATCTTAGCCCTCAAGCCCTTAGCCTATAAATTGAATCCCCTCCCAAGCCATTTCATCACAATCCTTGAGTTAAAGTTATAATGCTAGTTTGAGAAGCCAAAGCCCTTAACCATACCCTTATAATGCCAAATTGAGAGCTCACAAAGCTACCAATTTGCCATTACCCATCTCCACCATTGAAGCAAACTTGAAGCCCTTTGAGCATACATACCAATCTTCTACTTAGACTCATCTACCAAGCAAAGGAGCTAATTCTTATTGGGAGAGTCCATTCATTTGGCTCATATTCCTAATTAGGGGTTCCTCTTTTAGTCTCTCTTATATGTTATATTAATCTTTGTTAGTTAATGCTTTTTTCTCTTAATAGATTAGTGTTTCTTGCTAACATATTAGTGTATACATTTTGGCACGCCTAGTGGGACCCCACTATGGGTCATTTAATCATCCATTTCTATCTATATGTTGTTTTTTCTCATAATCTAATGTTTCTTGTTGTTTGAGTGAGTTGTAGGGTGTTTCACTTATTTTTGCAGGTTGAAGAATGCATTTGGGAAGAAAACATACCCTCTAAAACTTGAAAATAATAAAAAAAATTTTTTTTTTTGGAAAAATCTGCACATTTCATTTCTATTCGCATAGTGTCATCTCCCTAGATCAGCGTCTCCGCAGATTGGTGTCTGCACCTAGCGAACTATCATCTGCGCTTGGTCAACTGTCATCTCTACAACCTCAACTATTGTCTTTGCAGATCAGCATCTCCGTAATTCAGCATCTCTTCCCGATTTCCTATTTTTTGTGCCACCAAACTGAACTGTCATCTTTGCCTCTTTCTCTGTCATCTCCACAGATCAGCATCTCCGCAGTTTGACGTCTCCACAGTTTGGCGTCTCCACCTGATGAACTGTCGTCTCCACTTGTTATTGTTGCATTTCTATTTTAGCATCTCTGTTCCTGCACTTTTTAGTTTAAAAAAGAAAAAAAAAGAAAAAAAGAGTATAAATCAAATTTTAACTTTTTGTGGTTCCATAGAGTAGAGGTTTTTTTAAGCATTTTTATGCCTAGGAAAAATAACAAAAAAAGTTGATTTTATTTTCTCCATAGTTAAGCTTCAAATTTTGAGATTTTTGGGTGACTAATCACATTGGTTTTTGTAGCTTTGCAGGTTGGAACACATATGAAACCACTAACCATGTTTCTTGCAAGTTCTCCTTACATGGTTTAATGAGCTTGAAAAATGAACTTGCATGCTTAAACACATTTTTCTTTGAATGTATGTTGTTCAAACACAATCTTCAATGCCATGGGTTAAAATCAAAGTTTTTCTTGGAATGCATGATTAAAAAAAACAAACAAAATCTTGAATGCAAAAGATCAATTAACCATTGCAATTTCTCACACTTCAATTTTTGGGCATAAAAAGAACCTAACTCCACATTTTAGAAATTTCTTAAGTTATAAAAACTATTAAAGACACTTTGAGTGAGTTTGTAGTTGGACTCACCATCTTTAATCACCCATCAATTTAACCATTGGTTGCAATCTCAGAGCCATCTATGGGGATGGGTCTACCTAAGAAGGTGTTAAGTGCTCCACGCAAATCAAACTCCACTCACTTGGGTTTTTAGTGGTTTTTCTAAGTTAGAAAATCTCTTGAATGAAAGTTAGTCTCGCTAACACTTCATTTGGGCATTAAAATTGGACAAATCTTGATGTGGAGGGCCTTTGGGTGCACGCTTGACAATCGAGTTTCACACATCTTTATTTTGGGTTTAAAACAAACAAACACTCAATCTTGAATGCCTTAAAGAAAATTAATCGACACTTGATGTGGAGAGCCTCCGGTCACACGAGTTTACTTTCTTATTGACCCTAACTCTTCTTCTTGTTTGCATTCTTCGATCAATTTTTCTTCGTTGGCACATTTAAAAGTTGGAATTGAACATTTTTCTCTTAAACATGATTGCTTGCAAGGTCTAGATCAGCACACATAAGAGTCAGTTGGTAAAAGAACAAACGTGTTTTTTAGCCCAAGATCATCTAAGTCTTCTCTCCCCTTGTCATCTTTCGAGGCCATCTTGGGTGCATAAGATTAGGATCCAAAATCTTGTTTAAGTTTTAGGAATCCTACTTGGGGATTTTATCACCCCTTGGATGACCTCAACTCCAGCATTCCAGTGGAGTATAAAAATTGGGAGGTGAATCCAAAGACACCTCTCTTGAAATCAAGATTTTGTCACTCAGGCTAAGCCTCAAGGAACTTTATACCCTTGAGAAGTGAAAGAGGAGAAGTGGGTTACTGCTCCTCTTGGTTGTGTGACATATTTTTAGTTTCATCTATGGATTTGGGCCTCACGTACCTTGGGTATATTGAAGACTCCCTAGCTAAACCAACTATCAGCCTTGCAGACAACCATCTAGGGTGTTAATGTGTTTGAAGTGACTGATTGAAACATTTGTAGAACATACACACTCCTCAGCACAAGTATCACATTCTGAGAATCAAAAACTTCTATCTGGTTGTTTCTATATATTGCTTGATTTTTTACTTGTTGAATGAATGTTTTCCAAACTTGGTCAATCCTAGCTTAGGGCACACTTAGCGTAGTCACTGCCTGTTTCAAAAGTTGAACAAGTCGAAGAAAAACAACTGAGATCTCTCAAAGCCAAGAAGATTCAAAAATTCATGTCAGAGCAACCCAAACCCAAATAGAAGTTTCACAAAGTCAAACTCAAGCCATCTCAAGCATACCAAGAACTTTTAGCCAAGAGAAATTAAATAACACCAAGCCCTTGAATTGCCAAACTCCACAAAGTAGAGTAGAAAGCTGGCGACGAAGCCCTTCAAGATGCCTAGTTAGATTGCACCATCCAACTTAACCAACATCCAGGAGTTAACCCTGCTTATGCCTTACCAACTAGGCATGATTTCTATGATTAGACCCCCTTGTTTCTCCACATATTCTTGCATAAGCTTCACTTTAGAGTCATCCTTGTAGGTAAGTCAGCCATCTTTAGTCCTCCCCTTAAGCATTTTAGCTCATCTATCTCATTTAGAACCAAACCATCTATCCAACAATCCAAAAATCTTCACATCCAACCCTTCAAAATTGTTGTCACCTTGCCAAAAGTTTTCCATTCCTAACATCTTCCAAATCCACCAATCTCACCAAGGTTATCGCTTTGATAGAGCTTTGTCTAGGGTAATCTAGCTTTGTCACTTGTCATCCCTCATCACCTTGAGCTAAAGGTTGGGATCCACAAGTGGTCAATCTCGTGTTCTTCCTAAAGGATCATCAGTCTATCCTTAAGCTGACACAATCACCACCAAACTTGCACATAGGAAAATAGACATTTCATGCTTTGGCAACATATCTTTGAAGTTAGAATCCCCAACCCAATCCTCCTTAGGTTTTTTCATATAGCTTTGCCTCAACCTAGGAAATCATTTGCATAGAAAAGCCTTCCCCTTTTGCATCCATCAACATTGTTGCATCTCATCCCTAGGAAACATTCTGCATTTTCATGCCACCTGTCACTCGCTTAGCCAAGAAGAAGGAAACAATGGAGCCCTATCATTTGGATCAAACAACATTGTTGCCCTTGAGCAGTCAACCATCCTTTAGCCCAGAGAACACCATACCATCACCTACAGATATTGAAGCTTTCATGAACCAACTAGGAAATGCAATATTGGTGAATGCCATTATAGACAAAAACAAGGAAACAATCATGGCTAACTTTCAAAGGGACAATATTGGAGCTTTTGACTTTGGAAGACCTCCTCCCCTATCAGAGCCATCTCACCCACTATTTGGACAACTCCCACCACCCATAGGCTCTTATGATTTGAATTATCTTCAATATGTGCCAAAAGAAGAGCCTCAACCCACCCCATATGATCCAACAGACCCAAACATACCAATCTCCACTCAAGTTGAAATCTCTCTTCCGCAAACCAATCCAACCACCACCACTCCACCATTGGTCCATACCACCCCATCCCAAACCCCCTTCGCCCAAAACACCTCATCATTCACTCCCTTCACTATTGCTGTTGTTGCTCTCCAACCCAGCCTTCCAAATCCACCCATCTCCCAAATCAGTGCTAGCATCTTTGGCCAACCTCAGCAATATAAAATTGGGATGCCACCCATATGGCCAAGTAATCAACCCTTCATCACCCCTAGTTTGTTTACCTCAGCTTAGAACACAATTCCATCATTTCCACTAGGTCCTTGGAGCTCAGTGCCATCAACCACAAATCCACAAGCTACTACCCTCACTCCACAAAGCTATCAAACCCTACAAGCTACTACCAATTTTTTTCCAAGCTCTCAAGTGACCCAAGCTCCTACCACCCCTCTACCAAGCTTTCAAATCCAGCCACCAAGCTATCAAACCCCATCAGTTCCATTTCCAAGCTTTCAATTCCCACCACCAACTAATCCATTACCTCCTATTACCAACTATTTTTCTATGCCACTTCTAGGAGGAAATCCACCACCACCAACTACCAATTAGTTGGTCTCTTTTTCCATGTAGATACCTTCCCAAATGGGGGCACAACCCACATATATTGGTCAAACTCCTCAAATCCAAAGTCAAGTTCCACAAGCTCCTCGATCCTTTCCCCAAGCTTCACAATCATCTTAGACCTTACCTCCAAAAGCAATCCATTTATCCCACAGCTAGCCCACATCCCTCAATCCCAACCTCAAATCCAATATCAGCAGCAAGCCTTGCAACACATCCAATAATATGTACCACCTCCACCTTAGCAACCCATCATCCACCATTCAATTTCCCAAGCCATGTACAATCCCTACCAGCCCATACCTCAAAGCCATCCATATTCCATTACCCCATCTAGCACATATCTACCTCAAGGCACTCCTACATTGGAGGCACCCCAGCCATCACCCATTAATTCAGAATGGGAAGCCATGAAGACAGCTTTGAACAACATCTAGGAGGGCAATGATCCAAAAACCTTCAAGTTTGAGAATGTGTGTCCTTACCCATTTGATAGAGCCATTACCATGACACCATTTCCCAAGCATTTTGAGACACCCAAATTTGACAAATTTAGAGGAAAAGGAGACCCTGTCACACATATCAAAGAATTTTACATGCACTGCCAAGAAGTGGCATACGATGACATCTTCCTCTTGCGTCTCTTTCGCAAAAGCTTGGCTGGACCAGCTCTTGAATGGCTTTATAGAATCCCCAATGGCACAATTAAAATTTTTGTTCAATTATCTGAGGCATTTGTAGCCCAATATGCCCATCTTGTTGAAACAGAGCTATCAGTAGTTGATCTTGTCCACACTAAGCAAAAAGGTGGAGAAAGCCCTCTCGAATATCTACAAAGATGGCAAACCCTTACCACCCGCATATCTTGCACCTTACCAGAGTGCCATTTGGTGAAAATGTCTATTGATAATGCCCATCCTAGCTTGGCTCACCACATGACCATGAACTGTTTGCAGACCTACAAAGATATCAAAGAGAAAGGAATGATCCTTGAGCAAGGACTCATTAAAGATGGTGTGGTCAAGATTTACAAGGAAGCCAACCAAAATCAATCACATTCCAATGACAAGTCTAGGTATTGGAACAAAAATAAGCATGTTGCAACAGATGGCGTCACTGACACCAGACATGTGAATATTGTTGGTCCTTCTCAAAACCAGTCCAACCCACCATATCAACCAAACAATCAGCAAGCTATCAACTACCAATAGTAGAATAACCAAAGCTATCAAAACCACAATCCAAGATCCAACTTCCAAGGATCTAGCAATCAAGCTAATGCCATCAATGTAGCTGCAGGGCAAAAGCCCAAATTCCAACCTGCACCTAGAAACTATACACCCCTTGGTGAGCCATTGGATGTCATTTTTGAGAAATTAGTCAAGGAAAACCTCATCAAATTTCCTCCTACCCAGAAAATTGACCTAAGACAATCCAAAGCTACATGGTACAAAGATAATGAATACTACAAATTTCATAGCGTAAAAGGTCACACTACCCTCAGATGCATGAAACTAAAAGATTATGTGTAGGACCTCATTAATCAAAAAGAAATCACCGTTGGTGCCCAAACCTCTCCCAATGCAGGCTTACAGATCTATCAAAATGCTTTTCCTCCACACAACAATGAAAAATCCTAGAAAAGCACCTATCCAAACCAACAACAACAACACCAACAATCGCTAGCCAAACCAACAGCATGGGAAGAACAATGACCACACTTCATCCTATATAGACTATGCTAGCCTCATAGGTTGTATATCTGAGAAAGAGCCTTCGGTCAATGTTATCAATATCCAAGGACCAAAAAATGAGTGTGCAGTCACCACTAGAAGAGTGCGATTTAACATCGTAGGCCCACCCGTTTCACCAACACCATCAGCTCAATCAAAAATCCCATACAATATCTTGGAACACCTTGGGAACATGGCAGCCCAAATCTCCATTTTAGATCTTCTCTGCACTAGTCCCATGTACAAAAACATCCTTGACAGTGCTCTCGTAGAATCCTGTGTCCCTTCAGATATTAATGCTACTAATTTTCATAATCTTGTTGGACACCTATCCTCCTCATGTGCCCTATCATTCAAACCCACTGACATACCCATGGTCAAGATAGATTACACCCTTTTGCTTCACATAGCCATAATGGTATCCAATTTTTCCATAAAAAGAGTAATGATAGATAATGGATCAGCCTTGAATATTTGCACCTTAAAATTCATATAACAAGTTGGGTATACTGAGGCAGATATCATCAGTGAAGTTATCACCATCAAAACTTATGACAACTTGGAAAGAACCACAGAAGGAACTATTTTGCTACCAATCAAGGTTGGGCCAGTCATCCAAGAAACACTCTACCATGTTATTGATCTAAACCTACCATTCAACATCCTCCTCAGTCACCCATGGATTCATGCCATGAAAGCCGTTCCATCCACTTACCATCAGTGCATCAAATTTTTGCATCAAGGCACTGAGGTAACCATCCATGCCGATCTAGAACCCTTTGCTTACTGCAATGCGATTGAAGCCTCATATACAAACCATTGCCCTATAATTGATATTGGTACAGCCATCACCAGCTCATCCCACACTTGTAATGACCCAAAGACCATCCTCATCTCCACCCTATCTACTGTGAAGATCAATAACAAAGGCTGTGGAGAGTATAGCCTATTAGATGCATTTATTGTCGAGGCACTCCCACTTGATCCACATGCCTATGGAGGACTGACATATCACAAAGCTAAGGAGATTCCACCTCCTTGATACAAATAGTTTGGCCCAACAACCTTTGTATCCTCGAAAATCCCTCTTCATGAGGAGCTCACTCCAGATATCAACAATTGATTACATAAGGATGCACCCCGAAGAAATCAAGCATGCCTTGATCACTTTAGCCAAAAGTATCCCCAAGAACATAAGCTCATCACTGACAAATGGAACTATCAAGATGGTGGTCTAGGACTAGAAGAAAGAGGCATGCAATGTCCCATCGACCCACACAAGTGGGAATCGAAGTCAGGTCTTGGCTTTGGCATACCCACAATTGGGGGCACCAATATAGACGATCACAATTTTTTGAACATTCACCACAACCTTGTCAAAATTGATGATATCCCTAAGGAAGTTGAAAAGAGAGCCTACGATGATATCCTAGACCAAATCTCCCTAGGAGACTCTATTCTCCAAGAACTATCCATCCATTTCATTGACCTACCACTCGCCCATCCACAACTCATAGATTGGGACCAACCAAGCATCATACACATTGATGAGTTCACATCAAAGGAAGCACTTCTAAGATTCATGGGAGCCAAAACTCCTCACAAGCAAACAAAGCTAGATTCTGCCTATATCTATAAGCTAGATCCCAAGGGGTATTTTGGAGAAAATCCCCAACCTAGTTCTAATAGACCCAAAATTGGAACTAGGGTAAATCTAGGACTAGCTAAGGCAACAAAGAGAACCCCTCAGCAAGAAAATCTAAAGTCACAAGTAGAACATGAGGATTTAGCATTGCCTCCTCAAGATAATTGACTAGAGGTGTCTTCTATTCTAATTGAGGATACTAGAGAAGTCAACATTGGTTCTTTAGAGATCACCAAACTTGTTCATATTGTTGCATCCCTATCACAAGACCAAGCTGGCCTCCTCTTTGAGGTCTTAAGAGAGAACATTGGCCAATTTGCATGGTCATAACAGGACATGCTAGGACTTGATCCAAAGCTTGTAGTTCATCATCTTTTAGTTGATCCAAAGATCAAGCCCGTCAGACAAAAGCTTAAAAAAATGCACCCCAAGGTGGCATTACTGGTCAAAGCTAAATTAGAAAGAATGTTAGCTGCTAAGGTTGTCCGACCTATCGACTACTCAGAGTGGATCTCCAACATGGTCCCTGTCACTAAGCCTTTTGGTGACATCAAAATCTGTGATAATTTCAGAGATCTTAACAAAGCTTGTCCAAAAGATGATTTTCCCTTACCCAACATAGATATGATTGTAGAACTTACAACTGGACATGAAATTCTATCCCTCATGGATGGATTTTCTAGGTATAATCAAATCAAGATTGTAGAAGAAGATCAACATAAGACAACATTCACTACCCCTTGGGGAACCTTTTGCTACAACATGATGCCTTTTGGCCTAAAGAATGTTGGGGCTACCTATCAAAGAGATATGACAGCTATTTTTCATGATATCATCCATAACATTTTGGAGGATTATGTGGATGATATCTTGGTCAAATCTCATACCTTCATGGATCATCTTGCTGACCTGGAGAAAATCTTTGATTGGTTAGCCAAATATCATCTTATGCTGAATCCCAATAAGTGTGTCTTTGGGGTCACATATGGCAAGCTTCTAGGCTTTATAGTTTCTAAACAAGGTATAGAGATCGACCCCAAGAAGGTCAAGGCTATCTTAGACATGCCTCCTCCTCAGACACTATGATAGCTTCACTCTCTTCAGGGAAAGTTTCAATCCATCTGATGCTTCATCTCCTAGCTTGCAAATAAGTGTATGCCATTTGCACATTTACTAAAGAAGGATGAAAACTTCAAGTGGGATCCTTTATGTTAGTGTAGCTTCGATCAGCTCAAGCAGTATCTCACCAATCCCCCTATCTTGGTTCCACCAGTTTTTGGTCATCCCCTAATTTTGTACATATCAGCAATGCCTACTACTCTAGGGGCACTTCTAGCATAGCTTGATGACTATAGTAGAGAAAGAGCCATCTACTACATTAGTAGAACCCTAGTTGTTTATGAACTCAATTATACTCCTATGGAAAAAGCTTGTTTGGCAGTTGTTTTCTCAACTCAAAAGCTTCACCACTACATGCTCAGTCATACCATCCAACTAGTCTCCAAGATTGACCCTCTCAAGTATATGCTCTCCAGAACAACCCTTATAGGCCGTTTGGCCAAATGGGTTATGCTCCTTAGCGAATTTGACATCTAGTATGTGGATAGAAAGGCAATCAAAGGGCAAGCTATAGCAGATCACCTAGTTGATGCACCTCTAATAGATGCATATCCTTTCATCATAGAATTTCTAGATGAGCATGTCTGTCTAATTGAAGAACAACCCCCATGGAAACTTTATTTTGATGGCTCACACACATCTCATGGATCAGGGGTAGGAATATTGTTGGTCACACCTCAAGGAGATTACATTCCAAAAGCCTTCAAGCTACAATTCCCTAGCACCAACAATATAGCTGAATATGAGGCTCTCATAGTAGGATTAAAGATAGTTGCAGAATCAAACATTACTGAGTTACAAATCTTTGGTGATTCTCAGCTCATCATCAAGCAAGCCCTAAATGAATATCAAACCAAAGATGAAAAACTATTACCCTACAAAGAGCTAGTTGATCAGCTAACCCAACATTTTACAAGGCTTTAGTTTACACAAGTGCCTCAAATATAGAACAAAGCAGCAGATGCTATGGCTACTATAGGCTCACTCTTGGAAATTCCCCAAGAAGCTACATAGTATGAGATTTTAGTCAAGAAGCTCCTCACACCCACCTATGCGAATGAGGATTTAACTCGTGTTTGTATCTTGGTTGGTCCCCAATCCCCTTGGTACCATGAGATTCATGCTTACCTTAACGATGGTATCATATCCCCTCACCTCACATGTACCCAATGCCAGAACCTCATTCAAAAATCATCCCACTATGTTATCATAGCCAATACCATATATCGTCGAGGTTATCACAATACTCTCTCTTGATTTTAGATGAAAATGAGGCCGCGATGGTGTTAAAAGAAGTACATTCCAAACTTTGTGGTGCCCACATGAGTGGTATTGTCCTAGCATGACAAATCCTTAGAGCAGGCTACTATTGGCCTACCATTGAAGAAGACTCTTGTGACTTTGTCAAAAAGTGTCTCCCATGTTAGTAGCACGCAAATCTTGTGCACACTCCAGCACAGGATCTCCAGCCTATTGCACCACCTTGGCCTTTCGCTTGTTGGGGCCTTGATCTAGTTGGAACTATCACACCCCTCTCATCTGATGGACATAAATGGATAATAATAGCTATAGACTATTTCACTAAATGGGTGGAAGTAGTCCCCCTAGTTTTAGCTACAGGAGTTCAGGTCTCCAAGTTCATCTTGTACCACATTGTTTGCCGCTTCGGCATCCCATCCACCATCTTCATCGACCACGGAGGTAACTTTTAAAATCTCAACATGGAAGAATTATGCACTTGCGTCCACATCCATCACCACTTTTCTAGCCCATATTTCCCACAAGGTAATGGCCATGCAGAGGCAAATAACAAAACCCTCCTCAAAATCCTAAAGAAAGTTGTCAATGATTCTAGCTGCGATTGGCACCTACAAATAAATCCAGCCCTATAGGCCTATCAAACCTCCTTTCATGCATCCACAAGAACAACTCCATACTCCTTAGTCTATGGTGCCAAAGAAGTACTACCTATAAAGGTTGAACTTCCCTCCTTGCACATATCTTTGCAAGGCCAAATATCAAATGAAGAATACAAAGTAGCTCGGATCACCTAGCTAGATCTCTTAGATGAGAAGTGACAACAAGCCTATGATAATCTCACAGTCTATCAAACTCATCTCAAAAGAAATTTCAATAAGAAGGTGCTTCCATGACACTTTCAACCGAGCGACATGGTCCTCAAAGAAAACATGAAAGTCCAAGCAGATCGAGAAAAGAAAGGCAAGTTTGAACCTACTTGGCTTGGTCCTTATGTTGTCACTACCTCCTTTGGCTCTAAAGCCTATCAGCTATCTACACTAGAAGGAGAACTCATGAATGATCCTACTAACATCATTCATCTCAAGAAGTTCTATGCTTGAAGATCCTTGGTATACCCAGCTTTTGAAAAATACAAAAAAAATAGTAAAGAGAAATAAGCATCCAATGGTGAAAACTTGGCAATTCAAGCACCTTGGATAGGTACCTTGGTGAAAACCTGGTAATTCAGGCACCTTGTATAATAAGACTAATCCATTATCTATCACTATCCTATCCCTCATCCATTCACCTACCATCCCATAACACACCTACTTGTTCCCTTGGTGTTCCAACCAAATATCCAAAATCTAATGAAGCTTGTAAATACCTCCTTGTATAGCTTGTAAATCTTGTACCTCAAGTTTTAAATCTTGTATCATCTCTTGTATCATAGCTTGTATATCTACATCTTTTCCAAAGCTTGTACCATATTCCATCTTGTAAATAATCTTGTATCTTAGTTTGTACCCTATCACATGCACACAAAGTATCTCATTTTCACTTAAGCTTTTCACAAACCATCTAACTATCTACCTATCAACTATTGTAGACATCCCACCCTTCACTAACATTTCCATCTCACAAAAAACCAAAACATGACCAACCTTGTACATTTGTAACATATCTTGGTCTGCCAGCTTGTACATCCTCTTTAGCTTAGTACCATTGTATCTATCTAGCTTTCATGTCAGTTCCTCCTTGATCAGCATCTTGCACACATCGCACAAATCTTGGTTAGCTATTCCAATGCATCCTTTAGCTAGATCTCTAATCACCAAAGTGTTATCCTTCTTAGTTTAGCTTGCCAAACGTATCACTCATCTAGATCCATCAGCTTAGGTGCTCTCTAATAGATCCCTATAGGATATAGCTTTCCTCATGTCTGATATTGGTCCGTTAGTACCTCATACCGCCCATCTTGTTGGAAAACGGTTCTCTTTTGGATTTTCTCTTTCTTTTGATTTGGAATCTTCCCTTTTGGGTCTTGAAGTATCTTTTCCAAACAATCTTTTGTTCCCTCCTCAAAGTTTCCATGATCTTCCATATCATGGCATATTGTGACTGGGGCAATCTGAGCATAAGGTCTTAATCAAGTCTTTTGTTTGTTTTTCTTTTTTGCTTGTGGGTTACCTAGTGTCGGTTCTCCTCTAATTCTTTAGAGATTCATGTGTGATGCTGTGGCAATCCTTGCATGTTTGTTTTGAGTTAGTTCCTCAGTCCTCTGGACAGTTGGTGAAAAGGCCTCAATGTTCTTGGTAACCTTGGAAAGTAACCAACAGTCCTATAGAAAATCTAGTACTCAACTACATGGTGGTACTTCTCTTTGAAGTATCCCCTTGCTCAAAAAGCTTCATTGGATTCCCTTCATCTCCATTATTCCCCATCCATATCTAGCATTTGTCTCTCCTACCCAGCTTATGCATCAGTATCTCTTTGAATCAATCATCACTCTTAGCTTTAGGGATCCATAGTCCTAGTCTTAGGCATCCACCAATCCAATCAATCCACCAAGCCTCATCTTTCGAGATACACAATCCTAGTCCTAGGGATCTTCGAAACCCATCTTCTGCCAATCTGACTCTTTGAAATCCTATTGCATCAGCTTTATCATCCCATCATCCATCTCCCTATCCTGGATTCCTTTTTATAGTGCTCTGCTCCTTCATCCTCTGCAATCCCTGAAGTCTTAAGCTTTCTTCCTCTTGTGCCTCTAACCTCCCTTTATCATTCTCCTATAGTGAGAGTTTGAGCTAATTCAGCCCCTTCTCTTTGCCAATCTGTGTCTCCCTACTCATCTCAAATTCTTGATTTTTTCAAGAAGCCATCACACCTCGCTTTCTCTTCTCGCCGCCTTCTTGAGGGGGCATCTCATAGTCCATTCTCTCCTCTTCTACTCTAGCCTTGGGCATCTTATTTTCTTATCTTTGATGCCATGCCACTTGCGACATCACATCAAAGAGGGGCAAAATGTAGACACCTAAAATCGCTTAGAAAATAAAGTATTTTTATTTTCTAAAAAAGTCCCTGATGACATCATCATTAATTAATTAATTATTTATTTATTTAATTAATTTATTTTTATGCCATTAAATCCCCTTGTCTTAATTAAAAATATTTAATTAAAGAATCCCTCCCAAAAATGTTTAAATCTTATAAACATTATTTCTTTATTTAAACATTATTTAATTAATAAATTGACCAAAAATTCCAAAATAAATATTTAATTTATTTTTTGCCCAAAACATGGCCAATTTCCTTAAGACAACTAACCTCTTCCAAAATCTTCTAATCCTTCTTTAATTTTGATTAAAGGCTAATCCCATCATTTTCTACCCATAATCCCAATTCAAAATATTTAACTAAGGTTAAATATTAATTCTCATATTTATTAAAAATGTTTTAATAAATATCTCCTCAAACCTATGAGATAAATAAACTTTATTTATCCTAACCCTAAGCCTATCCCTAAACCCCCTTCTTAGCCTAATCCACCCCATCCACCCATACTAACTAAGCTTAGCTACTAACTCACCCACCCTCATTGAATGCCATCCACTTGCATATCTCTAACAAGCTTAGTCTAATCCTAAATCACCTCTAATTCCCCCTAACCTTGTCACATTCCCTAAGCAAGCTTAAGACTTTCCTAAACCAAGCAAAGTCAACAATCTCAACTTCCTCCAAAATATCCCAACCACTAAGCCATGAATGCTCTTACAAAGGCCATAAAGACTCTTACAAGCCCATTCATTTCTCTTACAAGCCATTTATGAGGGTCTTTATGAAGATATTATCCCTTGAGCCTCCTTTGTTGACTCATCCTTGCCCTTTCCTCCATCCACTCACCTTGTGGCATGTGTCACTCCCTGATTGGCTATAAAGAAGCACAATCCATGTGCATTTCTCTCATGCAATCTAATCCCTCCATAAGCTTTTCCCCATCCTTACATCTTAGCCCTCAAACCCTCAAGCCCTTAGCCTATAAATTGAATCCCCTCCCAAGCCATTTCATCACAATCCTTGAGTTAAAGTTATAATGCTAGTTTAAGAAGCCAAAGCCCTTAACCATACCCTTATAATGCCAAATTGAGAGCTCACAAAGCTACCAATTTTCCATTACCCATCTCCACCATTGAAGCAAACTTGAAGCCCTTTGAGCATACATATCAATCTTCTACTTAGACTCATCTACCAAGAAAAGGAGCTAATTCCTATTGGGAGAGTCCATTCATTTGGCTCATATTCCTAATTAGGGGTTCCTCTTTTAGTCTCTCTTATATGTTATATTAATCTTTGTTAGTTAATGCTTTGTTCTCCTAATAGATTAGTGTTTCTTGCTAACATATTAGTGTATACACCTGGAGCTACCCATGTTACTAGCACAAGAGCTATGCAAATGTCATTATTGATTAACAATGATGAATTGATGCCTTTAAAATGTCCTGAGATTCCAGGTACTTTAAATATTTTTTTTATATATTTTAATATGCATTTACCTATTCATAAGAAGCTTTTGATTGATTATCCCATGACATTTTTTGCAGGAAATGATACATTTTATAAGAAGATTTGTGACCTCACACTGCAAATATTTGGGCCCACCATACCTACAAGGTGGAACATCATAAGTGAACTAATTTTATCCCACTTTTTTTTTAATATCATTAATTGGTGCAACATTTTTTCTTTCATTCGGGTCTTTTCATTTACTAGCTATATCTAACAATTTTGTGTTTTTTCTTAAAAGGTGAAACTTGCAAGAAAAATAAATAAAAGATAAGCTCATCAAAGATTTAGAGCATGAATTTGGTATTAATATTTTTGATGAGAAGAAAATTTTAGAAAAAGCTTTCAAACATCTTAAGATTGTGAGGGACTCATATAGAAAGAGTCTCATCCAAAACACAAAGTACGAGCATCCTCCCTTTATTGTAGTGAGGGAATGGAATGAGTTCATTTTGGATGCAAAGGAGAAAGGGGATGCTCAAAGAGGAATTACACCAGAAAATGCGAGAAGGTATGCAATAGTATTAACTACTAGTACATTAATGTAATAATGAACTAATTAGTACTGATCTTTATATCTATATCATCTAACATATTTCAAACTTTTCATAGGTTGCAGGACACATCAAAGGCAAAAAAGGCCAGGCTAGAAAAGATTGGGCAACACAAACTTGGCTTTGGGGGATATTCTAAAATCAAAGCACGAGTTGTAAGTAGTAGTAAATGAATTTTAGAGAAAAATTATTTATAAAATGAAAATAATTTTTTTAATTAATAAAAAAATGCAAGGCTCTAATTTTAATCTAGAGGCCATGGAAGAACACAAAAGAATTGCCTTCAAGCAAGGCTATGCAGCCATGGCTGAACGCCTATGGCAAGCTTCCACTAGCCCAACTAAATAGTCTCCTACATCATGTGCATAGGTAAATATGCCAAAAAATATATATCAGAAATTAAATACTTGAGCAACAATCTATTTGAGAATAATGTGCATGACATTGCAATGCAACCTATTAATCATGACACAAATCATACATTGCATCATGAAGCCCTCAATGTGCATCATACTGTCCATGGAGGTGCTCATTTTCTATTTAAAACTAATTATGTAATTATTAATACAATTTAACATTTTAATTGAACTTGATGTAACATTTTTGTGTAGATTTCAAAGGATATAGTATCATGTTGTGTTGAACGAGTGCTAGAGGATGTTTAGACTGATCAAAAAGTAGATCATGTCGCACATTTAGGTAAAGAAAATATATGTTTTGTTCTTTTAAATTAATTTTTTGATTTATAGTTCTTATACTTAAATAAAAACTCATAATTCACTAATATAAAATGGTGTGAATTTAACTCATGAAGTACTTGTTATTGCAGCAGACCCCCCTATAGTGCAGTGACCTTGTGTTCCTAAACAGATGAGGGTGAGATATGTTTTGCAATTAGAACCAATAGAGGAGGGGGATGATGAGGGCATTGATATTCCTCTTAGAAATTTCATGAAAGAAAAATAGCAAGAAACACAAAAAGAAATGATTGTTGTGTGTTAATGAATTTTATGTGTTAATGAATTTTATGTGTTAATGAATGTTATCATGTGATTGTAATGATTGAATGCTATATTTCAAAAATGGATGAATGAATGAATGGTATTAAATGTTAATGGGGAATTTATAGTGATGTTGTTGGAGGGGGGGGGGGGGGGGGGGGGGGGGGGGGGGGGGTGTGGTGGGGGGTGGAGGAGCCAAATGAGCTTCCACCTTAATGTGGTTGGCCTTGTCTAGTAGAGAATATTAAACTATTCTCGAAACCAAGTGAAGCTCAAACTTTAAAGATAAGCTTATAGTTAATAGTGACAACCAATTAGAAAGTCCAAATGAAGTTCTTTGTTATAGGCACCTTTTTAGTTTTTAAAGCACAATGTCATTTTTTAATATTATGTAGTTTTTTTGTTAAGTCAAAGTATTCATTTACTATAAGAACATTTTTTATGACCATTTTAGTAACTATTCTAACATCGCTTTATGAAAAATCCTATTTTGGCAAAGATGGTGATAAGTGGTGCTATCTATTCCTTGGGAGATCAGATTGTACAAGTTTGTATCTCAAAATCCTTTGAATGTGGTAGAAATGCATACTTACAACCATTTCATTCTACATTTACAAACATTGATGACACTCTAGACACAAAATAATGCTCATGCTATTGACTTGATAGTGCTATGAAGGAAAACCAATTTTTGAATTTAAATGAACCTAGATGTTCAGATCTAGTCTCCCTGGATTTAGTCTTCATCGTTCTTTGTGTCATTATTACTATCATCTTGGTGAGGTAACACCTTTTTCTTCTTTATTAGTATCTTATTGTTCATACTTGTTTAATTTGAATAGTTTTTAAGTTCCTTACAAAAAGGGTTCTGACAAACAAATACGGTTATATAGGCTGTATTTCCTTTACTTGAACTTGATGTTATGATTTATCATTTGACATTTTATTATTTTGATGTTGAACTTGAAGCATATGATGGTACGATGGTATGATCATGATGCTATGATTACAAGTTTATGGTGTTTTTTTTATTTATATTATATTATGTGACATTCTAATCTAGATTCATGCTTATAGCAATATCCATTCATAGTGTTTCTCCAAATCATCCCTTTGTTGCTGCTTCTTTGCTATCAATTTGTCTGCCATCTTCTATTGAGAGTATGGAGATAAGTAAGACCAAGTTTCATGAACTTATAGAGCTTAGTTTCTCCATGTGGACCTTGTGTGATTAGACATGCAAAATTTGAAGAAGGATTTAGATGAGCTATACTCTAAATCGATGCCAATCTGAAGTAGATATTTGGCTATGATATCATGACAACCAAAACTCCTTGGTGCACGAGCACCCACACCACCATCATGTAATAAAGGAGTTAACTAAGGTCATTAGGACCTCTAACCATGCTTAGGAACATTAGTTTTGTCTTTGGATCACATTGTAAGACCATAGTTCCAAGATTGGCAATTTATAAGCCCCTAGCTAGCTATTGGTCATAAATGATCCCATATCTTAGGAATAGGTGTTATAATGGTTATTTTTCATTTTTTTCATGTTTAGATCCATTAGGTATCACAAAGTAAAGTCTTGGACCAAGTTTGGTCACTAGGGGCATTATAATGCACAAAAATGCAAAGTTGGTCAAAAAGTTGCTTGACAACTTTTGAGCAACTTTTTAAAAAGTTGTTAAACATTCAAAATATCTTCCCCAAATGGCTAGTTAGTTCAAGCCAACCTTGTAACCATATTATATAATTATTGATAAAAATGCCCAATCTATTTTCCAAATACTCAATGATAATTGGATCTATGTACTTGTAGGCTGGCCTTTTCTGCCTGCAACTAGGTAATCTATTGGTGGATGTTCCACATGATTCTAGCAGAGGCATAGATTGGATCTATATGCCTTGCATTTTCTTCATAGACCGTGTTGTGCACTGCATCTCTCTCATCTCCATTGGAATTCCTACTAGCAATTTTATCATATTACTCACTCCAAATACTTTGTGAGCCTCTATATACCCAACCTCTTCACTGATGTATGGAACAAAGAAAATATAGTGTTCTTTGTTAATATAAGCTTTGAATTTGTAGTGTTCTTATTTGTCTCGGCTAATTCTATCTTAGGAAAAAGGTCTTATCTTTTCCTTTAGATTTATAGTGGAGCTTTTGTGAGGCCATTGATATATTCTAGTCCTTGTATGTAGAAAAAAATATACATGGGGAGGCATTTGAATCAATCTTTGTTATCCATATGTATGGCATTGTTTTTCTTTGATTCTATCCACAAAGTTACTATGTCCCAAACTTGGTGGTAGGAAAGAGATAATAGGCGCAATGATTGATTGTGTTTTAATATTATGTGTTGGATGCTCTTTCAAAGTAATTGATCAACATGCAACCAAATAAGGGGTTATAGTTATATATGCAATTTATGGCAATGCCATATGACAATTGGAAAGCCCATGGCTTCTTGCCTAAGGCAACCATTTCCAGTGAAAGTTGAATAGGATGATGATGAGTTAAATGAGGGATAACATTTATTCATTCAATATTTATTTCCTTTTTTTCAATCTGAAATTATTATGATTACCTACTAAATTTTTCCTGGTTGATTGGCCAAGTAAAACTAGATGACATTAGAAGTATTGCTAAGAAACAGGCATAATTATATCTTGTTTATGTTCTAGATTCATAAAATTTATCTACTATTAATATGTTTACCTTTCTTCATTTTTCCTGCTAATATTTACTTGGTCATGCAGTGTCTAGTAGCAAGTATCAACATATATGAAGGACCCTACAAGTATGATGAAGAGGATGCAACCTATGTGCTCTTCTATTGATGTGATTGGAACTACAATTTTTTTTGTCACATTTTTTTTTTGAAAAATAGAGATTAGTTAGTGTTATTGGCTTTCATTCCTGATAAATAATTCTTTCCTAATTTTATTTTTCCCTACAGTCTTCACAAGCAATGGTATCTCAAGAACCAAAGTTTCAAGAAAAAATAGCTGACGTTTTAAATTTGCGTAAGGGAGGTTGAGTTTAGACAATAGTTGCTCATTTCAAATATTGTTATTGGGAAGATAATTGTTCGCTAAGACAAGACTTTCTATCTCAGGGATCAATTATTTTCCCAAGAAAAAGATTTGGAATGAGCTTGCACACGTCTAAACTAAACTTCTTGTACATTTATGGTTCATATGTGATTGTTTGGACTAGTTTGGATTGTTTCCTTGAGTAAACTAGTTTGGACTAGTTTACTCAAGGAAACAATCCAAACTAGTCCAAACAATCACATATGAACCATAAACGTACAAGAAGTTGAGTTTAAACGCATGCAAGCTCATTCCAAATCTTTTTCTTTGGAAGATAATTAATCGTTGACTATAGTGATCAATTATCTTCCCAAGAAAAAGATTTGAAATGTGCTTGACGTGTCTAAACTCAACTTCCTTTATTGCAATTACACATTAGTCTTTGAGAGGATTTGGTCTGATAGATGAGGCCAAGGCTCTACTAGAGCAGCATTGCCCTGGGATGGTCTCTTGTGCTGAAATTTTGGTACTCATTGCTAGAAATGTTGTCTTTGTAGCAGTGAGAACAGATGACTCAAAGCACTCCTTTTCATTTGTTAATGTTTCTTTAATGTGGATTTTATATAATTCATTAGTTTGTTTTACTATCTACTATAGAATAAGAATCTATATTGATACTTCTTTGACTAACAACTGAAAATAAAGAATATCCACAAAAATGAAAGAACAAATATTATACAAAACATTATCAATTACTGTAAAAGATTTGTTCTCATAAGAGCCTTTTAAACTACACAAAATTTGATTGTAAATCATAATTTCTCCTTCCCATTGTTTTGTATGAAATAAATCATGTGATGTACAAAACAATGGTGTGGAGGTAGAAATGTGCATGATACCCTGAGTCTCACACTGAGCAGTTATGCTTTAGAATCAAATTTTGTGTAGTTTAGAAGGCTCCTATAAGAGTAAAGCTTTTGCAATAATTGGCATAGCCTGTCTAAATTTCTACCAAGTGTTGGTCTCAATTTAGACAAACATGTCTTCCCTTTTCCATCAAATGTATATTACCAACATAGAAAATTAAGGGGTATTGGTCAAAATTTTGACAAACAAAGTTCATACATTTCAACAATGGTTGGTTGATTCTATTCTCCTTGGTATGGAACCACTGTAGAAGATTGAAGTGGTCTTGGTCACAATTTCAACCAAAAAAGGTCACAAATTTTGATGACGGTTGGTCATTTCTTCTGTTGAAGGTTTGGCTTCACCATCAAAAATGTCAAGGGGTGTTGGTCAAAATTTTGACCAACAATGGATGCAAAGGAGGCAATAAGAGTTTAGGTTGGACTAAGAAAATTGACAAACCTCTTATCCTTAAGTCAACGTTTTTAAAGTTGAAATTTTAATGAATAATGACTATGACAAAAAATTGACTAAAAATTATTGATGACAGTGTTAGTTGTCTATTCGACCAACTATGGTCAAAATTTTGACCTTTTCTCGTCAAAATTTAGGGCTAAATTTACTAGTGGTAGTCCATGGGATAGCATCAACCTCCACAAGGTAGGGGTATAGGGGGGGTTGGGCCCTCATAGCTTAGCTTTCAGATTTTGTATAGAGAGCAGTTTTGACACAGATGTAGATGTAGTGGATTTTTGATGATGCATTTGTACACAATGATACTATATGGTTCTTTTGTATATGGACTATATAGACATTTATTTTGATATATATATGACATGATTTGATGGGCCTATGTGTACATGTATGATTATGATCTACGCATATGATATCTATGATGTGGATATTGACATTTATGATGCAGGATGTGTGTGATGTGATATTGCATAAGATTTATATATGATACCTAATGAGTGTATGATGCAAGTTTACTGGGGACTATGAGATGTATGCATTGTGTTATTTTACATGTATGGATGCACTATATGTACTATGAGATGTTTTCTTATGATGTATATGCCACTAAATATGATGTATAGGATGGATGCATGTAATGAACTAATGATGAAATCTAATAATGAAACAAAATGCCTAATGAAAGATGACAATGAATGTATCCTAATATGTTAGTAACTAATAAATGCAAAGTGAAATGATCAAACCTAATATGAAAATGTAACATGAATGAACCTAATGAATGGACATGTGTCAAAACTCCTCACTTGTAAGAATGAAGTAGCATAGCCTAGGAGGGAGGAAATTAATAGGACCCTTGTCTCAAGTAGGGTTCAATGAAACCCTATACTACATGAACCCAAACTACATGATACCAACAGATTTAGTTATGTTTATATGAAAGAGCACACCTTAGTTTGATTTGGAAAAAGATTTTATGCATTATATGTTATAGAAGCATAAATGATATGGCTATGTTGTGTGGATTAGAGACTTTAGAACAATGTGTGTAGTTTGCATAGCCATGATGGAACAAATGTCATATACACCTTGAAGAGGTCTAGGTACACCCAAAGTCTTTTAGAGATCTTTGGTGGAAAGTGTACTAACCTATTTGCCCCATTGTGCAACACAAAAACATGACCTGAAACTAATACATATGTATTAAAGCCTCAAAAATAGATCATACCACAAACAACACGTGTAGTTAATGAGAGTGATTCAAGTATGACCAAAATATGGAAGATTAAGGTGCACCATAAAAGGCCTCCACTAACACACAAAATGAAATCAACCAAAAAGAGACCTCATGACCAAGTAGTCATTCAGTCCACAGTTCATGTCAAGAACCTTAAGGTCTAGATGTGAATGTTGTACTGCAATGTATACAAAGGATTCATCCTATGCAATTTTGTTTTGTTTTGATGTCTGTTATCACAATTGTTTGTTGGCAAGGGTTGTGAAAAGAAAAAGTTTCTCAAATCATTAAGACTCAAAGGGATTTTGTTTAAGTCCTGCTATAGTCACTATTGTGGGAAAAGCTCAGTGTAATGGGGCTTGAACAAGCACTTGATGGGAAAATGCCTCATAAACTAGAGGTCTTTGGAAAAAAATGGGGGTGAAATGAAGCCTCATAGACAAGAGGTCTTTTTTATTAGATGCATGAAAATTGTAAGTTAGATAGGACTTTTGCACAAAAGGAAAGGAAATGGTGGAATGGGGTGAAGCGAGCCTTATAGATAATGGACTAAAATGCTTTTTTAAGGAACTTTTTCTTCTTTTTAGTCTTTTTACAAGAACATTTTATGATTTTTTTTGGATTTTTTGGAATTTTTTGTATTTTTGTGGGACTATAACAACATTATACAGGAACTACAATGCTTAAGCATAGAACCACTTGAGATGTTGGATATTTACAAGCTTAGGAGTGGATCTCCCTCTAAAGTGGCAATTTGATATGCCCCAGAACCATATTTGGTTGTAATGATAAACGAAACAAGCCAATTAGCTTCAAATTTTCCTTTCTTTTCATGATTCTAGAGATTCTTCATGTTGTGCTACAAAACTAAGTCACCCACCTCAAATTATCCTGGCATGACTTTTTTTTCATATTGAAGTTGAAGGAAAT
The DNA here is from genome assembly GCA_028749045.1 of Cupressus sempervirens. Taxonomy (NCBI): domain Eukaryota; kingdom Viridiplantae; phylum Streptophyta; class Pinopsida; order Cupressales; family Cupressaceae; genus Cupressus; species Cupressus sempervirens. The sequence goes on from CM053790.1 coordinate 527,245,616, forward strand.
TTTGATAGACGTGGAGGTGGTTTAGGGCATTGAGGCATCACTCATCGAGGAGTTGCAACTCTTGCAAGCAACTTGGTATTCTTCTTTGGACATTAAATTCTTGAGAGAGATTCTGAGGGAAGGGACCTCAACTTTGATGGGTAAGACAACTTTAGAACCATAAACAAGGGAAAATGGAGTGGCTCCTATGGGGGTATTGATGGAGGTATAGTAGGCCCAAAGGGCAAGAGCAATTTGGAGGTGTCAGTCACAGCTAGTTGCATCAATAGTTTTCTTTAGGATTTTCAAAATGGGTTTATTAGTAGCTTTAGCTTGTCCGTTACCTTGGGGGTATTATTTGGGGGAAAAATGCTAGGTGATTTTGAATTTCCTACATAATGTGGCAAGTTCCTAATTTTTGAAAGGCGTTCCATTATCAGTCATGATATCTTGAGGTATATCAAAATGATAGATAATGTAGTTCAAGATTAACTTCAAAATCTATTTTCTAGTGGTGTAAGTTAATGGTATAGTCTTAACTTGCTTTGTGAAGTACTCAGTGGCGATAATAATATACTTGTGACCATTTGTAGAATTTGGGTATACTTGACCAACAAGATTGAATCCCTAGCAAGAAAAAGGCCATGGGGTAATGGTGGGTTGGAAGTCTTGGGCAAGAGCATGTATCATATCACCATGATACTAACAAGGAACACATCTCTTCACAAAATGATAGGGATCTGCTTCCATAGTAGGCCAATAGTAACCTATTCTGAAGAGCTTTTTTGCTAATTTTAGGCCACTAGAATGGGCAGCAAAAATTCCTTGGTGGAACTCTTCTAACATCATTTTGGCTTTGTTTGAATTGAGACATCCGACAAGGGTTCCATCAAAGTGTTTTTAAAAAAGTGTATCACCTAGGTTAGTATATCGGGCAATGCGACGGATGAAATTTTTTCTTTGATTTAGGGTGAGGATTATGGGAATGGTTTTGTGATGGAGATAGGAATTTTTTTTTATTTACCATAGAGATTTAGGATTGACAATATCACACACTAGCTATGAATCATTTTTCTCATAAGCAGGAATTAAAAGATTCTCAACAAGAAACTCACATTTAGGACTATATTCAAGAATGGAAATCATGGAGGCAATGGTAGCCATAGCATTTGTTACTTTGTTATTAGCCCTTGGGATCTGCTAAAAGACTCTCTATGAAGTATTTTTTAAGATCCTCAACTATCCTACAATATGAGAACAACTTCTCATCCTTCTTGTGGTATTCATTTGTAACTTGTTTAATGACCAATTGTGAGTCTCCAAGGACAAGAAGGCTTTGATATTCCATCTAATATCTTGACATAGCCTTTTGACTAATCCTTCATACTCAGTTATATTTTTTGTGCAAGGGAATGAAATTTTATAAGACTTAGGAATGAGTTCTCCTTGCGGTGTAACAAACAAAATTCCTACCCCCAATCCCTTTTGCATGAAGGAACCTATTGGAAATAATCAAGACTAACTAGGTTACTGAGAGGGGAGGGGTGAATCAGTAACCTTAAGAACTTTAAATCAATTCAACACCTAATACATTCACCATTCATTCATCTAATCTACTATATTCATGAGAAAGATAAACATTTATAGCACATGAACACAGAATTTTGGTGACCCAGAAACCTTCCAAATAGAAAGTAAAACTGGGGTGGGGATGATACCCACAAAACTTCATTACTACAGCATGAAGTTAGCCTGTTAGGGCTTACATTGATCACTTCTGATGATTTTCCCTTTTAAGAGCAATTTGGACTGCTAGATCCACCTTGTTAGAGGATTTGCAGACATACAATGAAGTGTGCACTCTATTAGGAGATTTATACAAAGATTGTTAAGTCTACCTTGTTAAAGTATTTACAAAATTGATTCACCTATTAGGATGAAACAGTGGATCTGCTTACAACTTGATTTCTAATTAGATCCTTGAAGTACATATCACCTCTTGTGACTAATGAATATTTACTACTTATAGACCTTACTAAATACTCTACTCTACTATTGATTCACTTTTATTCTTCCTAAAACATTGCATGTCCATTCCTTAGCATACTCATTCATTGCAAATGATATAGTACATTACATATATACCATCCCAATAATTACAATTACAAGGTTGGCTATAAAACAAGTGAACAAAATATTATTGAGTCAACCAAATAGTAGAAAACTCAGGTTCTTCAAGCTGACTTGGTAACTTTCTGATACTCAGCATCCACTACATTACTCAGTATCTTCAAGAATGCTTGGTATGAACTACTTAAGTTATGAATCTACAAGGTAATCACTGAATGCTTAGTCTACAATATAGACTGAGTGATGAACTCAGTAATCATTCAAAATTGAATAAGTGTTGTTACTAATGACAAATACAATATAATGCCAACAATCTCCCCCTTTGGCATTAGTGACAAAAAACTTATGAGCCAAACATTGTGTACACTAACATACTGGATTTGATTTTTCAAAATTTATCTTTGTAAACCTATTGTATATATATTTCTTACATGTCTTTACATATCTCCCCCATAAATATGGCATGGTATATACATAGCTTTTCATTGTACATATATCAATATATTCTCTCTTATTTTCTCCATTCTCTCTTACTCCCTTTTTGACTTTTACTATCTCTTACTCAATAATCTCCCCCTTTTTGACAATAATGCAAAGGTAATCATACTTATATAGAGACAAAAAAATGTGCGAAAAAATTAGAATGTACCTTAAGAATAAGAGAAAATGTCTTATCACAATTCTCTTGAAAAATTTTGTAGGTGGAGAGAGCCATTTGAACTTCTGTAGAAAGTTCATCTGTTATAGAAAAATTGTTATCATGGATCAATATTTTTGAATAAGAAATGTGCTTCTACATTGTGTCCATGATAGGAAGGATCATGTTCTAGATGTCTAATAGTGTAGACTGAATCCTTGCTTCCTCTCTCAATAGTTATGCTTGCATATCTGATAGGAATCTAATCTTTATGTGATGTGTGGAGCTTGAACTGGGGTCAAATTGCAACTTTTGAGCACTGACCTTCAGATCTTCATCAATTTTACTCAATTTTACCTTTATTTCTTTTGTGTAATTGGTAACATCACATAGCTTGGCAAAAAGGGATGTTACATTTGTAAAAGAATTTGCAAGATTGCTCAAAATTGAAGATAGTTCAACCCGCTTTATTGCAATGAGCTAAGCAATGTGCTCAAGAACTTTATTATCAAATTTCTTATCTACCTTTTCTATAAGCTTCTCTTGACCAGAAGTGTCCTCATTGAACTTTTGTATGGCCTCTTCTAATTGTAACAAAATTTGTTGAGATGAATCCACATCAACACATATTGCCTTAGTAATTATATTTTTAGCACTTACAATTATAGTGAATTCTTTATCTCTCTCATCTCTAAGTTGTTTCTTCCTTGCTCTTTGCTCTAAAAGCTGACTGACTAGTCTCATTTCATCAACTGTGGTAGTATCCAGATCTATCTTAGATATAATAATTTCCTTATCCAAGTCTATATGCTCATCAATTGCCTTGCCAGTAAGCAGAAGTTTTAGTGGAGTCTTTGGATTTACTTTAGTGCTTACAATAGTTGATGAAGTTGGACTAGCAAAAAAAACTTGAATTGAGCTAACTGGAGGAAAATTGAGAGAGGTGCTACCTATATCCAAAATTGATGTGCTTCTCAAAAATGAAGTATCAATAGGTAATGTACCAACTAGAATATTTACAACTGAAGTACTAACTGGAACAAAAAATGATGCAGTTGAAGCTATGGATGAAAAAACTATAGAAAAAACTAGAAAACTTACTGTACAAGCTACAATAGATGACTCAGTAGTTGATAAAGAGGGTCGTAGTTTGGTAGATGGAGTGCTTAATACTTCCATTGAAGATACTTGTAGCTAGGAGATTATAGGTGATGATTGAGTTATTGATGTGGCAATTGTGCTCACAATCTCACTTACAGAAGCTATCTCCATAGTAGATGTAACAATCTTTGGTGGAGAGTGAGGAAGGGATGCAATAACTTCTACTACAATTTTTACTGAATGTTCTTCATCCTTGTCTTCCTCTTCAACTTCATCATCATCCTTTAGTGCTTGATAGTTCTCAACACCAAAAGTGGCACATGGAGCATTATCTCCTTCATCATTGTCACTATCATCATTATCATCTTTGATTTCTATAGGATCATTACTGGGCTTCTGCAAATGATAGATTTTCTTCCACATGTTTGTTGCATCTCTTAGAACATGTTCAATGTCCTTAATTAAAATCAAACATGTGTGAAATCTAATCATCATTTTACCTTCGTTGTTCTTCATTGCTGCCTTCATTTATGCTTCAGTAAGACTCAGTAGAAGATCCTTCAAGGATTGCTCATATATGTCCTTGGCCATTTGGGTAGCTAACTCCCACCTTGGTTGCAATCTCACCAACAACTCTTTGGAGATTTGAGGGGCAAGCTAGTCTGGGGAGTATTTCCATTTTCCCATCTTGTTAAGTACTAGTTCCTCAATCTGCATTTTCTCTCCATCAATCCTTGTTTCAAATGTCAATGCCTTGAAATTTGTGATGCCAGCTCCTTCTTCCAATTTTTTTAATCTTTCTTGGAAGGTCAGTTGGGGCTTACTGAATACTACTTCACCTTTGTTCTTACCTTTTTCTCACCTTGTGAAAATAGTTGTGGGGGCTTTAGGTGGCTTGGTAATGATTACCTTGCCCTTATTTTTGACTGGCTCTACTTCCTTCTCTGATTCTTCCTCTATATCTTCAAGTTCCTACTCCTCTTCTTCATCCTCACCTTTTCCTTCAGTAATCATTAGGGGCTTGGTAGCAGTTTTTAACTTAGCAACCTTTCTCTTGCCTTTATTAATTGCTTGAGGAAGTTTGATTTCAAGCTCAATTTTGGCCTTTGCCTCATCATATGTTCTAAAAATTGGTTACTTTGGATCTACTAGCTCATTCACCAATGCTTCAATAATATCCCTAGTTTCATCAATATTCACCTCATAAGGAAGAGCTTTCACCCGTGCAACTCAAGGCCTAACTGCCTGAATGTATACTTTATCACAATCAACCATAAAGCATACATCATATTTGTAGTATTCAGCCATTTTTGGTGGAATTCAAAGCTTTTTATTCATCCTTTCCTTGAAATATTTAAAATAATTATCCATGATGCTATCAAAGTTTACACCCATTTCTACTAAATAGGAATATCTTTTCTCCACACAACAATTCCTTTGGATGGAAAAAAATTTTGTACATAGAAGAAAAGATATGTCAACAAAGAACCAAATTTGCAAGGGTTTTTCTTTGAAGTCCTAATGATGTCCATATTCTTGTTCAGTTGTATTACCAATAATTCTGACAGATCAAATTCTAGATTTTTCTTCACAACCTTGAATGCCAAATCCACGACCTCATAGGGCACACTATTCAAATGACTCGAGCTATAAATTTTGTGAGCAATGATATGAATGCCAAACCTTAATTCAACATCAGAAATAGTGCTAACCTTCAAACCTCTATCTTCCCATTCAACAAGGGTTTTCTTCTGAAGTTCATCCCGACCTAGGTTTTGGTAGTTTTTTTCTTTAATTAGCATGGGGAGACCAGTAATCCTATGAATAATCTTCTTGGTGATTAATATTGGCTGCTCTAACCATAGTTGACCATTGTGCACACGTCTAAGGATGTGCCTAATCCACTTAATCTAGAAACTTCTTGGCATATGCAAGATATGGGTTAATCCTTTGGTCTCTAGATGCTTATGCTCGAGTTTCAAAGAGCCATCAACACTCATTACTCCTAGGGCATTTTCCATTTCTAGGTTTCCAATCTCTTGAATAGAACATCTAAAATGAGTATAAATATCATTGTTAAGAAGTACCTTTGGTGGAGTTTGGGATTGAGCTCCATTAGGGTTGAGTGATTTTATAATTGTTGGAACTAGCTTGAAATTTGGCGCCTTCTACTCCACACCTTTAACTAGAATTTCTAAACCTCTTTTTTCCTTGGTGTTGCTACTACTCTTGGATGCCATTGATGCTCGGTAAAAGATAGAATTTTTTTGAACAAATCCTTTGCTAGAAAATTGCCTAAAATCACTTGGAATTTGCTTGAGTGCACCTGAAAATTTCTTACCTCTGAAATCACGGTGAAGAATGAAATTAAATTCTTCCTTTTTGACAAAAATGTTGTCATTAATGCCCAGTATGAAATTAGTTGACATGACATAGTGCTTGACAAGCTATCATTCATTCACTTGCTCGATAGAAGCTTGCAACTCGGTGATCAAACAAAACTTTTGTTACTCTCGACTTAGCTCGGTTGAGTCTATGATAGACCTTGCTCGATATGACCTGATTTCTTGTGACCCTTTGCATTTGAAATACTGATTGGATCTTTTGCTTTCTTTTATTTAGAACTTCTCTAGATATAGCTTGATGATATAGTTCAAGATCCTCCTTTATGAATCTAATTGGAAATGGTGGAGTCACCCATTTCTTGAGTGACATGGCCATCATTTGAACTATTATGCTCGGTAGATTTAGGAATCCACTATTGTCTCATCTGTTTTCAAATTTTATCAGCTTTAGCTTTCTTTTCATCTTTGTTTCTTCCTATATTCATGCAATTCTTGGCTATATGACCAAGTTTAGTGCATGTATAACATCTTACTATTGTATCTCTTTTTCTTAAGTGATTCCTTGAGCAGTCTTTGCCAATGTGTCCATATTCTCCACAATAATGACATCTACACTAGGTATTGTAATCCCATCCAAAGATTTCCTTAACAAGTTGTTTAGCTAGATTGAATTATTTTGATCTACATTGGAATGCCTTGTGACCATGCTTCTTGCATTTGTGACATTTGCCTTCAAATTTTGATTTTTCCTTGCATTCATTAGCTTTGTGACCATGTTGGTTGCAGTTATAGCATTTTCCATTGAATTTTTCTTTTCCATTCCAACATTTGTTTGATGTATGACCTAACTTACCACAGTGATTGCAAGTAGGTTTTTGATTCCTTTGAGCACCTGATTTGGAAGATTCACCTTCTTCATTATTACCAAGTCCTACTTTACCCTTTTGTTTATGAAGATTCTACTCATTTTGTTAGTTTAATAGATTCATATCTTCTTGATACTTCATCATTCTCTCAATGATTTTCTTTTCAGTATTTAGGTCATTTTCCAATCTTTCACTGATTTATCTTTCAGTGATTAAATAAATCTTTAGGCTTTCATTTTCAGATCTTAGATTCATGATTTCTTCATTTGCATTGGATAGTTGATTGATAAGACTTTGATTTGCATTGATCCTTTCATTTGTCTCATTTTTAGATTTTTTTCTTTGTTCCAAGATTTCACATAGTCTGATTGACTGGATTTATTGTTCTCTTTTAAGTTTTCTTACTTCTTCTTGTAGAGAGTCATTCTTTGTTAGGAGTTCCTTGATTTCCTCATTTGCTTCATTTGAGATGCTTGATGGTAAAAGGTCTTCAATCTTTTCTTCAACATACTGATGATCATTGATTTTTCTTGCAAGTTCCTTCCTTCTCTTCAGGGGTTGAGAAAGATGCTCCTTTGCTTCTTTGAGTTGATCCATGGCCATTTCTAGATCTAGCTTTTCATTTTCCATTGCTTTGTCAAGTTTGAATATCTCCATTTGTCCTTTAGATCTTTGCTCAAGCTATCAAACTTTGTCCTGAGAACCATGATGCTCTGATACTAATTTTTGGAAATAATCAAGACTAACTAGGTTACTGAGAGGAGAGGGGTGAATCAGTAACCTCAAGAACTTTAAATCAATTCAAAACTTGATCCATTCATCATTCATTCATCTAATCTACTATATGCATGAGAATGATAAACATTTATAACACATGAACATAGAATTTTGGTGACCTAGAAACCTTCCAAATAGAAAGTAAAACTGGGGTGGGGACGATATCCACAAAACTTTATTACTGCAGTATGAATTTAGTTTGTTAGGGCTTACATTGATCACTTCTAATGATTTTCCCTATTAAGAGCAATTTGGATTGCTAGATCCACCTTGTTAGAGGATTTACAATCATACAATGAAGTATGCACTCTGTTAGGAGATTTATACAAAGACTGTTAAGTTTACCTTATTAAAGGATTTACAAAACTAATTCACCTATTAGGATGAAATAGTGGATCTACTTATAACTTTATTTCTTATTAGATCCTTGAAGTACATATCACCTCTTGTGACTGATGATTCTTTACTACTCCTTGTAGACCTTGCTGAATACTCTACTCTATTGTTGATTTTCTTTTATTCTTCTTAAAACATTACATGTCCATTCCTTAACATACTCATTCATTACAAATGATATAATACATTACATATATACCATTCCAATAATTACAATTGCAAGGTCGACCAAAACACAAGTGAACAAAATATTACCGAGTCAGCCAAACAATAGAAAACTTAGGTTCTTCAAGCTGACTTGGTAACCTTCTGATACTCGGCATCCATTGCATTACTTGATAGCTTTAGGAATGCTCAATATGAACTACTTAAGTGATGAATCTATAAGGTAACCATTGAATGCTCAGTATACACTATAGACTGTGTGATGAACTCAGTAATCATTCAGAGTTGAATAAGTGTTGTCACTAATGACAAATACAATATAATGCCAACAAAACCATCAAAAAATAGCTTCCATTATGTACTTGGGGTAACACTCATAATCATGTCATTTGGAAATTCTACTATAATGGGATGGTCTCCTTGAAGAGGAGCTTCAACAAGTTGATCTACAATTACTCGTCCCTTCATGGCCTTGAGATCTTTATAGACAATGTCAAACTCACTTAAAATCAAGACCCATTTTGCAGCTCAACCAGTGAGGGAGGCTTTTGATAGAAAATATTTGAGTGGATCTATTTTTGAAATGAGATGTGTAGTATGATTAAGCATATAATGGCATAGTTTCTATGTGTAAAAGACTACGACCAAACAAGCTCTCTCAATAGCAGTGTAATTCAACTCATAGCTAACTAATGTTCAACTGAGATAGTGTATAGCTTTCTCATTACCATTGTCATCTATTTAATCCAAAAGGGCACCTAGGGCAACTAAAGTGGCTAAAATGTATAGGATCAATGGTCATCCTGCAATTGGAGGGACTAGAACTGGAGGATTAGCCAAGTATGCCCTAATTTGTTTAAATTCTTTCTGACATAGGAAATCCCACTGAAACTTAGTGTCATTGCGAAGAAAATGTTAAAGTAGATGGACCTTATCTACTAACTAGGACACAAATCATCTGATGGACTGTAACTTTCCTTGCAAACTATGAAGTTATTTCAATCTGGTAGGTGGAGGCATTTCCATGATGGCTTTTACTTTGGCGAGATCTACCTCAATACCTCTTCTTGACACAATGTAGCCTAATAACTTGCCTTATTTGACCCCAAAAACACATTTCTTAGGATTTAGGCACACTTTATGTTTCTCCAATCTTTCAAAAATGGTAGTGAGCACATCAATGTGGGAATCATGTGTCTTTGATTTTCCTAGGATGTCATCAACATAGTCCTCCATTATGACATGGAGAAGATCATGGAATAGTGTAGTCATTGTGCGTTGATATGTGGCACCACCATTCTTCAAGGCAAAATGCATGACTTGATAACAAAAGGTTTCCCATGGGGTGGTAAATGTCGTTAAATCTTGATCTTCTTCTAGAATTTTGATTTGGTTGTAATTGGAGAAACTATCCATCAAAGACAACATCTCATGTCCACCAGTCAAATCCACTATGATGTCTATGTTAGGAAGTGAAAAATCACCCTTACGACATGTGAGATTTAAATCTCAAAAATCTGAACAAATGCAGATGCCTCGAGATGCTTTTCCTATAGGAACAATGTTGGAGACCCACTTAGGATAATCAATAGGGCAGATAAACTTTGCCTCTAACATTTTTTGCAATTATGCTTTGACTAAAAGTGCTACCTTAGGATGCATTTTGCGTAACTTTTGCTTCACTAGTTTAATCTTGGGATCTACTGTCAAGTGATGCACAACCAAATCTATGTCTAAGCTAGCCAAGTCTTTGTATGTCCATGCAAAATTTATTTTACCCTTTTTCAAGAATTCAATCATTGCCTTGTGTTCTTTAGGACTTAAGGTAGTTGTGATATAGGTGATTTGTGGATTATCCTCTATACCCAAGTTGACTAGAATTGTGTCCTCATTCAAAATAGATGACTTTTTTGGTGGCAAAGATCTGAATTACAAGTCAACCTCTCCCTCTTTTAGCACCTCTAGGAGGTTTTCACCAAAGGATACATCCTCTATTTTATCTTTTTCTTCATCCAAAAGTGCCCTAAAAGAGTTTTCACTAGAGGATGTTTCTTTTATTTTTTCTTTTTCACTTTTGAAACTAAGAGAATTGAATCGGCTACCAAAGTAGGCTTCCTCATTATATTGGATCTCATGTTCATAATCTTCGAGATTCTTAAGGCTAAAGAGTGCCATCACTACTGTGTCAGAGTTACAGATATCAAGAGCTAGTGGTGTGTCCTGAAGGTCCCAGTCTATCATGTCAAGTTTGGTGAGAGGTAGGTTGGTGGATGAAAGATCAGCTATGGTAATGGCATGAACATGGGTATCTAGGTCATCTTCAATGTACTGGAAGGGCACTTTGAATAATTCCTCCTCTTTAGTCTCATAATCAAATCCAACCATACAAAAGTTGTTAGCAAAGGACATGTTGGGTTTAATGGAGCCCAAACCACATCGTTTAGGATAGCTATTAGTCTCAAGGGGTTGTCTAATTCCATCCTCTTTAGGTCCAAGCCTGGTACCATGATATCCCATGTTTTTTATAATGGGAGGAGCCTTAACATATTTATCTTTAGGGAATTCCATAGGTTCACCTTTTCCATCAAAATACAACCAATCTAGGATATTGGATTCCATATGTTCATCCCTAAGAGAACCCCAATGTTCAAATGTTGTTTTATTAACTTGCATAGTATGCTTATTTGTAGAAGGTGGTAATTGCAAAGGTTTTCCAAAGGAATGAGGGGTGAGGGGTAGTTGTCCAACACACAAGGCATTTTCAAACTTATACTCTCCCATTCCTAAATCAACAAAGGTAACCTTCTTCCTTGTAGTATTGACTTTAGTATCTTCCATCTTTTCTTTTCCTTTGCGAGAATTGGAATCATTATTGGATAACTCTGGCACTATTGTGGAAGGTGATTCTATTATGGTGAGAGCTTTAGGTATAACCTTAGCAAACACATTGATAGGACAAAAATTTATTGGTGCACCTTCCAGTCTTTTACAAAAGGAAAAAGGCATAGGATCACTTGGAATCATGACCTCTCTTCCTTGGTGAGGAAATTTAAAGCATTGATGATAAGTGGATGGTACCACTTTGAGTTTGTGTATCCAAAGTCAACCAAGAAAAATGTTATAGGGAAAATCCAAGACGAGGACATGGCATTCAGTATTTATGACAACTGGCCCAACCTTTAACGGTAACGTAATAACTCCTTTTGATTCTCTTTCTCTTTCATCATATGCTTTGCTTTTTATCCTCTTATTAATATCTAGGAGGTCCTCTGGAAGTCCCAAGAAATGAATCATCTTCAATGTACAAAGGTTCAAACCAGATCCATTATCTATAAGGACTCTTTTTATCTTATGTTGTTGTATAAGGACTTCAATGTGGAGTGACAAATTATGTTTTTAGTTAGGAACTTGGAAATCTTTGTCTATGAAGATAAGGTGTTGTTGTATTACAAGCTTTCCAATCATGGTGGTGAATTGAGAAGCATTAATGTTTTTAGGAACACGAGACTCTGAAAGAGCAGTCTCCAAAATCTCTTTTTGGATTGGTGATGTGGTTAGGAGCTCTAGAATGGATATTTGTGTAGTAGTCTTACCTATTTGGGACACCACATCATATTGAGAAATAGGTCTTTTTCGAGTGGATGGCATAGGTGGCACATGTGGAACTGATGGATTAGTGGGGTTGGGAGTGGTAGCATGCAAAGTGATTCTTCCCCATCAAGTGGTTGCATCACAATCAGCTACTTGTAGGACAAGGGTATTCACATGAGTTTCTACCTCTTCAATGTGACCACACATGGAGTCAAAACCACATATATTGTTGGTTTCTATTTTACCACACAAGGAGTCAAACCTTAATATGTGGTTAGTAGAATAATCATAGTGTAATGTATTTGATGTGGAAGCTTGATTTTCATTCTTCGTATTATTATTTCTATCATCATTGTTGTGGTTTGGAAATGGATTTTGAAATATCTTCAATTTAGAATTTTTAGAGGATGGTCCTCCTTCTACCTCAATTTCTCCATCATCGACAAGATTTTGAATGAAGACTTATAGTTTTATACACTTTTTTGTGCCATGTTCTTTGATGTGGTGATATTTGCAATATTCATTTTCCCTATACCATTTTGATTTGGGTTGATTTTCATCAAAGAGCCATATGTTGGGAAATACCATCAAATTGTGATCCACTAGTTTTTGGAGTATGGCTTCCAAGGGTTCAAAAAAGTTAGTGAACTTCCTGTTGTGATCATAGTCATAGTTTTAATTGCTATTGGTATCATTGTTGTTGCAAGGAAAAAAATTTGTTTGATTGCAAGATTGCTGATTGTTTTGATTCTGATTGTCATGGTTTGAATTGTTGTTGTTTCAGTTGTGATAGTTGTTGTTGTTGTTGTTGTTTCCTCCTTTGAGGTTTTGTACATTTTTAACATTAGTGACACCATAATATGTGACACCTTTATTTTTGGACCAGAATTTGGGTTTGCTATTATTTTTTGTGTCATTTTTTGAGGATGATGAGCTATAATGCTTAATGTTACCTTTGTCCAAAAGTCCATTTTCAATGTTCTTGCCTCTCTTGACTAATATAGAAAAGTCTTTGTGACTAGCCATCTTCATGTGGAAAGACATTTTTGGTATCAAATTCTTGATAAATATACCCACAAGGTGGGAATCCTCAATTTTATAGGGCATGCAATTAGCAAGATGCCTCCACCATTGTAGAAATTGGAAAATGTTTCACCATTTTGTTGTTTAGTATTTCACAAATCACTTAATGAGGCATGATGTTCAATGTTGTAAGAGTATTGTGCTACAAACTTCCCTATTAAATCATTGAAAGAATTAATGGAACCCTTGGGTAAGTTCATTAGCCACTCTAGTGTGGGGCCTCCAAGACTTCGTGTGAAGAGCCTCTTAAGATAATCCTCACTATAGACTACTTCTTGACATAAAATAGAGAATTCCTTGAGATGTGTAATAAGACATGTTTCTCCCATATATTTTTTGAATTTTGGAATCTCAAAGTTTGGTGGGAATGGTATCATGTTAATGGATCTATCAAATGTAAAGGGACAATCTTCCTCAAAAGAGAAATCCTTCACCCATTTGTTGCTCGTGGTATGGACCAAGTTCCAAAGTTCATGCAATTGCTGGGCTAAATATTGGTTTGGTTGCACTTGTGACGATTGGGAATTCATAAATCCACCTCCCAAGTTATAAGGAGTTCCAAACATAGTGTGAGGTGGTGGAAGCACTCCACTTTGGCCAATGTATTGTTATGAAATTGTTGGAATTTGTATAGATGTTTTCACCATACTTGTTGGAATTTGTGGATAAGAGGAATACATTGGTTGCATTGGAATTTCCATCTGTTGAGTAGATACTTGCCCAATTTTTAAGCATCCTACAATTGGACCTGTCAAGGTGGACTGTGGAATACTAGCATGCATAATAGTGTTGGGAATAGCACTAATGATTTTTTGGTTGTGTTCCACACTTAATTGGAATGTTGATTATGTGGTACCACTTTATGTAGATGTAGCACTAGTTGTCATTGTGGGTCCTTTGCTAGATGCTTGGGTTGTATTTGGAAATACAAGAGAACCATCCTTTGTAATTTGTCTAAACAAGGTGGTCTCATCAAAACTCATAGGGACATTAACACCATCTTTAACCAAGTTTAGGAAGATCTCAGTCTTCTTTTCCCTAATAGATTTTTCCATCATTTTGACATTGTATGGATCTACAAGGAATGTTTAGACATCATTAGGGATATTGTTGTTGTCAATAGGGTCTTCCTCTTGGTATACCTCTTCATAATTACTGCCTAGAGTTGTGTTGTATAAAGGATCTTTTGGTACTTGTGTAGATGTTAAGCTAGGCATGCCAAAGTTTAAACTAGAGGGAAATTCATCTCCTAATGAGGTTGGTCATGGAGGAAAAGGATTCTCTATCTCTTTTTGCCTTAGTGATTCCAATAAATGAGACATGGGGTTAAATGTGAATCTGCCAGATTGTGTATGTACCATACAATAGTGAACAAACTAATTGATGGAATATTATGGAAGAAAAAGAAGGATGTGTGGGAGAGTTTCTAAACCTTATGTGATAAAAGGGGTAAATAAAAAATCTTGATTTAGCAAATGATGTGTGATTATAGGATACCCACTATTTGGAGATGGACTTGTGATCCCAAATGACTGAGCGTAACTATGATAGATGTTTTCTTATGGATAAAGGTCTAGTGTTGTGATATTAGAAGATGCTCTTATGCCAAAGTTTTTAGGTTCAAATGATCAAGCGCTCTAGAGGAAATTTGCAAATGGAAGACTAGAAAATTTGAAAAAATGGGGTTGATGTGGAAATGAAAGTGTTATGGTCACGTGTATGGTTAACTCTATCCTCGCTTATTGGGAACAAAAATCTTGGGTTTACTCTAGGGAAGGTAGACCAATTTCAATATTTTGCATTCTACTCAATTCTATCATAATAGTCTTCTTTAGCTTCTTCTTTTTGGATGTCTTTGATAGTGTATCGGAATTGTTTATAACCATGTGCTAGGTTTTTGCTTTCCTTATAGGCAAATGGTTTGGACAATTTCACCTTCTTATGTTTGACTTTGTCAATCATGGCAAGAACAAAACAACACCCAATTTCAAGCACAAACTATAACTAGACTTAATTAATTTCAAATGCTAGACCAATATAGAACTCTTAAAAATAACTGTGAGTCAAGAGAACCCACTTACCACCATTTCACTCACTAAAGTTTAGCTCAAAATTTCACTCATTTTTGCACTTGTTTGATGTTTGGTGTTGATTTTGAATATTTAAACAAGTAGGCATGCAAAACATGCCAACAATTCTAATAAGGCTATTACTAGGATGTACAAGGATTATCTAAAGGGAATCCTCAATAAAAACAAGGTATGTGTGGCCCAAATATGTAGATAAAAGAAAATAATGCCACATAGTCAGGGGGAGATGGTAACCCAAATCTTTGCCTTCACTTCCCAAAGGTATAAATTTATTTGGGGCTTAGCCAAGAGTGACAAGATTTTACTTCCAAGAGAGGTATCTTTTGATTCACCTCCCAATTCTTATACTCTGCCAGAACACTAGAGTTGAGGTTGTCCCAAGTGGTGATGAAATTCCCAAGAATGCCTCCTAAAAAAAGGAAAACAAGACCACTTATTTCTTGTGCACTCAAGATCACTTGAGGGCATGAGAGGAGAGAATATATAAGTGGCCTTGGGGTTAAAAGACACTTGTTCTTCCCCAATGAAGCTTTAAGTTTTGTAATCTACTCTTGAAGACACTCATGTTTAATCATGCATTGTTCTTTCCTACTTGAAAATGTCGTTAACATAAATAGAAAGTGTGGATTAGTCAACAAAAAGTAAATCAAGCATGAACATAAGAAAATTGCTAAAAATGAAACCAATTTCCTTTAAGTCATTCAAGAGTGTGTTTGTTATCTTAACCATCATTCCAATGAAAATCATGTCAATTTCTTTAAGGCATTCAAGATTGAGTTCACTATCCTCAACATTCATTCCAATGAAAAGAATGTCAATTTCCTTAAGCCATTCAAGATTGAGTTTTCTATCCTAAACATTCATTCTAATAAAAAGTGTGTCAATTTCCTTAAGACATTCAAGATTGAGTTTTCTATCCTAAACATTCATTCCAATGAAAAGCATGTCAATTTTCTTAAGGTATTCAAGATTGAGTTTGTTGTCCAGACATTCATTCCAATGAAATGTGAGTAAAATTTCCCTTAAGACATTCAAGATTGGGTGTAAGTTTGACCTTAGAGCATTCAAGAGTGCATTTATATTTTACATGTTAATTTGCAATATACATTCAAGGACAAATGGTTATTCATACAAGTTCATTAACCCTTTAATCCTAAAGTCATAAAAATCACTACAAATTTTCTAAGTGATAAAAATCACTATGAGTTTGTTTTTAAGTCTTCCAAGGTCTGCTTTTTGCAATGTAAATTTGTTAGAAATCCCTACAAAACAATTAGTTTGCAAATAATGTGTTTCAAAGTTAATAAATCTACCAAAAAAGTGCAGAAGAGAGATGATAGGAAGAGATGATAGAACTATGTAGACACTAAAATGCACAGATGACAAAGTGTAGGGTGTTCATTTTTGCAAGTATGTGGCAACTTTGTCAGCCACAGATGACAGTTTAGGTTTGAAGATGCTAAAACTCATAGATGACAAAAGTTGCCCAACACACAATGCAGATGATAGAAGTACAAATCATAGACGATAGTTTGTAAATGTAGACAACAATTTGGGTTCTATAGTAGGTTCAAATATCCACACATAATGTAGATGACAAAGGAAATAATGTAGATGATTGTATAGGTTTTATGGAGAGTTACAAATCTGCCCACAACATAGATGACAGAATAAATGACGCAGATGCCAAAACTAGGGTTTAATGCAAACTAGGTGTATTAAAAAAGGTAAGGGAAGAGACACTAATTTGCATAGATGTTGGTCTATGTAGACACTAATCTATAGAGATGACAAAACACAAATGACACTGTGTTTAGCATAGATGACAATGCGCAAGTTTTTTGGCCATGATTTATGATATTTGATGGATTTTTGAAAGGAAAATAGGGATGTGGGTCCCATCAAGCATGCCAAAATGTATGCAAGAAAACTTTCCTGTTGGAAGCAAGAGAAAAAAGGTAAGCATTAGCTACAATAGATAATATCAATGACTTAAAGTAAAATGAAGAATAACTAACACTTGCTTGAGTTTTGCAACTCAAAGCAACCAAAAGACCATGTCCTCATGCAACCTCAAACAACTCAACAAAGACACCCATGAGAGGCCCTGTTGGAGTTTTTTTTATTGGAGGGATGTTAGTGTGCTCTCCTAAAATACAACTATGGTGAATCTCTTGATAGGAAATGCAACAATGAGAATGAAACTATGCTAAATGAGTGGAGAACACTTCAAACAATGGGTATACAACCATGTTTGAGAGCATTCAAAGGATATGGATGTGGCATGCAATCAAACAAACTAATCTAACAATTCAAGATGAAATGAAAGCTATCAACTACCAAGACTTAGTAACAATGCAACTATGAAAATCACTAAGAGCTCTAGCAAAAAACTAGCATGATAACAATGCATATGAGGGAGATGAAGAATGCTTGAGACAAGGGCTCTATTTATAGGCTTGAGAGAGACCCTAGTGAGGTGGAATCTATGTGGCATCCACATAGGTGGCACAAGGGAGACATGTAAGCAAGCCATGCAAGTAGTCAACATTCAAATTTTTCTCACACATGTGTGAGAAAACTTGAAGAAATGAGTGGGAGAAAAAGGTGTAAGAGGTGTGGAAGGCATGAGTGGTGTGGAAAGTGTGAGGGTTCCTCACACATGTGTGAGCATACATTTAGGATTAAGAGGGGGTTTAGCAAGGTGTTTAGGGTAATTAAGTGGGATTAAGTAGTGGGTAGGCTTAGAAGGATGAAAGTGATGGTTGTAGCGTAGGTTTTAGGCTAGGTTTAAGATTAAATTAAATAAGATTTAATTTAATCATAGGTTTAGAGAAATTAATGGAGATGGAGGAAATTAAATTAATATAATTTATTTAACAAGGGGATTTATGGAGGATCATGTATTAAATAAATTTAACACATTAGAGATGGAAGTATTTAAATTAAATTTAAATACATTAGGAAAGTGAACCTATTTAATTAAATAAATAAATTAAATAAGTAGAAGAATATGATCAATATAATTAATTAATTATAATGTCAAGAGAGATATTAAATAAATTAATATATTGTTTGGGGTGATTTTAAGCGTCTACAATTGTATATATACATTTAACACAAATGTTATGATTCTTTAAATTACTTCAATTTTAATGTTGAATAAGTTATAAGTTCCTAAGTCACTACCATTTTTCAAATGAGCTATACGTTCAACATTTATCAAAAGTTTGTAAATTGATTCAATTTTATTTATTTATTTAAATGTATTTCTAAAAAATGGAATTTCAATGAGCTATGATTCAAGTTGTGATTTTTAATGGAAATTCTTTATATCTAATTGATACAAGATACTTCATGTACTCTATTTTCAAAGGACTTCATCATTGTTTGGCTAGATTCTGCCTTTAATTGCTTTCACTAGTACAAAAACCACAATATATGATTAAATAAACTACTAAATATTGTAGATATATGACTAATTTTGATCACATGACCAGTGGTAGTTTATTGCTAGACATTTATCTCTCAACCAAATTAGTGACTAACTTATTTCAATCATTGATGTGGTCATCTATTGTTCTTAACTGGTAGTTTATTTGCTCATTTATTCTTGCTACGTGGTAGTTTATTTGATCATTGATTTTTGGTAATTGGTTGTGTATCTAGTCATTTATTTGCTAGTTTATTTGATCATTTATTTGGTAGTTTACTTGATCATTTATATGGTAGTTTAATTGGTTGTTTATTTGGTAGTTGATTTAGTTGTTTAATTGGTAACTGAATTGGTAGTTAATTTGGTAATTGACTTGGTAGTTTATTTGGTATTTGATTTGGTTGTTGATTTGGTAGTTTATGTGGTAGTTTATTTGATTGGTTATTTGATCATTTACTTGGTCCTTTATTTAATCATCAATTTTTAATCATATTATGGCACAATGGAATTGAACCACCATCTTCCTACTTGTAAAGTAGGCACTCTTCCATTGAGCTAGTATCCTTTAAAGAATAATGTAAACATGAGACTGACAACAATGACCTATAAAAATTAAAATATATTGAAATTAGATACAAAAAATTTGTAAATACAATGTTGGGAGACAACTAGAATATTCTCTTAACATTCATGTTCATTCACTTAGTTATTATTTCCCAACATGTGTGAACAAATTGCAGTACATGCTCAGTGATGTACAAAATGAACCACTTGTTGCATCATTAATGACCCAACACTATCAAGAGGTACTTGGTATTCCCCAAAAAGAGATTAGATAATAAAACAAGTGTTGTTTGTATCACTATATCACATGGATCCATAATGAACGCATCTAGGAATGGATTTTTACAACCTATAAAAGGAAAGAACTATAATCTATAATTGTGAAACCAAAAAGTTCTCAAGAGAAATGCTTATTAAGGATCACCAAAAATGAAATGAAATCATGAAGTCATTCAAATATAATATTAATAGTTTTTTTAATACCAAAAAATCTTAAACAAAACAACTAATATATTGAGGATTGAAAGTGATGGTCAATGATGCATGAAGAGGGGACATGACTAGGTTCCTTAATTTTATTCCACATTAACAATTATATCTTCCTTATAATATATTCAAGAATATTATTTTATTTAGGTCTTAACCTTGCTCAAATTATTTGCATTTCATATGCATAATAAAAATGCATTCCTTTATAGTCATGAAAAGGAACATAAGATAGGGATAAGAAGAGATGCGTAGAAAGAGACACACCACAAAATTATGGAGAAAGTTAAATTTGAAACAAAGAGTAAAAGTCATATGGTGCTTCGTAAGGAAGGGAGGAATTTTGTAGTTTAACCATCAACTTAGGAAAAATAAATCTAAGGCCAGAATACTCATGTCAATAATGTATACATCTTTGAGATAAGGGTGATAATAGTGAAGTAACAAAGTGGCTTTTAGGGTGGAAAGGACTATTTTTCCCTTAGCATCTTGCTAATGATAGGATAAGAAGTTAGCTAAATGTAGCCCTTGAAATGATAAATCAAGCTATAGAGGGTATGATTTGGAACAAAATGGGGCTAGAGAGAATGTAAGCTATCTTAGAGAGACAATGCAATACCAATTTAAGGCACTTCAATAGCAACATATGCTCAACAACAAGTCTTAGCTTCCATGGGTAGTGGGATTCACCTAAATAATTCCATAGGTGCACCTCAGTTGAGGTTGAAGGAATTTATTGTAATATATGCACAAGAACATGACATCCAATTTTTCCTTACAGTGGGACACACATGATGGTCTTCAGGTTTATGGCTTTGAAAATCTTATCATCCATGTAGATTCTTTAAATCAACAAGTGCTTTCATAATCTAGAGATAGATGTGTGATTGCATCATTGGAGTAGCTAGTTGAGATGCACTGTAATTGAACTAGAGGAATCATTGATAAACAAAACATATAATGAAGAGGAAACTTGAAAAATTGAATGTTGAAATGCTGGTATGAAAGCTATTGAGGATCAAACACCCATGCCAAAGTTACAACACATTGTGAAGTTGAATTTAGATATAAAAATGAAAAAAATAAAACACAACATAAATCATTCCCAATTTTATGTTCACAACTCAAGTACTCTCCCATGGTTTGAGCTAAAACCCTCATCACTACATCCAAAACTAAAGAAAAAAATATGTTTATGTCCCCAATAGATAATTTAAATGCAACTTTTTAAAGATTCTACTTAGCACTATTTCTATAAATTCAAGAAATTCTACTACCATGCAAATTAGCTTACATTGATTCTAAAGCTTAGGCTCTAACAATAGTTGAAAGACAAATTTTTGTCAAAGAATGTGCTAAAAAAAAGCAAGAGTACATATTTAGAATGAACATAGATATTTGAAACAATGAAAAAAAATATAAACCTCTTATACATAATCAGAATTATGTCAGAGATGAACTCAAGAAATTGAGCAATATAGGAGGTGCTCAGCTAGATATTCTAGCCATTTTGGGTGATTTGGCTAGAGGCTTCTACAAGGGAATAATCCTCATGATTTAAAATACAATGTCTTAAAATAGTTAAGTGCTACCTAACTATGTCCAAGGCATCTACACATTGGACGCATATTCTTCCTACTAGGCTACCTACATACTTGTATCCATGGGATCAAGACCCTTGAACTACTCACTCAAATGAATATGTAGTTTTGTTTTTTTAATTTTTATTTTATCTAGTTGTATTTCAATAACCACTGATGAGCTTTACTCACGTAATATAGCTCTTTGCCATTATACACCCACTCAAGTGAATCATGCAATTTTCTATAATTACAATACTGTAATACCTGGTGCAGCCTTTGTGTTGTAGTTTATAGTTAATGTAAGGTTAACCTATATGCATCCTAACTTACTCCTTATATAGTTCGAGTGAAATAAATTTTTAAAAAGAGAGAGAGAAAAAGAAGAATCTACTTACCAATAGCTGTTGCCATTGCATTTGTGGCCATGCTACCTATTGAGTGAGTTTTATTGTTTTTCTATTGTGTCGAGATCTCTCTATTTATATACATACATACATACATAAATATACACATATATACATATACATATGTATTTATATGTATATACATACATACACATACAAACATCACAAGGGCACAATGTTGCAGGGGCACCTTGAAACATAGGGTTGTCATCATTTCCAATTTTGTTGTGATATGCTCCAAGGGAGCCTTTGTATTTAGAATAAAGGTTTGAGGATCTAGGTGTTTTTTGGCAACATTAACTAGGGGATAGGAAGTCATCAAATAGCCTTGGAATCAAAGTATTCCTTGTCATAAAGTAACAAGTGGCCTTAGAGCTTAAGGGATTCCTTGTCATTGAAATCCTAGCATGGCTCTCTAGAATAGGGAAGGATCCCTAGCATTAAAAAGCTAAGGAATAGCTAATTTGGCAAGATAAGATGTCAAATAGATGTCAACACAAAAATTGCAAAAAATTGTTATGCAAGAAAAGTTACAATTTTGCAAAAATTGTTGACTACCTTGCAAGTACCCTTCCAAACATGGTGGAGGCTGATGGAAGCCCTAAATGTGAGGGGAAAAGACCTAAGAAGCCATATATAAGCTTCTAAAACCCTAAAGTGGCCAGAAGTTGGAAGTTAGTGTATGGACTATATGTTGTCGCATGAGTTTTGAATGTAAAAAAACTAAAATATAGAGAAAAGAAATTTTTTGAGAATTTCTTTAATTGTTGTACCATTTGGCATTGTAGATAGATGTGTTTAGAATATTTTTACTTAAGTATGTTAGCTTGGGTTGTGTTTCATTTCATTTTTTTGTAAATCTTTCATTTCTAGCCAATTTGTTGTCTTGAATTAGGCGATTGCCACTAAAAGTGATGTAACTCACTATCTCACAATTGAAATGTATGGCCTCTTTGGGATAGTTAGAATACTCTATGTACTTCCTATTTTTAGAAGGAAGGGCCATCAAAAGTGATGAAGGAATTTTAAAGATCTTTCCCTAGGTGAGCGAGAGTATACCTGGCTAGGGAATATTAAAGTTGTAGAGCTTTTCATTTGTAGGGTTGTGAAGATATACAAAAAAGTGAGTATGGAGATTTAAGGGGAGTGTGAAGGTCCCTTGGGAAGGAGGAAAGGGTGTTAGCCATCCATTAAGGTACCTATTGAATAAAAATAGTAGACTAACCTTGTAATGGCCTAAAAACCCTAAAAACCCTCAAATTTTGTAGAGGTGTTGTACGACACTTTGGAGGTACAAAACCTTGAAAATAATTTAGTGCTCATGAAATTAATGGGGGTTTGTGAAGAAATTTTGGACTACTTAGTGGAGGAGAATTGAAGAAATCCCTTATTTCTAGGAACAAGAGGGCTAATTGGGGCTCTTTCTTGTAGCCCTATTTTTAAGGAAAAGTTTGAAATTGGTAAGAAATAAAAATGCATAAGGATTCTTTATGCCATGGAAGAGATGTGTTGAAAGGTCTTTCACCATATCCATAACCCTATAATTGGTGTGTAAGAATTGACCTAGGAATGCTTAGTTTAGTTGAAATCTAGAGTGTTCTTCACCTAGGATGAGAACCTAGCAAATGATAAGAAGTGAAGTTTGTTCAAAATAGATGAGTGGGGCTTAGGATTGGGGGATTTTTTCATAGGAGGGATCCCATAGATCCATTTGGTGATCTTATAAGATACCTTAGGTCTCAGAGGTAGACTAGAAGCATGAACTTGTGATTAATTCATCCCATCTCCCCATCAAGTGGTATCAGAGCCTTATAAAAGGTGTGGGAAAAGAAAGTGCAAACCAAGGTCAATGTTGTCACCTATTGAATCTAGTGGTTCTAGCAAGATAATGACCAATTTTGAATTGGCCAAGAAGGTAGAAGAGAAAGAGAAGAAGGTAGAAGAGCAAGAGGAAGACAATAATTCTTTGTGAGAAAGATTAGCACAACTTGAATAGTTGTTAAGTGAAGTCCAAGAAACAACAGATAAATTCAAGGAAAAGATTGAGAAAAAAGAAGAGTAGAAAGACATTGAGTTAGAGGAAGAAGCCCCAACATCATACCTTGTTTTACTAAAAGAGCCTTTCTTGAAGGCAGTAAAAGCAATAAGTAGAAAAGCCTTGGAAGGCACTCCTTTATTTAGTGGCAAGATTGATCTAGACCTCATCATGAAATGGATTGAAGGAATGGATAACCATTTTGAATGTGATGGTGTCTCTTATGCACAAAAATTTAAGGTGGAAAGTCAAGGTTAAGAGGTACTACTCTAACCTAGTGGAAATTTGTTCAAACAGAGAGGGAAAAAGAAGGGAAAAGCTCCATTATCAATTCAAAATGAATGGTGGAAAAAATTAGGAAAGATTATATTCTTGAAGACTATGAGATACAACTACATAGGAAAAGGAAAAACCTTAGGAAAAAAGAGATGGATGTGCACTCTTACACTAAAGAGTTCCAAAAATTATGCTTAAGGTCCAAGGTGGTGGAATATGAAAGAATCAGATTGGCAAGGTATTTAAATGGGCTCAAGTGGTCCATCCAATAAGAAATGAGTCTTGTCACCCCTAAAATAGTACATCAGTGCTACCAAATGTCTCTAAAGGTGGAAGAGAAAGGAAAGAGGAATCAAGATTGCACCTTGAACAATAGCGGAAAAGGTAGAGATAGCAGAGGACATAGGGGAAGCTATGGAGGTGGAAGCAATGATAGTAGATCCCAAGGTGAGTCCAAGCTAACTAAACAACATGGAGAAACCAGTCAAAGAGGTGATTCAAGAAGAGGTAGAGGAAAAGGTAGATCATCAAAAGGAAGGGGACCATCTTACTTTGTTACAATGAAGTGTTACCACTATTAGCAATTGGGGTACCCTACCTATAAGTGTCCTAAAAAGGGATCAACATCATAAGGAGAAAAGATAATAGCATACATCCATGAAGAAGGTTCAATTTTAAAGTCACCTAATATCCACTTGGATTGAGAGAGTGGTGATAATATAATGATAAAGAGGATTTTGATTAAATAACCAGTTAAAGGAGAGCCTAAGAAAAGAAGGTCTCTTTTTAGGGTGAGATGTAAGATTATGGGGAAGGTCTACAAAATTATCATAGACTTAAGGTCTACTAATAACATCATTTTAGAGGAGGCCATAACTAAACTCAAGATTCCTAAAATACATCATAGCACTACTTACAAAGTTACTTGGTTAAACAAGGAGCAACTTGTTTTGATGAATGAGCAAGCATGGATTGAGTTCACCATAGGAGGATATAAAGAAAAGATTTTATGTGATGTTTTACCCATGGATTCCTTTCACCTATTATTAGTTCTATAGTTCATGCCAACTTGATAAAAAAGCCATACACAAAGGTGAGCTCAACTCATACACTTTTAAGAAGGATGGTGTTAGTTATAAAATTTAGTCTCTACTTGAATTAGATAATCAAGGGAATGGATGCAATGTGATGATGTTGAAGGGGAAAGAGTTCATGAAAAATCTTTGCAAAGAAGGAGTGGGTCATGCTATTGTGGTGTAATCCAAGGAGGAAATAGAGACTAAGAATGAGGACATACCTCATGAGGTGCAACAAATTTTGGATGAATTCAAGAGCATTATATCAGATGAAACACCTGTAGTCCTACCACCTCAAAGAGAAATCAACCATCAAATAAAATTGGTTCCAAGGGCATCTCTTCAAAATAAGCCACCTTACAAGATAAATCATTAGCATAATAGGAAAGTCAAAAATAAAGTACAATAACTAATGGATCAAGGGTTGATAAGAAAGAGCATCAACCCATGTGTTGTGCCTACTATTTTGGCACCCAAAAAAAGAGGAGTATGGATATTATGCATAGAATCAAAATCCATAAATGAGATCACAATCTAGTATAGGTTTTCCATACCAAGGATTGAGGACTTAATGGATTGGCTAGGAGGGGCTGAGTACTACACCAAGATAGACCTTAAAATTGGCTATTGTCAGATAAGAATAAAAGAGGGAGATGAGTGGGAAATAAATTTTAAAACCACCAAAGCACTCTATGAATGGCTAGTCATGTCATTTGGCCTCTCCAATGCTCCAAGTACATTCATGAGGCTCATGAATGAGGTATTGGAAGACTTCATAGGTAAGTTTTTGGTAGTCTACTTAGGTGATATATTAATTTTTAGCATGAGTAAAGAGGAACACTTAAAGAATTTTAGAATTGTATTGTCTAAGCTAATATAGGAACACCTAACCATCAATCTAGACAACTGTGATTTCATGAAGCAGGAACTAGTTTGTTTAGGCTTTTTTCTATCTCAAGGAGATCTTAAAATGGATGAAGATAAAGTTGCAACCGTGGTAATGTGTAATTATGGATTTTGTGGTTGGTTTACCTAGAACAAAGATTGGTTTTGATAGCATCTATGTGGTAGAGGATAGATTTAGAAAAATGACTCATTTTATTCCATGTAAGGTCACCCATGACACAAGTCATATTGTTTATTTGTTTTTCAAGGAGGTTGTGAGGATTCATGGTTTGCTAAGTAGCATTGTATCTAATAAGGATAGAAAATTTATGGGACACTTTCGGAGGTCCTTATGGAAAAGACTAGGTACCAATATATCATTTAGTTCAGCCTACCATCCTTAAACTAATGGTCAGATTGAGGTGGTCAATAGGACACTTGGGAACTTGTTAAGATGATTAACCAGAGAATATGGTTTGACATGGAATTTATTCCTTTGTCAAGAAAATTTTTCTTATAATGATAGCATTAATAGAACTACAAGCAAGAGTCCCTTTGAGATTGTATATAGGATACATCCTAGGGGTGTATGTGAATTAAGAAACCTAGATAGTCAAGTACCTTATAGTGGTTATGCTAAAGATTTTAGTAAATCTATGAAGGAAGTGCATGATCAAGTAAAATAGTCACTCATTGACAACACCAAGACGATCAAGGATAAAGCTGATCTCAAAAAGAGAGAAGTATAGTTTGGTGTAGAGGACTTGGTCATGGTTTACCTAAACAAAGAAATAATGGAAAGGGAACCTCAAAAAAGTTGCAAATGAGAAGACTTGGAACATGTTCTATACTAGCAAAGTATATGTAGAATGCTTACAAGGTTGGGCTGCCAAATGATCTAGCCATTTCCCCCATCTTCAATGTCATAGACTTAGTCAAATATAAAGGACCTCTTACTAAATTAGATAAGAATATGGAGGAATCCAAAAAAGATGTTTAGAAAAAAACTCTTCCCCCTAAGCCTAGTCTCCAAGCAGAGAAGATATTGGACTCTCGGGTTCATAACAAGACTAGACATAGCACATACAAAGAAAACATTCTCAAGTGGCAAGGTAAACCAAACTCAGAGGCTAGATGGATCCTTGAGAATCAGTTCAAGCATTAGGGCATAGATCTCCACCTCTTGTCTTCAGAGGGGAGTTATCTTCTTTGGTGGGGAGTATGGTGTAGGGGCACATTGAAACATAGGGCCCTCACCATTTTAATTTTTTTTGTGATATGCTCCAAAGACCTAGGTGTGTTTTGGCAATATTAACTAGGGGATAGGAAGTCATTAAATAGCATTGGAATCAAAGTATTCCTTGTCATAAAGTAACAAGTGACCTTTGAGCTTAATGGAGTCCTTTTCATTGGAGTCCTAGCATAGGCCTCTAGCCTAGGGAAGGGTCCCCACCATTAAAAAGCTAAGGAAGAGCCAATTTGATAAGATAAGATGTCAAATAGATGTCAACACAAAAATTGCAATAAAGTTACTATGCAAGAAAAGCTGTGATTTTGCAAAAATTGTTGATTACCTTGTAAGAACCCTTCCAAACATGGTGGAGGCTGATGGAAGCCCTAAATGTGAGGGGGAAATACCTAAGAAGCCATATATAAGCTTCTAAAACCCTAAAGTTGCCAGAAGTTGGAAATTAGTGTATGAAATGTATGCTATGGCATGAGTTTTCAATGTAAAAAGACTAAAATATAGAGTAAAGAAAGTTTTTGAGCATTTTTTCATTGTTGTACCATTTAAAATTGTAGATAGACTTTTTTAGAACATTTTTACTTTATTGGGCTAGGTTGGGTTTTGTTTCATTCCATTATTTTGTAAATCTTTCATTTCCAACCAGTTTGTTGTCCTGAATCAGGTAGTTGGTAGTAAAAGTGATGTAACTCACTATCTCACTGTAGAAATAGTACAACCTCTTGGGAATAGTGAGAGTAATCTATGTACTTCTATCACAAGGGAGGACCCTCAAAATCCATGAATGCATTTTTAAGCTCTTGCCCTAGGTGAGCCAAAGCATGCTCGACTAGGGAACATTGAAGTTGTAGAGATTTTCATTTGTAGGTTGTGAAGATATAAAACAAAGTGAGTATGGAGATTGAAGGGGGTTAAGTGAAGGTCCCTTGGGTAGGAGGAAAGGGTGCTAACCATTCATTAAGGCACCTATTGAATCCAAACAATAGACTGTCCTTGTAAAGGCCTAAAAACCCTAAAAACCCTCAAATTTTGCAGAGGTGTTGTACGACACTTTGGAGGAACAAAACCTTGAAAATCAATTAGTGCTCATGAAAAGAAAGGGGGTCTATGAATGGGGCAACTAGACCAAATTAATAGCAGTAGTAGATACTTGAGATCCTCATAGGGAAAGTGTGCTAGTACTATTCAAAACTCACAAAATTTAAGTCAAGAGATTTATTTGCAATTCTTTTAAATCTTTAATAAGATAGGCATAAAATACCAAGTTCTCTAGATTCAGATATTCTAGTTAAATTTATTGGAAAACATAGAAAAAGTAATGACATGGTCCACTAAGTTTCCCAACATGTTCCTACATTGTTAATACCCTATTTTAGCTAATTTTCTTGAATCTAATTGAAGCCAAATTGGAATTTTAAAAACTTGTAATTCTTGAGCACGTAGAAAACATAGTTATAATTAAGAGGTGTAGAAAAGTAAACATATTTCAAACCCCATTGCAAAATAAAGAAATTATTAAATACCAATACTCTATAAAAAGATGAATAATTTTTCCCTTAACAAAATTAGATATATTCTAGGATTCAATATGATGTTTCAGCTAGATTTTCTCGTTAGAAATGATGGCATTTGGAAAAAAAAAACATAGATTTGAAATTAAAGTTTGTATTAACCAAAACCAAATAAAAATAAACTCAACTAGATATATTATAGGATTTATATTAAATAAATAAACATGTCTTATCACAAGACATTGGTCTTATCACCTGCCTGATTAGTTTTGAATTTTGTTCTCACCAAAAATCATAAAATGTAAGAACAATTGTGCTAAAAGGAATGTAAAAAGATCATTATCATGCACAATCAATTTTTTTATCTCTTTTGACACAATAGTTCTTATAATTTTTTGGCTCAATCTCCAACCAATTAGTATGTAGTTTGAAAAATTATTCTTGGACCGTGAGTCAAGAAAAAGAGAAATATCAAACTTGAAAAAGATGTACATGAATGCAATTAATTTTTTAACTTCAATTTTTATAAACTTACAAAGAGAACCATAGGATCAGAAGAAACTATTGTGGTTTTTACTATTTGAAAATTATAGTTATAAGTGATAAAGTTATATACTTTTGATTCAGAGATTACAAATAATAGAAATGAAGTATGTTGAAGGTGAGAGCTCAATTGTCCCCCCTACCCCCAACAACCCCCCCCCCCCCCCCCCCCCCCTCCCCCCCAACACATGTGGATGACACTGTTAAGTAGAGAATAGTTACATACATATACACATGGTTAAGTTCTACCTAACTATGTCCAAGGTGTCTGGACACTGGAGACATACTCTGCCTACTAGGCTACCTACATACTCGTATCTACAAGATCAAGACCCTTGAAATACTCACTCTAATAAATATGTAATTCTAGTTTCTAATTTTTTTGATTTAGATGTATTCCTATAACCACTGGTGAGCTTTACTCACCTAATATAGCTCTTTGCAATTATACATCCACTCAAGAAAATAAGTCAATTTTCTATAATTAAAATACTGTAATACCTTGGTGCAACCTTTGTGTTTTAGTTTATAGTTAATGTAAGGATAACCTATATATGTCCTAACTCACTCTTTATATGGTTATGTTTAAAAGCTTATGACAATACCCATGACCATGCTACTGTTGAGTGAGTTTTATTGTTTTTCTATTATGTCAAGATCTCTCTATTTATATACATACGTACATACATATAAACATATATATAAACATATAAATATATAAATATATATATATATATATATATATATATATATATATATATATATATGCATACATATATAGAAATTACAAGGGAATGACAATGAGATGCAGAGATCACAAGGGCACAACAATGAAATCCTAGATCTCCATAATCCACAAGATCTCTCTCTATATATACACACATACATATAAATACACACACACACACACACACACACACACACACGCACACACACACACACACACGTAAATACATACATACATACATTTGCATATGCAATTTTTTCACCTTGGAAAATTGTATTTGATCCTTCTAGTTGGGAATAGTTGATTGTTTGTTATATTGTACATAATCTGATGATAGTTCTATAGGAATTTTTAATCAACCCAACTAATTAGAAACTATACCAATTTAACTAGTTTACGGCTTTTTTTTCTAAAAATATCTATTACAATATGCTTTTCTAAAAAGATTTACCCATTTTTTGTGCTTTGCATTATTTTTCTGTAGGATCTTGAGCTAAGTTAGTTAGCAGGAGTTAAGTAAGTTTTATTGTTTTATTATTTGGATTCTAGAATATGGGCTTTGTTTTATCATTGGCTTTATTCAAGTCCTAATTTTAATGAAGTAATAAAGTGGCTTTTAGGGTGGAAAGGACTATATAATGAAGAGGAAACTTGAAAACTTAAATGTTAAAATGATGAAATGAAAGCTATCGAGGATCAAAAACCTATGGCAAAGTTACAACACAAAGTGAAGTTGATTTTAGATAAAAACAAAAAAAATAACATAAATCATTCCCCATTTGTTTTTATTGTGGAGAGTTGGGTTTAAAAGATGGTGGAGATTTTATTGTTGTGCTCTTGTGATTGCTGCATTTTTTTTCGTGCCCTTATGACCTTTGCATTTTGTTTTTGTGCCCTTGGTGGAGATCAATGGAGATCTAGGATTTCATTGCTATTCCCTTGTGATCTCTTCATTTCATTGTTGTACCCTTGTGATCTCTATGCCCTTTGCAACACTACAACATTTGGGGTCAAATTAAAACTGCAATTTGTAATGGCAGTGTAATTTGTGGTGTTTGGGCCCAAATGTCATAGTGCTTTCTCTAAGATTTTCTTCAACGGGAGAAGAGGTACCTATGTAAATGTTCTTTTCTTTTCCTTCTAAAAATGTATCTCTTTATAGTTCCCCCAGTAGGTGATAAGAGAAGTTTCTCTTTATGTATGTGTATGTGTATATATACATATACACATGCACACACATGTATATATGTATTGACATAAATACAAACATACATATATAGAGATCACAAATTCATGATAATAAGATGCGCAGATACATATATACATACATACATCTGCACATGCATTTTTATCACCTTGGAAAACTGTATTGGATCTTTACTCAATCACCAAGAGATAATATAATTTGTAAGTATAGATTTCTACATACTTAGTTTGGTATGAATAATTTTGATTGAATTCATCTAAGGAGAGTGAGTCTACTCATGATGATAATGGCTCCATGTATTGGGTCTTTAGAGAAGAGAGACTTATAGAAGATTAGATGTTGTTTACGGATATGCAATGATTCATTTGTTTGAATGGTTGATCAAGCAAGTTTTAGAAAATAAGGGTGCCTATTGCAAGTAGTTTCATTAATTAGATAAGGAAATCATCTTTGAAAGTGGGATGATCAAAATTGGCATGTCCATCCTTATGATAGATGTCTCTATCTCATAATAGAAAATTACCTCAAATGCAAGTGAAAATTTATTAAATATATGGAAAATCAGAAGAACATTCACCTCTAATATTTTTGAAGGAAAAAAATATAATTTGGTGAAAAAAGCCATGAGCTATGTGGCTCCAAATTATGGCTATTCCACTATCTAGTAGTGGAAACTCTTCACATTAAATATGAAGATCTTGAAATTAAAAAAGATAGCTATCAAAGATCTATATTTGTGTTTTAGCAATAACAAATATATTGTCTAATTTTAAGAAAAATAAGTCTTAAATGTATATGATTAAATAAAATAAACAAGAGTACTAGTTGTATCTATATAATTCTAGTATTACTATTTATTTTAATCAAAATGTTTAATAAAACAAGTATGAAGTAGCATAAATGGATCATCTACTCGATCCTATTATGACTTAATGTGAATGCATCCGATCATTACCTAGATGATATTATGCACGAGAACTTTACTCAATCACCAAGAGATAATATAATCTGTAAGCACAGATTTATGGATACTTAGTTTGGTGTGAATAAATTTGATTGAATGCAAGGATAATTGCTTGTGTGAATCCAAGACATGAATTATTAATTCAATTTAGCACAAGTACTATGTAATTGTGTATGTATGCATGTAAATCAGTTGACATAGTGAACTAATTTACATACATACATGCACATATGCATACAATCACCATAATCATTTATCCTTGAATCTGACCAAAGCTACAATATATGAACAAGAGATACATGTTTAGAAAGAAAATAAAAGAACATTTACATAGGTATCTCTTCTCCCCTTGAAGAAAATCATAAAGCAAGGGCATGGAGATCACAAGGGAATGGCAACAAAATCCTAGATCTTCATTGATCTCCACCAACATTTAGAGCTCTCCACCCTTGTTTGGAGTATTCCATCATCTTTCATGCACAACTCTCCATAATTAATCAAAACAAATGAGGAATGATTAATGTCATGTTTTCTTTTCATTTTTGTTTATAATCCATAATCCACAATCCACGAGATCTCTATGTACATACATGCATGCATGCATGCATGCATACATACATACATACATACATATATACATATACATATACATATACATATACATATACATATATATATACATACATATACATAAATACATATATATATGCATACATACATACATACATACATATATACACACATACATATATACATACATACATGAAAACAATAATGGACTTTATAAGAGCTTACAATTGTTCAACAAAAGTAATGTTTTACAAGAAAATGAATATGAAGAATTGTTAGCTCAGAAGCAAGAAAATGGTGTTGAAATAGTATAAAAAGTTCTTGACATGAGAGGTCCAAAAGTGAGGGTGTTGACCAATCTTGAAAACTTGAATGCTAAAATGAAAGCTATCAATGATCAAACACCTATGCCAAAGTTACAACACACTGTGAAGTTGATTTTACATAAGGGAGAGGCAGATATTTAGAAGTTTGATAATCAAAATTTAAGAAACAAGAGCAAAGAAGAAGGAGTGGCTTCAGAAAGAGAATGATAAGGAGGGGCTTTACAAAGAGACTGCATAATAGAAACAACAACTAGACAACATAGAGGATATTATGGGAGCCACTGGATAGAATCCAAGAAAGTGTTGCAATAGGCACTATGACATTGGAATAACTTGCAAGTTTCATTGAGAATTTACAGTCCAAATATCAAATGCTTATAAGAGTCTTTCAAGGTTAGGAACCACTTCAACATCCTTTGCAAGGTTTAGAGTTAATTTCATTCTGGCAAAGGCTTCTACAAGGGAATGAGTCTATTAATAATGGCTAGTTTCTTTCAAAAAATATCTAGTATGATATATTTTTGTAAAATTTCTTGTCAACTTTGCCCATTTTTCCTAGTCTACATTATTTTTGTGGAGGATCTTGAGGAAAGTCACTTAGCATGGGTTGAATGAGTTTTATTTTATTATTATTTGGAATTTGGAATATGTATGCAGCTGGATTGATTTTTTTTTTTTATGTAGCTAATATGTAATAATCATCTTGAAAAATATCTCTAGATATGCATGTTCAAAATGGGATATAAAGAGATACATGTTTAGAAGGAAAAGAAACCAACATTTACATACCCTTGAAGAAAATCACAGAGGTAGGGCATGGTAACAATATTGTAGAGAAATGGTATACATGACAATGACATCATAGAGCAAGGGCATGACAATAAAATAGAGAGATCCTAAGGGCATGACAATCAAATCAAAGAGAAAGGGCACAAAAAAATGTAGAGATATATCACAGGGAAGAAATGTACCAAACAGATATGCATAATCATAAGGCTCATTCCCTTGTAGATGCCATAACCTAGTTAAGTATACGTATATATGAACCTAGCTAATTAGCAACTAGACCCATCTAATTGGTTATGGCTAATTTCCTTCTAAAAATGTCCAGTATGATATGTTTTTGTAAATTTCTTATGAACTCGGCCCATTTTTTGTAGTCTACATTATTTTTGTGTATGGTCTTGAGGTAAGTCAATTTGCATGGGTTGAGCAAGTTTTATTATTTTAGTATTTGGATTCTAGAATATGTATATGGTTGGATCATATATGTAATAAGCACCTTTAAAAAGATCTCTCTGAATATATAATGAGATACATGTTTAGAAGGAAATATAAAGACATACATGTTTAAAAGGAAAAGAAACAAACATTTACATACGTACCCCTTCCGACCCTTGAAGAAAATTGCAGAGCTAGGACACGTCGATCACAAGGGCACAACATGACAATGAAATCATAGAGCAAGGGCACAACATGGCATTGAAATCACAAAGAAAGCTCATGATATGAAAATGAAATGAAAAGGAAAGGGCACAATGATGAAACACAAAGATCACGAGGGCACAACAACCAAATGCACCAAGCACAAGGGTGTCATGACAATGTTCTTATCTCTCCACCTCTTTTGCACACAACTCTCTCTAAAATCAAAACAAATGGAAAATTATTGTCATGTTCCATTTTTTTAATGCTCATGAGGGTGTCAAAATTATGACACCAACATCAGTATTGCAATTTCATTAGGGAAAATTAGAAAAAATATATATGAAAATGACCACAAATTACACTACCATCTCAAATTATCATTGCAATTTGACCCCAAATTGTGTAGTGATTCTAGTTCCATAACTTAGCTATCATTTCCACCTTGAAATGCTCTCTATGATTTTAGCATTCCTCTCCTTGAGCATGTAATGTTTCTCTTCACAAATTATTTGCATACATAATCCCCTTAGGGTTTACCTCTTTAAGTAGTCATTATGGAGATGGGCTAGGTCATAATCAATGGTTGTGGTTGATGCATATTATAGCCTAACTTTTCCCTTAATCTGATTGGATGGATGTATTTGCATAGTGATTTTTAATATGATTGGATCCTTATTTCTTAATATCAAAAATTCATGTTGGCGAAAAATAGTTTACATAGAATTTTGTGTCATAACAAACATCTATGTCAAAGACTAGTATCTTTGCATCAATAGACTCTACTGCTTAACCTTCAATATTCTATTTAAACTAATACTCAACTTTTGAATGGCTCAACACTTACTCTTTCTCAGCACCAAAATCACTCGAAACACATTTTCTACTTGGCTCCTTTTTTTTTCTTGGCACTTGAGTGATTTGACACACACTAACTGCTATGCACATATCGGCGCTGGACACTAACTATCATATTACTTAGCAAGAATTAGTTGGAGGCTTATGCTCAATATACACTATGCACTATGCTTGCATTGTTCTTTGCTAGATAATGACTAAGTTTTTTGTCACTACTTTTGTCAAAACCATAATGAGATTAATATATAAAATCTCCAAGAAGTATAAGGTGATAAGGGAATCCTTGTCATCCAATCCTAAAGAGAAAAGGGGATTGTGCAATCCTTTCATAGATTCCCTAAAGAGATAAAGCCATTTAATAAATGAAAACATTTATTAAATTCCAACTATGCATAAAGGTGAAATCTTAAGAGAGGATAAAAAAAAACAACGTTAATTAAATAATTAAAGTTAAGCCTTTTACTCTAACAATAATTACATCATTTACTAAATAAATCACATAGCCAAATCCACATAAAAGAAAAATTACCAAAACTAACCAAAACTCAAAATTAAACAACATGGAAAAAGATAAACTTGGGGGTTTAAAAAGAATTGAAAGTTAGATACATGTCCTCCTTCTTAGGATAAGTTATGAGGCTATAGCTATGATTGGACCTGAATATTATCTCTTCATTCTTACCATTGAGTTATTGCGATAAGGCATGCTTATCTTGGAAATTCATGGAAGTTGATGTTAGGTACCTAAAAATATGTATAAAAGACAAGCATGTACATGTGCATATATATCTAAGCTATAAAAAAAATTGAGGGGAGTGGTACATCATGTAGATCCTAATTAGCAGGTGATTATGACTTCCTCCCTCAACCATATCAAACACGTCAAACATAAATATAAAACAAGCACATGCACACAGACACACAAACACATGCAAGTATGGGGTATGTATAATAGCAAATCCTAAATATAAATAACATCATATTCTAACATGGACATCTCATCATTGTGAGGACATAATAAGTGTGTTTCTAAGAAATATCATGACATCATTATAAAAGTAATTTTATTAACTAACTAAGAGAGATTAAAGCATCATCATTGCAAGAAGGAAATTGTTACAAACTAGGATAATCAATTACTCAACATATTAAAGTATTGCATTTCAAATATCAATTAAGGGCTAATACATCTATAGATGAGTTATATAGAACTTTAACAACAAAGTCTGATAGAAAATGAGGGGTATTACTGTGGGATTTTATTATAATGATATAATATTTGAATTCAGACTTTGTATAATCACTATTGATGTGAAATTGATGATAATATGGTACAGTACTAATGTATAATAATTTTTAAAGATATAGCTACAAGTATAGATCAGATTTTGAAGATATCACCACTTTGTAAAAGTTTTTGTATTTACAACTTTTGTATAATGATTGTACTATTGTATATGCATGTTTAGGTAGTGGTCTCAACTTGCTACTTGTATTGTAATACCAACTCCTAATAGGTTTGAAGCCTCTAACAAGGCCTAGTTATCTAACAAGAACAAATACACTATACATATGTAATACACTCCTAACAGGGTCAATATCTTTTAGAAGGAACTTTTGATTAGTGAATCATTTTGTGGGTACCACTCCCACCAACATTTTACATACTTAACAAATAATGGTGTTATGAGTTGCATTGTCTTATAATTATGCTTACTTTTTAGTTTGATCATATATGCATGTGCAAAGATTGTTAATGATACCCATGCTCCTATAATTCACTATTTCTAACAATATGAAGATGGGCATGTGAACCATATCATTGTTCCATATAATCACAGAGTGCTTATCTCCTTTGGGGTCCTTCTTGACACAAAGAAATCTTTGAACTTTTTTGTGAAGCCTAGCAACTTGCAACTAGTGGATTGGATGGATCTAGTGCAACCATGAAACTAATTACAAGTAGGTATACTAAATGTAAAACACAATCGTGGATGGGGTGGGAAGATGAAACATAACCATGTGTAGAGAAACACATGCAATGATATCTTTTCCCAAAGCATTCAACATCAAAATTGTACTAAAAGATCCATTAAGAAAGTAAAATATTTTCATTTTTTATCATTTCTTGATAATTTACACTCAACACCCTTCCATTTATACCTATCATTATCTTAGAAGAAATAAAGAATAATCTTAAGAAAACCAAAACAATGGAAAAGGTGTCAATCTATTTCATAAAAGAGGTATCCAACATAAAACACATCACATGTGCAAGGAGCATCTCTTCCTATTTCATCATTATAACTTATCATACCTTATTATTAAATCAAACATTAATCTATTATTATATATATTGCACTTATGAGTTCAAACATGTGCCAAAGTACAAAAGAAACAACAACAATTTGGAATTCTTCCTATGAGAACTTTTAGAATAGAGAGTTTAGAAGAGAAGCACATCAATAATTACTTGCTAGTCAATAGAAATATGGTACTCTTTACATTCAAGTTAAAAATCCTCAATATTGGTATTGTAAACTATAATGAATAGCTCTATTTCACCCTAAATCACCTATAATGACTATGTTCATCTAATATGTTTATAGATAACCACAAAGCATTCACTCAATGTCACCTAATCATTGACTACACCATTCATGAATATGTTCTTTGAGATAAACAATAAAGTTATTTCATTCAATGCATTCTAGTAAGTCTTTTCAATAACCCTTAACAAGAAACTCACGATAGAAAAATAAAACCAGATATACACATTTTTGTTCCATAATTTGAGAATTATCTTTATTGTTGAATTCATCTAATTGTGATTCTTTGTTTATTTTACTCTTTCATTCTATCATTATTTGATATTAATCAATGACAACCAATATGAAATAACATTTAATAGTTTCTTCATATCAAATAATGACAAAGTAAATTTCCCAAAGAATTAATAATTAATAAGTTCACATATAGAACAAAGTAAGATATATAATCACATTCTTCCTAAACTCCATATATTACTATATCAAAAGAGGTTCTGACCTATGCCCATGCTTAAATCCAAAGGAGAATCTAGAGTACAAATTTGATCATTATTTTTTTTATTAAAAAAACTATCATTAAATTTGATTATCTTCTTTTTGAAATGAAAAAAATCGTTAACATGTTCATTAATGCACAATGATTTGGCTCAAAATATTTGGTTCCCACTTTTCATAAGGAAGTTTTCTATTATGTAGTACAAGATTGAACTTAGTTTCCAATGAAAATGTTGTGTTAAATAGACTTAAATAACCATCTATACACACCTTTCATATAAAAGCACAAAAGTTTAAAGCAAAGCAATAGGTTGGCACTCAATATAACATTGCCTCGCTAAAAGTGTCGACAAGAATCTGCCTAATCTTTCGAAGGGATATTAGTGCTGGGCAACTATAGTTGGGTTTAAAATGTGGCTTGACTACATAGTTCTTCATAAATCTTGAAAATTTATCTTTCTCACACCGAATGCAATTAGTCTGTAGAATCAGCAAGTGCCACATAGTGGCTTGTATTTGTCGTAGTTATAATAGTCTACTTAAATAATAGTAATTCAATTTAATAATTATAGTTAAATTAGATATATAGTACATTATTGATAATTATAATTATAATTTGGTAATAATATTTAATATAATATAATTAATATTTTACTATTACATTAAGCTTAATAATTATAGTTTAATCAAATAGATAACACATCAAAGTTAATATTATAGTTTAATTAGATAGATAGTACATTAAAGTTAATAATTCTAATTTGGTGATAGTATTTAATATAATTTATTCAATATTTTATTAAAAATTTAAAAATGATAAGATTGTAGAAATTATCATTCTATTTTTATAAGTTATTTCAATCTCAAATTCAAAATTTATTTCATAGTTTAATAAATTTGTGTTTACAAAAATATTGCTAAAAAATTGCTCCTATAACACCCCAAATAAATGAGCCAATCAAATAGAAGTAAAATGATTTTATTGATTTGAAAAATTATATTTTTTAGATATATACATTAGAAAAATGAAACATTAAAATCTAGAATAAAAATAATCAAATTTAATTGGTTGAAATAAAGAGGATTAATCACTAGATAGATAGAAGTGATTGCAATAGTATATTGCCTACATCAAATACAATAATGATCAAGAATGAAATAGATTTTGTTTTCTCAATTAAAGAAACAAATTATTGATTAATTTATTTGATAAGCTATTTTTTTAACTCTAATTTACACACTGTCCAAGTTTGGTAGACTCTTTTCCTTAGCTAGTCCTTCCTAAGTGGAAGAGAATAAGATGATACATTTTCTATTAACGTAAACACAAACTTTCATTCAAAAAAAGGAATTTTGCAACCAAGAGGTTTACTAAAAATGTTGGATTTGACTAATTAATTTTTAATTCACACAATAGTCTAGAGATGAAGAAGCCAATACAACCGTGAAATGGCAAACAACAAATTGAATAGATTTTTAGGCAAAAGAAGTAAGTTGAGATGAGAACAACACTCTTCATAATTCCCAATACTCTTTATAATTCCCTTCTTAATCTAGAGTAGGTATCTCTCAATGAAATGAATGTGGCAACTAAATAAATGAAAGGATGTATCAAGAACTTGGAAATGTTCAAAGGCAAACTTGTTTGGTAACCTACCCTCTAGCTAGGCTCTTTTAACTTCCCCTATGACATGTAGGTTTATTTGTTCTATCTATTCCAACTACTACTATAATTTCTTATTTTGTCCATTATCCTTCTAGATTTTTTCTTAGTTACCAATTTGTGAAACAAATTTGATTCGGGCATGTGAACCAGATTTGTGGATTCATGATTTTTTTCTCCCAATTATGATTCACAGAGGATTCCTGAGCATGTATATATGTACATAATAAAAAATAAGAGAAATGTACATAATTATAAAACTAAATCATTTTATTGTATGAATCTATGATTCTAGTATGGATCTATGAACTAATATACTTGATAATTGATCTATTTCATGGTTATAAAGAAAATCAACACATCCACATTGAATTACTAATTTACAAAATGCAATCATAAAAATTCAAAGATATAGATCATTAAACTTAAATTTTGTAATATGATTTGTTCATAAAAGAGTTAAGAGTCAAGACTAAAGTTTTTGATTTCAATCATCAAATGAATTTTGAAGAAAATTCGCATTAGAGGAGCAGTGATGAGTGGCAAGTGCAATATCTACATCATTAGAGGAACCCAAACCAACTCCACTAGCTCTATAGGGGATTGTGATCATCATCCACATCAACCAAAGCAAGTCTAGCAAGATCTCGGATGATCATATCTAAATTAGGAGTTTCGGGTGATACATCCCAAATCTTTTACGTAATTTTTTGTGACAAGTGTAAATTTTTGTGAATGACACAAGGTCTTCTAGTTTTGTGTTGCCTCCTAGTTATATTTGATTGAATGGATAAAGGAGTAGGTACCTCAATTCAGTTTAGCTATAGAAGGGTCAAAAACCTAGAGAGAAATTAAAAGAATGTGAATACGAGAATCAACATAAATTCAAGTAATCAAGAGTATTAACTTTAAGTGTAAGAAATTATATTAGGTGTTAAATTTTACAAACTTACTTGGGATAGGATTTTTATGGAAAGATGTTGGAGGTACATAAAATCTTTCCCATGAAGGTACCATCATTTAATGACATCCATCTTTCTTTGGTCCACTATAGCAAGAGGGTGGAAATCATTTCCTAAGATGTTCAAACAAAAAATTATTCATTCCTCACAACCATCCCAATTTCTAGATTTTGGAACATTTTAGTTAGTGCCTAATTATACTCATTTGTAGCCTCTACATGTCTAAATGGTGGCACTATACCTAAAAGGAAAAGTACATCTGCACTATAGTACCTAGGGGATAATGCAATAAATTGAACATTAACAAATATCTATAGCACAAACATTTTCTAAGCACTACATTACCTTGGGGATAGAGCTTATGCAAGGAGGTGTGGTCATCTTGTTTCATCGATAATGAATAATTTCTTCCACCTTTTTGTAAAAGTTTTCATGAGGATCATTCTTCCTCCTCTGTATGAACTAGGATATGAGATATGAATAATAATTATAGTTAGTGATTATGTCAATTTAAACTTTAAAATATGAATATCTTTCAAATAAAATTTTTTAAAAGAATGTACAACTTACCATTTTAATATTTTCCAACATAGTGTGCATGGAATCATAATTATCCCCAAGGCATGGCTCATCACTATATGCAAAGAGAAGAATTACTATGATTGGATAAGTGAATTCTAACATATAATTCACAAGACCCCTCTAGTCCTCATCTAATATCATTCTTCTCACATTTTAGGCCCTTTTTGTATTGGAAGTCTTCCAAATACCCCATCAGGGCTAATGACTATCTATTTAAATGCTTCCTTTACCTTCAGAAGTCATCTCAAGATGATTGTTTGAGAAGAAAAGTGGGTTTCAACAACCTAAGAACATGCTAACCTCAAGTTAGTAATACATTTAAAATATGTTAATGTAAACAACAACAAAAAAAATATGTAATCCAAAAATATACAAATTAAATTCTAAATTTATGAATTTACCTTCAATAATTCCAAGTCTAAGAAATTCCTAAAAATTGCTTGTGACATGTCATGATTTGCCACAAACATTTGAATATCTTCAACCTCCTCAAATGT
The DNA here is from genome assembly GCA_028749045.1 of Cupressus sempervirens. Classification (NCBI taxonomy): domain Eukaryota; kingdom Viridiplantae; phylum Streptophyta; class Pinopsida; order Cupressales; family Cupressaceae; genus Cupressus; species Cupressus sempervirens. Next base: position 527,287,646 of record CM053790.1, read on the forward strand.
TTATTTCACCAAATCTATTTGGGTGCCAATTGATTTCATCATCAAATTGAGAGAGTGGATAATGCATGGTCTCCAAAAGATATTATCATATTTATACTCTACCAACAACCCTACAACCTTGCATACTTTCACATTGTCCATGACCACTTGGGCAACATTATCAAAACCCACTAACTCTATGGCATTAATGAGAATGCAGGAAATATATTTAGTATCTTTGATTATCCCTTCACCATCAATTTCTTTCAAGAACATTGCCCCCTTAGGTAATACATGAATGACATTGATCAAATGGATGATTTCTACAATCTTTCCATCCATCTCAAATAATAGACACACCCTTTGGAATCAAACCCAAGAATCTCTTGTTGGTTGAAGTTTGGCCTCTACATTTTTCCTCTCACCATGTATTATGGTAGTTCCCAAGTCTTAGGTGCTTTTTAACCAAGGGGTACTACTTCCTTTATTGCTTACATCATCTCCCTCCAATAAGATGATCTCACTGAATTGAATGGAGCATCATTTACAATTAAACAACATCCAACTTTATGATCAACAATGTCTCTCAATTCATTTTGGAATGCCCTATCTAGTGGACCTCTCTTGTGGGTGAGTAAAAAAATGTAGTTTTGCTCAGGAATAGGAGCTTTTATATTTTACATTATAATAATTATGTTTCCATAGTTATGACCCACCCCAAGGACATTGTATGATTCTTGTTGTGTGTCTCCATAAAGGAGATCCCTTATCAATTTTGAATTTTGGTAATCCAACCACTCCCATTGAACCTTGAATAATAAGTGTATGATTCTTGTAATCTAGAAACAAAAATGAAAGAAAACCATGCTTCAAAACTTATAGTTGAAAAGTTTAGACCATTTTATAAGTTTTGAAAAAAATGAAAAAACTCAAGAAACTTTGAAAGAACTAAAGAAAATGGTTTAAATGCATACCTTAGTCACTTCTTGCAAGGTATTTGTAGCTCCACAATCAATCTCATTCAAATCCAAGCACTTCATTTTAAACTAGCAATAATGAGAGAGCAAATGTATTTTTATCATGAACAAAAGGGTCATTTTTAAGGTTTTGAGGAAAAAAACATTAAAAAACCAAGTTGGTCCCACTTATAACCATTTTTCAAGGTTGGATTACTATGGATTTGCATAGATTCATGCCAAATCCTTAGGCTATAATGTTAATTCTTAGAGGATCTAGGAAGGGTCTATGATCCTATCTCTAGATCCATCCAGATCATTGGATCACGAATCCACATGCAGGATCACAAACCTTGCCAAGATTCTCACAAATCCTAGTACAAATCAAAATCCAATTCATACCCAAATCTGGATCCAACATGTTTCAAGCTTATCTAGTAACTAAGGATTTTTCTTTTATGGAAAATCTAGAAGTTTCTATCTTACCATAGAAAACAAATTTTAAATGTAAATGGCCTTGTTGTAAAAGAAGAAAACATCTCTATTTTGTATGAATGTTTTGAGAGTGTTAGTAGCTCTATTTTAAAAGAAACACATTAATAAATCCATGTTTTGTTTCTTTGAAATATATATTCTTGTGTATGCTTACTTTAAAATTGTAGAATTTAATATATGTTTCTCTATGTTCCATTAATCTTGTATCAGAGCAAATAAACCGAGGAAAATTATCATGTCCAAAAACCAAGGAAAATAATTTTATATGTGTTTCTCTATTGGTGAACCATTGAATTTACTATGTAAGGTTAAAGTGAAATTTTAGGACATATGTATAAATTTGTACATTAAAACTTAACATGAATTTTCTAGAGATATATTCCAACTTTAATTTAAATCTTCTTATAAAATTCCATTATCCTATTAATGTTAATCCATATTAATTCAATTATTGGAATTTGAGATTTCAAGTGATAATTTATGGAAAAATTAACCTTTGCTAACTATGTTATCCCAATGCATTTAAAGATAAGAATTGAACTGAACTCAAATGAAACATTATCACATAATATACTCCTTTCCATACAATAAAACCTCATTCCTATTATCAGTTATGGAATTTAAAACATATGAGTTATGTTCTATTTGGATCTAACCTATTTCCATTAATATGTGGTGACTAATAAAGGATGTATATGATTGTAACATGTTGTAATTAAATAATAACCCTAAAGTGCCAAAAATCTTGTATAAAAAGGCTTACGGTTAGGGATTTCATAAGGTGTGATGTGATAATTTCTTCTTGCATTAGTATTGAGCAGTAAGGGATTATATATTGTAATCATCTTTAATCATTGGATAGTAATAATTTTGGACTCATTATTTGGTGGATGTAGCCCAGAGATTTGGTGAACCACATTAAATCGTGGTTTCTTTAATTCTCTTCTATGCAATTTATTATTTTTGATATTGGTTATATTTGCATTTAATTTTTATGTTTATCTTTGGTTAATCCTAACAAGTGATATCAGAGAAAGGTTGTCTTTTCATTCATCCTTTGCACGGAAGTCTCATGGTTAAGTGGGAGCAATGGTAGATGAGGGTAGAACTTTTAGTTATGGAAGATGCATATGGAGGACTATCTTTATCAAAAATATTTATGCAAAGCCATTGGAAGGAAAAAACAAGAAACATAGAACTATGACATAAGAGGAATGAGAAATTTTTGATAGAAAGGAACTTCAAAGCATTCGATTATGCCTAGGACCATCAGTGAAATTTAACATTACAAAAGTGAAGATAATGGAAGAGTTGATGCAAACCTTAGTCAAATTGTATGAAAAGACGTTTGATTCAAATAAGGTATTTCTCATGAATTGTTTATTTAATATGAAGATGACAAAAGGTATATTTTCTATAGATCATTTAAATGAGTTAAAAATATTAATAGTTAGTTATCTTCTATGAATGTCAATTTTCATGAAGAAATTAGGGCTCCCTTGATTTTGTGTTCTTTGCTGAAACATTGGAATGGCTTGGTAATGGATGTGAGTAATTTTGTTTCTAGATCTAATACCCTAAAATTTGATGATGTGATTGGTGTTATTCTAAGTGAGGAAACTCATAGGAAAACTTTAGGTGGATCTACATCTAGAAGTGTTTTGAATGCACAAAGCAAGGGCAAAATGACTGAGAGAGGAAGTAATTCTAGAAATCATGGGAAATCAAGAGGAAAGCAAAAGGGAAAGTGGTCTTGATCTAGAGGACCAAGAGATTGAGCTGGTACTATGAGAAGCTAGGGTATAAGAAGAAAGATTGTTCGACTCGAAAGATCAATGATGGAGATAAACCAAAAGGGAAAAAGGAGGCAAATGTGGTAAGTAAAAAATCTAAAGAGGATGCTTTTCTTCTTTCTTTAGAAAGTTTTGATGATTCCTTCAATTTGTCAAATTTTTGCATCTAAAAAATCTCTGACCTCTCAACCTTTGCTTCATGACCAGGCATCCCTAGATATAGGGAATTAGAACTCTTTTTCCTGCTTATTATCCCTCTCAAAAATTAGGATTTTTGATGGATTAGGTAGGATGCAATGTATCTACCCCATATTTTGTCTTCTCTAAAAAATTCTCCTGGAATCCATTTGAATTTGCCTCCAAAATGGTTTACATAAGATTCTGTGCCTCTAGCTCATCAATCTTATCTTCCTCCTAATTCACAAGCTCCAAGAAAACAAACTTGTTAGCTTTCATTTGGAAAATCTTCAATTTTATTCATAATGTAGTAGCTCAACATTATCAATTTACTGATGCTTGGCACATACTTTGTTACTCAACATCTATTGTAAAATCACTCAGCATCAATTGGATTTTACTTGTGCTCGACACATATTGAAAATCACTTGGCATCTACTAACTTGCTCGACATCTATTAGTTTGCTTGACATCCACTAGAAATTACTTTCACTTGGCTCCAAATGACTTTTCTCTTGGCTTTCACTAACTTTACTCAATACCTTCTATCAACTTGGTCAAGCTTAGCAAATGAACTTTGTTCAACTTTTTTCATCTACACTTTCTAAGTGTAGGAAAACATTTTGTAATCCCAAGTAGATCATCAATGCATTATAGTATCATTGTCTTAACTAATTCTTGCACTTTAATACATAATCATAACTCAACCTTTCCTCTAGGTATTTTTGTTACATCTTGTTGATCAAATCCTCTTCATCAATCAACTAAGTGATAGTGCTCAAAACATATAAGCAATTGTCTTACCAACATATAGCAAGTTTGACATCAGTGACAAAACAATGATTGAAAACACTTCTTACAACAACTTTCTAACTCAAATGATCTTTTCAATCATATATCAATAATTCCTTCTACTTTACTCATTTTTGAGAGAAATGAATGTACAAGAACAATTGTTGTAGTTGAGTAGGGATAACAAACAATTGTTGTAGATTTAGATACAGTGCTATGGCACATGAGTGAGAAAGGTACAAAATTACATCATTTAAAGAAATTTTTACTAGGTCTAAAATCTATCAATATGAATTTCTATGAAAGTTATGTGTATGAAAAGCAAAAGAGAGAGAGAGTTTTGTGAAGAGTGGGAAGGCAAAGAAAAATGAGAAATTAGAGCTTTTTCATATAGATGTAAGGGGACTAGCTTAGGTATCTTCCCTTGGTGACTCTCATTATTATGTTACATTTATTAATGATGCAACTATAAAAGCATGGGTTTATTTCCTTAGACATAAATATGATTAATCTCAAACTTTTATGAAATGCCTAGGTGTGTACACTAAGTTGGTGTACAAAAAAGTGGACACCCCACCAAAAAAGCCAAAAAAATCTCAATAATCCAATCAGGTTATTCAAAAATTTAAATGCGGCATAGGTTTGGTATCCAAGCCTAAACATAATAATTAAAAAATAACTTGAATGGGTTTTTTAAAACCTAATCAATTTTTTTAAATTTATATTACTAAAAACTCAACTGGGTTTCTTAAAACTTGACTATAAATAATATTTGTTGCTGACGTTTGAGGACATTTATATACCATCAAATGACACCAGTAGTGAGGGGCTAAAACCTAATTGTGTTTGTAAAGAAATTAGTTTTTTTTTACATTTTTATCCATGGTGCCCCACAAACAAATTATGTGCTCATTATCTTTGTTGTTTATGTATTTTTACATCATAATTTGTAATGCATTTTTGTAATTTGTAAGATTTGTAACTTGTTTTCATAATTTGTAATTTAAAATTATTATTTTTTAATATTAGATGCATCAATGAATCCAAGAAAATGAGGTAGAGCCAAAAGACCACCTCTAGTACAAACGCCACAATCAAACCCTCCACCCGCAGTAACACAACTGCAAAACACTCTACCCATTGTGACACAAATACAAAACCCTCCGCCCTTTGCAACATGGGCACCAAACCATCCACTCAATGTTCTCATTCAACAACCACACATACCACCATATCATTTAAATATTTTGCAAGATGACCTCATAAACCACCTTGCACAAAATAACACTTGCATTACGCAAATGGTCAACAAGTTGCGGTCATCTACACTTTTTCACCACTCAACACTAGCTAATACACTTGAAAAAATAACCCAAAATTGAATAAGGTGACTAGGGGGGTTATGAAATGGGATTCATAGAGGGATAGGTGTCATTCATTATATGTTGATGGATTATCATATAACAAAGTGAAATATAAGGACATAAAGAAAGATAGTATATGTGCTCTTTTCACTGATCCTATATCTTGAAACTCGTTATTATGCACAATCAAAACTTTTTCTATTCATTGATGCACTCATGCTAGGATGAGATGATGTTTTTTGGATAGGTGGTATATAGTATTTGAACTACCACCATGTAATAATTATGAGGTGCTTCTATGAGAAAGCTATATGTGAGTTCATCCTTGATGAAAAGCAAAATTACTTTGACATCTATGAGTTCAAAGGTAAATGGAGAATCATTTTAGCTATTATTTCATTATTTTGAATAACTTTTTCCTTGATAAGAATATTTTGATGCCATTTAATCTATTTTCTTTATTTACTCAAAATGTGCTTCCTTATAAGTGCTGGAATATTCAAATATGGAAAGAGTACTTATGAGAGGGGGGGGGTGAATCAGAAGTACTAAAATTTGTCCTATAAAACTTTTATGTGGAAATAAATTGCATGCATGTAAATACATTAAGTAAACATGAAACTAACACATGCATCAATAACACATAACACCTGAAATTGGTAACCCAGAAACCCTCCAGGAATAAGAAGGTAAAACTGGGGTGGGGATGATACCCACAAAAATTACTACAGCAATATTGTTTAACCACTTCTGATGGTTTGCCCTATTAAAGGCTTTACATTGTGTCAGTAGTGACCTGGTTAGAGGATTTACAAACACTTAACATGAAGTGTCACCCTGTTAAAGGATTTAATCACCTATTTCTAGGATCAATGAAATAGCTGTTAAGCTAACCTATCACCATAGGATTTCCATGCTAATACAATGGCTAGAAAGTATTAGGTAAAATGAACCTGATAGTTTACAATCCTTGATTACTGAATGCAGGCTCTATTCTACTTCGTCTGATCTTGATCCTTTGTGATCTGATATCTTTTTCTTCTGAAAATAGTATATCAACCACTCTATATCTTCTCCTCTATATCATCATCTTCATCATCTCCTTCTCTATCATGTTTTCTCTATGAGATATCGTCTTCCTTATAAAGACATTCGAGGATTTAGGGTTAGGTCTAGATCTACGATCCATATTCAATCTTCATTTCCGCTTAATACTTATCTTTTTCTGATTGGTTGCATGCCTTTATCATTTTTCTTATTGGTTGTATGCAAATTACATAGGAAATATAAAAGATTCGATCTGATCATTAAATCCTTCAAGATTTCCTTATGTCGGTTGTAAAGACTATTTTCATCATAGTTTGTGCGATTCCAAACTCTTATGCTGATATCCTGGATTAGTCGGCTCCTGAAATATTTTTGTTGCTCGGCACATGCTATTCTACTGAGTTACTCAGCACTTACACAAAACTGTGTTACTCGGCATCTAAAATTTACTCGACACCTGATCTTCACTCGGCATTTACACTTTACTCAGCACCTACACTTTACTCGGCATTTACACTTTACTCGACACCTACACTTTACTCGGCACCTGAAGATTACTCGGCATCTATTGCACTTGGCACCTATTCTTGATCTTGGTTAAGTGTATTGACACTCAGTTATCAAATTTATTCTTTAAGCTAACAATCTCCCCCTTTGACATGAGTGGCAAAAACACTTAACCCATGTGACTCAGTAATTAATCCTTCATTCAAACTTTGCTTCCCAAAATTTGCTTTCTCCCCCAAAATTCCAAAATTTTCTTATCTCTGCTATCTCCCTGTCAAAATTTCAAAATTGGCTATCTCTGCTATCTCCCCCTTTTATTATACTTACTCCCCCTTTTATTATACTTATCATTTCATTCCTTTACTCAACTTCTTTCTTTAATTACTTATTCTCCCCCTTTTTTGACACTTATGTCAAGGGTCTTTACAATGAAATGCCATATTTGGCCAAAAATGTGTTATTTACTTCAAGGAGTATCTTCAAAGCTACATCCCAATTCTCTAATGCGACATCTAATGTCTTATGCTGGATGGCAATCTCTGCTGCTAGGTGTACAAGTCCATCAAATGAAGAAAGATTGGGGTCTTTCCTGAGGACTGTCTCTGCATTTATTTACTCCTTATGAAGTAATCCCAAATGAGGAGTAATTGATGATTGCATTTGTATCAATTTGGCTTTTGTAGTCGCCTCCTCTACTGCCAAAATGGCTAGCTCTCTTTGTGTGTGAAGCGATTGGACAAAATGCTTCTCACTCTGAGCTAGATCTGTACAGAGTTGCATACTAGAAGTTTTCAGATTGCTTTCCAAACTCAGTATTTTCTGGCTAGTGTCTTGTGTGAATGTTGAAAAATCACACAACTTTTTGTACAAGGAAAAGATGTGTCCTAGTACAATTTTAACTGTTGTAACTTTCTTTGCCAGTTCTTCTTGTGCTAGTGCTATATCACTGGATATTTTACTGTTTACTTTTCCTTGGAACTTCTTTTCTAACCATTCAAGTAATTTTACATTTGTTTCCTGGTCTTCATTAATCACCTAGTCAACTATATCAGAAAGTTGTTCCATGATTGGTCTTGACTCATCTGGAGATTGTAAGCAAAAAGCTTTCGTGAATATGTCCTTAATTTCATTCAATGTACGCTTATGCTTGTATTCCTTTCTTAGTGCTTCTTGTCTCCTTCTTTTGTCTAGTGCACTCTGAATTTCATTAATCTTTTCTTCTGTAAGAGTGCTAGATTCATAATATGGGATTTTAATTTCTTCATCAAGCTCAGGAACTCCATAGTGAAGTCTCCTGACTGCTTTTGATGAACTCGAGCCTAGTGTTCTGATTTTCAGCTGTAATCCATTTGTGCTCAGCTGCTGAAGAGTTTGTGTTGGAGTCCCAGATTTGGGTAATGCAACCAGTGTTTGTATTGTAGTCTCCTCCTTTTTCTGTGTCTCTTTTTCTTCAACTTGAGTATCCCCTTTTTGAATGCTAGATGGGGTTGAACTTGGTGGCTGTTCAGATTTTTCTTTTGTTTCCCTTGCTGCTGTACTTGGCATTTGGAGTATATCAGTACTTATACTTGGTGAAGGTGGTGGTGGAAGGAATATAATACCAGTAGTTTGTGTGATCAAAGGTGGAATTTGTGCTTTTACCCTTTCTTTTGCTTTGACTTCTGAATTCTTTAATTCATCAACACTGACCAATATAGGATTTGAACTTAATTTTTCTACTAAAGATGATTGGTCAAGGATTTCCAAATCCTCTGCAGTTAATGGATTGATATTTTGAACTGAAATTTTTGTAACATCCTTTATTTTTATGAAATTTGTAGGTGTGATGGTGGCATGAGGAGGACTAGGAGGAGATACCTGTATGTCTTGCATACTTTGATCTTGTGGCTCAGCTGTATCTTTCTCTTCCTCTTTCTCCTCATTGAGTGCCTCTCCTTCCTTTTCTCCTTTACTCTCCACTAGTTTCTTCTCTTTTATTTTTGATGCTCCCTTTTCTTTTATCTTGGCAATTGCTTCTACCTTATATTCCTCATTATATACATCTTCAATCTTCTTGTAAACTATTTTCCACAATCTTGTGGATTTGGTAACTACCTCTTCAATTTTATTCTATAGAATACTGAATGCTCTATACTTGGGAGTGAATCTGTTATTATGCCTTTTTATGGCATTTACTATTTGATCTCTAGTCAAATCAAGCAACAATCTTGCCAATGTTGACTCCCTTATTTCTTTTTCCATTTGTAAACAAAAATGTCATTTATCCTCTATGATTGTATACAGTTCTCTCGGCATAGAGTCATCTAATTCTAGAGGTGTGTGCTTATATTCAGCCATCATAGCATACACAGACTCCTCTAATTTATTTTGCTCTCCTTTGGTGAGCTTAGAAAAATTCAGATTCTTTAATCCTTTCAAATCATTATTTCTAATTTCTGTACATAATTTATCAACATCAATCTGGGGTATTTTTCTTACCTCTTGAGATTGACTATTGTCTTCTGACTTTGTTTCCTCCTCATCTGTTTCAGGCTGGGGAATGAACTTCCTCTTCTTTGACTTAGCAGCAGTCTTCTTTTAGTCTTTTTTCTTCCCTTTAGCCTCTTCTTTTTCTTTTTGAGTTGTGCCCCTTGTGGTTGGTCTTTTTGGTGCTAGGGTAGCTACTTTCCTCCCCTTGGATTTAGGAGCAGATGGAGTTGTGGTCTTTTTCTTGACTGGTGCTTCCTTGGCTACTTCAACCTCAGCACTTTCCTCTTTTTCTCCTTCTGACCCTTGAGTCTGATCCTAAAGTTTGTCTTCTTCTTCTTCAATGACTTCTTCTTTTTTTTCAATGTCATCTCCTTCTTCTTCTGCTATCCCTTCTTCTTCTACACCAAACTTTCTTTTGATTTGTCTTACCATTTTCTCTTTCTTCTTTATTGCTGAAGCAGTCTTCAACTCTATTATTATCTTTGATTTGACAACATCATAATTTCCAAAGATTTTTGCATTTTTGTCTACTTCTTCTGCAAGTAAGGCTATTATTGCTACAGAGGCTTGATCAACATCAAGTTCATATCCTAGTGGCTTAAGCCATCTTATTCTAGGTATAACTGCTTGCACATAAGTATAATCTATATCTACAAGAAAGAAAATATCTTTTTCATATTTCTCAGTCATTGAAACTGGAATTCTCATTCTTTGTTTCATGGACTTTTTGAAGTCCTCAAAATAACTAGTCATTTGGGCATCAAAATTTTCACCCATCTATTCAATGTATCCATTAATTTTTTCAACAATTGTTTTGTCTGGATTCCATTTAACTTTCCCTATAGAAGGAAATTCTTTCATCGGATAGAAAAACATACATATCAAAACTGATCCAAATTTACATTGAGCTCCTTTGCTCTTCCTTATAGCTCCCAAATTTTCATTAATCTGTTGAAACATGAGCTCTGCCAGATCATAAGTGTGATCCCTTTTTATTATCTTGTCTCCAACATCAACTGCTATACAAGGTACACTATTTAATCTACTTGATTGATAGAATTTGTGTAAAATAATTCTTACAGCAAAGTCTAGTAGAGGATCAGTGACTGTGTCGATAGTCATCCCTCTATTGTTCCATTTTGCACCTATATTTCTCTCAATTACTTCCCTTTTGTCACTTCGCAAGGTCTTTGGCCAATCTAGGGTTGGAATACCAGTAACCCTATGAACAATTTTCTTGGTGAATTTTACTGGCCCTGACTCTAACCAAAAAGCTCCGTTATGTATTCGGCTCAAAACTATCTGTACCCATTCTGTTTTGAAGACAGTCGAAAATGCTAGGGTTTTGGTTAATCCTTTTCTTTCTACAATGGAAAACTCATTTTTCAGTACTTTTTTTTCACATAATTTATCATATGCATTATGAATTTATAAGTCTCCTATGGCACCAATTTTACAATTGTAGCATCTGCGAACATGTTCTACCATAACAACTTTATCCGAAATAACTGATAATGCACCTGCAAGATCAGTCTTGTATGCTACTTCAGGTATGGGCTTAAATTCAGTTTGTTTTACTTCGTTGCTGACCAACTGAACTTCATGGCTTTCTAAACCCTTGGTGGTTCCTGACCCGAATGCCATTGTTTTCCAAACTAGGGTTTTATAATTCAAACAAGTTTGTGAGACCTACATAGCTCGGTACTTAAGAGAAATACCTTGAATCGACGAGATCATTGTTGGAATCTTTCACGAATTGCTTCTAAACTTTTCTTGATCTTCTCCGCTCCTTTTTCGGCTTTACTTCTTGATCGCGATGTGAAAAATTGATTGAAATCGCAATAATATACCCTGATTTCATCGCATTAAATGCTCAACTGCCAACTCGACTTCTAAAGAAATTTCAACCTAACTCGGCGTCTACTAAATTTCCTTTCTACTCAGCTTCCATTGGAGTTTTTTTAACTCGGCATCGGTTATCAGCTTGGTCGCTGTTGGGAGCTCGGCATCTGTTTTGAGTTTTGACTCGATATCCAAAGGTAGCTCGGCATCAACATTTAGTTTTTGTCTTCACATCTTGTTTCATGTAGATTTATACTTTGAATTGCTTCTTTGTCTTGGGACTGATGTCTGATATAACTTTGTATATTAGTCCCATACACTTCTCATGCATAGTTTGATGAAGTGTGATCACTTGACCCATTGGGTGAAGTGATCCCTTCACTTGATGTATTGCACTCATCTCTCTTTTTCCAAGTCTTGTTCATTTGCCCCCTTATCTTTTCAATATCAATCTTTTCTTTGCCTTTATTCTCTTCAGACTTGGGTGCCTTTGATCTTGTAGGACAGTTTTTGCTGATATGACCAATTTTTAGACAACTGAAACATGTGGTTTGGTTCAACCATCTTTTGTAGTTCCCTCTGAAATGTGTTCTTATGTAGTTTTGTGGTGTATGTCCATATTCTTGACAATAATGACAACTGTACCTGGTATTGTAATCCCAATGATGATGACTTTCTTTTCCTTCTATTTTTGCTGGTTGATTTGATGTCCACATAGGTTTTGATCTGCATTCAAATGCCCTATGTCCATACTTATTGCAATTATAACAATGTCCATCAAATCTCTGAGTCCTTGTGAAATTGGATCTGCAATCTTGTGTCATATGTCCTTGCATGTTGCACTTGTGACAGAAACTCTTACTCTTGGGTGTGTTTGGTTGATTGAATCTTCTACTCCTGCACACATTAGTAGTATGTCCCTTCTTATTACAATAATGACAAGTGGTTTTAGTATTCTTACCTTTGTCACTTCTTTGTTCAGCACTTTTTGATGATTCTCCAACTTCAGTCCTATTGTAACCAAGTCCTGATGTATCATGGGCAGATCTTGGAGTTTTCAGCAACTGTTCAAAATACTTGATGACTTCACTTGACTTGTTGAGATTTTCTGCTACCTCTTTTTCTCTGTTCAATTCATTCTGCATCTTCAGAGTAGAGATCTCAATGTCCTTCACATTGAGTTCATGATGAAGGTTCATCATTTGAGCAAGTGTATCCATCTGCATGTTTGAGATCCTTGTCAGTTCAGTACATTTTTCTTCAAGTCTGTTTGCAAGATTCCTTTTTTCATTTTCCATCATGTCCTTATCATCAAGTGCTCTTTTCTTTTGTTCTGTAATTTCACATATCATTATGGCCTGTGATTCATGTTCCATCTTGAGAGATCTAATATCTTCTACTTGAATTTTTTTTTTCTCCATCAGTTCTGCTATTGCTGCATCAAACTCTTTGGTATCTCCGTTGGAAAATATGTTGGTGGTATCAATTTCCTTGTAGTGTATATCATTCTCAGCTATGGAAAGATCTTTCCTTTTTTTTAATGAGTTTCTCAAATTGATTCTAAATTCCTCCAAGCTATGCAGAGCAAGTTGCACATCTATCACCTGATTTTCAATGATCTTTCCAAGTTTGAAAGCTTCCATTTCTAGATCTTTTCCTCCAAGCTATTAAACTTTTCCTTATGAGAACCTAGTAATGCTCTAATACCAATTGTTGGAATATTCAAATATGGAAAGAGTACTTATGAGAGGGGGGGGGGGTGAATCAAAAGTACTAAAATTTGTCCTATAAAACTTTTATGTGGAAATAAATTGCATGCATGTAAATACATTAAGTAAACATGAAACTAACACATGCATCAATAACACATAACACCTAAAATTGGTAACCCAGAAACCCTCCAGGAATAAGAAGGTAAAACTGGGGTGGGGATGATACCCACAAAAATTACTACAGCAATATTGTTTAACCACTTCTGATGGTTTTCCCTGTTAAAGGCTTGCCCTATTAAAGACTTTACATTGTGTCAGTAGTGACCTGGTTAGAGGATTTACAAACACTTAAGATGAAGTGTCACCCTGTTAAAGGATTTAATCACCTATCTCTAGGATCAATGAAATAGTTGTTAAGCTAACCTATCACCATAGGATTTCCATGCTAATACAATGGCTAGAAAGTATTAGGTAAAATGAACTTGATAGTTTACAATCCTTGATTGTTGAATGCAGGCTCTGTTCTGCTTCGTCTGATCTTGATCCTTTGTGATCTGATATCTTTCGCTTCTGAAAATAGTATATCAACCACTCTATATCTTCTCCTCTATATCATCATCTTCATCGTCTCATTCTCTATCATGTCTTCTCTATGAGATATCGTCTTCCTTATAAAGACATTCAAGGATTTAGGGTTAGGTCTGGATCTACGATCCATATTCAATCTTCATTTCTGCTTAATACTTATCTTTTTCTGATTGGTTGCATGACTTTATCATTTTTCTTATTGGTTGTATGCAAATTACATAGGAAATATAAAAGATTCGATCTGATCATTAAATCCTTCAAGATTTCCTTATGTCGGCTGTAAAGACTGTTTTCATCATAGTCTGTACAATTCCAAACTCTTATGCTGATATCCTGGATTAGTCGGCTCCTGAAATATTTTTGTTTCTCGGCACATGCTGTTCTACTGAGTTACTCGGCACTTACAAAAAATTGTGTTACTCGACATCTAAACTTTACTCGTCACCTGATCTTCACTCGGCATTTACACTTTACTTGGCACCTACACTTTACTTGGCACCTACACTTTACTTGGCATTTACACTTTACTCAGCACCTACACTTTACTCGGCACCTGAAGATTACTCGACATCTATTGCACTCGGAACCTATTCTTGATCTTGGTTAAGTGTATTGACACTCAGTTGTCAAATTTATTCTTTAAGCTAACAATAAGAAGAAACCCTCTTTCCCCATTCTAAAAGAGGGACTCATTCTACTTGTCTTGGAATACACTAAAGAAATCTAAATAAAAAAGATTCCTCTAGGTCCAAAGTTTGAGATTGAGTATAAGAAATATATAGGGTTCATTATGACACTTCTAGTTTTGATCACAATGATGTTGATTTTAATCAGGATGAAGTGTATCATATATTTAAAAACAAAAAAAGGCTTTCATGCATCTAATTATCTCCATCAATTTTGCATCTTAGTGGAAGATAATTAATTCCTTGGATGAGGAGGGTCCATATTACACGTCCTTGAAAAATCTTGAGCACTATTATTTTTAACCCAATCAAGGAAAGAGCAAAGTGAGTTAATATGAAATATCATCCAAATCATCTAATTTCTCATTCTAAGGATTTTGATTTTGCTATTTGGAATAAATATATTCTGCCCTCCACCCAATTGGCTTAAACATCACACACTAATGACTAATTCCTAAGATAAAAGTGTTAAATAGTTAAAGCTTACTTTTTTTTCCAAGTTTTATTTTGATCCTTAGAGTGTGATGTTTAAGGATGGCTCCCTCCATCCAAGTAATCCCTAATGAGGAGGTAACTGTTGAAAAAGATAAAGAGATTAATGTTGATTTTCCCATGGACATGGAGTGTTGAGAAGAGATTATTTTGAAGTGAAGAACTTGCAATGGAATAGTCATTATTTTGTTAATAATGTGTTAGGATTAAACCATAGGTAGAAATAACAATTACATGCAAATACAAACAATATCAAGAAATAATAGACCATAGAGAAAAGAACACAAGACACCAAGATTTAACATGGTTCACCCAATCCCTTGGCTATGTCCACCAAACAACAAATCCAATATTATTACGATTGAATGTGTCATGCCCAAAATGTAAGGGCAAAAACATGCACAATTTTTTTTTTTAATAAATAAGAACTATGATTCAATAAGATAATATGGTCGTAAAAGATTTAATATGATTAACTATAATGGAACTAATTGTTCAAGTAGTTTTCAATTCAGATACCCATAGGTACTTTGAAACTAGATGCAAGTTCACCATTGATATAAAAGGTTACAACATAGTTTGAACATTTCATAAGAAGGGTTATATTGGGTCAACTGAAAGTTTCTTAATAAATCAATTAATTAAATTAAACAACTAATTCCATTTAACTAAAGTCCTAATCCATCAATTTGTTTTAATAATACCTTAAGATATTACCTCCTGAGGATGACAGTAGATTAACACAACAACTTATTAGATACATCAAAATGACCTACTAACTAAAATGGCATCTATCTCTTAATTACATAACCTTGTTTAGCATCAATTTAATTAAGAGCAATATATATCACTAACCTTATAATGAACTAATTTACTAATCCCTTTCTGATAACTTAATAACTTGATCGACATTATGATTTTAATCATTTAACATTAAGAGAATTTGAAACTCTAGGAGATCAATTAAATTTAACTATTCAACCATGCTAACTACGTTTATCACTTTAATAAAAAATCTAACTAGCCTTTAATATACATACCATAGAGATAAACATTATTATCAATTATACTATCTACATTTTAATTTCAAATTATCTCCAATGTTCTCATAACAATCTAATTAATTAATCTATCGATTACAAATAAAATTGAAGACTAGAATTATTTCAATTAAATCTATAAGTGAAACTAAACTTTATTTAAAACTATTATACATCTAAATCCACATTAATAATGCCAATGTAAAGTTCAATCTAACTAATCTCACAATCTATAATGTAATACACTAATACTATAATAAATCTAAAACTAACTTAATCAAAACTAAAAGAAAATAAACTAAACTATATTAATATAAACTAACTATCGCATAAACTAAAACTAATCTAAACTTTATTAACATTGACTAACTAATATTAATTCATGATTAAAATGTACATATTAAAATTCTACCCATTTTTAAAACTAAAATTTAAATGAAAAAACAAACTAAACTAGAATAAGGGTAACTAACATTCTAACTTAAACAACTTAAAACTTCTAACTACTACCTAACATATAAATTTAATTATATTCCTAAACCTAATATCAACCTATCACTAAAACTAACTACCATCCAATCAAAACACCTAATACTAACCTAGGACATCTACTTGCCAAGTGGCCTAGCCACCCCATGTACCCCCATGAGGCATCACATTGCCCAAGGACTGTTTGGCATAGAAATTTCCTTCCCTTGCATGCAGTGGGTGCTTGAAGAAAACCAAGCGCATTAAGAAGGCTAAGGGGGGGGAGTACCAAGGAAAAAGCCTAAGTCTTCCCTTGATTGGACCAGGCTTGTACCATGTGTACAGAGGCAGTTGGGGAGAATGATTACTCCTTACTAAGCATGAGATGCCTCCCAATGTGAGTGATAGGTGGAAGGGATTAAAAGGTTAAGTTAATATGAGTATTCTTGTTGAATTTTAAACATTTTAACCCCACTTGGCCACTTGGCCACACTCTACCCAAAGCTCTCTTGGGTGGATCCCAAGGCCTGAGCATTGACCAAGCCTGCCCTTGTAGGTTTGTCCCCTCACACATAAAGCAAAAGAGGCTCCCAAAACATGTGCTACAAAAATGTAAGAAGGAAAGTGTTTAAAAATCCAACCTATCTACCAAGCCTTAATGTCCCTCTCAACTCCTCCATCATTAGTCAAATCACGTAGTTAGATTTGGAGTGGTGGAAAAAAACATGGAGAGGGTATAGCCCGATTTGGTTAAATCGATACTCAACATTATTTGTTTATTTAATCATTTATTACAAAGCATATACTTCTTTTTTTTCTTTTATATAGAGAATCTTTGAGAGAATATTCTCTATTTCAAGGGGGAATTTATTTTCCCCTCATACAAAATCCAGAGAGCTTTTTGGCTCCTGGGAGTGTACATTTTTGTCAACCATTTTTTTTTCTAAGTGTTGATTTGCAACTGATTTTACAACAAGGGTAGTATATTTTCTTCCAAATTTTGGTCTTACCAATTACTAGTCCAACAAGGAGTGTGATTAATTGTTTTATCACAATGAGAGATTTATTGCATCACCCGATACATATGAATTTAATTGAAATTTCAACATAACCAATTTCTTCCATAACATAATTAAAACTTGGAAATTGCATAATTGAGAAACATTATCATTCATTCTATCCTTCATTGCACATATCTATGAACTGAATTAACATAACATACAATACAAGAAAGCTACTTGATCTTTTCTCTTTTATTAATTAACTTGGTTCAAGGCTCCATCGAGAACGAACAAGTAAGAAAACCCGATGTCTTTTCCAAATACATCAAAATTTAAAATAAATTTTTACATAAGGATACAGTTCAAATGAAATCTCTTCTAGGGCTTTCATAAGAGATCTTTCCAATACCTTCAATACCTCAAGGAAAATAAGGAGAAGATGAGAGTTGACCCTAGGTAAAACATCACAACATCAAGAACATTTCAAGCATACACCCCAATCTGGTTTTACACAATAGGTCCAAGCATAGAACCTAACTGGGGGGGGGGGGGGGGGGGTGATTTTCCCAATGGAAAATGCCAATCACCGTACCATAACATAGCACTTTCGAGGCTAAAACTTCAAGACCTTATGTTCTTCTACAAGGCCCTTTCGAGGCTATTACCACAAGGATTTTCATTCTTTTCTATATCAAGAATTCACAATATCAAACAAGGTATGTGATGATTAGTAGGGGCCCATACACCCTACCCTCTTTCCCTCCTCTCACCATGAGAGGAGACTCTACACCATTGAGGTCCAACTAAGGCCCTTCCCCTGTACATGGCCACTTCTTCCCTATCCAAGGGTGAGTAATGCCAAAACAATCCCCATGAAATCCCCTCAAAACAAAATATCAAGACAAGCATAAGAACAACATCAAGAACAAGCTAAAATCCCTCCAAATCAATCCCAACACACAAGCAAGAAAAACAAAGAGACAACACAATGCCTTATGCATGATTCAAGCATGAATAACATTAAGAACAAATTCAAAAGAGTGAAGAACTCCTACCTTCACAAAAAGTTATGGTAAAATGGTAAGTTGAGAAGAGCTTATCTTTCCTTTCCTTCAATCTTCAACTTCTCTCTGAAAACTAGAGATTGGGTAACAACCTCAAAACTACTCCAAAATACCTCTAAGTATGATCCTTCACTCAACTAGACTTCAAGTAACCTCAAGATGAAGTTTGAGTCACCAACTCAAGTAGGAGACAATCAATTTTCGCAATCAACCAAAAATATTGTTTTTGTGTGACCCTAAAAGTCAACCAAAGAAGCTAAGGGGGTGGAAAGTACTCCCCACCCATACCCTTACCCCTTGGGCACTTAAATTTAATGTTTTTAAGCCTTAAAGACTTAATAGGAAACAAAAAAAGGCTAGGGGGATAGTAAGACCAATTAACAACCATCAAAGAAAGATAATGCAAAGATAGCACAAATTAATAAGGGGTTTAGTTTCATCTTTCCATTAGGTTTCTCGGCTAAATATCTTGCACACACATTGCACACATTAGTAGGTTCAAGAAATCAAATAAATTATGTAATTTACGTATCAAAAAAATCATATAAATTAAAACATCCATTTTTTTAATAATCAATTGTTTATCTAATTCTAGCCATATTTTTTACTATTAAAATTGCATAATCAAAGTGTTAGTTTTGCATTCATTTATTTCATCATCATACATGTTCATAAAGCAATAAATGACAAAAAAAAAATCTAAAATTAAGGCATCACACATTATAAATAGCATAATAATGTTCAGTGCATCAAATAATTTTTGACATATCGAGTCATGAGTATCAAAATAATAATGTATCATTGATGCTAGGATGGGTCAGGGTGAGGCCTCACACAATGATTACAATTTGTAATCCCTTACAACTCAATACTGCCACAAGAACCAATTTTCACATCACCCAAAATGAAATAATCCCTAACCCTAAGCCCTTTCATACAAGTAGTTTTTCCACTTTAGGATTATAATTTATGAAGTATGTACAATAATTTCTTGATCAGTCACCACAAACAAACATCATGTCAAACCTACTACTTGATGGTGAGGCAATTGCTTTTTTATTTGAAATCTATCATTTAGTTGATTGATAAAGAGGATTTTAAAGGAGGAGATAACAAGAGAACCAAAGAAAGGTTGAGTTATTTGGTGTATAAAAAAGAGCACTAAAAACAAGTAAGACATTGATACTATATTGTATTGTCTATCTACTTACAGTCTAAAATGAAAGACTACTCAAGTTAAGACTGAAAGAAAATTAAGTATGAAAAAAGCCTTGCTGAGGAGTTAGTGTAAGCCAAGTAGAAATTAGTAGAAGTTGAGTTAAAATCAATAAGAGTCAAGCAAAAAAGAGAAATAGTGCAAGCCAAGTGAATGTTAGTCTATGCTGAGTAAAGTTTAGTTGGTGTCGAGCATCAATACACTTTAGTGTTTTCCAAGTGAACTAGTGTTGGTTGAGTGAAAAAATAGTATAGATGTTGAGTGACAACATATTGATGTCGAGTGATAGTAAATGTGTTAAATTGAAGATTTGAAAAATTTGGCCCAACTATTTTGATTTCTTGAATTATGTGAAGCATGTGGAAAATAACTATGATGAGTTGGTGGCATAGAATTCAAGGTAAACCATTTTGAGGTGAATTCAAAGAGGGTTCTAGAGGAAGTTTCTTAAAAGGGCTCAAATGAAAAATTGGAAAGATTCATTGAATCTCGTCTAACCCTAAAATGGATGATTATAATTGAGAAAGAAAAAGACCTAATTTCTCTTTACAAGAGGATGTAAGGCCAAAAACAAAGAGATTTATGTGCAAGAACCTAAGGAAGACGAGTCTAGGGTATTGCTTCATGTAGTGGAAAAATAAAGGAGACTACAGTTGGCATGCTGAGAAAGACAACTTAAGGAGATGAATGCTTGAAGGGTTCACAAGCTATCAGAGCTAAAGACTATGAATGCCAAGAAAAATATAGAACTAAAAAAGAAATCTATAATCTACAAGTGAGTTGTAAGTTTTTATCAAATCACCCTATTGTTACTTTCTAAAAACTATATCAATTTGGATAAATCCTTTTGATTAAGGTTGACCTGATAGTCATTTGTAAATATTTTAACCAAGTGACATTCTAATGGAATGTTCTAAAGTCCTCTAACAAGGCTCACTCCTAATATGGTGATTTAAATCCTTTATCTAGGTCACATTTAATAGTGTTTATTGTAACTTTTAATAGGGCTGACCTTTCATAGGGCATCACTTCAAAAGAGTGAAAATCGGTAGCATGGTACTAGTGGTTTTTCTCAATTTGGTTTCCACGTAAAATCCTTGTATCAAATTGTGTGAATGTTCTTATGGTATATCTTGTTTACATTTTTGCAAAGTTATTTTGACCTAGGACAACAACCTACTAAGTTTAAGTATTGTATGATCTAATGGATGCATGCATGTTAAAGTTTTATGGATATGGGTCTACTAAGAATTGAGAAGTTTTATTTGTACATATGGACCTTGGATAATTAATTCAACACCCCCCGGCCCACCCTCCAATCTCATTTATTCTAAAGAATTCCAACAATTGGTATCAAAGCACTGGTGCTTTGAGGATTAGTTTGAAGGTAATAAGAGAAAAATATCAAGATGTCTTTAAGAGAGGTACCCAAGCTTAATAAGGATAACTTCCCTACATGGAAAATTCTAATGAAGCTACATCTAGGAGGTCTTGGAGACTATGCACAATCTATCATTTATGTTGAACATGTTGACCCTACAAGAGCCCCTACTATTGATGATTTAAAAAAGAAGAAATAACATAACCAAGCAATGTTGGATATTGCCTCTTCCCTAAGCTACTTGGAGTTTGATGACATAAAAAGATGTGACAATGCAAAGAAGATGTGGGATGCTATAAAAATAATTATGGAGGAGATACAAATGTTTTGAGAGAAAAATATGAAAGCCTCAGAGGTAAGTTTGATGACATGAAAATGCAAGAAGGTGAGAATATTGTTCAATATTGCACTAAAGTAAAAGATGTTGTGAATGCTATAAGGGGAGCTAATGGTATCATTGATGATGGTACTGTAATTAGCAAAATACTCAGGAACACTACCACCTATCTATGTTATTAGATTTTCTGCTATATAAGATCCAAGATGTATACCTAGTAGTAATTTGACCCTTGGAGGATTGATGGGTTGACTCATTGCTTTTGAACTCTCTAATTTTGATAATTACAAAACTAAAAATGTTCAATTTGATATTAAAACTAAATTGTCATTGAAGGAATCTAAAGAGAAGAAGAAAAAGGCAAAATATGTTTCCAGTGATAGTGATGCACATGAGAAAGATGTTGGACAACTTGAAGTATTGTAGGCAAGGAGATTTTATAGAGGAAAAGGAAAATACAAAGGTAAGATACCTATTGTGTGCTTTAATTATAATGAGGTTGGTCATATTGTTGCTCAATGTTTAGAGAAGAAGAACAATAGAAGTGGTGACAAGTACAAATGTTAAAGATACGAAGACAACAAAGATTATAAAGACAAATGAAAGAAGTCTTGCTACATAGTCAAGGAGAAAAAAAAGATGGTTATGATGATCATGATGATGAGGTGGTGTATGTTGTAATGAAGGATGATTCTGATGAGGATGAGGCTACTACACTAGTATCTTATGTAAACAAGAGTTATAGATGGATCATTGAAAATGGATACTCACATCACATGACTAGAGATAAAAGTAAGTTCGTTACCCTTGATTATTACAATTGAAATAGTGTAATATTTGGTAATGATGCAGCCTGTCTGATAAAAGGTAAAAGATCATTTGTGAAAATGATTATTATATAAAAGGACTTAACTATAACTTGTTGAGTGTGTAACAATTGAATAGTTTAGGTTTCAAAGTTGAGTTTTAGAGAAAGAAATAAAAGATCTATGAAATTGATGGGAAACTAATTGGTAAAGGTGATCAGACTAGAGGTAATCTTGACATGAATGATGCTACTTGTCTTATTGTAGAATTTGATAATGTGTAGCTATGACACAAGAGGTTATGTCATGTTAACTTTGATAACTTATTCAGTATGAGTAACATGAAATGAGTGAGAGGTTTTCCTAAACTGAAGAAACCTAACAATATGATTTGTAAACAATGTTAGTTAGACAAGGTGACAAAATCTAATTTTAAAAGTAAGAATCACATCTCTAAGGAAATTTTAGAATTAGTTCATACTAATTTGTGTGGACCAATTGATGTGCAAAGATAAAAGGTGACAAGTACATTATCCTATTTATTGATGATTATTCTAGGATGATGAAAATTATGTTTCTAAAACAAAAATATGATTCTTTCCAAATGTTTACGTGCTACTTGGCTAGAGTTTAAAAAGAGACAAGAAAAAGCTTGAAATGTCTTTGATCTGACAAAGGTGGGGAATTTACATCAACTGAGTTTGAAATAATCTATAATGATAGAGGAATCAAGAGATAGACTTTTTCACCTAGGACCCCTCTAAAAACTAAAATTTTTGAAAGGAGGAATAGATCTATAATGGACAATGCTAGAATAATAATGATGGAGAAGAATGTTGCTTTTAAATAATAGAGAGAAGTTGTAAGTACAACTTTCTATACAATGAACCAAGTACATGTCAAAAAAGTGATTCATTCAACACCTTTTGAACTATGGTATGGACACTCAGCCGATTTTAAATTCTTAAAGATAATAGGAGGGGAAAATTTCATGCTAAAAGTGAAGAAGGCATATTTCTTGGCTATTCTACAAGAATTAAAGCTTATAAGTGTTTAAATACTAACACTAAAAAAGTTGTGGAAAGTGCAAATCTGAAGTTTCATGAATATACAGAGGTACATGAAGCTGAACCTATGATGAAACCTAAAGAATACAAGTCTTTTGTATACTTTTATGAAGGCATGCATGTTGATGAAGTTGTTATGAACCATGTTGTAAATCAATAAGAAGTATTAGTGACTACCAAGTTACATACAATGAATGTCAAGTTGCATCTAGGAACTAAGTTACAATTAGGAGCTAAGTTGCAGATAGGAGTTGAGGTACATTTTGATTCTAAGATGAGCGTACATGAAAGAGTTGTTGAGTTACCTAATAGAGATGCACATAATGAATTTGAAATCAAAAGACCAAATGGAGAAAATAGAGCAGAACCAAGATTGTCAAAGTATTTAATAAGACATCACCCTTCTACACAAATTGTAAGAATTTTCCTTAGGGAAAAATCACCCAAGATCAAGAAGCTCAAGCACTAGCACAATATGGACCAATAAAGTATGATCAAAATAGAAATATGAAAATGAATTGATGTACATACACACTAGGAGTGCCTGAATATAAAGACCTCTAGAATGAGTAGGAGTCAGCACAATGATAAGTCTCACAACTAAGCACATGTCCACTAAGAGTGGATTATTCTCCATTGAGCATAGAAGTTACTGTGATGATGAGAGGATAAGTTTAAAATGGGTATGTCACATAAAATTATGTTGTAGACACCATGTGGTAAATTAGAGTTGTTAACTCTTGTGTTGTCAACAATACAACTCATATGAGTACACAAACTCCTAGGTGTGTAACCTAGTAAATAATAAAATAATGCATTAACCTGGGTAAAATTAAGTAAAGTGTAATAATAATTAATTATTTATACTAACAAAAATCATTGGAGATAAATAAGTTGAACCAATAAAAAGAAGAAAATTGAGAAGTGATACATGTTTTCTTAGCATGCATGAGCCTAAATTAGTGAAAGGTGCATTAGAGAATGATGAATGGATTAAAGCCATGAAAGAAGACATTGATCAGATTGAGAAAAACAAAATAGGGTCTCTAGTGCCTAGACTAGAGAACAAGAATGTGATTGGAACCAAGTGGGTGTACATAAACAAGTTAGATGAGAATGGTGAAGTCTCAAGGAATAAAGAAATATTAGTTTGCAATGGGTATGAACAAAAAGAAGGAATTGACTATGGAGAAACATTTTCCCCTATTGCAAGATTGGAAGGAGTAAGAGCTCTACATGCTTTCTCTACATACAAAGGTTTTAGAGTTTACTAGATAGATATGAAGTTAGCATTTGTGAATGGTATATTAGAAGAAGAGGTTTATATAGAAAAACCTAAAGGATTTGTTGATCTAAATAAAAATAATATGTTATGTAGACTACAAAAAACTCTATATGGTTTAAAGCAAGCTCCAAAAGCATGATATGAAAGGCTTCACAATTATCTTGTGAAGATTGGTTTTGAGAGGACTGATGATAACAACAATCTATACTTGAAGACAAGAGGAGATAAAGGTATTTTACTAGCTAAAATTTGTGTTGATGATATCATATTTACAGATCAAGATGCATTATCTAAGTCATTTGATAATAAAATGGAGAAAGAATTTGAGATGTCTATGTTTGGAGAGATCAAGTTCTTTGTTGGTTTGTAAGTATATAAGTTGAAATATGGTATATACATCACTCTGTCTAAGTATGTGAAGGAAATATTGAATTTTTTTGGATTGGAGGATTCAAAACCAGTTAGCATACCTATGGTAATAGGACATAAACTTTCAAATAATGATGATTCTACTGAAGTGAATCGAACATTATACATGTATGTGATTTGAAAGTTGCAATATGTAGTACGTAGTAGACTTGTCATTCCATTAGTTGTTGGGATTGTTGTAAGATTCTATGAAAATTCTAAGGAGAATCATTTGATGGTTGTGAAAAGAATTATGAGATATTTGAAAGGAATAGAAGGCTATGGTCTATACTACAAGAAAAATGACAAATTTGAGTTTATAGCCTATACAAATACTAATTGGGCTGGAAATATTTATGATAGAAAAAGTACAAGCAGTGGAGAATTTTTCTTAGGAAAGAGATTGGTCATTTGGACTAGTAAGAAACAAAATTGTATAACTCAATCTACTATTGAAGCTAAATATATGGCTGCAATAGTAAATTGTACAAATGTGGTATGGATCAAACACTACTCAAACATATGAAGGAGTCAATCACTAAGCCTATGGTACTTTATGTTAGGATTAACCTCAGATAGAAATAATAGTTACATAAAAATATAACAAATATCATAAAATAATAGATTGCATAGAAGAGAAGACAAAAGACACCAAGATTTAATGTGGTTTACACAATCCTTAGGCTATGTCCACCAATAGCAAGTCCAATATTATTATTTTCTAGTGATTACAATTTGCAATCCCTTACAGCTCAATACTACTACAAGAAGCTACAATATCACCATTACATTATGAAATCCCTAACCCTAAGCCTTTTTATACAAGCTTTTTCCACTTACAAAATTATGGCCAGAATAAGTAATCTAATAGTAAAAATAGTAGTTGATTCCTTTTACAGCATAAGGTTATTTTTGGCTTTAGGGATGTTGCCCATGAAAACCCCCATGATGGAATTGCCTCATGACCCCACCCTTTAGTGTGGCAAGGAGTGCACCTAGGGTGTTTCCCTAGGACCCCGTAGGGGTGCTGCCCCTTGACCTTATCTTGGGGGTGCTTCCCAAAAACCCCTATAGAAATAATATGGGGAGAAAACTGTGTCGAATAAACCTCTGAGTCTGATTAGGCTCCACATCACAACAATCTCCTAGTTGGAGACTGATTAGACTCCACAACAATAACCTCCCACTTGGAAACTAATCATAGTACTGCCAAATGTATAGCTCCCATTGGAATATCAAACCATCGTAGACTCTATGGTTCTTTTATTCTATTTAGTTTAGAAGACCAATCAAAGCTAAAGAGGAGTTTAACTTCTCTCATGTCACTACCTTGGTAAAAATATCTACTAGATTATCATCTTTATGTATCTTCTCCAGCCTTAACTATCCAACATCCAAAACTAACTGAAGGAAATGGTACCACAATTGTATGTGTTTTGTCTCTGAATATAGAGCTAAATTCATTACAAGATGGATGACACTCTAGCTATCTGTGAACAAATAATTATCCCTTTATGGGTGTCTTAATTTTTCCATGAAGAACTGAAACCATATCATCTCCTTGATTTCCTTTGTAGCAATAACATACTCTACCTTTATAGTGGATAAAAAATTAACCTTTTGTAATCAAGAAACCCAACTCATTGTTGTCCCACTAACAATAAATACATAACCTGTAGTACTCCACCTAGTATCAATATCCCTACCAAATACGAGTCAACATAGCCCTCCAAATTATTAGTAGAGCCCCCAAAATGTAAAAACTTACTAGATGTTCCTCTCAAATATCTGAGAATCCATGTAACTATATTCCAATGCTCAATTCCTAGATAACTCATATACCTGCTAACAACTCCCATTGTATGTGCAATATCTAGCCTAGTACATACCATCGCATACATCAAGCTTCCTATAACTAAAGTATAGGATACCTTGGACATATTGACCTCCTCTTCTTGTTTCTTTGGATACATATCCTTAGTCAATTTTAAAAAAGGTGTCTTGACAGCTTTAACATTCTCCATAGAGAAATGTTGCAACACCTTCACAATATAACTTGAGATAATGCTAATTTTCTATTTTTCCTATATCTCCATATTTTTATACCAAGGATTTTCTTTTCTGTCCCCAAATCCTTCATAGAAAATGAATGTGCTAATTATTCCTTTAACCCCTTAATGTGATCCATGTTAGACCTAGCTACAATCATATCATCAACATATAAACATAAAATAATGTAGTTTTCATCATCCAACCTCTTAAAATAAACACAATGAACTGAATGACACCTACTATATTCATGCTCATGCATAAAACTATCAAATTTGAAATACCATTTTCAAGGTGCTTGCTTAAAGCCATATAAACATTTCTTCAATCTGCACACTAAGTTCTCCCTACCTTTGACCTCAAATCCCTACGGATGTGCCATATGTATCTCTTTATGAAAATCACCATGAAGAAATGTTGTTTTAACATTAAGGTGCTGCAAATGCAAATTTTTAGTAGCCACAATACTTACAACAATGCAAATAGAAATCATTTCAACAATAGGAGAAAATATCTCATCAAAACTAATGCCCTTTTTCTATGCAAATCCTTTTACCACTAACCTATCTTTAAATTATTTCTTGCCTCCATTCTCTTCTTTCAACCTGTAAATCCATTTATTCTATAAATCCCTTTTACCTATAGGCAACTTGCATAAATCCCATGTCTCATTTTTTAGCAAAGAGTTCATTTCTTCTCTCATTTCAGACTCCCATTGAATCTTTGTATCTACCTGCACAACTTCATCATAACATCCAGGTTCACCAACAATAGTAAGTAAAATAGAATACAAAGAAGGAGAAAATATTTATGGAGGTCTACTTAGCCTTTTTGATCATCTAACATTCCTTGCGGTGTGTGGTATTTGTTGTTGCGATTGTTACAGATCATGAGGAATTGTTGGAACATCATCTTTTGGAGTATCATTGAACATTACATAATCATTTTCTTTCTTCTCATACTATTACAATAGATCTTTATACAAAACTTTTTCATTGAATATGATATCCTTACTTCTTACAATTTTATGATTTTCAAAATCCCAAAGCCTATAACCAAATTCATTAGTGCCATCTCCAAAAAATACAATTTCATTGACATAGCTTCTAGCTTGGTTCTATTTTTAGAATCTATATGAGAAAATGCTTCACAACGAAAGGGTTTGAGAAAAGAATAACTCACCTTCTTACTAGTCCATGCTTCCTATGGAATACCACAACCCAAAGGAGTAGAAGGACCCCTATTAATCAAATATACAACAGTATTAGTAGCCTTTTCCCACATGTTTAAGGGCAACCCAACATGCAACCTCATGCTCCTTGCACCCTCCATTATTTTCATGTTCATGCATTCAACCACTCCATTTTTTTGTTGAATCATTGGAACAATTTCTATCTGTCATGCCCAAAATATCAGGGCAAAAAAAAACACCAATTTTTATTTTTTATTTATTTTTAATAATACAATAATAATTAATTCCACTTTTAAAATTTGATCACACTACTAAGTTCGATATGTTTATTTGATTATGTTAATGTATAGTCATAATGAGAAACAAGTACGAGATCTCCTAACGATGTCCTATCATTTCCATATAAGTTTAAAATAATGAGAAGAAAAGATCGCTAAATCTAAGCATTCGTTATTACATTGATTTCAACATTTGTTTCGTTATTACTCAAATTTGAAATTAATCTATTATAAATAAAATGAATAAGTCAAATTATCTTAAACTCGCAATATTAATCAACTATCTAACACTTAATATTTGATCTACTAATCTAACTTAATTTTTTTTTTAATATTTTTTTTTATACCTTTACTAATCTAAAACATTTTAAGATATAATAATACTAACTTTCTATTTAAGAACAATATAATTACTTATAATAAATTTTGATTAATTTTAAGACACATTAGATATGCTAACTAACTATCTTAGACAATGTATTGACCAAAATGATACTAACTTTTCTAAAACATAGATCTTTACTAAATACTAAATTAGCTTTATACCATTTCTCCACAAAATTAATATCAAAATGTGAGGTCCACTCAATAGATTTAAACATTTATTAATGTCCACTATAACGTTAACAAATCAAAATATTAATAACAATATAATTGAATTCTTCTAATAACAATTTAGGTAACATAACTCTAATTATTCGAGACTTTAATTAAAGCACCCTCTAACTAAAATAATGTCTTACATACAAATAAATAAACTTTATTTCCATAATAATTTTCTTCAATCTACAACCTATTAAAAAAAAATAGAACATTTCAATTCAAATAATAATCCCACAAAAATTAAATTAAAATAAATAAATAGTTAAACAAATAAGATATAACAAATCTATATACTGATAGATTACTAATGTTTAAACATTTAAAAATCAATCTTCATGATAAAATACAATCTAAACTAACCCAAACATTGACTACTAACTATCATTATTTAGACTAACACTTTATCTAATACAAAACAACCCAATATTTTTATTAGTTATCTTAATTTTTTTTAAAAATACCAAATCTAATACTTATTCCATTTATTGATTTTAATACAAACTTTATTAAATCCTAACATCATTAAACACTAATAGAACTTGCTATATGTAAATTCAACACTTTATTTAAAGTTTCGACATTCAAAGAAAGCTAACACTTTATTATCAACACTAACAACTATCAAAGCGATCCTACTCATACTAACATTAAACTTTTCATTAATAAAAATGCTAATTAATAATTTACACTAACTTATATAAATAAAACAACTTAAAATAATAAAAGCAACTAAAAACTAATACTAATACTAACCTCTAAACTACCTACTAACACTAACCCCTAACTACCTACTAACACTAATCTATGCCACTACACACGTTGCCCAATATTACCAACACACAATCCCATACTGACAACTTGCAGGCCTTGCTTTCCTTACCACCCACGTACATGGAGAGGCTCCATTGCATTGGGATAAAGGTAAGAATAAAATAGGTTGACATCCCCTTTGTTTTAGACATCAATATGCATGCTTTCAAACTGCCCAATCTACCCTCCTACTTAAATTTCATTTCCTACATCTGACATAACATAGGGCATGTAGTCCCAAGTCACCCACTTACTTTTTGGCTAGAGAAAAAATGCATGGAGAGGAGATAAAAGCTTTGAAGTCCCTAGAAAAAACAATTGAAGGCCATAGTTGTCTTGGTGCAAATTGCATTGACTAGGTTTGACATCATTTCCCTTAAACATTTCTCCAACCTTCAAAGTTGATGTGACCAGCATGGGAAATAGGGTGCACTTTCTTAAGGTGATGTCACCCTCCATGAGATGGATTTTTTTTACCCCCCCCTTTTTTTAAAAGGGGAGTTAATGCAATAAAGTTTTCTTGGTAGGATAAGGTGAGTCCATGCTTTTATTTTATTGTTTTATTTATTTTTTGAATATAAATCAATTATTATTTTTCTTTATTCATTTTTAAATCACATGATCTCTTTTTGAAGTGGTATCCAAATGGAACCAAAATGGAATATTCTCTATTTTCAACAAAGGATTAATACATTCTCTCATACAAACTCCAGCATCCTGTAGATGGATGTTTGAAAAAAAAAATTTCCTTCTTCTTTTTTGAGATTATGTGAATATTTTTGTTTGCAACTATATTTTAATAAGAGGTGTGTATATCCTTTCCAAATTGGATTTTACTAATTACTTAGTTTTTAAAAAGGGAGTTTGAAAATTTAGTTCATCCACAATGCAAGATTTATTTGTTTTATCTTCCAAAATTCACTAATCAATTTGAAAATTTTGACACAGCATAATTTCTTCCTTAGCAACTTGGACTTGAAAATTGCATAATTGAGACATCACCATTTTACCTATTCTTCATTTCATGTATGCATAACTGACATAATATAAGATTTGAAAACAAGAGTGTTACTAAATCTTTACTCTTCTATTAATCAACCTAGTTCAAGTCTCCATTGGGAAAGAACCAATAAGAAAACTCGGCATCTTTTCCATTTCCACAAAGGTTTAGATACATTTTTACATAATGTTACAATTCAAATGAATTCTTCTAGGTCCTTCACAAGAGATCCTTTCCATTATCTTCAATGCATCAAGGGAAACATGGAGAAGATGAGAACTGACCCGGAGGTAAAACAACATAATATGAAGAACAATTCAAGCATGCATCCTAGTTTTGCACAATAGGTTCAACATTGAACCCAACTAGGGAGAAGGTGGATTTTCCCAATAGGAAATGTTGATCACCATATCACAACATAGCCCTTTCGAGGCTAAAACTCAAGAACTTCCATTCTTCCACAAATGCCCTTTTGAGGCCAATACATCAAGAATTTTCATTCCTTCTCTTCTTCAACAATTCAAATTTTCAAAACATGGTATGTGATGACAAGTAGGGGCCCATAACACCCTACCCTCTATCCCTCTTCTCATCATGAGAAGAGACTCTACACTATTGAGGTCCAACTAAAGCCCTTCCCCCATACATGGTCACTTCTTCCCTATCCAAGGGTGAGTAATGCCAAAACAACCCACAAAATCCCTTCGAAATCCAAGCAAAACATGAAGGAAAAACCATTCATGAAAACATGATTCAAACCCTCCCAAGCATACCCAACATACATACAAGCATTCCAATTAAAACCATAGTAACATAAGCATGAACCAAACATGAAAAACATGAGCAACATGAACAACATAAACAAAGGAGATGAAGAACTCCTACCTTCACAATAAGGTTATGGAAAAATGAACCAGTTTGGGATGAGCTTTTCCTTGCTTTCCTTCAATCTTCAAAACTCCTCTCTAAAACTAGAGATTGGGTAACCACCAAAACTTCTCAAAGATGCCTCTAAATATGATCCTAACTCAACTAGACATTAGGTAAACCTCAAGGTGGAGTCAAGGTTACCAACTCAAGGAGGAAGCAATCAATTTTCGCACTAAAGCAAAAATGGACTTTTTGAGTGACCACAAAAGTCAACAAAAGGGGCTAAGGGGGTGGAAAATGTCCTCAACCTATACCCATACCCCTTGGATACTTAGATTTAATAATTTTAGGCCTTGAGGATTAATTAGGGACCTAACAAGTGCTAGGAAAGAATTTAGGACTTTTTAACAACCTTTAAATGCAAAATAAACACTAAACTAGATAGGTGTAATTAATCTCCATTATAAATTGATTAGCAAAAAGGTAACTAACTTAGTCTGACTTAGATCTTTAGGTTACTTGGTTAACCCTAACTATCATGCCAGAATGCATATACAATTCACAAGTGTCAAGCGACACAATAAAACCACTATTATGAAACATTAACATTTACTGATTACAGAACAATACATTCATTCAATCCACGACACAAATAAAATATAAACAACGAGGTTTGCATCTTTTATCAGATTTAACCCTAGTTTCCACAATTGATACATAGGGTTCAGTTTCATTTCTCCATTAAATTTTTTGGCTAAAATATCCTGCATACTCATTGCACACATCACTAGCTCAAGAGAATCACATGCATATACATTAAAAACCTATCTGGGTAGTTACATAAATCAGAACATGAATCTTTTGTAAAATCAACTATTTAAATTCATTTCTACCCACATTTAATCATCAAAAATCACATAATCAATATAACATAACTTATTCATTAACTTAGATTAAAGTACTAGAATAATCATCGTTAGGCATGCATACACCTAATCATCATAACAACACCAATTAAAGAATACTAAACTATTTGAAACATAAAACCTAATCATTGATGTATCAAATCAACACCCTATCTTCAAGTGAAAGTTCTTCATATCATCATTAGTTAAATTTGATGTTTAAATAGTCAAGGTAATGTAATAGCTTTCAAATCATTGGGTATTAAAACATGGATGCATCAACTGATCTCAATTTTCATTAGGGAATTCACAACATAAATTATTACTTTATATACATTTAAATCTTCTATAACAGTTTTAGCAGAGAAAAATCATATTTTTTTAAAAATATGTGTGAAGAGGGACCTTACACTATCTATGAATACTATTAGTGGAGCAATAATCTTCAAATTTATGACTGCAATACTCACCACAATTATCAGATCTGAGACATTTG
Organism: Cupressus sempervirens; assembly: GCA_028749045.1. Taxonomy (NCBI): domain Eukaryota; kingdom Viridiplantae; phylum Streptophyta; class Pinopsida; order Cupressales; family Cupressaceae; genus Cupressus; species Cupressus sempervirens. The sequence goes on from CM053790.1 coordinate 527,320,821, forward strand.
AATTTCTTACCAATCTCATTTTTAACCAAGCATTTCCATTTCTTAAAAGTTTGAAATACATTAGATTTATGTCTAAGAAAATAAACTCATACTTTTCTACTTGCATCATTAATAGATGTAACATAATAATGAGATCCACCAATGGAAGAAACCTAAGCTGGTCTCCATACATTTGTATGCGCAAGCTCTAATGTCTCACTTTCATTTTCCTTCCCACTCTTCACAAAACTCACTCTCTTTTGTTTTCCTACACACAACTTTCACAAAAATCCATATTAACACATTTTAGACCTGGTAAAACTTTCTTTGAATGAAGTAATTTCATACCTTTCTCACTCATGTACCCTAGTTTGGTGCCATAGTGTTGTATCAAAATCTTAAAAAAAAATTATTGTCCTTGCTCAATTGCAGTAACTATTCCTGAACATTCATTTTTCTCTAAAACATTTAAAGTAGAAGGAACAATATGACCTGTACAAAAATATAAGGTGCCTACTTTCACATCTTTTTCTACTACAAGGGAACCTTCTGAAACCTTCTAATTTTTGTCATTAAAAGTAACTACACAACCCTCATCACCAAGTTTCCCTACTAAAATTAAATTCCATGAATCATCAATGCTTTCTAAAGAAAGAAGCTAAGAACCCTCTTCAAATTTGTTACTTATGACATTTTCCTCCTTGATTCCATCTAGTTTGTCTCATTCACTATTCTTTCGAGCCCAATAATGTTTTTTTCTTATTTCCTAGTTTACCAAAGTACCAAGAATCTCTTGGTCTTGTAGACTTAGACCTCTTCCCCTTTGAATTTCCTCTTGATTTCCCATAATTTCCATAATTATTTCCTCCCTCACACATTATGCCTCTTCTTTATGCATTCAAGGTACTTCCTAATGTAGATCCATCTAAGGCTTTCCTATGAGTTTTCTCACTCAGAATAACACCAATCACATCATCAAATTTTAGGGTATTAGATCCAAAATTAGATTTACTCATAGCCATTGCCAAGCCATTCCAACTTTCAACCAAAGGACACAAAATCAAGAAAGCCCTAATTTCTTCAATAAAATTGGCAATTATAGAATATAAATGACAAGTAATAGTATTAAGCTCATTTAAATTATTTGCAATAGATCCACCTTCTACCATCTTCATATTAAATAAATGCTTCATGACAAATTCTTTGTTTGAAGCTACAATATCACCATTACATTATGAAATCCCTAACCATAAGCCTTTCTTTACAAAATTAGTTGCCCCTTGACCCCATCCTGGGGGTGCTTCTTGCAAACCCTCATAGAAATAATATGGGGAGAAAATTATGCTGAATAAACTTCTAAATTTGATTAGGCTCCACATCAAAAAACTTTATTGTGATAATACAAGTTCTGTAAACATATCAAAAAACCTTATGATGCCCACAAAGACAAAGCACATTGCAATCAAGTATCATTACTTGAGAAAGTTGTTTCAAGAAAAATAAGTAAGTATGGAATATATGAATACAAAAGAACATATAGTTTATATATTCACAATAGCTTTACCTAAGGATGCACATGAATATCTTCGAGGTAAACTAGGGTGATACCCCTTTCCAAAGCTAATTAAGAATCATGAGAAGTGACCTGCATCAATTGCATTGAATGTTGTATCTTACAACTTAATAGAGTAGATCTTACTTTGGGATATACCTAAAGTAATGAAGGAGTTGAATTAGCATATTTATAGTCACATGTAAGGTGATATAGGGAGAAATTTAATGGATTATATCTACATGAACAAATGACAAGTCTTTGGCATTGTTGTCAAAGAGGGAGAAGTATTATAAAAGAAGGAGAAGTAAACTACATAAAAATAAATATCTATAAGGGAAAAGTAAACACATAAAGAAAAAGGGAGAAATAATCTAGAATTAATCTACAAGTTAGAGGGAGAAGACACACTGAAGGAGATTGACAGAGATCACATTACCCTATACAGAGGAAGGACGTATGCTAATAGAGGGTGAAATTTCAAAGATATTATTTTCTTTTTGGTATTGTTGTTTGTATTAGTTTTCCATCAATTCCAAAGAGGGAGATTGTTGAGAAGAGATTATTTTGAAGTGAAGAACCTACAAAAGAACAATCATTATTTTGCAAATGATGTCAAACATGCTACTTGCGGGCAAGACAATTTCTTTTTGGTTTGAAAGCTATCATTTAGTTGATTGATGAAGAAGATTTGAAAATAAGAGATAACAAGAGAACCTAGAGAAAGGTTGAGTTATTTGGTGTATAAAAAGGAGTACTAAGACTAAGACAGAGATTGATACTATAGTGTATTATTTACCTACTTACAGTTTGAAATGAAAGACTACCCAACTTAAGACTAAAAGAAGATCAAGTGTGAAAAGTTTCTTCAAAGCCTTGTTGAGCAATTAGTATAAGCCTGTGAGGCCTCGCCCCGACCCATCGTGGCATAGTGATACATTACCCTTATTTTGTTATTCACGACTCAAGATGTCAAGACATTATCCGATGCTTGGCATATATTTTATTATTTCATGTTGTGTGATGTTATTTACAGATATATTTGATGATTGTCATTTAATGTTCATGTATATGTATGTTGACGAAATCAGTAGATGTAGGATTGAGATGTGATTTAAGATATTTCAAATGGTTAAGAATTATAAAGGATGAAGAAACTTTATTGATGTATGTTTTAAATTATGAAAAAAATTCTGATACATATACGTTTATATACATATGATTTTACGGAACTACTGATGGGTGCAATGAGTGTGCAGATATTTAGCCGAGGAACCCTACGGAGGAACAAAACTGATCTCCATGTGCTAAAATTTGGAAACCCTATTGTTCGTAATTGTGTTCTTTCAGTGTCGCTTGACACTCGTAAAATGTTTATGTGCTTAATTTTCTAGTTAGAGTTGTTAGATGGACCTATTTCATTTCTAGATTTTATTTTGTCTCTAACCTCTTTCCTAAGGCTTTAAAACATGTTTTTTTTCTAACCTATGGTTGTGGGTATGGGTTAGGGGTCTTTTCCAACACCTAAGACCCTAGCTTTGACTTTTGAGGGCACTGAAAAAGTCCCTTTTTGCCTTTGTGCGAAAATTGCAAGTGGTTGTCATGAGTTGTCTTACCCCCACCTCCTTTTTGGGTTTAACCATGGTGTAGGTTGTGTTAGGAGTTTCTAGAGTGGCTAAGTGGGTGGAGATAGTTATTGCTCTTTTTGGGTGGTTGAGTTGGAGGCTTATTAGAGGCCTTCCTTTGTCTAGTGGTTTGGTTACCCAATCTCTACATTTAGGGAAGATTTCTTGAAGCTTGAAGGAAGGAGGGATACTCTACTCAAATTTGTTCATTGCCATTACCTCTTTGAGAAGGTAGGAAACTCCCATCTCCCTTATTTAGTTTTTATGTTTTATTTCATGTTCTTGTTACCTTGTTGTTGTTTTACTATTGTATGGTTGTGGGTATGTTGGGAAGATTTGTAAACCTTGTTATTTTGGTTGTTTTCCTTTCTTGTTTATGTTTGTAATTTTGAGTTTCCTTGCATGGGTGTTTTGGTATTACTCACCCTAGGAGAGGGCAAAAGTGACCAATTTTGGGAGAGGTCTGTTTAGTTGGACTCCAACCTGTGTAGAGTCTCTTCTCAAGATGAGAAGAGGGATAAAGGGTAGGTTGTTATGGGCCTCTACCCGTCAGCACAAACTTGGTATGAGTATGGCAAGTTAAAATGGAAGAATGGAAGTTCTTGGTTATTGGCCCCGATTGGGCATCTGAATTGGTGTTGTGCTTGACTTCTCTAGTTGGAAGAATCCACCTCTCCCTAGTCTTGATTCACTGTGAATCTTATTGTGTAAACCATGTATGACTATGCATGCTTGATGTTCTTTTGGTTCCGCTTGGTCGTCACCCGATCAGTTATCGGTTTCCTCCATGGCTCTTGAAATGAGATTCAGAAAACATTACAAAATTTTTGATTATGATCATGAAGAAAATTGGATAAAATTGTTATAATTGGGATTGAGATCCTATTGAAGATTGTATTTTTAAATCTTATTGTATATGGCAACGAAGCCGGGTTTTCTTCCTGATTCTTTCCTGGCTGAGCTTTGAATCAGGTTAGCCAATAAAATAATGGTTGAGTGTATTTGGTTCTCATAATATTTGATCATAATGTTCAGTTGTTAGAGTGCTCATCAAAATAGAATAAATTAATTTGCATATATATAAATGGGAGGATAGAATCATAGATAATGTCTTGATTTATGAATGTTCAAGTTTTAATTACGATAATGAAGAGTTGAATTGATATAGTGAGTTTTCAATTTTGATGTATAAGTATCATGGTGAGATCAATCAAGAGCAAACCATATATTACGAAATCAAAGATAGTTCATTTCTTGATAAATTTCATGGTGGATACAATCAAATTTGAATGAGAATAATCCACCACCTTTTTTTTTTTTATTATGTGCATAGTATCATTCACCTTCTAAGTTCTTCAAATGTGATCAATTGGACTGAGAGGTTGTATTCTTGAAATCAATAATAATAATAATCAGAACATAGAACTCATACCATGTCATTGAAGAATTAATATCAAACATACAGGTTTAACTAGAGATTGAGAGACTTTACCTAATGTGCTCCTTTGCATTGGTATACTTGTATTAACGAGAAATGTTAATAATAGATTTATTCAAATCCTTAGCAACTTGAATGAAATGCATAAATTAGCATGACCTTGCCTTGTCAAAATGTTTGCTTTCAAAAAAAAAAATGTGCACTCCCAGGAGTAAAAACTCTCTGGAAAATACATGGAGAAAAGATTCATTTCTTCCAAACTACAGAGCATATTCTTGAAAGGATTCCTTCTTAAGAGAATAAAGAAATTAATATCTATATTATCACCTACAAAACTTTAATGCCTTTAATGTTTGACCACCTTCCTTGGGCATCAGTATGGGTTGCAGTGTAAAAAGATTTTCTTGTTTAAAAAAAATGCCACTGCCATCATAGTGATGACGTCACCCTGTCACGTCTCAAAAAGCGCAGGGCATGGTAAAAATTTAATAGTGATTGGGGTTTTTTTTAAAGGGGTTCCTTACCCACTTGTTTGGGCGCCCTTTTAAGAAGGTTGCGCTGCCTATTTTGGGGCAGAGCGTTGTCCTTTGCTTAGCGCTTGGGTGGCGCTTGACCTTGGGAAGCGCTCACCCAAAGGTGGGTTGACGTGACCCAAGGGAGGGGTGGCAGAGTAGCATAGGGTAGGGTTAGTGGGTTAGAATTAGATGTGTTAGGTGTAGGTTAGTTGTTTTATTAGTTTAGTTAAGTTTGTTAAACATTTTAAATTATGTTGTTAGTAATTTAAAAGATGGTTTAGTTTAGGTTAGAGTTATTTTTTTGTATAGTTTATCTTTGTTTTAAAGTTATTTAAATTGTTTTTTTTTTTTCTTATTTGTTTAGTCTAAATTTCTTTCTAGATATGTATTGCATTTTAATAGTTAGTTTCAAATGAAACTTTAAATTGTTAAAGTATGACTAGTTAATTTAATAAAGTTTTAAGGTTATTTTATGTTTGATTTAGGACTCCTTGTTGTCGATTGTTAATAATCTTTAGTTTCATAATTATGTTTAAATTTGTAAATACTAAATTTGTTGGTTTTAATTTGAATGTAATCTAATTGTTTTAACCATTAAGTAGATTAAAATTATTGATTAATTGGCAATTTAAATAAGTTTTAATGTAGGTTTGATTGATTTGATATTGCAAGTAATTTGAAATCCAAATTCATATACATTGTTATTTAAAGAAGTTTTATTGCATATCATTATAAGTTAATTAATTATCATAATTTTACCGACATTAATCTAATAATGCAAGCTTCAACATCGTAATGTTGTAATCGCCCTCATGTTTATAACCTTAAGACGTAAAGTAAAGAACCTGCACTAAAACTATTATCAATCATTTCAAACCTAGGGCATGTTTAATTATTAATTCAAAAAAAATTTGTGTGTGTGTTTTTGCCTTCAAGTTTTGGGCATGACAAAGCCAAGCAGAAATTAGTAGAAGCCAAGTAAAAATTAATAGGAGCTGATAAAAGAAGAAAAATAGTGCAAGTTGAGTGAACGTTAGTATATGCAAAATAAAGTTCAGTTGGTGTCAAGCATTAGTAAACTTTAGTGTTTGTCGAGTAATTTTTTTGGCCGAGTGATAGAATAATATATATGCCTAGTGATAGCATATTGATGCCAAGTGATAGTAAATGTATTAAATCAAAGATTTGACAAATTTGGGTTGATGGCTTCGATTTCTTGAATTATTTGAAGTGTGTGGAAAATAACTATGATGAATTGGTGGCATAAAATTCAAGGTAAACCTTTTTTAGGTGAATTTAAAGAAGATTTTAGAGGAAGTTTGTAGAAGGGACTCAAATGGAAAAGTGGGTAGATTCATTGAATCTTAACTAACCCTAAATTGGATGATTATAATTGAGTGAAAAAGGATCTAATTTCTCTTTATAAGAGGACATAAGAATAGAAGCAAAGAGAGTTATGTGCAAGAACCTAAGGAAGACAAGGAGTCTAGGGTATTGCTTCATGTAGTGGCCAAACAAAGGAGAATGTGGTTGGCATACAGAGAGAAGGCTTAAGGAGATGAATTCTTGAAGGGTGCACAAACTATCAGAGATGAAGACTATAAATGCCAAGTAGAATGGGGAACTGAAAAAGAGATCTATAATCTACAAGTGAGTTGTAAGTTTTTATCAAATCAAGTCATGTTGTTACTTTCTAACAATTATACTAGTTTGGATAAATCCTTTTGATTAAGGCTTACCTAACACTCATTTGTAAATCCTTTAATTGGGTGACATTCTAATGGAATGGTCTAATACCCTCTAATAAGTCTCACTCCTAAGTGGGTGATTGAAATCCTTTGACTAGGTCACATTTATAGTGTGTATTATAACCTTTAACAAGGGATCACTTTAGAAGAGTGAGAATTAGTAGCATGTTACCAGAGGTTTTTCCCAAATTGGGCTTCCATGAAAAATCCTTGTGTCAAATTCTATGAATGTTCTTATGATATTTCATGTTTACATTTTTACAAATTTATTTTGACCTAGGATAACAACCTACAAAGTTTGCATATTGTATGATCTAATGGATGCATGCATGTTAAAGTTTTATGGATATGGGTCTACTAAGCATTGAAAAGTTTTATTTGTACATATAGACCTTGGATACCCCCCCACCATGATGCCCCTAATTGAGAAAGGTTACTCAATCTAGAAGGTCTCCCATATCAATCTAATGCTAATATTTTATCATAAAGTCAAGAGGCCTTACTAGAATGGTTTATTTAATATATCAATATCTCAAAGAATACATCCCTTTTTATTAGATGTTGGTGATATTCTTGCTAGAAGTCCTACTTTAGAAAGGGAGACTAGTGATTTAAAGAAATACCATGAGGAGAAATTTGCTAAATTAGAAGAGAATTCTTTTTGGTATTCAAAATAAAATGACAAGGTTTGCAGATGAAGTAAGTCAACTTTGCAAGATCCACTAGTCAGGACTTATGAAATCTTAATGAACAAGATGAAGTTTTTAGCTATTAGTCCAAAGGAAACTCTCAAACCACTAGTTCTAGAATCATTTAGTGTCATACAAAGAACATGTGAATGAAGAAAGATATCGTGACTTTGAATAAGGAGTGGAATGTGCACATTAGATCTATGGCAGATTCGTACGTGTCAGGATATGCTATGAGATTAAGTAGAAAAGGGTTCAACCCCTTTGGAAAATATTGATATGATGGTAAATGATATCAATGTTGAAATCATTAGAAAAAATAAAGCATTAGTTAATATTCTACATAGTTTTTTTAGAGATTTTTGTCCCCCTATGTTTTGTTTCTTTCTGGCATTTGGGTGCTATTTGATCATGGAATGGTTTATCTTTTTTATATTAATTATAGGGTGACTATTTATTTAAATTAATTTTAAGTTTTTTTTGGTCCTATAAACTCTATTTTCCTCTTACATAAGATACAAATATTATGTATTAAGGATAAATAGTAAATTCTTGAGTTTCCTTTTTAGTTTTGTATATGCTCACCTTTTTTTCCTTCTCATTCCAAAGCTTGAGATGACATATCATACACATAAAATGGACATAAGATTGAGAATTGGACAAGAACTTAACTTTAATAAATATATAATTTTACTATAGCTTAAATACAAATCTATAAAATAAATATGAATATGACTTTCATAATCTATTTAACAAATAAATAAATAAATCAATTTGTCATTATTTCAATAATATTCAAAATTTATCATTTTTCTACAGATGAATAAAATACCTATTATAAGAACAATTGAAATGATATGAATATGAATTTTATTATTATTTATTCAACAAACAAATATGAATGCATTTATCATCATTTGAATAACATTCAAAATCTAGCATTTCTCACAAGATCACAACATACCATTTAGATAATAAAATGATATGCATGGCTCACATTAAGCATTAGTAAATAAAACAATCAATAAATGGTTGAACAAAATACTAACACATTTTTTCTCGATGATAATTAATAAAGTGTGATCCATTGTGCTCATAGAGTTGTACACAATTAAATAGAAAACCAAACCTAACAGCTATAATATAAAACAATCAAAGCAAATGTTAGGTCACATTTTTTTACATCTTCATAATAGTTTTGATAATGTGATCCATGGATAGAGGCAAGTTTGTTATCCAATTAAATCAAAAAACCATGCGTACTAACAATGATATACCATCTAGGTCTTGTCTGGTTATGGAATGATTTACCCATTTGACATTATTGGCTTGATGGCTATTTATTTTGTTGAAACTCGAATTTTTGGGTTCCTATAAAACCCATTTAATTATAATATAAAATACAAATATTATGCATTAATGAAATATACTAATTATTTCAGTTTCTTTTCTCCAATTGTATATACTCACCTCTTTTATACTTATCATTCCAAAGCTTGAGACAACATATCATACACACACACACACAAACATAAGATTGAAACTTGGACCAAAAATTATCTCTTATAATTATATAGATTTACTATAACATAGATTTAAAAAAATCTATAAAAATAATATGAATATAATTTTCATAATAGACTTAACGAATAAATATAACACTAATTTGTCATGATTTCAGTAGTATTTAAAATCCAACATTTCTCTAAAAATCACAAGGATGCTTATTGTAAGAAAAATTGAAATGATATGAATACAAAGTTAATCATTATCTATTCAATAAAAAAATATGAATAAATTTTATATCATTTAAATAACATTTAAAATCTAGCATTTCCCATAGATCACAACATACTCTATAGGGGATAAAATGATATATATATCACATTAGACATCAATAAATTCAATACAATCTATAAATGATCAAACCAAATCCTAAAACATGTTGTCCTAATGAGAATTAATAAAGTTTGGTCCTTTAAGGCTCACATAATTGTACCCAACTAAATAGAAAAATAATAGCCAAGTTAGAAAGCCTTAGAGGTAAATTTGATGACATGAGAATGGAAGAAGGTGAGAACACTACTGAATATGTTTCTAGGATAAAAGAAGTTGTTAGTGCAATAAGAGGTGTTATTGGTCACATAGATGATGATATTGTCTTAAGTAAAGTCTTGAGAACATTACTGCCTATTTATGCTATTAGAGTGTTTGCAATTCAAGAACTAAGATATATACTAGGAAACAATCTAACCCTTGAAGATTTGGTAGGAAGATTCATTGCTTTTGAATTATCAAATTTTTACAATTACAAACTAGAAAGTCTTGAATCTACTATTAAGGAAAAGTTGCTATTGAAATATTATGATGAGAAGAAGTAGAAGAAGAAGAGAAAGATAAAGCATGCATCCAGTGATAGTGATACAGATGAAGAAGATGTTGAACAATTGGAAGCACTACTAGCAAGAAGATTTCACAGAGGTAAAGGAAAATCCAAAGGTAAGTTGCCCATCATTTGTTTCAATTGCAATGAAGTTTTTCATATTGCTACAATATCTACACAAAATAAAAACCATAGGGATGGAAACAAGAACAAAAATAGAAGAGAAAATGACAACAAAGATTATAAAGACAAAAGAAAAAAGTGTTACATTGTTGAAGAAGATGAATCTGATGAACATGATGATGAAGTAGTGTATGTTGCAATGAAGGATAAATTTGATGAGGATGAGGCAACTACACCTGTGACTTGTGTAAATAAAAATGACAATTGGATAATTGATAGTGGATGCTCACATCACATGACAGGAGATAAAAGTAAGTTCCTTACCTTAAATCATTATGATGGAAATAGTGTTAGATTTGGTAATGATGCTCCATGTCTGATAAAAGGAAAATGTTCCATTAAACTCATAGAAAAGATCTCTTGTGATAATACTTAATATGTTAAAGGATTGGATTATAATCTATTAAGTGTGTCACAACTAAGCAATGTAGGATGCAAAGTTGAATTTGGAAACAAGACTCCCATGATATATGACAAAAATGGAAACTGATAGGAAAAGGAGACCAAATGATGGGGACACAACCCAACAACCAGAATAGACACAATAGAAAGGGGAAATTATATTAACTGAGAAAATAAGCTGGTACAAACAGTGCAGAGAAAATAAACTCAAAACATGCCCTGCGGGCTTACAATAGCATAAATCTGGAGAATATTTCTCCTTTTAGCACCTCCTCTCAAGCTCCAATCTGAACTGCCTTTTACAATGCCAAAAATCTCCTTAAATAGACCCCGGAGGGTTAAGGACTAGGAGTACATTCTAGAAAGTGCTAGTAGGCATCCACCGACAAAATAGAAGGTTCCGGAAGCTGCGTTAGAAGTCGGTGCAATTCTAGAAGAATCCAGAAACGGTAGCCGAACTTCCGGGAGGCATAACTTTTGAACCGTAACTCCGATTGACGAACCGTTTACATTTTTGGAAAGCTCTCGAAGCGCTCTATAGCCCTATGGACAAGCTTTGCTCGTCCCCCATTTTTTGACCCTTTTCGAGGTCATTTAATGCCCCAAACCTGACTTTGAAGCATTCTTAGGGGGTCTCCAAAACTCGAAAAACTGCAATAACTTTCAAACCGTGGGGCCTTTTGACCTGATTCTTTTTCTGGAATGCTCTAAATCTCGATTACATTCATCTGGCCAAGTCACACCTTCTAGGTCACCAAAATGATGGTCAAATTGCATGCTCCTATTTTTTTGGGATTTTTAAATGCATTGATAGTTGAACTATGAGAGTTGGAACCTTTATTTGAGCCAAATGGGTATCCAAAAATGTAAAGACATAAAATAGAAACTAAGTCTAAGTACATTTTTTTGGGTGACACAGGATTGCCCTTATACCTCTGGATGCTCCTGCATCAGACACCCAGGGTAGATTGAAAAGTGACCCTGTCACTTTATGGATGGTAGAGGAAATCCCAAATGGGAAACCTCAGCTGCTGAAATCCAAGTTGAGTCTTCGATCGGTCGTCCTTTCCATTTGACCAAATACTCTTCATATTGCCTGTTTCTGGTACTCCTACCCACACGATGATCTAGAATGTCTTCTATCTCCTCCTTCTTAGAAGCAGGAATTGGACATGGCTCTAAAACTAGCTCCTCATCAGTACCATCATCATGATACTCTGTCAAATCTGCAATGTTGAAAATGGGAGAAATGTGAATACCATCTGGCAGCTCCACCTCATATGCATTTCCTGAGTCATGTTTCTTCAAAATTTTGCAGGGGCCAAATTTCTTCATTTTCAGCTTGTTGTAAGTACCAACTGGAAATCTTTCTTTTCGTAAATGCACCATGACAAGATCCCCTACTTGGAATTCCTTATGTCTCCTCCTTGCATCAGTCCTAGCTTTATACTCTTGATTCATCTTGATAATGTGTGCTTGAACCTCCTCATGTAGACGCTTGATGTGTTCAGCAAATTCCTCAGCTTCAGCACTTGTTCTCTCCCCTTGTTCTATCTTCCTCAATTCTGGTGCAGTCCTTGGGCTATTCCCATATACAATTTGAAATGGTGATTTTCCAGTACTCCTATTTACAGAGTTATTATAAGCAAACTCTGCCTGTGGTAGAATCAAATCCCATCCCTTGGGCTTATCTCCAACTAAACATCTCAGCAAATTGCCCAGACTTCTATTTACCACTTCTGTTTGGCCATCAGTCTGTGGGTGATGTGTGGAACTGAATTTCAAGTCTGTTCTCAACTTCTTCCACAATGTCCTCCAGAAATACCCCACAAATTTAGTATCTCGGTCAGAAACTATACTCCTTGGAAGACCATGTAGTCTTACCACCTCTTTGAAAAACAAGTCTGCAATATGGACAGCATCATGAGTTTTGTGGCATGGAATGAAATGTGCCATTTTGGAGAACCTATCAACCACCACGAATACTGAGTCATTACCCCTTTGGGTCCTTGGCAATCCAAGAACAAAATCCATACTTATGTCCTCCCATGGCCTTGATGGAACAGGCAATGGCTGATATAGGCCAGTATTTTGACTAAACCCCTTGGCCACTTGACAAACCTGGCAACTCTGTACAAACTTCTTCACATCCTGTGTAATTTGAGGCCAAAAATAATGTTCTCTAAGAATGGCAATGGTCTTATCTCGACCAAAATGTTCTGCCATCCCTCCACTGTGTTTCTCCTTAATCAGATTTTCCCTCATGGAACTCCTTGGAATGCACAATTGACTACCTTTGAACAACATGCCATCCTGAATCAAATAGTCTAACCACTTGGTTCTATCTACAGCCACAGGTTCTTTACAAGCTTTCCATGCTTCAGAAAATTCAGGATCCTCGGGGTACAAATTCTTGAGTTCATCAAACCCAACTACTTCCACCTGCATTGTTGTAAGCAACAATTGTCTCCTACTTAATGCATCTGCAACCCTGTTAGATTTTCCACTTCTATGCTTTAACACAAATGTATAACTCTGCAAGAATTCTACCCACTTCATATGCCTCTGATTCAATTTACCTTGGCTATTTAGGTACTGTAATGCCTGATGATCAGTATACAAAACAAATTCCTTTGGCAAAAAATAATGCCTCCATTTCTTTAAGGCCTGAACTATCGCATAGAACTCTTGATCATAAACAGAATACTTCTTCTTTGCATCATTCAATTTTTCACTAAAATATGCAATAGGCTTACCTTCTTGGCTTAATACAGCCCCAATAGCACTACCACTAGCATCACAGTCCACCTGGAATACTTTTCTAAAATCTGGAAGTGCCAACACAGGCTGTTCAGTCACCTTCTTCTTCAGCAATTCAAAACTTCTTGCAGCTGCTGCAGTCCATTTGAACTCTTTTCTATCCCCTCTTATTGTATCAGTTAGGGGTGCACATATGCCACTGAAATTCTTAATAAACTTCCTGTAAAAACTAACCAGACCATGAAATGATCTTACCTCAGTAGCAGACCTTGGAGTAGGCCATTCCAAGATAGCTTTTACCTTCTCTGGATCCATTTTGAGACCTTCAGGTGATATAACAAATCCCAAATAGACTAACTCCCTTTTTGCAAAGACACACTTCTTTAGATTAATTAACAGTTTCTCTTCCCTTAGCCTTTCAAAGACACTACGAATATGCAGCAAATGTTCTTCCAAAGTCTTGCTGAAAATTAAAATATCATCCAAATAGACAATAAAAAATTTTCCCAAGAACTTCTTAAGTACCTCATTCATGAGCCGCATGAAGGTGCTTGGGGTGTTTGTCAATCCAAAGGGCATGACTAACCACTCATAAAGACCCTCCTTGGTCTTGAAGGCTGTTTTCCACTCATCTCCTTCTCATATCCGTATCTGATGATAGCCACTCTTTAGATCTATCTTTGTGAAGTACTGAGCTCCACTCAAGCAGTCCATAAGATCATCCATCCTTGGTAAAGGAAACCGGTACTTGATGGTTATCCTATTTATAGCTCGAGAATCTGTACACATCCTCCACTCTCCATCCTTCTTTGGTGCAAGTATTGCAGGTACTGCACATGGACTCAGGCTCTCTCGAATCAAGCCCTTCCTCAACAGCTCCTGAACCTGTCTATTTAGCTCCTCTGTTTCAGTAGGAGTCATCCTGTGAGCAGCCTTGTTAGGCAAACTAGCTCCTGGAATCAGATCTATCTGATGACTAATTTGCCTTACTAGTGGCAATCCATCTGGAACATTATCAGAGATAATATCTCCAAATTCTCCTAGTAAATCTGAAACTTCCAATGGTATTTCACTACTACCTTCTTTATCTTTCCTAGGAATCAAAGCATAGCACATACGTTGATGTTTCATGCCATCTAAAAACTTCCTTCCATCAACAAGACAAATCCTAGCACTGCTACATACCTTTTCACCTTCCTTTTTCATGGACTTCAATTTGTGGCGAACTCCATCCTTTGTCAGAGAGTATGTGTTTGCATGTCCATCATGTATTGCATGTCTATCAAACTGCCATGGTCTACCCAACAATAGATGGCAAACATCCATCGAAATAACATCACAAAGAACTTCATCATGGTAACTCCCAATTTTGAATTTTACTAAACATTGTTCACTTACCAGGACCTTATGATCATCTTTTACCCAAGAAATCCGATAGGGTTGGGGATGTTTCTCCCTCTTGAGCTTCAGCTTAGAGACCATCTCTTTGGATACCAAGTTATCAGTGCTACCACCATCAATGATCACATCACAACATTTATCCTCACACTTGCATCTGGTATAGAACAAACTCTTTGTTGTCCTAGTTCATTTTCACCACTTAGTAGGACTCCTTCATTTACCAAGGTCTCTCCTCTTTCTGCATCCTCTGAATGTGATGATTGTGCATCCTCATCCACATGAGCAACCCTAGCTTGGCCCTCAGCTCTCCTATCTATCCTTCCTTGTAGTTGAGGGCATTCAAAGGCACGATGACCTTCTTCATTGCAATGGAAACAGGTACCACGGAAGCCTCCTCTTCCTTGCCCATGTCCTCTACCTCTTCCTCTTTGATTTCCAAAGTCTTGATCACGAGAGCAGTTGAAACCCTCATTCCTCTGGTTCCTGCTAGTACCCTCATCTTCATTTTTCTTTTGAGTTTCATTGCGGCCTCCAGATGATCTACTGCTTCCCCTTCCTCCTTGACCGCGCCCTCTTTGTCTTCCTTCAAACCTTTTACTCAGCTTCTCTTCAACTCGTAGGGCAAACTGGTATGCTTCTTCAACGCTGGTCATTCTTACCAGACTTAGTTCCTCCTGGATGCTAGGTCGTAACCCACTAATATAACGAGCAACCTTCTCCTTATTTGCTTATGCATGCCCCACTCTAATCAGGAGTCGGTAAAACTCCTCTGTATATTCTTGGACTGATCTTCCTGCTTGCTTTAATCCATGCATCTTCTTAAACAGATCAAGCTCGTAGTCCACAGGAATGAACTGCTTCTTCAATTTGTCCACCATGCGATCCCATCTTGTGATCTTCTCCTTTCCTCTTCTAAGTCTTTCCAGTTGAACCTCTTGCCACCAGATTTTGGCATGGCCTTTTAGTTTGGCCTTTGCAAACTTAACCCTATCTGGGTCCCTTATATCCTCATACTCAAAGTATTCGTCCAGTTCATTGATCCAATCGATCAACTCATCTGGTTTCAAATTTCCTGAAAATATACCCACTTCAATTGTAGGTCTTTTCCCAAACCTAGAAATGGCCCTAAAAAGCCTTTCCTCTACAGGATTCAGAACTTCCCCGTCAACTTCCATTACTTCCTCTTCATTGTCATCCTCACTATTGTCATCTGCAGCAATATTTGCTCCTCTACGAAGCTCCTCTTGCAATGCTTGTACCTGTCTCTGGAGGGCTCTAACCTCCTCAGGATCAATAGCTCTGGCCCTTCCACCACGCTCTCTTCGTGGAGGCATCTTCTAACTCGAACCCACAACCACACAGTCCTGGTGCAAACTGCCTCACAGTCGGTGCTCTGTCTACACACTCAGGAAAACCCGCTCTGATACCACTTGATGGGGACACAACCCAACAACCAGAATAGACACAATAGAAAGGGGAAATTATATTAACTGTGAAAATAAGCTGGTACAAACAGTGCAGAGAAAATAAACTCAAAACATGCCCTGCGGGCTTACAATAGCATAAATCTAGAGAATATTTCTCCTTTTAGCACCTCCTCTCAAGCTCCAATCTGAACTGCCTTTTACAATGCCAAAAATCTCCTTAAATAGACCCCGGAGGGTTAAGGACTAGGAGTACATTCTAGAAAGTGCTAGTAGGCATCCACCGACAAAATAGAAGGTTCCGGAAGCTGCATTAGAAGTCGGTGCAATTCTAGAAGAATCCAGAAATGGTAGCCGAACTTCCGGGAGGCATAACTTTTGAACCGTAACTTCGATTGACGAACCGTTTACATTTTTGGAAAGCTCTCGAAGCGCTCTATAGCCCTATGGACAAGCTTTGCTTGTCCCCCATTTTTTGGCCCTTTTTGAGGTCATTTAATACCCCAAACCTGACTTTGAAGCATTCTTAGGGGGTCTCCAAAACCCAAAAAACTGCAATAACTTTCAAACCGTGGGGCCTTTTGACCTGATTCTTTTTCTGGAATGCTCTAAATCTCGATTACATTCATTTGGCCAAGTCACACCTTCTAGGTCACCAAAATGATGGTCAAATTGCATGCTCCTATTTTTTCGGGATTTTTAAATGCATTGATAGTTGAACTATGAGAGTTGGAACCTTTATTTGAGCCAAATGGGTATCCAAAAATGTAAAGACATAAAATAGAAACTAAGTCTAAGTACATTTTTTTGGGTGACACGGGATTGCCCTTATACCTCTGGATGCTCCTGCATCACCAAACAAGAAATAATCTATTTTACCTTGAAATAGAGGATGCTACTTGTCTTATGATAAAATTTGATGATGAACTTGTGTCATGTCAACTTTGATAACTTCATCAATATCATCAATCAGAAGAAAGTTAGAGATTTGCCCAAACTAAAAAAGCATGTTAATGTGATATACAAACATTGTTAGCTAAGCAAAATGACCAAGTCAAGTTTTAAATGTAAAACGTACACCTCTAAAGAGATACTAGAGATAGTTCATACTAACTTGTGTGGACCTATAGAAGTGAAAAGTTACAAAGGGGACAAATATATAATGTTGTTTGTAGATGACTACTCTAGGATGATGGCAGTCATGTTTTTGAAGTAAAAGTTTGATGTCTTTCAAATGTTTAAGTGGTTTTTGGAAAGAGTTGAAAAAGAGATAGGTAAGAGTCTGAAATGTTTCAGATCAGAAAGAGGAGGAGAATTCACATCAAAAGAATTTGAAGTGTTCCACAATGATAGAGGAATCAAAAGACATACATTAGCATCTAGGACCCCTCCACAAAATGGAATTGCTAAAAGAAGAAATAGATCAATAATGAATTGTGCTTGGAAACTTATGATGGAAAAGAATGTTACTCTAAAATACTAGAGAGAAGCTATAAGTATAGCTATTTATACCCTAAACCAAGTACAAATCAAGAAAGGTACTAATTCAACACCCTTTGAATTATGGTATGGATATACACAAAATGTAAAATATTTTAGAGTATTTGGAAGCAAATGTTATATTGTCAAAGATATATGAAATGGTAAGTTTTATTTAAAAAGTGATGAAGATACATTCCTTGGCTACTCCACAAGAAGCAATGCATACAAGAGTTTGATTACTAACATAAACAAAATTGTGAAAAGTGCAAATGTAAATTTTGATGAATACACAAAAGCTCATGATGCTGAACCAATCAAAGAAACAATGGAGTATGAATCATTTGTATATTTCTATGAAAGAATGCCTACTAAAGAAGAAGTTGCCATTCAAGTTGGAAATCAACAACAAACTTCAGTAACTGCTAAGTCATAGCTAGTGAATGTCGAGTTGAATTTAGGAACCAAGCTGCATTCAGATGCTGAGTTATAGAATGAAGAAACAACACATTCTAATTCTAAAGTTAGTATGCATGAAAGAGAAGCTGATATACTTGACAGAAATATACATAGTGACTCAGAAGCTAAAATAAAAAATGAAGAAACAAGAATAGAGCCTACTGACCAAATCATTGGAAATAAAGATGTTAAACCAATGATAACGAATAGATTGAGGAATGAATCATGCTTTCTAAGTAAGAAAGAACCGAAGATAGTTAAAGATTCTGTGGAAGATGATGATCGATACAAAGCTATGGAAGAAGAAATTGATCAGATAGAGAAAAATAAAACTTGGAGTTTAGTTCCAAGGCTAGATGACAAAAATGTGGTTGGTACCAGGTGGGTTTTCAAGAAAAAGCTAAATGAAAATGGTAAAATCACAGGAAACAAAGCTATACTAGTTTGCAAATGATATGTACAAGAGGAGGGAATAGACTATGGGGAGACATTTTCCTCTATTGCAAGAATGGAAGGAGTAAGAACTCTACTTGCATATGCTGCCTACAAAAGATTCAAATTTTATCAAATGGATGTTAAGTCTGCATTTTTTAATGGCATACAAGAAGAAGAAGTTTACATATAACAACAAAAAAGATTTGTTGATGACAACAACAAGGATAAGATATGTAAACTGCACAAAGCTCTTTATGGTTTGAAACAAGCACCAAGAGCATGGTATGAAAGACTTCATAAGTATCTTGTGAAGATTGGATTTGAAACAACTGATGATAACATCAATCTATATATAAAAATAGAAAAAGGTAAAGACATTTTGTTATCTAAAATCTTTGTTGATGATATAATATTTGGAGGATAGGATGATTTATGCATGGATTTTGCTAATCAGATGAAACATGAATTTGAAATGTCAATGTTTAGTGACATCAAATTCGTTGTGGGACAATAAGTTTATCAACTTAAGTAAGGCATATTTGTTACCCAGTAAAAGTACATCAAGGAAATACTAAAAACATTTGGACTAGAAGATTCAAAACCAATAAGCACACCCATGGTTACAAGATAGAAACTATCGAAGAATGATGATTCTGCTAAAGTGAATCAAATGCTATATAGGTCAATGATTGGTAAGCTAAAATATGTTGTACATAGTAGACCTAATATTGCATTATCTATTGGAATAGTTGCAAGATTCTCTACAAATCCTAGAGAAAAGCATTTGATGACAGCGAAAAGAATAGTGAGATACCTGAAAGGAACATAAGAGTTCAGCCTATAGTACAAAAAGAATGAAAATTTTGATTTAAGAGCCTACATTGATGCTAATTGGGGAGGTAATATAGATGACAGAAAAAGCACCAGTGGAGGAGCACTTTTATTAGGCAAGAGACTAGTTACTTGGACTAGTAGGTAGCAAAATTGTACCTCACAATCCACAACTAAAGCTGAATATGTTGTTGCTACTATAAACTACACAGACATTGTATGGACCAAGCATCTACTCAAAGGAATGAAGGAAGAAATAATAGAACCTATGATACTTTATTGTGATAACACCAATTCCTTTAAATATATCAAAGAATCTAGTAATGCATGCCAAAACAAAGCACATTGCAATCATGTATCATTATGTAAGAGAGTTGGTTGAAAACAAAGAGGTGAAGATGGAGTATGTCAATACAAAAGAACAAATTGCTGACATTTTCACCAAACCATTATGTAAGGATACATATGAATATCTTAGAGGTAAGATAAGGGTCATACCCCTATCAAAGGCTATTTAATTAATAATAGGACTACCCTGCATCAAATAGGTTATTTATCACATGTTGCAAATTGATGTAGAGGATCTTACTTTAGGTACTACCTAAAGTAGTCAAAGTGTTGAAATCCCAAAATAGTCACAAGCAATGAGATAGAGGGAGAAACTAGAGGATACTGCAAATTCTATATTTGCTTGATAAGATGTTAAGATGATATGTCTTTGGAATTGTTGGCAAAGAGGGAGAAATAGTAGAAACTGATCAGTAACTTAAGAGGGAGAAAACCCAGAGGGAGAAAAGTAGAAACCAGCTAAACCTAAGAGGGAGAAAAGAAGAAGGTAGCTAATAGAGATAAATTGTAGGAAAATAGCACAAGGAAAGCAATAACAAGAAAATGATCATAAGCTTAAAGGGAGAAACAACACAAGGAAACACAAGGAAACAACATAAACTAATCAAGATGATAGATCAAAGAGCAAGAAAAGAGAAAGTGTATCAAAAGATTGGTGTAGTTGATCAGAGGTAAACACACAAGGGAGAAATCCTACTCTATCTTGTAAGAGGGATCTATAAGGAAAAATAAATTTAGAAGGAATCATTAGAAAGAATGAAAAATAATTTGTAACTTGCTTTTAAGTTGGAAATTCCTAATGCAAGAAACAATTTTGAGGTAGTTTTTCTTTTTGGTATTGCCTTACTATTTTTAACCTAGTCAAATTGGTCAAATAACGTGTTTTACCATTTAGATGATTTGGTTGATCAGTTTGGTTTTCCATCAATGCCAAAGAGGGAGATTGTTAAGATCTTATTGAAAAGATCATTGCTAAAAGAGATTTGAAAAAGGGAGATTGTTGAAGTAATATGTGTTTCAATCATTGTTTTGTTACTAATGTCCAACCTGCTATTTTTTGGTGAGACAATTGCTTATAAGATCCAAAGACTATCATTTAGTTGATTGATGAAGAAGATTTAATCAATAATATGCAACAACAATACCTAGAGGAAAGGTTGAGTTATGGTAATGTAATGAAGTACAAGGATTAGTTCAGACAATGGTGAAATGATGTATTCATAATCTACTTGAAGTTACAAAGGTTGGCCATACCCAAAAACTTTAGAAGAATAAGAAATACTAAGACTATTTGCAAACCTTGACCAAGATGACAATCGATGCCGAGCAAAGATAAGTCATGTCGAGTAGAAAATTAGTTGGTGTTGAGTAAAAGAAAAATCTAGTATGTTCCAAGCAACATAGTTAGTGCTAAGAAAAATACAATAGGTTCCAAGCATCAGTAAAATGTAGTTGATGTCGAGTGACTTTTAGGTGATGCCAAGCTATGCAGTATGTGTTGAGCATTAGAATATCAATAATGTTGTGCTGCTACATTATTGTAAAGATCATAGATTCACCAAATATAAGCCAAAAAAATTGTTTTCTTGAAGTCTATGAACCAAGTGGAAGATAAGACTATTGAGCTAGTGGTATAGAATTTGAGGTGAACCATTTTTGGGAAAATTTCAAATGGATTATAGGAGAAGTTTCTAGAAGAGACAAGATATGTGGTAGATACATTGTACCCTATCTAATCCATCTAAACCTTAATTGGACAATGGAAAATGGAAAAGTATTCTATTTTCCTATTTAAGGAATGTCTAGTCATGAAGCAAAAGAGGTTTTGAGAGGTCATAAAAAATAAGAGAACCTAAGGAAGAATAGAGATAGAAAGTCAAGAACTTTGCTTTGTCTAGTGTCCAAAGTAGTGACTATATTGGCATACCAAGCAAGAAGGCTGAAGGAGACAAATGCTTGAAGGGTGAACAAGTTGTCATAGTTGCAAAGAATAAAAGCCAAGCAAATTGAGGACTAAATTGTGATCTAGAATCTGCAAGACAAGTTGTAAGTTGTCTTAGATCAAATACTCTACTGTACTCTCTAACAATTGTACTAGTCAGGGTAAAATCGTTAGGACTAAGGTTGACTTAAAAGTCATTAGAAAATCCTTTAATAGGGTGGCATTCCAAGTGAATGGCCTAAAGTCCTTTAACTAGGATTACTTCTTATAGGATGACTGAAATCCCTTAACTGGGTCACATTTAATAGTGTCTATTGTAACCTTTAACAGGGTTTTCCTTTCATAGGGCATCACTTTAGAAGAGTGAAAAATGAGTAGCATGTTACTGGTGGTTTTTCCCAAATTGGGTTTCAATGTTAAATCACTATGTCAAGTGTGTGGATGAACACTCATGTTTTATTGTTGCAAGTTGATTTAATAGTAACTTGCAAGTATTGGAAATAAGCTTGGATACATACACATATATGAATGTTTAATGGGATCACTAAGCTAAGTGAAAAGTTTTAATTGGTATATCTGGACCTTGAATAACTAATTCAAACCCCCCTCCTCAATTATTCTAAAGAATTCTAATAGAATGGACCTTAATTGGGCCAAATTGGCTTAATTTTTTTCTCACAAAATAATTCACTTTATTACAGAATAAAATTGAAAGCATGTACAAACTAAATAATTTGGAATGCATGGTTAAAAGTAAATCTCTTTTCCAATTAGTTTATTATTCCGAAATAGTACAATTACATCTCATAGAGGTAGAGTTAGACATAAATGTTTTCAATAAATCATTCACATAGTCATAGTAGGATTAAGATTGGAGACAATACTCATTAAGTCTAAAATAAGATGAAATTAAGTGGTATGTGCAAACCATATCATCCATACCCACCACTGTCAAGGAGCTATCCTCCTCTACCTCAACCACACTCTTGCCTTCAACCTAAAAGCACTTAGACACACTCAAAACCATAGAAATAGATCAATATTAGAAACATCATAATTCATAGAAATTTATCGCATTGCATTCAATTTACATCTTAACCATCATGTATATGCATGTAACTTCAGGTAATATTATCAATACAACTCGATCAATTTACTCATATGACATATAATCATCTTTTATGCACATATAAACTCATGCAATAATTGAAATCAAAATATAACAAGATCAATATCCATCATTAAAAGCATAACATCAACCTCATCACCAAACATGATAAGTGTATTGAAAGAAACAAAGTTAGATAGTCGAACAACATATCAACTACAAGCCTAAGTTGAACAACATATCTACTACAAGTCTAAGTCAATTGATCCATTGACTTGGAGTCTAGATCAAAAAGACACACACATACAGTCACTAGTTGAGGTCCACCGACCAAGTCAATAATATTAAAAGTAACACAAGTCCTGCAAAATAGTAGTTACATAAAGTGGGTTATGGCATAACATTAAATGCTTTCTTTTATTTTTATGTCTCATTCTTATGCTTATCATTATTTAAAGTTTCATGAATAGTTTAATTATGCATCAATTACATTTCTTCTTTAATAATCTTTGGGTGAAAGAACGAATGTGTGTCACCGTTGGGGCTAACTTCATTGATCCAGCAAGACCGAATCTGGTCGAGACCATATGGCATTGACTAGAAGCCAAGTGGCATGTACACATTAGTAAGGATCTGACCAAAATGGGGAAAATTATGTAAGCCACAAAAAAATCCACCAGTCATTTGCATTATACAAGCTTAATGGAATTGTGGAGTGGGAAGAGCTACATGAGTCATTCGATTGAACCAGGGATGTGAACAATTTTCCCTAATTTTTTTTATTTGTTTTAAGTTTTATTTTATGTTTTCATGTGTAAAAATATGATTTTTATGTGTATTTTTAATGTGGATTATTTTAAAGAGTTCAAAATTTTTAATATTATTATATGTTTATATTTTTAAGTACTGTAATATTAGATAAAGTTTAGAACAAGTATTGAAATTTAGTAAAGTTTAGACATTATTAGAGAAATTAGATTAATTGTAAAAAATCATTTATAGAAAATAGAAGAAAATTATATTGAAAATAATAGAAAATATTAGAAAATATTAGAATGGTTAGAAACTTTTGAAACTTTGGAAAATTTAGAAAATATTAGAATAGCTAGAAACTTTTGAAACTTTAGAAAAAAATAGACAAAATTTATCAAATATAGAAAATTAGTTAGATTTAAATTAGAAAATTTAAATAATTTTTTTAATTAGAAATCATTAGAAATTGTTCTAAAGGTAAAAATTTAAAAACCACTATAAATTGGTAACTAAAACCATTAGATTGAACTAAATTAGACACTACCTCTTACTATGAACAAAAATAAATTCTAATTGAAACCTGAACATTGAACCTTAACATCAAACCTTAACATTGAACCTTATAAATTATAGGCAAGAGCATAACTTAGCATTCAATGTAATAAAATCACAACATTAAACCTAATCAAACTCAAACTAAAGCTCTCACATTGAACCAAATTAGAATCTAACTCCTATATTGAACCTTAAATCCAAACATGTTGACCTAAACCCTAAATGTTTAACCCTCTCTCTAGATCTCAAACTTGTAATCCTATGTCTCTCTCTAACTCCTAAACCCCATCTCTCTAAATCCTAAACCACTCACTAACCCCATAATCCCAATACTTCACTCTCTAACCTCATAATCCCTAACATAACTTCATCTCTCCCATCTCATCTCTATCTCTAACATAAACTCATCTCTCCCTAACCTCATATCTCACTAGATCTCAAAATTTTAATAGTCTATCTCTCTTAAATCCTAAACCCCATCTCTCTAAACCTTAAACTTCTCTCTAAACCTATAATCCCTAAACCACTCTCTCTCACTAGTAAATTTGAACTCAATTTTCAACAAATTTTGGTTGAAATTTTGACCAAGCAGTTCGTGCTAAATTTTCTCATTGAAATTTCAACCAACCTACACATTGGTCAAAATTTTGACCAATACATTCATCGAAAGATTTTAATTTTTCCTAGCTCTGATTTGTCATTGTTGGTCAAAATATCCACCAATGTTTGGTCAAAAAAATTTAGAATTGGTGGAAATTTTGACCAATTCTTAGTAGAAAACTATCAAGAATTGGTCAAAATTTCCACCCATTTTTGTTGATTTTTTAAATAATTGGTGGAAATTTTGACCATGTCTTGGTAGAAAACTATCAAGAATTGGTCAAAATTTCCAACAATGTTTGGTTGAATTTTTTATAATTGGTGGAAATTTCGACCAATTCTTGGTAGAAAACTATAGAGAATTGGTTGAAATTTGCAACAATGTTTGGTTGAAATTTTTTTAATGTTGTATCAAGCAATTATTTCTTATCCAAGCCATTTAATTTGTAACCTTTTAAATCTATGGAAAGATAAAGTTGGAGCAGGAGAATTTTTCTTCTCAAAGGTGTCATCTGATTGTAAAGTGTCCATTCCATTATCTATTAATGGAATGGAGACTTTACAATCAGAGGACACCTTTGAGAATAAAAATTCTCCTACTCCAACTTTATCTTTGTAGAGATTTAAAAGGTTTCAAATTAAATGGCTTGGATAAGAAACAATTGATTGATACAACATGAAACAAATGGACATTTATGCATAAAGAGATGAATCAAAAACATATCAAACTTCTTGCCATCATAAATTTGATTATGTTATTCTAAGAGAATTATTGATATTACTGAAATTGACATAGTAGATATAATTGTTTATATAAATTTATCTCCATTATCTAAAGGAGTCTAGATATAAGGTTTATATAGCTAATATTTGTTTGATCTAGATAACATCCATGAATGGTAAATATTTTACCTCTCATATAACAATTAATGACAATCTTGAATAACAGCTCTTGGGAACAAAGAGGGCAGTGATTAGCATACATTGGCAATCTTAAAAAACAATTAATGAAGGAAAGGTGTGATTAAATGTGAAATATAAGATATATACATATTAAGTATTTTTCTTTAATGATTTCAATCTCGAAGTGGCCACTATCTTCATGGGCTATGGCATTACCATCTATTACCAAGATAATGAGATGTCACCAACATACTAAAAACACAATTTTTATTGTATATATTAAAAACACCAAATAAGTTACATGTCTTTTATTGAAACTCATATGAAGAAAAACTATAACCAGCTCAACATTCATTTGTTGCCTTTAGCTCCAACTTCTAAAATAGACTAAAAATTTTTAATTCTCCTTCCACAACCTACATCGAAAGTTTCTCCATTTGTCAACTAGAGCTACAAACCACCTTTCCACTTCCCTAAAAGATGTTAGAGGCAATAATAGTCTTCTTTACTCTTGGGGCAAGATGGGGTGGGGTGCCCATCAACAAGTTCTAGCACTACCTCCAAACCACCCTTAAATTCAATTCAAGAAAAACATGACAACAAATGAAGAACAATGTCATTGCTGCTAGTCAAAATAATAAGATTGGAAAGATGGAGGCCACATCAAACTTGACACAACTCTAATCATTTGTCAACACCTACAGAAATAAATACATATATACTCAACAATAACATCAAATAGGAATAGAGAAAATCCAAACTAAATAGCAATCAAGACTCATTCAAGGAAATAATGATGTATTTCTTATATCAACAATTATTAGTGATACACCTTTGTTAGAGTAGACACAATAGAGAACATCAATCTAAGAGAAGAATTTGATCAAAGATTCGATACAACTTATATCTATGATATTGCATCCAACAAGGAGATCATACAATAGTACATCCTCAATCCTCACAAAACATTGAACCTTCATCAGTAAATCAGCCTCATAGACATAATACATTAGTAGAGAAAATAGCAGAGGAAGAATATAGAATATTTGACACATAGCAAGTAATAAGATCAATCTATCATTTGTGAATATTCCAATTTCTAATGCACCCTAGTAGGGCACCCTATTGCACATGGAAGGAAGAGAAGCTAAGGGAAGCCTATTATCAGATGCACTAAAAAATATCATTGAAGTAAAATGAGTAGTCCTATGTGTCTAACAATATTATAGCAAAAATTACTCTAAAAAATTGACATATAATAGCGAATATAAAGGGGAGAATTTTGGTATGTTTTAAATTGGGGTTAACCCACAAAACTAAAATTGGTAGCTATTTCCCTGTGGCAACAAGTTTGATAAACATATTTAAAACAAAATAGAAATGCTGAGATAATTCAATGAAGCCATCCCAAACTTAATAATGATTCAACATAGTGAGCATAGCTTGAAGTTGATCTATTTGATTATGTACCTTACAGAATCATGTTGACACAGCTCCATCATTCTCTGAAATAGTTAGTTCTTGCTCAACTTTTTCAATACCCTTACTCATAGCTTACATCTCTTCTATCAAGATCTTCAGATGGATCTATCATATATCACATTATTTTGAAAAATTAAAAATATTATAAATTAACATAAACATGACAATAATTCTCATAATTCATTATGAGGGGCCAAGAATTCAATTGATAGTACCTTCAAGGTAGCTTCAATGTGAACAAGATCCTTATCAAAATCTAGTAGCTTTGCCATCTTTTTAGTGAGTACATGAAAACAAGAAGATCCAATATTAAACAAGTTTCAAAACAAAGATTACAAGCACTTAATGTTTGGAAGGAAAAACTCAATAATAAATTATGTAAGAAACATAGCTTACTAGTCAAAAGATCCTATGGAACCATTACAAATACTAACATCAATAATGTGACATAAAATGTTAGAAGTATTGCTTGTGAATTGAAACTTTCATCTCAATTATTCTTGGGTATATCAGTGACATAAGCTTGTCATTAGTACATTAACTCTCACTGTATCCCCAACACAACTTCTAGGTAACCCTCAATCCTAATTTACAAAAAAAGTGTTATGAACAATCATAAATTCCCAAGGAAACTTTTCCCTAGTAACAATTTATTTTGTGGGAACTTTCTTATACCTTCATGTATTCAAGAAAGAGACCACAAAATTTAGCAACAATAATA
The DNA here is from genome assembly GCA_028749045.1 of Cupressus sempervirens. Taxonomy (NCBI): domain Eukaryota; kingdom Viridiplantae; phylum Streptophyta; class Pinopsida; order Cupressales; family Cupressaceae; genus Cupressus; species Cupressus sempervirens. Next base: position 527,348,536 of record CM053790.1, read on the forward strand.
CTCTACTAAACAGTTTGTAGCTTAGGCAAACAATAGTGACTTGAAGCACACCATTGCATTCTGAAGCATGATTTTGGATTTCATCTTGTGCATGAAAACCATAGTATCCTTCATTCTCCTCTACATTCTTGAAGGGGTGTGGTGTTTCTTCCTTGTCACCCTTTCTATTTCATAATTGATTGCTTGTAGGCACTTGGCAATGGCCTTGGTAAATATAATTGCAGTTTTGATGAAACAATATACTACCAAAGCCATGTCCTTGCACATGTTTATGTGGAAATGGACCTTTCCAATAGTCTACCTATTGACCCTTTGCCAAAATTTGGCAATTGTTAGTGGACCCAATCTATGGATTATGAAAAGATAGTTGTTTAATGTAGGAGATGTTTCTCAACTAATCATTTCACACCCCAATGTTAAAGATCACCAACCACCAAAGAAACATGGATTCAAAAGGGAAGCTAATATTATTAATTGAGGTTGAGCCCCAAAACCATGTTTTTCTACCTAATTCTCAAATTTAAAAGGTTCTATCTCGTATTTCTTTCACTTTTTAAGCACACATAATGTTAAGCCTCATCCTCTCACAGATGACGATTCTTCTCCTATTGAATTCCTTCGCATGGATCTCAAGAATGTTATTATATGGATTCTTATGATGATAAATCCAAATCAAATGACTTAATCACCTTAGCAATTTCTACAAAGTTAGAAATCTCTCCAACACCATAGGAAACTCTAATTGTTAGAAGTTCCTAGGCTTGTTCAAAGGAATCCTTTGTTACTTTCTAGCAAGAATGGATAGATGTAAGGAGAAAGAAAACTCTTACTATCAAAATCTAGACATCCAATGTTGCTAAGGTCATCAAGTAAACAAAAAAATAAGGATGAAATGTGTACTTTGGTGCACCCATATCTATGGGATAGGGTTTCTTTGTCATTTTTGGAATGAACTTCTAGTGCACCCCTATTAGAGGCTTGATATGTACAATCATTTTTTTATGCATTTAATACATGGGACTAGACCCTTTTTCCACAACTCAATGAATACACACACACACACACACACAAAGAGAGAGAGAGAGATTTTACAATAAGTATTTATGGGTTTTATTCATTTTAGGCCATATTTGCAAAATACAAATATACAAATATGAATATGGATACATGTATTAAGGGATGAGTTTAAAAATCAATCCTCTTGGTATGCACAAAGGGGGATTGAAGTTTTACACCTAAAAGGTTTGTTTGTGGACCCATGTCCAAATCTCCAACATTTTTTATTATTAGATTGAATTTAGTTAAGCAAAGATTTTACATGTGCATAAAAATTTAAGAATAGTTGATTTTTCCCCCAAATATAACTTTATTTTTCTTTAACCAATGAACCTCTTCTTGTTTGAGAACCATTTTGAATTTACAATTATATAGCCTGACAGATATCAAGAGTTCTCATTTTTTATACTCCAATAACAATTACTTTCAAAAACAAAATGAAAGAACTTCAAATCATTTCATCATTTCCCACATTTCATATTAACGAATAGTTAGAATTGGGACCGACCATCCTTAGAAGCCAATTTATAATCACTTATTGATCATGAAACTTAGTGAAATAGAGAATTGTGTTTTCTTTCTAACTAATATATATATTAGAAATGCTTTATTAACAAACAAAAATGATAATTTTTAAATGCATTTGAAACTATCATTAATTTGTAGTAGTAAAAGATGAAAATTCTAGAAACACATCAAAGTAAAAGTGAAGAAAATAAACCTCAAAATAACCATTTCTAGATGATTTACCTAAAAGAGGTCAAGAATGTGTTCCAACAGCTACAACTCTTTCAGCCAATGCCTCTAGTGGAACATCTAGCCAAATAGTAATTCCTTCCTCCATGAATATAGCCCCTTTGAATTTTAAACAAAATTTTTAAACAAATGAAAAAACTAGTCATACAATTACTGCATTATAAGAATAAATAAAAGAAATGCTCAATATGAAGATTGTCAACATAATACACTGCATTTTCCTAACAATTTTGATCATGAACTACAACACCACCTCTAGTAGCAACAACTAGAATATACATGGTAGATAATGTTTCAGTACTTCACTCTGTAGAAAATTGGTTCGTTAGTATAACTTGTAAATTCTTGCTGGTTAAATTTGCAAGCAAAAATAGGCACTTTTCTCTATCAAGAGAAAGATTTGGTGTCAAATGCAAGATAAAGAAAACTATTGGTATTGTGAGATGTATAATTGCCTATAGTGTAGAGTAGTTTAACCTTGAGTTAAGAAGTTAAGGATGTTAGGTCCATTAAAAGCTAAACTTGTATACCCTTGAGAGGTCTGGATCCAAAGGTTGCATTCAAGAAGTTATTATAGCAAATGATGTTCAACAATGACAACAAAAAAGAAATAGAACACAAAATTATTGCAACTGTAGCTATGGTGTTGTTTTAAATGGAATGAAAATTGTAAGAGAGGATAATGTGTATGCATATATAGAGTGACTAACAAAATAGAACAAGCACATGTGGAAATTCCACTTGATTAATAAACTTGTGGTAGCTTTTTGAAATATCGAGGTGGCCTATTGGACCTTTATACAAAAATAAGGCATTCTATACCTTACAAAATTGAGCTCAACCATACCTATAAATAGCAAAATTATAAGGTTTTTTGGCATCATGTGGATAAAGAGATTAGATAACCCCTTGAAATATTCTTCAAGAAATCCCAAAAAGGTGTAATATACAAGGACTTATCTAAGCCTTAGTCTCTTTGTGGCTAGGGACCTTTCAATTTTTTAGAATTACAATAAAAATTTGGTGATCTCATCAATCTTGGACTAGGACAACTATTATGTTCTCATTAAGTGATGAGATGAGATAGGTGGGGCTATTTCACTACAAACTATGTTGGTAAAGAAATCCACAAAAAATTGAGTAGAATAGAAGAAAAGTGATGAACTAGTTAAGCTAAAGAAATAGGTGAATTCCCTGTATACTATTCATTGGTGATCAGGATAAAAATATTCCACTATTGGAAAGTAGCAACCACTATTACATGTGCTTGTATTTAGATGAGTGTACTCAGATGTTAGATAACTAGGTAACTACAAAAAATAGAAAGTCATTGTAAAAGCTAATTCAAGCATTTAAATTTCTTTCTATAGTAGAACTACCTCCAATTAGAATGCAATGAGAATTTTTTTAATCTGCGATCCATAGTTCCTCCAAAATTTATATTCCTCACATCACTAAACAAGAGATAACACTAATATAATAAATCTCATGAATTACAAAGAGAGATATGAAATCATAAAGTCATCATCTTTACCTAAAGTGCACAATAATTGCTAAGTGAATACAAAAATTCATCACTGGCATTTTTTGTGATTAATTTTGACATGGCTTTAGGATTCAGATTGAGTATCTACATATAATTGATTTGAATCATAATATTACAATCAAGTAGAACTTGAAAACCATCAAAAAATACTATCCTAATCATTTCAACAGCTCTATAAGTAAAAACTGCAATGATCCAAACTCTAGTAACAATACAAAATCAATCTTTCTCCTTTGAAATTAGTTGAAACAATCATGAAGAAACAAAATATTGTAGAACATGAACTAGGTACCCATGGAATGCAGGCCATAATATGATCAACCATGATGTTCTATTCTCTATAGTAAGATAGGAGATCTGATTCATGGAACTCTACACTTTCAAGTAGATTCTTCCCCTCATCATCATAAATTGGGAACCCAGTCTCATCTAAGGAGTTTAGATACAAGTTTATCTACGCAACTTTGACAGCTCTGGGATTAATATCAAGATCGTAAACCTGTAAAAGAAATAAATGAATCAATTATAAATAAATTATACATGCATAGGTGTATGAGTGCACATTATTATACACACAATATACATTATTTTGTGCAACATAATAATCTCCAATACCAAAAAATCCCCATCTGATGTTAGAATTTAGCTGCGGCCTAAGCAATAAGTCAAGAGAAGCATTTAACATAGGAAGGATCAAAAATTTGAATTAAATTAGGGTTGTCCAATTAAAGTAAAGGTAAATTAGAGATCTCTAATGCTACAATAATTAGATTGGTATAAATGAGCATTTAATAGGAGCTTGCCTTTTAAGGGGACCACCTTTTAGCTAATGCAATGGATATCCATCCATTCCCACTACCAAGTTCAATCATTGTTCTATCCTTAAACATAGAATCAGGGCACGTATTGAGTCCTTCAAAAAATATAAAGGACCAGTCCTCTAGAATAAAAATACTCAAAAGCTCCATCATTGTCAACTTCTTCCTATTATATTGAAAACCTAATTAACAAAAAATACTTGTCAGTAAAAAGATTTAATATTCTTTTTAAAGAAACAAGTTCTCACAATAGAGAATAAATGAGCAAAATGGACTGGATGGTTCTTGTTGATGACTAGTCAATGTCATCAATTAATCAACATCTATCAACAACAATTAATCAACATATATCAAAGCAATGTCATACCTCTAAAAATCTTCCTCCAACCTTACCATTTAGTGTCCATTCATTAGATCTTCAACCAACATCCATTTAATAAATATGATCTACGTCTGTATACACACATATTATTAACAACAATCAACCTTTAATCATCATCCTTAGTATGTTCACATTGTCCTACACAAAACACAAATATATTTGCATCATCCATACCCTATCCTTATCATGTAATCAAAATACACTTAGTAATCCTTTGTCTATCAACATTCATCTTACACTACTCTTCCACCAAGCCTTTTGTGTTGCTCACATCAACAAGGATGCATTTACCACCCATATCAATATCTAGGAACAATCATTAGTCTCATCTAAAAATATTGACCAAAATCATGAGAGTAGAGTTCTTATATATTCTTCAATCATAAGACACATGCATAATAGAATCCTACACTAATGATAACCAAGAAGAAACCAATTTTGGTTTTGATCCTATAATCGATGAAGTCCTCAATCAGTTTTGTTATGTAAATATCTTGTGTAATTTCTTATATGAGGAGTATTCATCTCCTTTGTCTAATATTGAATGTCTTAATCAATTAGCATTTGAATACAAACAATATAATCATACTTTGGTTTTTCATATGTTTAGGTAAAGAGGGAGTTTCAGCTTGTGTATTCAAGATTATGAACACCAAAATCTTTGCTTCTTCTAGGTAATATAATTGAGTCACTACTGTCCAATGTCTAGTGCATGAAGTTGGATGAGATATCTTTAGTTGTATAAATGGGATGCTCACTATCATACATAATTGACTATAGGAGCAAGATCCTTGTGGAAGAATGGACTCTCATTGAGTAGTATATATATCAAAAAGTTCATTACGAAAGTCCAACAAAGGAAAAATGTGATGTGTATGTGAAAATGAAAAATGAGCACATTCTTCTTCCACTTTTGATGTGTGAAATGACTGCTAGTGAGGAATAAGGGATAACCAGTTGGCAGAAATCTGATCCTTGTATCACATGAGACACCTAATAAGATCATGCCAGTCTTGTAATGGTAGTCAAGGAGCTTTCTCCAAACATCTCAGGACTAACACAATTGTATTGCCAAGTTTAATAGAACTAGCTTTTCAACCCACCAAAAGAAACAAAACAATCAAAAGAAAATAGAAATATGGTTTGAATTGATAATAATTCTATCTTGTTTGAATTGATATTGTAAATCCCCCAATGTTGGTTCTACTTCTTCAGATTGCTCATTTTAAGAAGTTAATGTTGGGATTTGAGGCCTTGAACTTAATATGGTTTCTTTCTCTTTAGACTCCCATTTTCTAGTTGCTCATATTGTCCATTTTTTCCTCTATTGCTTTTGTTAGAGGCATTTACTATAGTGTGAGTTAACATATCTAACAATTGTGCCAACTTGTGTTAAGTGTCTTCGTGCTCTGCAAATAAGTGATCCACCTTTGTCTTGAGATCTCCTACTCCACACATGTTTTTTTTTTCCTCAAAGCTTTTTCCTAATATTTTGCACAAGTTTTAAGTTCTTTCAACTTCAAAGGATGACAAGAATTGTTGGAATTATAGATGGAGTAACTAAGAGGAGGGGGTGAATCAGTTGCCAAAAAACAAATCCACAAATCCCTTAGATGTCAAACAAGTTACTTACTACTGTCACTCAGTAAACATTCACAAAAATTTTGTAACTTGGTAGATTAACTATTACTGATCTTTAAGCATTCATAATTATTAGCATGCATGCAAAAGTAAATAACCTGAACACAAGAGACACTAGATTTAACATGGAAACCCAATATGGGAAAAACCACCAAGTACCTAGCTACCAATTTTCACTCTTCTAAAGTGAGCCTTATTAGGAGTCAACCTTGTTAAAGGTTACAATAAACACTATTAGGTGTGATCTTATTAGAGGATTTAATCACCCTGCTAGGAGTGGCCTTGCTAGAGGTCTTTACAAAAATTCAACTAAATTGTCCACCTTGTTAGAGGATTTATGAAATGGTTATTAAACCAACTCTGTTAAGAGATTTAGGAAATATTGTTACAATGGTGAGAAAGTAACAATAAGTGACCTGAATGAGATGCAACTAAACTTTGTTGATATAGATCTCTACTTTGCTTCAATAGATCCTTGCTGATCAAATACAACTCTACTTCTCCTCAAGATATCTAATCCTTCTTCAAAATTTTCTTATACTGCCTCTTCACACAATTAGCTCATTGCATACTCATTCCTTACAATTAGAGTCCACAACTTTACCTTTTTATTTATACATTACAAATTGTCAAGTCAGCTCAATTACAAGTTACATTTACTAATAAACCATACATTAGTTGGCTACAAATTTACATTAAACAAATAAAATTTATTTCCCAAAATAATGAAATCCTTTATTGGCCGACCCTGCTTGGTAAACATTGTTCCAAAAACAATTTCTTGAGTTAACCATCTCAACTCGGTTAATACTAAAAATTCTATGAAATCCTTTGGCTACTGAGTGAACTAAGTAAGAACTAGATCTCCTTTGCTGACCATGAGAGCTTGGTAAGAAATGTTCTCTGCCATAATTTTCTTTGATGACCAAGTAAGCTCGGTAGACACTAAATTTCTTTTACTAACCTTGAAAGCTTAGTGACAACTATCTACACAAGGTAAAGTTTGAGAACACTCAGTAGACTTTGTAAATCTTCTTTGCTAACCTTCTAAGCTTGATAGACTCTAACTGATAATTGATATGACATTTGTGTAACATCAAAGACAACGCACAATTGAACAATTGTATCTAAAAATCTCCCTCTTTGGCATTGATGGAAACACAACATGTCATAGTAGAGTGAAATTTGAAAACAAGTCTTTTCTGACAGGATGCTTCTCCCTTTTATATTTCATTCCACAAAACTCCTCACATACAGAAATCTCCCTCTTTCATAGTAATCTCTCCCTCTTGCATAAACTCTCTTTTTCTTGAAAATTTTAGAAAGATATGATAATAAACTCTCCCTCTTTGACAACACATGCCAAACACAACACAACTCAAATGAATTCCAATGTACCTTACGTACTAATTCATATGCAATGTCTTCATTACTTTGCTGCATCAATTGATAGATCTTCAATTCTGTTCCTATTGATGCATCACTAAAACTATATTTTAGTGAGCTTCAGATAGGGGAATGACTCCTAACTTACCTCTTAGATACAAGAATGCATCCTTAGGTAAAGGCTTTGTGAATATGTCAGCAATTTGTTCCTTTGTATGGACATATTCCAATCTAATCTCCTTATCCTACACCAATTCTCTGACAAAGTGATATACTTTTAGCAATATGATTGGTTTTTGAATGCATCACTAGATTTGTGGATATATTAATTGCACTTGTATTGTCACAAAACATGACAACTGGTTCTTTAATCTCTACCTTCATGCCTTCCAATAATTTTTTAAACCAAACAAAGTTTGAACAGTTTACTGCTACTGCAACATATTTTGCTTCTACTATGGACTGGGATGTACAATTTTTCTTTTTACTTGTCCAAGAAACCAACATCTTTCCAAGAAAGAAAGCTCCTCCACTTTTACTATTTCTATCATCAATATTACCTGCCTAGTCTGCATCAGTAAACACTTTTAAATCTACATTTCCTCCAAGTTTATACCATAATCCATAATCTCCAGTGCCTTTCAAATAGCTCATGATCCTTTTGATTGCCATCATGTGATTTTCTCTTGGTTTTACTAAAAATCTTGCTACAATTCCTACTACAAGGGCAATGTTTGGTCTTGTATGCACTACATATGGAAACTTTCCAATCATAGATCTATATAATGTTTGATCCACTTCCTTTGATTCATCATCCTTGGTAAGTTTCAATTTAGTACACATTGGAGTCCCAATTGGTTTGCAGTCTCCCATACCAAACTTTTTCAGTATCTCCTTGATTTATTTTGATTGAGTGATGTAAATACCATTCTTATTATGCTGGATTTGAAGAGCAACAAAGAATTTAATCTCACAAAACATTGACATTTCAAATTCCTTGTTCATTTTTTCTGAAAATTCTTTGCAAAGATCATCATTTCCTATGAACAAAGTATCATCTACAAATATTTCTACCAAAACAATTTTATTTTCTGGTCCTTCCTTGATATACAAGCTACTATTATCATTAGTTCTTTGAAAACCAATCTAAATAAGATAGTTATGTAATCTCTCATACCATGCTCTAGGGGCTTGTTTTAGACCATACAATGCTTTATGTAATCTATAGACCATGTCCTTCTTGTTTGGATCAACAAAACTTTCAGGTTGTTCAACGTAAATTGCTTCATCTAGTATACCGTTGAGAAATGCTGACTTGACATCCATCTGATAAACTTTGAATCCTTTGTGTGCATCATATGCAAGTAAGGTTCTAACACCTTCCAATCTTGTAATAGGAGCAAAAGTTTCTCCATAGTCTATACCTTCTTCTTGAGAGTATCCTTTGCATACATATCTAGCTTTATTTCTTGACACCTTACCATCTTCATTTAGCTTATTTCTAAATACCCACTTAGTTCCAATCATATTTTTTTCTTTAGGCCTGGGTACAAGAATCCATGTTTTGTTTTTCTCTATTTGCTCTATCTATTCATTCATAGCCCCAATGCAACTTTCATTTTCTAATGCATCTTTGACACTTCTAGGTTCAAATTTAGCAAGTAAACATGTACCTTTCAATTTATCTCCAATGATCTGATTTGGTGCATGATGCCTCTTGACATACTTGGCTAGCACATGCTCCTTGACTCTTGAATGATTTGCATTGTTATCTTTTTGTGTTTCAACTTCTGGTTTTGGTTGCTCAAGCTCAGTAGCTTTTGATTTAGTAGCTTCTATTTCCAACTTAGGTCCTTGCAACTTGGTAGGCATTAGCTCAATTTGAGCTTCCTGCAACTTAGTTACAGAAAATTTTGGAGTAGAAGATTTCTAATTGACAAGTGTACCTAGCACTCTATCGAGTTCAATTAAAACAAATCTCCTGTAGTCTTTTGGTTCCCTTTTGCTTTCTTCTTCAATTCTTTCTGCAAACTCATCAATTTTCATATTTGCACTTTCTATGACTTTGTGAGTAGAAAAATTCAAGCATCTATATGCTTTACTTTTGCAAGAATATCCCAAAAATATTCCTTCATCACCCTTCACATCAAATTTACCTTTTCTAGATTCTTTCAAAATGTAACATTTGCCTCCAAATACTTTTAGGTAACTTACATTTGGTTTGTAGCCATACCATAACTCATAGGGAGTTTTGAATGAGTGCTTCTTCAACTGTACTCAGTTCAAGGTATGAACTGCAGTGCTGATAGCTTCCTTCTAATATTTGAGAGCAATGCTCTTTTCAATCATTAAAGTTCTTGCATAGTCCATGATAGATATGTTCCTTCTTTCAGCTATTCCATTTTGTTCAAGAGTACCAGGCGCTGAAACCTGCCTTTTGATTCCCCTTTTGAGAAAAAGTTATTAAACTCATGTGAAATGAATTTACCACCTCTGTCTGACTTCAAACATTTCAGTCTTTTTCCTATTTCCTTCTCTACTCTGGCCAAATACCATTTGAACTTTTCAAATTCTTATTATTTCTCTCTTAGGTACATGATAATCATCATTCTTGAAGAATCATCAACAAAAAGAATGAAGAACATTTCACTAGTATAACTTTCAATTCCAATAGGTCTACACAAATCAGTATGCACAATTTCTAAAACTTCTTCAGACTGATAGTTCTTACTTTTAAAGCTAGTCTTTCCCATCTTGCCAATTTGACAAATCTTGCATAGACCAACCTCGGGTTTCTTTATATTAGGAATGCCTCTTACTTTCTTGAATTTACTTATTTTCACGAAGTTATTAAAGTTCACATGACACAACCTCTTATGTCATAGCCAACTTTCTTCAACTTGAGCAATAAAACATGAACATTCACCAAGTTCAAGATAAAACAAGTTACCTTTTGTTTGAGTGCCTAATACAATCAGCTTTCCTTTGCCATCTAGTAGTCTTGCTTTTCCATGCATGAATTCTACTTTGAATCCATTATTGAGTAGTTGTGCCACACTCAATAGATTGTTTCTTAGTCCTTCTACCCAATATGCATTATCACATACAAGTTCTTTGGTTAGTGAGATTCTTCCTTTTCCTTTTATGCAACAAGGTTCATTATTACCAAATCTCACATTGCCGGGGGGGGGGGGGGGGGGCGCGGCGGGGGGCGGGGATTGGACCCAAGAAAGAGAAAATAAGTAAAAGAAAAGATTGACACTACCCCTAGGAATTAAAGAACTCAAAAGAATAATTAATCAAGGAAAAAAATAAAAAATAAAAATAAAAAATTAATAATATAAAAGAACTAAGCAGGAAAAAATGGGTGGGGGTCGAGACGCCCCAACCATTGGGAAAAAGGGGGAAATAAAAAGAAAGAAAGAAAGAATATAAAGGAGAAGCTAATAAATATTAAAAATTAAAATAAAAAATGAAAATAAAATATAAAAATTTAAAAAAGTAAAAAAATAAAAAAATTTAAAATAAAAATAAAAAGAATAAGAACACACCAAAAAGAATACGAAATTATATATATATATATATATATATATATATATATATATATATATATATATATATCTGTGTGTGTATAAAAATACTAAAAATAGAACTCTATAAACAATACGTATATATATATATACCCCCATATATATATGTATATAACTGTATGTATATATACATAAATATATATATTAGTACTAAGCTATAAAAATAAAACATAAAAACAATAAAAAAACTAAATGAAGACAATCGAGGGGAAAAAAAAAGGCAGGGAAACAAGAAAAAATAAATAATAAATAATAAATAATAAAAATTAAAAATTAAAAAATGAAAGAACCAGAGCACACCAGAATAAAAACTAAAATAACACACACACACACAAAATGGAGTAGAGCTAAGAATAAAGAAGTTTTTTAATCAAGAAAACAGCTAACAAAGAAGAAAAAAAGAGAAAGAAAGAGCGAGAAAGGAAGAAAAAACCAAGGAACCAAGAAAAGAAAGGATGAGAAGGGTGAGAAAGAGGGGGAGAACAAAAGTTAGGGGAGAGTCACGACAAAAAAGGAAAGGATACAAGAGAGGTAGAGGAGCGTGCAAGACCAAGGACAAAGAGGAGAGAGAGGAAGAAAGGACGGGGAGGGGGAAGCTCAAGGATGGTGATGACTCTCTAGAGAACATAATAATGGTTTCCAAGACTGGCTCAAGGACCACCCATCGTCTCGATTGAGATTAAGGGGATAGTGGTATATTTTGATGGCTTCCATTAACTTCCTCTTGAAATAGTTATCTTCCTTGACAAGGATTTGGGTGCTCTCCAGATACATATGGTGTTTGGTGGTAGATGAGTACTCTGCTAGAGCAGATTTTTGGACTCTTTCATGTTTGATGTCTACACTATGCTCCCTAATTCTATATGGGCTCGAGACTATGTTACAAATCCAAGCAACTAGAGATGCTAAGAATCAGACTTATGAAGAAAATTGCATATATGGCCTTCCTTAAATGTTGTAGAGACTCTCAGTTGATTCCTTGTTTTGTAAAAATCAGCCACCACTTGTGGAGCGTGCATACTAAACCAATATTCCTACGAGATGGCCTCTCCCTCCTCAGATCAGTCATCCAGTCCACTAGGAGAGCCATTGACTATCTCAATGCAAGGTTGATGCCACTCCATCTAGAGTTGGCCACCCTACTACACCCTAACCTATGGGTACATTTGGACACCTCCTCTTACAATCGTGCCATGGGACGTCAAGCAGTTTGCATCCAAAGACAGAAGTTAAAGTTCTGTTCTCTTCTTAGGCAATCCCGTGGTGAGCATTGGAATTCTTTTCTCGATCCTTCAACGTGCATCAGTAGCTTTCCATATCTCATCTAGGATTTGCACCTTGTGCCAGTAGAGTCTTATCAGGCAATATCCCTGCAGTAGAAACTCTACCTATTCCACCACTGTCCAACCTGAACTTGGCTCTTATAGTCACGTCGTCCTCACCTATTCCTACACTATTCAACTCATAGTAGGCCTCGACAGTCACTCCATCTTTTCCTCTTGCGGACCAACCCGTAGTGGAAGGAGCAAGTAGTCCCTGTCCGCAGGCATGCTGTTCTTTAGTGTCTCAAGCCAATGATGTGTTGCCTGCGCTGGAGCTCCAGGTTCGATCTGCATCCTGCCTCGTTAGTGACTTCGCCCAATGGTCATCTTCACCCAACAACTTCATCTTAGATGGTTCAGGTACATCCACCAACCACTCTGACTCTCTTGATGTTCATTGTAAATCTGATGGCTTTTCTCATTATTACTCTTCTGCTAGTGCATCCCATCGAGACCCCAACTCTTTTAATACAAGTCTTTTCACCTTGAACAAGTGTGAGCCCTTGTCTAGCGTGCAGGCCCCTAAACCAATAAACTTTATTGTTGCTCCTTCGTCCAATACTCCTTGTTAGCCAGATGGTTTTTCACATTTTAACTCTCCTGTGGATGCATCCTATCGTGCCCCTCTCTCTTTTAATGTGAGTCTTGACACCCTGCAAGCCAGTGACCCATCATCCAATGTGCAGGCCCCTCTCTTGGATAATGTGGTTCCTGCTCCTATGTCCCCCACTTTGGTGATGTCTAAGTTGGAGCCTACCCATCTTCCTATCGACTCTGATGCATTCCCTCCTACCATCAATCTTATGGGTCATCCCATGAACCTTGTTGCCAACTCTAGAAGTGACCGTGCTGGTCTCCCGCCTCACCCTTCTCTTTCTTACTACACGATGCACAATTGGGAGGATAAGCTTGTGGTCAACTTATCTCATGCTATTATTGACCATCCTTCTTTTAATTTTTTGAAGCATGGTCTTAACTTTACCTGTGCTCCCAGATCTATTCCTCACATTAAATTTCTTGTTGAGATCAAGCAAGCTATCTGCTCCCTCTCCTCTGATTTGGCAGAAGAGGTTAGACAGGACTGTGCGGTCACCCTTAGACGTGCCAAGCCACCCCATACTCAACTTCCCCAAAGCTGAGTTGCGGGCCTTCAAAAATTTAGTTGCCAACAATGATATTGTCATCACCAAGGCTAATAAAGGTAATGCCACTGTTGTCATTAACAGGCATGATTATGTCGCCAAAATGTGGGTTTTGCTTGCTGATTCAAATAGCTACAAGACCCTTCCTTGTAACCCTTGTTCGAAGATTCTCAAGCTTGTCAAGACTGTTGTAACCAATTCCTCCTTTGATGAGGCCACTAAGAAAAAATTGTTGCCATCTAAAGAAGTAACCCCTCGCATCTATGGGGTTCCAAAAATTCATAAAGATGGCATCCCACTTCAACCTATTGTTGACACCATTGGGTCACCAACCTATTGGTTGGCATCTCATCTTGCCAAGCTTATCTCCCCGTTGGTGGGAAATTCTGACACTTTTGTCAAAGATTCTAGCCACTTCATCCAATTCACCAAAGATGTCAGGTTGGAGCAAAATGATATCTTGGTGAGTTTTGATGTGGTTTCTCTCTTCACCAATGTGCCTATTCCTGACTCCATTGACATCATTAAGGGAAAGATGGGTGAAGAAATTGCCTCCTTAGTAGATTTATGTCTGAGGTCCACTTTCTTTTCCTTCCAAGGTGTCTTCTATGAACAGGTAGACGGGGTGGCTATGGGTTCTCCCCTCTCTCCGATCATTGCCAACCTTTATATGGAGCGCTTTGAGGAATTGGCCCTCCTCTCTTTTCCTCTTAAACCCAGATGGTGGAAGCCATATGTGGATGACACAAATGTGTGCTGGCCACATGGTCAAGACAAGCTTGTGGAGTTCCACAAGCACATCAACAACTTATCCACTAACATCTCCTTCACGATGGAACTTGAGTCGAACAACCATTTACCTTTCTTCGATGTTCTTCTCATCAAGAAGTTAGATGGAACCCTCGGCCGAAGTGTGTATCGCAAGACCACCCACACTAAGTTATACCTCCACTCTTCTTCTCACCATCACCCTAGCCAAAAGGTTGGCATCCTCAAGACCCTCGGCCTTAGAGCCCTTAGAATTTGCGATGATGACAACTTAAACCATGAGTTGGCCCATCTCCGCCAAGTCTTCAAGCTTAATGGATACTTGCATAAGAAAATTTCTAAGGCACTTAACCAAGCCAAGTCTTTCTTTCTCACTACTGCCAACCCTAAACCTCTTTTGTCACCACCTCCCCTGAGTGTTGCCATTCCTTTTGTTGATGGCATATCCCAAAAGATTGCCAAAATCCTGTCCAAAAAGGGCCTTAGAGTTGCCTTCAAGCCCCTGTCTAGGGTTTGCAACTATGTTCCCCCTCTTAAAGACTCCAAGGATGCTCTTCTTGACTCAGGAGTCTACAAGATTGTTTGCCCCTATGGTGTGGCTTACATAGGAGAAACAGGTCGCTCATTCCAGACTAGAATTAGGGAGCATAGTGCAGACATCAAACATGAAAGAGTCCAAAAATTTGCTCTAGCTGAGCACTCATCTGCCACCAAACACCATATCTGTCTGGAGAGCACCCAAATCCTTGTTAAGGAAGATAACTATTTCAAGAGGAAGTTAATGGAAGCCATTGAAATAAACCACCATCCCCTTAATCTCAATCAAGACGATGGGTGTTCCTTGAGCCAGTCTTGGCAACCATTATTATGTTCTTTGGAGAGTCGTCACCGTCCTTGAGCTTCTCCCTCCCTGTCCTTTCTTCCTCTCTCTCCTCTTCGTCCTTGGTCTTGCACGCTCCTCTGCCTCTCTTGTATCCTTTCCTTTTTTGTCGTGACTCTCCCCTAGCTTTTTTTCTCCCCCTCTTCCTCACCCTTCTTGTCCTTTCTTTTCTTGGTTCCTTGGTTTTTTCTTCCTTTCTCGCTCTTTCTTTCTCTTTTTTTCTTCTTTGTTAGCTGTTTTCTTGATTAAAAAACTTATTTATGCTTAGCTCTACTCCATTTTGCATGTGTGTGTGTGTTATTTTAGTTTTTATTTTGGTGTGCTCTGGTTCTTTCATTTTTTAATTTTTAATTTTTATTATTTTTTATTATTTTTTTTTCTTGTTTCCCTGCTTTTTTTTTCCTCGATTGTCTTCGTTTAGTTTTTTTATTGTTTTTATGTTGTATTTTTATAGCTTAGTACTAATATATATATTTATGTATATATACACACAGTTATATACATATATATATATGGGGGTATATATATATATATATCTGTGTGTTTGTGTAAAAATACTAAAAATAGAAATATATATATATATATAATATTTCGTATTCTTTCTGGTGTGTTCTCATTCTTTTTATTTTTATTTTTATTGTTTTTATTTTTATTTTTTTCATTTTTTACTTAATTTTTTATTTTAATTTTTAATATTTATTAGCTTCTCCTTTATATTCTTTCTTTCTTTCTTTTTATTCCCCCCTTTTTCCCAATGGTTGGGGCATCTCGACCCCCACCCATTTTTTCCTGCTTAGTTCTTTTATATTATTAATTTTTTATTTTCATTTTTTATTTTTTTCCTTGATTAATTATTATTTTGGGTTCTTTAATTCCTAGGGGTAGTGTCAAACTTTTCTTTTACTTATTTTCTCTTTCTTGGGTCCAATCCCCCCCTCCCCATGCCCCATTTTTTATTTTTTATTTTTTAACTTTTTATTCTTATTCTCCTCAAGCCACCTCGCTTTCTGCACCCCTCCTCTTTTTTCCCTTTAATAACCCCTGAACTGGCTTGATCTGCTCACTTTTTCATTCTTGCATTCTCTCGTCCTGATGATGGATCACAGAGTGTGATCCGAAACGTTGATACTAAAAAAATTGACACAATCAAATCCAGAAGCAAAAATTATATTCTAATGGATTGTGGAAATCTAATAAGATTGATGTTCAAACTTAGTTTTATCACTAGTCATGTGATGAGAACAACCACTATCTATAATTCATGTATCATTTTTGCTTACATGAGAAATGAGTGCCATTTCTTCATCATTATCAGATTCATCCTTTACAACAATGTAAACAATTTCATCTTCTTCTTCATTATCAGAATCATTAGAATCCTTAGCCATGAAACAAGTTTTCTTACCTTTGTCCTTGAATGATTTGAAGTCTTTCTTTCCATTGCACTTGTGACTTTTCTTCTCATCCTTGTTCTGCTTATTTGGGCACCTAGCAGCAATATGTCCAATTTCTCCACAAGAAAAGCAGATTAGAGGAACCTTACCTTTCTTTTTCCCTTTGCCTCTTGAATATTTCCTTGCTAGCAAAGCTTCAACCACCTCAAGATCACTATCAGAACTCTATTTTGATTCTTCTTCACTATCTGACTGAGGATCATTTATCTTCTTGATTTTCTCCATGAGTGAAAGCTTGGCTTCAAATGTTGATTCAATATTCTTGGCAGCTAGAACATAATTATCATAGCTATCTAGCTTGAATTCAGTCAATCTTCCTACTATGGCTTCTAAATTTATCTTATGATTTGCTTCACATCTTCTTTCTCAAATTGCAAAAATTCTGATTGCTTAAATGGGAAGTAGTGTTCTAAGAACTTTACTTATAACTATTTCCTCCTTGATATCTCCTCTAGATGCTTTGATTGCACCAACACTTGCTTTAACTCTTTCAACATATTTTGCTATGTTTTCATCCTCTCTCATCCTCATCTAATCAAATTGACCTCTTAAGATTTTTGCTTTGGCTCTTCTCACATTATCATCTCCTCCATAGATTTTCGTTAGCTTGTTCCACATTGGAAAAGTAGTTTTACAATTCTTGATATCATCAAATTCTTCATAACTTAGGGCAGATGCAATATCTATCATCATGTTGTCCTGAGTCTTCTGTTTAGCAATATCACTTTCAAATAATTTGCCAATAGGTTCTACATATGCTTCATCCAAATATTTCAGTCCTATATCTCCAATGGAAGCCAAATGAAGTCTCATCAATCCCTACCATGCTGAGAAGTTGTCCTTATTAAGTCTTGGAATTTCCCTCTTGTCAGACATCCTGATCTTTAGCTTAGATCCTTGAAATCTTTTCCTGCAAGCACCAAAAGCTCTGATACCAATTGTTAGAATTATAGATGGAGTAACTAAGAGGGGGGGTGGTGAATTAGTTACCACAAAACAAATCCACAGATCCCTTAGATGTCAAACAAGTTACTTACTATTATCACTCAATAAACATTCACAAAAATGTTGTAACTCAGTAGATTAACTATTACTGATCTTTAAGCATTCATAATTATTAAAATGCATGCAAAAGTAAATAACATGAACACAATAGACACTAGATTTAACATGGAAAACCAATATGGGAAAAACTACCAAGTAACTAGCTACCAATTTTCACTCTTTTGAAGTGAGCCTTGTTAGGAGCCAACCCTGTTAAAGGTTACAATACACACTATTAGATGTGACCCTATTAGAGGATTTAATCACCCTGCTAGGAGTGGTCTTGCTAGAGGTCTTTAGAACAATTCAACTAAATTTTCCACCTTGTTAGATTTAGGAAATATTGTTACAATGGTTAGAAAGTAAAAATAAGTGACCTAAATGAGATGCAATCGAACTTTGTTGATATAGATCTCTACTTTGCTTCAATAGATCCTTGTGTCATGCCTGACCTTATTCCTTCTGTTTCTTTTTGTTTGCTTCAATTTCTTGTTATGATTCAAGTTCTTTGCTAAGATATTATCAAACTTTGTTTATCAAATTTTTAAATTTAGTTAGTTGATTTTTGATCTTGTGTTGATACAGTTATAGTGATCATTATCTATTTATGCCAATTTATTGTAATAAGGATTCAACTATTTTGAACTAGCTGTTTACGTTGATTTTGAGTGTAGGTTTGAACTCAAAATTGGTACTAATGTTTGATCTAGATGAAAGTAAATTTAATTTTATGTTAGTTGCTGGACTTTAGCATTGAAGTAATATGTAATTTGGCATCAATATGTTTTATGTTGTGTTTTAGAATGGGGCTTAAAACCCGTGGCTAATACCATACTTTAGTAGATTAATGACATAGAAAATTGTTTAATTGATATTAGGAAATGAGGTTTGAATAACATAAAACCCTAATGGGTTTTTCATGCAAAAATATCAAAGGGGTTTTAGCCAAACATGGTGGTGGCATTGTGACTATCATATACATGGCTCTGTTTGAGTGATAGTTCAATGAATGCATAGTAATGAGGAATAATGGCACTTTAAGTTTTAATCAGCCAATTTGGTTTTGAGTTGGGTTTCCTATTGAGATAGGGCCAAAAATTTGGCCGCATTGCTCTGTTTGAGAAACACTTGTGACCCTGGTTGCTATGGAATCGGTTTCATGGAGGAGTTTGTTGAAAGTGATTGCGTGCTTATGAGGTCGAGCATCATGGAGTTGATCACAGCCAGTCTATTTGATATACTTCTCTCAATTTTTGTTGTTAGTTATCGTTACCTCTATTACAAGCAATTTCTTCTAGCTCTGCAATTTGGAAGAGTGGATTTTGGTTTGGGTTTAGACTTTGACAGCGAGTGGCTAGATTGTTTCATATACCCTCTACTAATTTGCAAGTAGGGAAATTTCTTACCCTACTCTCTCTCTCTTTATAATTGCATTTTTTTTTGATATGTTTGTATATACATGGTTATCAATTTTAAATGTAGAAGTATCTAACATTTAAGCATGGGTATAGGCAAAGTTGGGCACTATGTAATTGCACAACTCTGTGTGTATCCATACTTAAATAGGAGGTTTGGTGTTATATTTTGGGATTTACTGTTTGTATATATATATATATTTTGTATTTATAAATTTGTTATGTTTGTGACTATATAACATTGCATGACTAAGGGTTAAATCATAATATAAAAGGGTTGTTTATGAAAGCTTGGGCATAGTCATTTCGTCAAATAGTTTGCATGAAGTAAAGATAGATGTTTTGTAGACTTTGACAGCTTAGAGGATTTGGGGAAATTCAGGCCCAACCATTAAATGGATTGTAGTTAATACTCTTGGAATGAGAAATCTATATTGTATCAATTTTGGTATTAAAACAGATAGGAATATTATCAGTTAGTAGAAAATATTAGACAATGACATTTTGTTAAATAGTTAGCAGCAAACATGCGAGTTCATGGATATTGACAAACAGTGTTATCTAAATCGGTTTGTGATGTTTTAAAATAAGTTGTAGTTTAACAATGATTTAGTGAAATGAGATTTGGTAGCTAATATGGATTACCGACATTGAAATGTTGCTGAATCTATAATCGTATGGTTGAAATAGCTTACCTTTGATATAGCTATAATTTTGGAAGCTAGTATCATTAGGAGACAAGCGATTACTTTCTTATTCAAATAAGATATAAAACTACCCATAATTTTATATGAAGTCATATGATAATGAGAAAACTTTAAGTTGACTATGATTATTTGAGAACAAACAGTAATATGTTGTTAATCGATTTATTTTGATTTAATAGTAGATTTTGTTTATTTGATAATTAATGATTCTATGGCTACATTTATTTCACTCTTTTATATATAGTAAATTGGATAGTTATTGTAAAAGACAAAAAAAAAAATGAAGTTAGTCATTATGAAAACAACAAGTAATGTTGAATGATGGTGTTGTAAGTTTTAAAAAGGAATATTTCATATTGAAAAAACATAGTCTCAGTTGATAGTTACATTGTGTAATGACTCTGTTGTAAAATTTTTATAAACCTAGAAATTTGATTATGATTAAAACTGAAATCACATTGATTTAGATGTATAGTAAAACATGAATGACAACATTGTAATTGATCCTCTGTTCAAACTATGATTGAATTTGAATTTGTAGAAAACTATTAATGTTGTTTCGAAGTATTACAATTTAGTCATAGTGTTGAAATAAAAAGGAATTCTTTTACTTTAAAATGAATTGGGTGGGTTAATTAAATATAAAAGATAATTGGCCTTACCTATGACTTAAACCTATAAGGTTAAGTACGGAGTACAAGGCAGATCTCTATTTTGTTACTGACAAGTATAATAGAGAATCTCATTATGTGTTGTCTATGAGCATACCATACATGGATGCAAAATCTTAGTGCCATAATGATGACACCTCAATATATATATGATTCATTTATGGGTTATTATTAGTGCGAGTTTAATTTTGCATTGTCAAGTAAATGTTTACTTCTTGCATATTAATTATGGAACTACACTATGTTGAGTGAATCAGATATCTGCATTATGGTTATGTATATGTTTGTTCTAACGTGTATATAGGTGGATTACGCTTTTCAACTCAGTGTGTACTGAGCCCCTTTTGTGTTGTGTTGCATTTTTGTGTGTTTTTTAGGTGGTTCAAGTTGATTAGCAAGTAGCTAACGATTACTGTTGAAGTTTCTTCATGAATCAGTGCTTAATTACTTGTAGGGTCCATATGTTGGACATTAGAGATCAAAAAGAATGTTGTACTTCACAATTGTACTAAACTCAATATGTAATAGCATCATATTGGTAACATATATGGATGATATCATATTTCATCTTGAGTATTTTGGATTGAGAGTGACTCAATCATTGTATTTGTACTCATATTAAGTTGATTTAATAATAAAAATACATTACGTTCTTTGTACTTGTTATTGGTTTCAAATTTTTATTTTTTTTATTACTGGTAGTATTACACCTTGCTAATCAAATACAACTCTTCTTCTCCTCAAGATATCTAATCCTTCTTCAAAATTAACTTATACTACCTCTTCACACAATTAGCTCATTGCATACTTGTTCCTTACAATTAGAGTCCACAACTTGACCTTTTTATTTATACATTACAAATTGTCAATTCAACTCAATTACAAGTTACATTTACTAATAAACCATACAGCAGTCAGCTACAAATTTACATTAAACAAATAAACTTTATTTACCAAAACAATGAAATCCTTTATTGGCCAACCTTGCTCGATAAACACTATTCCAGAAACAATTTCTTGATTTAATCGTCTCAACTCGATTAATACTGCAAATTCTGCGAAATCCTTTGGCTGCTGAGTGAACTCGGTAAGAACTGGATCTCCTTCACTGACCATGAGAGCTCGATAAGAACTATTCGCTATCATAATTTCCTTTGATGACTAAGTAAGCTCAATAGACACTAAATTTCTTTTACTAACCTTGAAAGCTCAGTGACAACTGTCTGCACAAGGTAAAGTCTGAGAATGCTCGGTAGATGTTGTAAATCTTCTTTGCTAACCTTTTGAGTTTGGTAGACTTTGAATGATAATTGATATGACATTTGTATAACATCAAAGGAAAAAGGGACAATTAAATTATTAACTTCAATTTCAAGAGACTTCTTTCAATGAAGTCTTTAGATATGGTATATACTTAAAATAATGATAATTGGTACTTCTCAATATAGGAATGAAAGATTTAATACACAATTGATATTGTTTATATTATATCATTCATATCAATATCATTTTTATGTTAGACTAATACTTAGATATATGGAGATTATTTCAATCTATATATCTGCACCTACCACAATGCAATCAATGCAAAGATTATTATTATTGTCTCTGATATGTCCAATGATAACTATGCAAGGATGAGATCTTAATGTTTAAAGAACCTGACAGAGAATGATGGATTTGGTTTCCTAGGCCTCAAACCACTTAGACTCAAGGGATTCTAAGACTTTTTTTTGATTCCCATGCTTCCAATACACAAAGTTCTTTCAAACTATTCCAAAGGCCTAATAGGCTGTCCAATAACCCTACAACAAACTTAGAATGGGAATAACTTTGTATTCCCACAAAACACATGAAAAGATGATAGAATTTCTAGACACCCTCTTTATAGTTCTATGACATATCAAAAAATTTCATATGCTTGTTTTGAATCAATACACCTAATCATGACTGACCCTCTATTTTCAATACATAAAAATGACCAAATTTTCGAAGGAAGTATCAACCAATGACATCCTATCAACCCTAACTCCAAGAAAATGTCTTCTTATGTCTTTAGTTGCTTAATTCCAAAAGGAATTAACCTCCAATGCTCTGTAACCTAGAAAACCCCAAATTGTGCCCTCAAACCCTTGTAATCTAGGGCTTCCTCAATCTTCCAGTTCTCTACACTTCTAATCCAATTTTTTGATGGATTCATCATCAAATGAAAATTTTACAATGATCTCAATCAAAAAGTAGGTCCCTTGTTCAGGTAGAATGCTCATTGCTGTACTCGAGCATCCAATTTCAATGCTTTCCTCATTGTTCTTGAACTTTGATCACCTAAATCTGGCTTGGATCTACATATGCACAATTAAAAATCTATAATACATGTTAAATTAATTGATTCCATGAATATCAGGCTTTCATATTCATGGAATGTGCCCCATTATCCTAAAAACCCTACTGTGGCAACAAAATATTTAATAGAAAGCCACTAGTTTGTACTTAGCGCAACAATAAGTTCAATCCCAATAGAAACTCATCAAATAGAAAAATGATTAGTTAACAAAGCTCTATTACTGCATATATAAATTAATAAATTCAAATTTAGATTCTAGAAATGAATACAGTTGCAGAAAACATGGAAAACCTTATTATTTAAATGTTTGCCAACTTATATACCAATTCTCTACTATCCCCCATAATAGAGACTTCATCAGAATATATAACTTCTTCAAAATAACCATTCCAACCAATAGTCATCATTGAGTTGGAAGGTTAAGATTTAAACAATAACAAACTAAAAGTTTCCCTCAATTTCCTAAACTAGCCATTTGTTGTTTAAATATTTGAATATTTAAATAACAACAAGGCTTTATTAGAATGTATAACTCTTTCCTAGTTGTTTCCTAGACTCATCCCATGATGTAAGGGCAATTTTGCATCACCCCAAAAAATTCTATTTGCTTTTGTTTTGTAGGTTTGTTTAGGTGTTTTGGAGCCCATGATGACACTTACAAGGTGTAGGATAGTTTGAAGTTTGAAACAATGTAAAAATCACCACCATTTTTAGTAAGTCAACCTATATGGGTATGTACAGACAAGAAAATTGACCCCAAGAAGAAAAATTTGAAAATGAAGTGAAAGGTGAACACCTTATAAACCTCAAAAGTCTAGTGTCTATCTGCATGCAATTGTGATAGTACATCTGAGCTAGCTGCAAAGTCATTTCATAAAATAGTCAAAAGAGGGCTTCCTAACTAAGTTTCAATGAGATAAAAATGATGGTGATAGATGGCATGCAATGCTAAGAGGGCTGGTTCAAGCTTGTCCAATCACCATCCCTCAAAGCTTGGGATTTTTTTCAAGGGATCTTCTGCAAACACATGAAGCTTTCATAAGCGATTGACATTTGCCACTTAAAAAGTAGGTTGAATTGGGAATGGTCTATTAAGCTTATAATATGTTTTGCATAGAAACCACTTTCAATCTTATGTTTGTATGGGAAGTACCATTTATGGGGCTTGAGTATTGGTTATCATCCTAAGATTTGTTCCTAAAAATAAAATAGAACTAATCTATAAAGTATAAACTAACCTGAATTAGATAGAGGAGACTAAGGGGACCTTATTATACTTGTATTGCTAGTTAGCATGATTTACAGCTTTGGTATTAACTAGAAAACTATATTATCAAAACAAGGTAGAAATGGGTATGAAAGTAGCAAATACATAGTAGGAAAGAAGAAAATACAACAAAAAACAATATGATGACTAACTACTTTAAAGAATAAAGACTTTAATTTATTTGCATACCAGATATGATAAGTGCTCATTGATCAACATCCAACATTATCTAATTTCATTTTGGACTCAACCTAAACATCATAAATTTTGAAAGTGTAAACAAGTATAAAGGCAATCCTAACCTCTAATGATGAGCAGAGCACATAAAAATTTGCTAGTATGAACAATCATGCATTTCAAAATACAATCATACTCGTGCTCAATTCAATTCCCAAGCTTACCACATAATTCAAACGTATTGAAAGATGCCATTGGAGAAAGGAAACATTGTTCATTTACTTGTAAGGATAGTTGTCCTTTAAAATACATAAAAAGTGCACTTTTCAAGGTTAACCAATTACTATGGAGGAAAGCCAAATCATTATCACTGTGGGCTAGTTAAATCAAAGAATATGAAGTGAAAGATCAAATATTAAACAAAATGCATCACAAATGGGATGAGAGAAACCTTAGTAAACAAACTTGATTTCTTGCAACAACTTCTAGTAATGCATCTTTTTCCTTGTAAGAAGGGAGTCTTTTTGGAATTTTAGCATCTTCTAGCCTTCAAGCATTTCTTGTATAACCCAATGATTTAATTCATCTTTCCATAATATAACCTTGTCATATGTTTCTTTCATATTATTCCATGTTCCAGGTTATGCTACAATAATATTCAAAAATATTGTATATTGAAATTGATAGGTAAAATCATCTTCTATTTAAAACTTAGCATAAAACCCAAAAATATTGTATGTCAAACTTAATAGATGGTATCATATTCTATTTAAAACCCACAATCATTTTTACATTTAAAAAATAAAACTATTAGTTTTGAGCTAATAGACTAGACCCCAAAAAAGGAGCTTATAAATTAAAAGCCTACTTTGCCATAAAATAATGTTCTCAGTGATAAGTCAAAACATAATTTAGGAAAAAGAGCTAATGAACAAGCTATTGCAAAAGTTAGTCACATGCTCTTTTGTCACGTCATTGCAGAAGTCATTTAAAAGGATTGCAACATTTGCAATGCTAAACCAAAGCACAAATTAGGAAATAGAACCAATGAAAAAGGTATTAGAAGAGTTATCATCTATTATTTTCTCACTTTATTGTAGAGATCATAGAAAGGATTTTATTTTCTTCATGGTCAAAGGTGTAGGAACAAGAAAAAGAAGAAATTAGGCAAGAAATCAGTAACTAGTTAAGAAGTATAATTTTCATAATTTGTTTTGGAATGCAAAAAAGAAACACTTCTACAAACTCAAGAATGTTAACAAAATTACAAGTAGTTACTTTAACATCTGATTTTCAAATTACATATATTTGATTTTCAAGTAAAATGGCACTAAAGCCTACTAGGCTCACTGGTTATTCTGAATTTCAATACTCCTACGCTTAAGAATGCTTTGAAGGATAGTCTTCCTAGACATTTTCCATGCATCTTGCTCCAAAAGCCCATCTTCATTACAAATTAGGCTATCCTTTGTCCCATATTTATGAGCATCAAAAAATAGGTGTCGACTATTTTGTTTACTAACAAGATGTTGTCGAAGAAGATTCTCGACTCATTTTTGTAGTGCAAGAGGAATTACAACCTAAAAAGAAAAAGTGAAGATTTCTAACAAGATTGACATAAAAAAGAAGTGGTTTTTTAAAAATAATCCTTTAATTAATCAAACTTGATAAAGTGTAAATTAAGGTTGAGAAACTAAAACATCCCATTGTGGATGCATCTCATCTAAATCTAGTCTGTAGTTGGGCAATGGGACCTTGCTCAGAACAACTACTTTTGTATATTGTTGGTTGAAATATAGATTTCAATCTAAATGTTTCTCATTCATCTCAATACAATAAAAAAAAAATGTAAAACTAAATGCATATATTTATCCACATGTCTAAATGAATGGTTTTGATTTGCTACATGTATAAACCCATTCTAGTGGTGATTGTTGTGATTTGCTAATAGTCACATCTACTCTCTTTTTCCTTTGATACTATCCCTTGCTCTTCCTTGTTACAGATAAGCATGTTAAGCTCCTATTTCCATTCATCAATATTGGCAGTAGAGGAAGAAGCCTATTACCAAAACACATGTTAAAATAGGACTTTACAGCTCAAAATGTTAGATGCAAATAAGTAAATAGTTTTTTTTTGTTTCAATTAAACAACCATAACGAAGAGAAACACATACTATGACATTAAAACATAGATAAATAAATCAATGTCTAAAACGATGAATTTCTAAGATAATTTATCCAACATAGATTAAAATTTAATGAATACATGAGTCCTAATAATTAATATGGAATTGCATTTATGTCTTACAACACTTTTATGATCCACCAAGTTTCTAGGATGGTAAAGATAGAGGCCTTTTTTTAAGGAATTAAAAAATTATACGAAATATCAGATGCTCAAATGATAAGGTATTTTACTAGATCCATTATAATTTATCATATCAAGAAACATTAGAGCTAAATTGATACCTTTCATGAATCAAAATTCATATTAATAATATTTTAATTTCTAAATCATTTAACATTAAAATGTGTTCATAAACATAGAACAAAAAGTGAAGACATAAATGCTACAAGTGCAAAATGAAAAAAGTTACAAAATTGTATCTGCTACCACCATGCCTCTAGCTCATCTACACCTAAGGGAAAATTAGAATTGGATTTTAAATCTGAGTCACTACCAACATTAGGAACTACCTTGTCTAATCATACCACAACCAATGCCCTTTGTGCCTCCTCAAAGTCAAGATCCTATCATGCAATCAAAGTATATCAATCTTGAAGCAGTGAAGCACCATGCACTGCCACCAACTTCTCCATGCATTTGGAAGGTATGCATATTCCACTTGAATAAATAAATGAATTTGTATGTGAATTAGTTCATATCTACAATCAAGAAATTGGCAGCCTATAAATGGAGGCAAATGTCAAGCATCTACAACTCTAGAGCATCCTTCCCAAAATTGCAAACATAAACATGAAAAGAAAACATCCACAAAAACAAAGTTTTCAAATCTTCCCAACATACCCACAAACATACAAACATTGAAACAACAACAAAGTAGCATGAACATGAAACAAACATGAAAACTGAATAAGGGAGATGAAAATTTCCTACCTTCACAAAGAGGTAATGGCAATGAAAAAATTTGAGTAGAGTTTCCACTTCCTTCCTTCAATCTTCAAGAACTCCTCTCTAAATGTAGAGATTGGTTAACAACCTCCACAAGTCCAAGAAAGGCCTCTAAATAGGCCTCCAACTCAACCACCCAAGGGCTCAATAACTACCCCACCCACTTTCAATTCTAGAAACTCCTAACTTAACCTACACTATGATTAAACCTTAAGTGGAGATGAGGTGAGGTAACTCAAGATAACCATGGTCAATTTTCGCACAAAGGCAAAAAGAGACTTTTTGAGTGACCTCAGAAGTCAATAAAAGGGCTTAGGGGTTGGAAAAGACCCCTAACCCATACCCATACCCTTTGGGTATAAAAAATATCAAGTTTTAAGCCTTAGGAAAGAGGTTTAGAGCCAAATAAAATCTAGGAATAAAATAGGACCATCTAACTACTCTAACTTTGTAGATTAAACACTAATCTGGATTAAGGGATGACTAACCTCAATTAAAAACCCAATAGCAAACTGACACCAACTAAACCAACTTGGGTCCAAAGGTTAAACAACTAACCCTAAATAGCACACTAAAGCACATAACGATTTACGAGTGTCAAGCGACACTAAAAGAACATAATTACGAATATTAACATTCACTGAACAAAGAAGATACATACATATATCTCACAAGACAATACGTGAATTATGAACAACAAGGTTTCCAAAAATTAGCACAAAGAGATCAGTTATGTTCCTCCGTAGGGTTTCTTGGCTAAATATCTGCACACTCATTACACACATCAGTAGTCCCATAAAATCACATGTACATAAATGTATACGTATCAAAAATTCACATAAATTAAAACATACATCAATAAGGGTTTCTTCATCCTGCTTAATTCTTAATCATTTAAAATCTCTTAAATCAAAGTCTCAATCTTACATTTACTGATTTCATCAACATACATATACATGAAACATTAAATGACAATCATCAAATATATCTGAAAGTAACATCACACAACATGAAATAATAAAGTATGTTCTAAGCATCAGATAATATCTCAACATCTCGTGTCGTGAATATCAAAATAATAGTAATGTATCACTATGCTACGATGGGTCGGGGCGAGCCCTCACATCCTCCCCCACTAGGCATGAACTTCCTCCTAGAATTCATCAAAAAGATACAGGTACTAAGATCGCATCTGCACTGCATTCTCCCATGAAGCTATGACCTCATCGTAACAGTCCCATTGGACCCTAACCTGGTCCAGCTCTCGGCCTCGAAGTGCTAGGGTCTGTCGTGCAATAATGCAGATAAGCTCTAGTGCTAGCTGTCCATTCGACTCCACCTATAAAGAATTCCAATCTATAATATGAGACTCATCATAAATGTATCCTCTAAGTACTAAAATATGAAACACATCGTGGATGCATGACAGGCTAGGTGGCAAAGCTAAATGATAAGCAATAGGTCCTATCCTCTCTAGGATCTTGAACGACCCAACAAATTGAGGTGCCAACTTAGAGCCCTTTTCGAAATGAATTGGACTCTTGTGTGGTCGCACCCTCAAGAACACTCTATCACCAACCTGATACTCTCAATCTATCCTCTTCACATTAGCATACCTCTTTTGCCTATCCTATGCCTCCCTCAAGCGTTGTCTAATCAGGGTCACCTGCTGCTCCATCTCCTTTACTAACTGGAGACCAATAGATACTCGATCCTCGATCCTATCCCAACTCAAGGGTGTCCTACACGGTCTCCCATACGAGGCCTCATAAGGAGGTATACCTATGGAAGAATGATGCCCATTGTTATAGGCAAACTCGACAAGGTGTAGGTATTCCTCCCATTTGACCTGATGATCCATCACGTACATACATAGCATGTCCTCCAAAACCTAATTTACTTGCTCAGACTAACCATCGGTCTGAGGATGGTATGTTGTACTAAAATTGAGCCTAGTGCCCAAAGCCGACTACAACTCTCTACAAAATGAAGAAGTGAAAAAAGAGTCTCTATCAAAGATGATCTTACGGGGAACACCATGAAGTCTAACAATGTCTCGCAAGAACACCTGAGCTATGTCTCATGTTGTGAATGTAGTACACATGGGTGAGAAATGGGCAACCTTGGTCAATGTGTCAACTATCACCAAAATGGCATCATGGCGACGAGATGAAATAGGAAGACCAACAATAAAATCCATAGATATAGTGTCCCATTTCCACACTGCAATCTCATGCGGCTGGAGAAGCCCTCCAGGATGACGGTGCTCTGCCTTCACCCTCTAGCACTTAAGGCATCTCGCAACTAAGCTAGTAATCTACACTCTCATGCTTGGCCAATGATACAACTGCCTCAAATTTGCATGTAACTTCTTAACACTAGGGTGTGCTACATAAGGTGCTCTTTGAGCCTCAAGTACAATGAGCTCATGCAAACCCCCAATGGAAGGTACATACATACATCCCCTATGACGCAAAAGTCTATCGGACTCCAAAGAATACTCTACAAACTTCCCTTCCAAGGGTCTCTGAGAATGTACTAACTGACTAACTTCTGCATAAAGCTCATCAGTTGATAAGTGCTACAAGATCCACTCTCTCAAGTCAGTGTAAGTAGTCACAGATGAAAGCCCATGGTGCCTTCTACTTAAGGCATCTGCAACCACATTCTCCTTTCCCTTGATGTAATGAACATCAAAATCATACTCATATAGGAACTCCATCCACCTTCTTTGCCTAGCATTAAGGTTTGGCTGAGAAAATATATACTGCAAGCTCTGGTGATCGAAATGAAGCTCGAATCTATGAACCAGAAGGAAATGTCACCATCTCACCAAGGCATGAACCACTACTGCTAGTTATAGGTCATGAGTAGGATAATTGAGTTCATGAGTCTTCAACTTCCTAGACTCAAAGGAAATAGGTCATCCTTCCTGCATAAGGATTGCCCCTAAACCATCTAAAGATGCATCGGTGCACACCACAAAATCTGCAACAGGATCTGGTACTACAAGAATCAGTGCACTCGTGAGGGCTCTCTTGAGCTCTTGAAAAGATCTATCACACTTTTCTATCCACTCATACTTCTTCCCCTTTTTTTGAAGAAATGTGATGGGGTGTGCCAATCTAGAGAATCCTAAAATGAAGCGTCAGTAATATCCTGCTAGCCCCATAAAGCTACTCACTTCAGTAACACTGGTGGGTGTTGGCCAATCCACGATGGCCCTAATCTTTGATGGGTCTACTGATACTCCATCACCTGATATGACATGACCCAAATAATGTATCTTGAGTCTAAAGAATGCACACTTCGACAAGCTACCAAACAACTAATTCTCTCTCAGCTTCTGCAATACCTGTCTCAGGTGCTCTTCATGCTCTCTCTCATCATGAGAATAAATCATAATGTCATCAAGAAACACAACCACAAACTTATCCAAAAATGTATGGAATACTCCATTCATGAGGCTCATGAATACAGCTAGAGCATTTGTATGGCCAAAAGGTACCACGGTGAACTCGTAGTTGCCATACCTAGTACGAAAAGCTATCTTGGGGATATCGCTATCCACAACCCTCAACTAATGGTAACCCGACTTCAAATCAATCTTTGAAAATACTCAGGCACCCTATAACTGATCAAAGAGATCATCGATTTTGGGAAGAGGATATCGGTTCTTGATGGTCACTTTGTTCAATTGCTGATAATCAATACACAACCTAAGTGATCCATCCTTCTTCTTGACAAAGATCACCGGTGCACCCCAAGGTGACACACTAGGTCGAATATGCCCCTTCTCTAGGAGTTCCTCCAACTGATCCTTTAGCTCACTAAGCTCATGAGTATTCATCCTATATGGTGCTCTCAAAACTGGCTCGGCTCCTGGCACTAGGTCTATCTTAAAATCCACTGCTCGAGGTGGAGGCATACCAAGAAGCTCTGAAGGAAACACATCTGCAAACTCCTGAAGGATTGGAAAATCATCAAGGGTTGGCTCCCTCTCTAAATCTTCCTCTCTGTCACTAATAGTGATAGCAAACAACTGACAACCCTTTCGCATGCACCATCTAAGCTGCATAGTGGAAATCATACGAAGGGACACTGGCCTCTTCACTCTGAAGATCTCCCTAGAGATACCATCATCATCCACACATTCCACCCTCTTCTGTCGAAAATCCATCTTGGTGATGTGGACATAAAGCCAATCCATGCAAAGAACAAAATCATAAGAACCTAGAGGGGTAATGCGTAGATCAGTCCTAGTGGACATGTCTCCAATCTGCATCTGACAACTCTGCACCATGGAACTAACTGACACTCTAGCTCCTGAGGCTAACTCTACCTCCCAACTAACATCCTATCTAACTACCACTAGCCCGCAATGCTCCACCACAAATGGAGATATAAAAGAGTCAGTAGCCCCAAAATTGAATAAAACTACAACCATACGGCCCTATATAATACCTATAGCCTCGATAACTATGGTCTGATGCTCAGCCTGGCAGTTGTCAACCACTGCAAAAACTCTATGGGATCTACCCATGTCACCAACTGTCGGCTATGAAAAATCCCTGCTCTGACCACTGGATGCCTATCCTTGTAGACACTCCCTAGCTATATGACCCATGCAACTACAAGTGTAGCATGGTCTGCGAGTATAAGATCGTGTACCCTGTGACCTAGACTGCTGTGGACCTCCTGACCTGCTAGATCCACTGTATCCACCCCTAGAAGATTGCTAAGTCTTCACTGATTGTGACTGTGGGGCCTGTACTTTTTGATCTTGCCTAGATCCCTGTGACTGCCACTGCTTGAGTTTGGAGCCCTGATAACCCTAAGAAGGTTTTTGCTGTTGTTGCTGGGGTTTTGGCTGCTGAGACTACTGGCCCTTAGAGGACCCTGCTGTATAGTTCTGATTCCCTTTCCAAGGGGGTTTTTGCTGGGAGGAGTTTCAGTTCTGAGACCAATCCTATGACTCCTGCCTACCTCGAGCATCTTCAAAAACTAGTTCTATCTCCACTTCCTATCTAAAGGTGGTAGGGAATGCCATCCTAACTGGGCCTTGAAGTGATAAATTTAGACCCATGATAAAGCGATGCACCCATAGTTTCTCGTCCTTCATGTATTCCACATAAGGAAGGAGCTTGAGAAACCTGCTCTCATACTAAGCCACTGTAAGGCCTCTCTGATAAAGAGAATGGAACTCCTCAATTTGTTTTTGCAGGAAGTGCTCTGAAAAGTACCTCTCCCAAAATCTTTCTAGGAAAGATTCCCATGTGAGGGTGTCCATCCTCACTCCACCTATGATCTCCTCCTGATGCCACCAGTTGGAGGCATCCCCTCTTAACTGATAAACTGCTAGGCATGCTTTTATATTACTCCCATAAGGGTGTAACCCAAAGCATTTTTGTAGGCTCTGCAACCATGCCTCTGCTACTGAACCCTCAGTGGAATCGATAAATAATGGTGGCCCAAGTCGAATCAATTCCCTGATATCATCTCCTACATGTCTAGGAGGTCTATCAAATGGGGGTCCTCTCTGGTGTATGGACTCTTCCTCATGTTCACCCTAACCCTCTAATTGCCTTGGTGGGGGACTCCTAGTCCTCTCTCTGACCCTAGGCCCGCCTCCTCCGAGTCCCTCTGCTTCCACTACTAGAATCTGCTGAACTGGCTGAACTACAGGTATTACTCTCTGCTGAACTACACTGATCAAAGTTTGAAGTGCATCTATAATGTCCTAGTTCAGGTTTGGTGGTGGTGGAGGTGGAGGTGGTGGTGGTGGAGGTGGTCCATCCTCCTATCCCGCTCTACCACCTATAGTCCTATGACCTCTGCCTCACTGGCTATGAGTAACAGGTGGCATCTACATAATTAAAAGTTTGAGTTAAGTTTAGGAAGCACAATGGTTTAAGGTTCTTAGTGTTGAAACACAGGCTCTGATACCAAAATTTCATGCCCAAACTACGAGGGCAAAAACACACAATTTTTTTTTTATAATAATAATTAAATTTCTCTAAGTTTGGAAATGATTGATTATAGTTTAAGAAAAGTTTCTCTACATCATCCTTGGTTTAAAACTTTTGTGGAGGAATACATCGTCAAGATTTTGAAGTACTTCGTTATTAGATTGATATCAATGTTTACTTGGTTCATTATTACATTGCTTAAACAATCATGCAAAAATTATTTTAATAACAATCTTAAAGAAAATTGGGTTTAGATTTTTTTGTAAAATCCAATCAAATAAACTCGAGTTTAAACCTATATCTATCAGCTAATTGTCCTTTCATACTTTATCTATAGGTAGAATGATCTTAAAACAAAACATTAATCCCATAATTTAAATTAAAGGTTATTAATGTGAAATTTACACTAGTCCTAGATTTAGTTTACTAACAACTAACTAATTTAACTCAAACTAACTAACTAAGTCTAGAATTGATCTAATCGTCCATAAACTGAATATCTAAACTTTAAATAACACTTAACTTTACAATTTTAATAAAATTAAAACTATCTAATTAAAACATGAAATTAATCTAATATTACTAAAGAAATATATATAAAATCTAAACAACATAACTTTAACAAATTTACAATTTAAACTAATTAAAACTAAAACAAATATGCAAATTTCTAAACACTACTACAATCTTTATTGCTAACTACATTTAACATTCCTAACACTAGAACTATTAATAACAATAATAATATATCATTTAATAACAATTATAATAAACTAATTAATTTACAACTAACTAACCAACTTAAAACTTAACTAAAATAAATAAATAAATAAATAACCTAACTTACTAACACCTAATCTAACCCTACATTCCCCCCTACACACCTACACCCCCACTAGCCCTTGGGCAAGCGCTTCCCAAGCGCTGTCCTTGGGTCAGTGCTCTGCCCGAGGGTACGTTGGTAGAGCCGCCCCCCTCCTCAACCCTTGAAACCTGCGGCCAAGACTTAGGATTCACAAACCCAAAATTTAAGGAGAAAGGTGGCCAAAACAAACAAGTCTTCAACAACATTAACCCTTTCCCAAGATCCAAGGTCTACACAACTTTATGGAGGGAGCAGGTGACATCATCTGCTATGATGACATTTGACTTTGCAAAGAATAAAATATTTTTTTTTTTAAACTGCCTTCCCAAAACTGACGTCCAAGGTAAGCATTGATGTTATAAAGTTTTGTAGGTAAGTTTAGATATTTAGTTATATGTTGATATATATATATATATTTTTTGAATTTCATTTTAAATTTATCAAGTATATTATGCCTAACTTGATTTTGATTTATCACAAAATCTAAATGAAAAGGATATTTAAGAGAATATTCTTTGTTGCTCCCTTTCAAATTTAAAAGCCTCCCATACAATTTCCAGTGAGCAAATTTTGCTCCTGGGGGTGTATATTTTTTTTTTTGGAAATTATTCAAAGTATAGAATTTACAAGGAAAGCAAAATAATTTTTTTTTTGAAGGTGTATTTTTTCTTTAGAATAGATTTAAAACATTTACACCAAAACCATTTGATCTCCTATAAATTTTAAATTGGAATAATGCAACCTTTTTCAAAAATTTCTTTTAAATGAAGATCCATAAAGCCTATTTACAACCTTAACATACCAAGAATATAAATTATCCATTTTATTCAATAATGCAATACTTGCTGATTCAAATAATCACATAACCTGAATCTACATCCATGATCATAATTTTCATTTTCAACATAAAGGAAAACCTTGAATTTTGTTTTACCAAATTGAACATCATCAATTCCATCCAAATTTTGAGATTCATCCATCTAAATTTAAAATTTACAATTAAATCACATAACAAGCAATTATACTCAACACCAATTTTATTGGCCAACCTGATTCAAAGGCTCAGTCGGGAAAGAACTAGGAAGAAAACTCAACTTTGTTGCCAATTACATCAAGTTTAAAATACAATTTACAATAGGATCTCAATCCCAAATTTCAATAATTTAATCAAATTTTCTTCATGACCCTAATCAAGGGATTTATAATGTTTTTTGCAACTCACTTCTAGAACCATGGAGGAAACAAAATCTGATTAGGTGACCAATAGCATGAATAAGAACAATTCAAAACATGCATATTTATACAAGGTTTTCACAACAAGATCTACAATAAACCAACACTAGAGAAAGGTGGATTCTTCCAACTAGGAGAAGTCGAGCACAACACCAAATCAGATGCCCAATCGGGGCTATTAATCAAGAACTTCCATTCTTCCATTTAGAAATGCCATACTCATACGAGGTTTGTGCTAATGGTTAGGGGGCCATAACACCCTACCCTTTATCCCTCTTCTCATCCTGAGAAGAGACTCTACACTGGTTGGAGTCCAACTAAATAGACCTTTCCCAAAATTGGTCACTTCTGCCCTCTCCAAGGGTGAGTAATACCAAAACACCCATGCAAGAAAAAATCTCAAAATTGCAAACATAAACATGAAAGGAAAACATCTACAACAACAAAGTTTTCAAATCTTCCCAACATACCCACAAACATACAAGCATTGAAATAACAACAAAGTAGCATGAACATGAAACAAACATGAAAACTGAATAAGGGAGATAAAAATTTCCTACCTTCACAAAGAGGTAATGGCAATGAAAAAATTTGAGTAGAGTTTCCACTTCCTTCCTTCAATCTTCAAGAACTCCTCTCTAAATGTAGAGATTGGGTAACAACCTCCACAAGTCCAAGAAGGGCCTCTAAATAGGCCTCCAACTCAACCACCCAAGGGCTCAATAACTACCCCACCCACTTGCAATTCTAGAAACTCCTAACTTAACCTACACTATGATTAAACCTTAAGTGGAGATGAGTTGAGGTAACTCAAGATAACCATGGTCAATTTTCGCACAAAGGCAAAAAGAGACTTTTTGAGTGACCTCAAAAGTCAATAAAAGGGGCTTAGGGGCTGGAAAAGACCCCTAACCCATACCCATACCCTTTGAGTATAAAAAATATCAAGTTTTAAGCCTTAGGAAAGAGGTTTAGAGCCAAATAAAATCTAGGAATAAAATAGGACCATCTAACTACTCTAACTTTGCAGATTAAACAATAATTCAGATTAAGGGATGACTAACCTCGATTAAGAACCCAATAGCAAACTGACACCAACTAAACCAACTTGGGTCCAAAGGTTAAACAACTAACCCTAAATAGCACACTGAAGCACATAATGATTTACGAGTGTCAAGTGACACTAAAAGAACATAATTACGAACATTAACATTCACTAAACAAAGAAGATACATACATATATCTCACAAGACAATACATGAATTACGAACAACAAGGTTTCCAAAAATTATCACAAAGAGATCAGTTATGTTCCTCCATAGGGTTTCTTGGCTAAATATCTGTACACTCATTGCACACATCAGTAGTCTCGTAAAATCACATGTACATAAATGTATACGTATCAAAAATTCACATAATTTAAAACATACATCAATAACGGTTTCTTCATCCTGCTTAATTCTTAATCATTTAAAATATCTTAAATCAAAGTCTCAATTTTACATTTACTGATTTCATCAACATACATATACATGAAACATCAAATGACAATCATCAAATATATCTAAAAGTAACATCACACAACATGAAATAATAAAGTATGTTCTAAGCATCAGATAATGTCTCGACATCTCGAGTCATGAATATCAAAATAATAGTAATGTATCACTATGCTACGATGGGTCGGGGCAAAGCCTCACACTTTTGCTTCAAGTAGCCTTGGCTAAGGGTATCACCCCTTACTTACCTCTAAGATATTCAAAAGCATATTTAGGTAGTTCTTTTTTGAATATGTCAGCAATCTCTTCCTTTGAGCATATTCCATCTTCACTTATTTGTCTTCCACCAACTCTCTTACATAGTGATATTTGATTGCAATGTGTTTAGTTCTAGCATGCATTACAGGGTTCTTTGATATGTTGATAGCACTTGAATTAACAAAATAAAGTATCACATGCTCAATTACTTCTTCCTTCATACCTTGCAACAAATGTTTGATCCATACAATATTGGTGAAATTTATAGTAGCTACAACATATTTAGCTTTAGCAGTGGACTATGAGGTACAACTTTGCTTTTTGCTAGTCCATGTAATCAACCTTTTTTCCAAAAAAAGTGCTCATCCACTGGTGTTTTTTCTATCATCAATGTTACCTCCCCAATCTGCATCAGTGTAGGCTTTTAGTTCAATTTTTTCACTCCTCTTGTAGTACAAACCAAAATTATTGATTCCTTTTAGGTACCTCAATATTCTCTTTACTACCATTAAGTGATTTTCTCTTGGATTTGCAGAAAATTTTGCCACTATTCCAACAACTAATGCAATGTCTGGTCTATTGTGTACAACATATTGTAGCTTTCCAATCATTGATCTATACAATGTTTGATTTACTTCAACAGACTCATCATTCTTGGATAGCTTATGTCATGTTGCCATTGGTGTGCTAACTAGTTTTGATTTTTCTAATACAAATATTTTGAGTATCTCCTTGATGTATTTGGATTGGGTCAAAAATATGCCATGCTTCAATTGATGTACTTGCAATCCAAAAAAGAATTTTATTTTTTCAAACATTGACATCTCAAATTCATGCTTCATTTGTTCAGCAAAATCTTTGCAAAGAACATATTTTCCTCCAAATATTATATCATCGACAAATATTTTTGATATCAAAATGTCTTTATGTTTTTCAGCTTTGATATACAAGTTGTTGTTGTCATATGTTTTCTCAAATCCTATCTTCACAAGATATTTGTATAATCTCTCATACCATGCTCTAGGTGCTTGCTTCAATCCATAAAGTTCCTTGTACAGTTTGCATCTCATATTCTTGCTCTTCTCATCAACAAATCCCTCTCATTGTTCTATGTAGACTTCCTCTTCTAGTATACCATTCAAAAAAGTAGACTTCACATCCATTTGGTATACTTTGAAACCTTTGTATTTAGCATATGCAAGTAATGTTCTTACTCCTTCCATTCTTGCAACAAGGACAAATGTTTCCCCATAATCTAGTCCTTCTTGTGCATAGCCTTTGCAAACTAATCTGGCTTTTTTTCTTGTTATCTCACCATTCTCATTAAGTTTGTTTCTAAACACCCATTTTGTACCAATCACATTCTTATCAGTTGATCTAGAAACTAGGGTCCATGTTTTGTTGTTCTCAATATGATCTGTCTCCTCTTCCATAGCTTTATACTAGTCATCATCTTGTAGTGCATCTTTCACTATTTTAGGTTCAACCTTGCTTAGCAGACATGATTCATTCCTTAGTCTATTCCTTGTCATTGGTCTAGCATTCTTGTCACCAATGATTTGATCTACAGGGTGATGTCTTCTCACATATTTGGCTAATCTTGGTTCTGTCCTTCTTCCCATGTTTGATCCTTAAGCTTCAGAGTCATTTTTCTCTTCTTCATCTAGCACTTCATCATATTTCTCATGTATACTTTTTTTAGAACCAGAATGTGCATTCTCTACATTCTATAGCTTAGCTTTTGAATGTAGCTTGGCATTCACTAGTTGTGACTCGACAAATACTGAATTTTTTTGTTGATTTCCAACTTGATTTGCAACATTGTCTTCAATAGTCATTCCTTCATAGAAGTATAGAAAGAATCTATAATTCTCTGATTTCTTAGTTTCATCAACCTAAAATTCTGCATGCTCATCAAAATTTACATTTGCACTCTCCATAATCTTGTCAGTATTAGCATTCAAACACTTATATGCCTGGGTGATCCCACAATAATGGGGTCCACTTTTTGACAAATTTTGACACTAAAATCAATATTTTTGCAACAAACATCACGTTCAAGTGACTATATCTCCAAAACTATAAATAATTTTAAGATGACATAAATTAGTGATTTTGAGTACTTTTTTCCTACTTTGTAAACATATTTTTTAATCTAAAAATAATAATTATTTATGTCAATTTTTTTATCTCCTCCGAAAAGTGGTACATAATAAAATTCAATATTTTTAAAGAGTGACAGTTCGTTTGACACACATAACTATTTTTTTTAAAAATGACAATGAAGTAATTCTTTCAACATTAGTTTTGTAACATCAATATCCAGAGGATGCATTTGGTTTGATTTATTTTGGTTAAATATTGTATAGTTTATGAAGTTTTAAAGTGACATGAATCGTAATTCAGACATACATTCTGTTTAACATAGATAATTTGAAGTCAATTTATCATAAACCTAAAAAAAAAATTTGAATAGAAAGGTATCTCAATAAGCTAGTTCCTACATATTTTTCAAAAAAAAATTGACCTGATTTACTAAATTTTTTGAGGTTTCGAAGTCAGTTGATGTTTAATTGGTAATGAATCGGTAATAAACCTATAATGAGTTAAACTCATATTTGAACGTCTTAATGATTAAAATATGTATTACAATTATAGTCATTGGAAAGCTTGCTCCAAGAAGCATATTTTGATATTTTTTATTATACAATAAGAGATCATTCTCCTGCAATTATGGGAGTCAAAAGAGAAAAAAAATAAAATAAAATAAAAGGTTAAAATTTTCATAATTTTATGCATTCACCCAAACATGGCATTCGTGTGAACATATCTAGTATGTTTGCGCAAACATACCCCATAAAATTCCACGACCATCGAGAAATTTAAGGGGCTTGTTTGGGAAACATGCCTAGAGCCATTTTGTTCATGCGAACAGTCAAAAAACCTTTAAATGATCAATTTGTAAAGCTATTTGCCATCAACCTAGTAGTGCATTGCCTATCTTTGCCATGAATTTCATTCGTAGAAGTCAAATCAAAGGTAGCTGAGAGATTTCTCAATATCTATAAATTAATGTTCTTCCTATCTTCATTCACAATTTGGTAAAAAAATTGTACATCTAAATTATTTATTTATTTCTTTCATTAGTGAAGTTGTTTAACGGATGCATTGAAGTTAAATTAAAAATTAGTAACACATTCATGGTGTTAAGAAATGTATATTGTTATTAATTTTTTCATTTTTTAAAATATTGAATTTGTTTAAAAAAAATTGAACATCTAAATTATTTCTTTCTTTCATTCATTAGTGAAGTTGTTTAAATGATACGTTGAAGTTAAATAGATTCAAACTAGATACTTTTAAAGTGTGGTTACATGTTAGTTTTACTTATCTCACTTTAATTATCTTGGTAGTTACATTGAACTAAATTTTTTAATTTACAACTTGAATTAATGAAAAGTATTTAATTTTATTTTCAAATCAAATTCATTCAATAAAAATAAATGTGCCATAATTCTTTATGAATTCTCAATTTCTATAAAGAAATAATCTTTATAAAGAAAAAATCTTGATATAAATAAACATTTTTTTTTTTGAAAAGAGAGAATTTAAAGGATGCAAACACAATCATTACTCAATTATGTGTTTATAAGAGAGAAATGAAAAGTAACATATTTGTAAGAGATAACTATTTTTCAATTAAATTTTGTAAGGTTTCTTTTAGGAAAAAATGCTACGTATGTATTTATATGTGGTGTTATATTTTAGAAGGTTCATTTTTAAAAATATATATATTTAAAAAAATAATGAACTTAAACTAATTTAATGTTTCAAATTTTGTAATATAAGTTTTCTTTGGAGGAACATCAAATGTAAAACTATATTTCCTTTTAATTGATTTTTTATAAGTACATTTCTTTTATTTGGATATTAAATAACTTAGCATCTCGTATTACCAACTATGCCCAACTGGGCTCCAACTGCGTCATTGATGCAGTCTGCACTATTTGGGTGCACTTGGTAGTATTCTGAGCCATTTTGGCCTTTTGGGGTGTAATCTTCTCTATCAGAGCACACTTGGTTCACAGTGAGCACATACATAACACAAAATCTGCATCTAAGGTTTTCATTTCCTTCTAGAACATAAATTAGATGATTTTGTGTTACTAATGGTCTCCTTGCAGCATGTGGCAATCGTGGGATGAAGACATGATCTTTACAAACTACTAATGCTTGCTTTGTAGGATGTTGTCAAAGACCATTGTGTGTTTGTCAAAACCATGAGTGTGGATTTATTAGATTATATAACACTTCATTTGGTGCTTAAAATGAACTTTTCATTTTTCACCTAGCCTGTCTACAGTGTTTAAATCCCTAGGAGTTGCATTGGACATATCCTCTCCCCTCGCCATTTGTGGATCTTGGGTGTAAGAGAAATCCATGTAACTTCTATAGGAGGCCTGTCTTGGACCAAAATACTCAATATTGGGTATGCTAGGGAATGACCTCAGAGCGATAATAGGCCAAAAGCCAGGTCAACATTCCAGCCACTATATAAAACTCGATTACGGTGAAAGCCATGTCGACAGTATTGCTGAGTGATAGCTCTCCTCCAGTACCCTTGTGGTGCGTCAAACCCCGATTCTTGAGGCTGGGAGACCTTCTAAGGAAGTTTATCACTCGCTAAACAGAATGCCCTTACTAAAAACCATGTTTTAGTGTCCAAAATCCTTTCTATCCATTGGCTCAAGGGGTCACCCATTCTCGTGAAGACATCCTACATTCTCGTGGTCCTTAGTAGAGACAACAATCCCTTGGAAAGTCATGCCCCTTAGGAAGCAGATCTTGGTAGCCCCAAGAAGTGAGTGCACTATAAGGGGGAGCCTGTGGTGCCAAGGTCCTAAGTTGCCTGCTCTAGATAAGTGCGACTAAACTTTGGTTCAAGTAGGAATTTAATGGATATAGTCCTAAAGCCTGGGTTGTGGTGTGACTGTTCACTTTTAACAACAACAATTCTTATCTTAATGTGTCTTGCATGTGTGTAAAACATAATCAAGATAAAAGCCAACATTCAAATTTACAGCTTGAAAACTTGTAGAACCTTGTCAAAACATCAAACATTGTCAAAACCTTGTCAAAACATCACAAACTTTGGTTCAATACATTCAAACCTTGGAAAACATGGCAACTTGTGCTCCTAAACGTGCTTGGAAAAACATAGATTTCACTCTTGCATAGCAACCACTTGCATTCTCCATAGTTTGAGCCTCATAGTTGCATCATATAGACTTCATATTGTACCTTTTTAGTATCCCTCATATTCACATTGCAATCATTAGCATTTAAGCTTGCATCCTTTGCATCTTCCATCTTGCATCTCTGCATACCCAACCCTCATCTTGACCACTTTAACCATCATTCCAAATGTCCTAAACATCATTTTGAGCATTCATTATGGTCTCAACATTGTCCTCTATTGTTTACCTCACTATGGCATCAATCTGGAAAACATAGCTCTTAGAATTGCCTTAGTTTCAACCCATCTTCACAACTACGCTCTAAAACTACCAACTATGCCCTTCTAAGCCCCAACTACACCATGGGTGAAGTTGGTACTATTTGAGGACACTTGGTAGTCTGAGAACCCAGTTTGGGCTTCCAGACAACATTTTGAGGCTTCAGAAGTGTCCTTAGGTACCTAGATAGGTCCCCTTGCATCAGCATGCCCTGATCTACATTATGCACCTCCTAATATTCATTGTCTTCAATTAGGATAGTATTCCTTAGGTCATAAAATCTATTCTACATCTCCCAACCCATCATAACATCAACCCTAGCATCTTAGCTTCCTAGCATATTAACTTGGCAACCATACCATTCTGAATCAGCAGACATTCATCCTAGCTTCCCAATTGCACCCAGAAACTACCAATTGTGCCCTTCTGAGCCCCAATTGCACCATGGGCATATTTGATACTATTGGAGCACACGTGGTACTTCCAAAATACATTTAGGCACTTGCATGACCATTTTGGGCCTCTAAACTACACTTTAGAACCCCAAAATTGCATCTAGAAGCCTCTACACCTCCTCATTCTACACTTGACCCAAAACTGCATCTTGCACCCAAAATATCATTTTGCACTTTAGGACCTTTGCATATCACATATCTGCTCAGCATCATCACCATTTTGAGTCACACGAACATCATTTTGAACCCCAAAACCTTTGAACTTAGTCAAAAATCTAAACAAAAGTATGAACTCTAGAGTATTACATTGTGTCAACGGATGATGGATCTTGATCATGGTCATTTTATCATTTTCTTTGATCATTTTATTTGGTCAAATGCTACCTATGTCAAGGTATATTTGGCTTTGTCATTTTTCTCTTATCTTTTTTTTAAATCTTTTGGTCAAGATCCAAAGTCTATTGTCATAATGTTAAACTCTTAGGTTAATACCTTGTAAAGATTTCACCTAAGTTCAAAAAACCTTACATATACCAAGCTATAATTAGCGTAATCATATTCCTAAATGTCATTTTTGACTTATCCTAGACATTGCATTGTTCAAACCCTAGCATCATTTTCACTATCAAACCCTATCAAATTGTCCATCAACCAACTTGTCTTCTTGATCACCTATCCTCATTTTGCATAGCCTAAACGTCATTATCAACCCTAGGAAACCATCCCTTGCATAGTCCACTTTGTGTACACATACCTTTAGCATCCTTACCAAGTCCAAAACATAACCC
Source organism: Cupressus sempervirens (assembly GCA_028749045.1). Classification (NCBI taxonomy): domain Eukaryota; kingdom Viridiplantae; phylum Streptophyta; class Pinopsida; order Cupressales; family Cupressaceae; genus Cupressus; species Cupressus sempervirens. The sequence goes on from CM053790.1 coordinate 527,392,620, forward strand.
TAACCTTCATTTTGCATATCATAATCTTCATCTTGCATACCTTCAAAATGACACCTTGCATTTGCACTTGCATAACATCTCTAGAAAATTTGCACTTTGCATATCAAAACCCTAGGTCATTTAGCATTTCCTCACATTGCATAACATCCCTAAACACTTAAAAATCCTAAAAAAACTCATATCTTGCATACCCACATCTTAATTATCAAGTTTTGACCTCTTTTACCAACTGCAACCCTATTTTACCAACTGCACACTTCATGGGCGTAGTTGGTAGTTTTAGGGTGCACTTGGTAGTTTTAGGGTGCACTTGGTAATTAGGTGTTTCATTCTAGGTTTTGAAACCCTAATCTACACTTCCACACCTTACATTGCATCCCAAGACCTTAGGAAACACTCTAAATCACTCAAAACACTCAAAATTTGCATTTTAGGCAACTTTGGAGCTACATCATTTGGAGAAGAAAGAAGGACATGGGAGCTACAAACGAAAGAGGGGGTTTCTAACCTTGTGTTTACTTCTTTTGATTAGTTTGGCTTTCATGGTAGACTAGTGGGTGCTAATGTATGTTGATTGAGTTTTGTGATTTCTCATAGTATGTTATGCATTTAACCCATTTTTCTAGTCCTACAATAAGAATGAAAAAATTAAAGAGACATCTATTTTTTAGGAGAAACATTCTACTATTCATACCATGTTATTTGTTTGTGATTCAATGATGGCTTAAGAAGGATTTGGTGCTTTTCCACTTGTAAAGAATGTGACTCACAAATTTTAGTCATATAATGAAGAATATATATGCCTTGTTGCAAATGACTGCATTCTATTGATTTCTGTCAAACAATTTAAAAGTATTGACAATGACAGAAAAATCCATATAGTAATTTTTTTATCTAGTTATTGCGCGAAATTTATCTTGAGGCAAGGGATAAATTTTTTTTTTTTTGATTTTATAATGGGAAACAAGAAAGGAAAGCAAAAAAAATATGCAAGGAAAAGATCTGATGAAGTAGAACAAAGAAATATTCAAAAGACTGTGGCACATTATCATCGAATTAAACAAGGTGAAAGAAATGTTGAAGAAGGCTCAACAGAAGTAGAATCAGTGCATATGGGAGAGAGGTCAGGAACACTCCCTATGGAATCTCAAACAATGAATGTTGAAGAAGGCTCAAGATCACTCCCTACAGAGGTTCAAATAACAGAATTCGGAGAAGGGTCAGAATCTTTCCCTACAGAATCTCAAACAACAAATGTTGGAGAAGGCTCAAGATCGATCCCTGTAGAAATTCTAGTAACATAAGTCACAGAAGGGTCAAGATTAGGTGCAGGAATTGGTATGAATGAACTCAGATTAAATATTGCCCAATCTATAAAGAATAGTATTTCTCATAAGAATTTAGATCATTTACTTAAAATGGATGTGGATAAATTGAGAAAACTTGCAGCTAGTGTTCAATCATTAAGTTTGTCTAAGAGAAGATCAATGAATAAGAAGATAAGAGAAATTAGGACTCAATTTGATAACACTAAAACACTTGAACAAGCTCAGTTGCTTTCACATTTGCTTACACAAAAGAAGTTGCAAGAGGCATTGAAATTGTTAGGTGTAGACAAAACATCAAAAAAGAGAAGATTTTCTAACATGCAAACTAATATGATTGAAAATGTTAAACAAGGTTTGAGAAACATAGGAAAACACTCTCAAACTAAAGATAATTCTATGACAAGAAAAGTGATGTTGATGTCTGTTGTAAGTAAGAATACGACCCAAAATAGACAAATATCTTCAATTTCGTTTGAAATGGGTTTTAGTAGGAAAACAATGAGAGAATATGTTAAGAGAAGATTAATTGTGGATGACAGTACTATGTAGGGCAATTGGGCAATCATATGTAGAGCACATCATTTTGATAGGATTGAAGAGTTATTTAAAAATTTAGTCATATCATTTTGGATTGATAACACTCATCCTTCATCAAATAGTAGAGATGTTATCAGACATATGATTGTACCTGGTCAATATGAACATCATACAAAACATTGGTTGGACACGACACAGCATGAGTTATATGTGTCATTTTGTAGTAAAAATCCTAATGTAAAAGTTGGGAAAACATTGTTTGAAAAATTGAAGCCATACTTTGTGAGGTCAAACAAAATGTTTGAAATGTGTTATTGTCGTCATAATATTGAGGTTGATCTCCACTATCAGGTATTTCAAAAGTTTGTGGAAGACACGTGGCTTTCATGCTACTCCTCCTAGTAGGAGAAGTGAGTTTATATCATCCATTTTGTGTGACAACATAGATGATCCAACTAGTCAAATAAATTGCATGAAAGGATTATGTGAAACACGTGGTGAATTGGCTCTATTTCTTTTGAAAACTAAAAGTATTGATGTAACAAAAATATTGAATTGCAAAAGTTACAAGTATGTCAAGAATGAAACAAAGTTGGGGAAAGAAACAAAAATGTTGGAATATGTTGAAGAGGAGTTTCCTATTCTAACATTTATGGACAAATTTAAGAAATTGATTCAACCTTATATTCGTCACGCATTTTTTGCAAAGTGGCAAGCACAACAGTTTCAAACTTTGAGAGATAATTTCCCACTTGGAACAATAGTATCAGTTGTTGATTTTGCAGAGAACTATTCCTTTATTCATCAGAAAGCAATTCAATTAGATTATTACTTTAATAAGCAGGTCACTATTATGGTACATTTTTGTTATAGACATGCACAGTTAGATTTGGATGGTGTTCAGAGTACAGTTCAAGCACGAGTAATTATAAAGGAATATCATTTTTATATAAGTGATGATAAAGAAAATGACATTCACTATGTAGAACATTGCTTCAATATGTTCTTTTCTTATTTGAAAGAAAGAAACATAAATGTTGATAAACATTATGTTTGGTCTGATGGATGTGTCGCACAATTTAAATCATCTAGACCATTTTATGCATTATGTAGATATCATCGCAATGAGAATATAAGACACATATGGAATTTCTTCAAGAGTGGCAATGGAAAAGGTGAACATGATGGTGCTGGAGTTTGCATCAAATGTGCTTTGCAAACGTATCAAATGAATTATCAGGAATTTCGTGTAAATGGTGTACATGATGTAAGACTCATTTTTGCATTAGATGAGGTCAGGACATCATCAACCACAAGTCGACAGGTACCATATAGAGTCTTCTGGGAGATAACAGGTATGGATGTGTACGTCTATTTAACTTTTATGCAATTAAGTTATAAAATTTTATTGTTAAGTTTTATTTTTCAATTCATTGAAGTTTAAATTCAATTTGTCTATATTTTCAATTTAATTCAAACTTTCAAGTGTTAATAGAAAACACATGCATGGTTGCAAGAGGATAGAAAAGACACGTTCCTTACATTCAATCATGAGTATAGATAATTGCAACTGGACATTAAAGACAAGAGAATACTCATGTTTTTGTGACAATTGCATTGATGAAGACTATGAAGAATGCATCAATCAAACACGTGGATATACAAGTGCATGGATTTCAGTACCACTTGATGTTACTGATACATTTGATAAAGATGATGAAAATTTTGATGATATTCCATTGATTTATGATGATTATAATCATATCTCTGGATTGGTAAAAGTGGGTGAGTATCATAAAAATTAATCTCAACTTGTTAATTAATTTTCAATTGATTTCAACTGTGTTATATATATTGTACACATACATTCATGTATACTTGTTATGTAAGAGATGTCTTTGCAGTGATTGTTGAGCCTGGAAATCATGAAGGTGTCAATTATTATTTATTGTGATGTACTGTAGAGAGGAAAAAGTTATATGACCCTAAAGAAAGTGATGGAATGTTGTTCCCCATAGGTAAATTAAACATATACATGTATGCACATACATACATATATATATATATATATATATATATATATATATATATAGGTAACTTTATATCTATCAAATTTTAAAATACTTAAATTTGTGGTGCAGGTTCTGTTGTGATAGAGGGAGCATATTTGAAGCAAGACAAAATAGTCCAACATGGAATACACTTTGTTGATTATCAACCTGACAACAAGGTTTTACAATATAGCCACTTGGTCGTTGCTACCGGGCTTTGTCTACATCCAGTCAAACTTAAGCATGTACATCACAAGTGGAGACTAGATAACGAAGATCATGAAAAGATATTACATGTTATAAGTGTACATCATGGTTGATTAGACCTAAGTTGAGATTTATTTTATAATAATCTGAATATCAACTTTGATGAAATGTGTTTTTAATTGTATGATCATAGTCTTAGTTATCATTAGTTTATTAAAAAACATAATATTAATTGTACTATGGATGAATTTAATAATTTAACAACAAGTGATATTTAAATATGCTAGAAGTTAGTTTGAACTTACACAATTTCATTATCTATAGATATGTATCAAAAATAATTTAATATGTTACAATTCTTAAATATCAACTTCTTTTCAAACTATTGACTTTCATCTTGAATTAAATGTGTTTTGAATTGTACGATCATAAGTTCTTAATTATCATTAGTTTATTAAAAAACTATATAATTTAATAATTTAAATTAATTGTACCACATGGATGAATTTAATAATTTAACAACTTGATATAAATAGGCTTTAAGTTAGTTAAAACTTACACAATCATTATCTGTAGATTTATATCAAAAATAATTTAATATCTTACAATTCTTAAATATCAACTTCTTTTCAAACTATTGAATTTCATCTTGAATTAAATGTTTTTTGAATTGTACGATCATAAGTTCTTAATTATCATTAGTTTACTAAAAAACTACATAATTTAATAATTTAAATTAATTGTACCACATGGATAAATTTACTAATTTAACAACTTGATATAAATAGGCTTTAAGTTAGTTCAAACTTACACAATCATAATCTGTAGATTTATATCAAAAATAATTTAATATCTTACAATTCTTAAATATCAACTTCTTTTCAAACTATTGAATTTCATCTTGAATTAAATGTGTTTTTAATTGTATGATCATAAGTTCTTAATTATCAAATTTAGTTTATTAAAAAACTATATAATTTAATAATTTAAATTAATTGTACCATGGATGAATTTAATAATTTAAATTCATTTATCAATTTTTTTTCAAACTAGATTGAATTTCATAAGTGAAAATAAACATGTGTTTTTAAAATTGTAAGATTATAAGTTCATAGTTATCATTTAGGTTAGTTTATTAAAAAACTATATATTTTAATGTTACTTTATTACATCTACTGTCATGTACTCTTAAAGTTTAAATTTATATGTTTTTTTAATATTATATTTTGTATAAGTTTTCTAAAATAATGTATTGGCTTACCTAATTAAGCTAGGAGGAGTAGACAATAGACAATATGGAGACCACCCACCATCACACAGTATAAACTGAAATTTGACGGAGCTGTGAAAGGAGGACAGGGAGTGGCTGGTGGTGTGCTGAGAGATAGGAATGGTGATGTTCTATTGGTTTATGCAGGCCAGGTGGGGATTGGTAGCAATAATGTGGCAGAAGCTATGGCATTATTATGGGGTCTACAACTCTCTAGGGAAAGAAACATTTTAGAGTTAACTATAGAAGGGGACTCCAAACTGGTGATCGATTGGGTAAAGGGGGAGGCAAAATTGGGATGGAAGATTAGAAATATCATCCTGGATATTAAAAATATATTGGAGGAAATGAGAATGGTCCACCTGTAGCATATCTACCGGGAGGGTAATCAAGTGGCTGACGTCACGGCTGCCATGGGGTTTAACGTTAGGGAAATCACATGCTGGGAAAATTTAGTTGATATCAACAAAAATCTAAGGATGTTGATATTCAAGGAAAAAGGTAGCAGAATTCAAAATGATGATCACTAAATTTAAAATTAAGGCCAATTTTGGCGAGATGGAGAACTTTGTCACTAAATTTAACTTTAGCATTTTGGAAATAAGAGACAGACGTGGCCATACAAATGACAAGTGGAGTAATTATGAATTAAGGAAATTGTCTTTTCACAATTATGGTAACTCAGGGCAAGCTTTGAATTGCTTCCCAAATGGAAGTACGATAGATATTATGGATTGGGATGTCAAAAATTGACTAGGAGAGAAAATTAGGTTTTTTAATACCCACAAATCTCATAATAAGATGTTATGGGATTTTGGTGCTCATCATACATGGGTCTATAATTTTGATCCCTATTCCCCTAAAGGATTAAAGCAAGAGAGCAGCCACAGAGAATTGGAAAGCAATAAAGTTCTGATGCGTATTTCTGAGGAAGAGAAGCAGGATAGTGGTGAAATTGATATGGGAGACGATCTGAATTAGTTGGAACCAACGAGACTTTAGAACTTCAAGGACAGGATGGCAACCTAGTATCTCTTGAAGGAAGGAGGTTTTTTTCCATATATGTTGTCCATGGCTGGGCACAATGAAAATTGTGCATTACAATTTGTGAATAATTGGGATGATAGGAAGGTCACAATCAATGGCATTACTTTTCAAGTCATGGAGGAGGTTATTGCCATGGCAACAGGACTCACAATGAAGGGAAAAAAGTGGAAGAAAGTCACCAAAGTCTCGGATGAGAATAACATGAAAAACTTCTTTGCAGAGAATGAGGAGCCGATTCGCTACAAAGGAGGGTTTAAAAGGGATAAGCTACCTGAGCCCTAAGATGATGTGTGTTTGGTCCTAATGAAGTATCTCACCCTGGAAGGCAGGTTTGGAGTGTGCTATTACTATTATTTTCCCTTGCTGAATCATTTTAGAAATAGGGATTTCATTTCCATTCCATTTTTTCTTCTACATTCGCTTGAGGATATGATTAAGGATATTAAGGGAAAAAAAAGTAAAGGCCTAAACTTCACCATTATTCATCAGGGGTTAATTTTCTGTGTATATCAGTTCCACTTAGCTTTATGTCCTCCCAGAGAGGTTGTTGTGGAAAACCCCTGCCATAATAGGATTTCCTCCCCGAGCTCCAATATGAGAACGAAAATCCATACTCCTAGGCCATCTCCTAGTAAGGATACTAAGAAAAAGAAAAAACTTGACATAGCCATAGAACAAAAGGGAAATAAGAAATTTAAATTTGATAAGGTGGTAGAGGTTGTTGGAGAGGATTTTGGTGAAGATATTGGGGGAAAAGCAAGAAGAAGGTCTGGTAGGCTAGCTCAGTCCCAAGCTAGGGGTAAGCAGAAGTCAATTAGATACCATGTTGAGGAAGTTGAAGAAGATAGCTCAGACAATAACAGTGACAGAAGGGAGGAGGAAAGCATTTCCAACTCTAAAAGGGATGATGGTAATGAGGAGGGGGAAAAAACTTTCAATTATGGGAACATTTTGATGGATGACACTCAAACTCAAGTGTCAGATGGCAAAGAAAGGAATATTGAGACAACCCATGTTTCAGCTAGCTTTTCACTTAAACCCTTTACTTTTTGTGATGAGATGAGCAAAGAGGATAACTCCCCAATTACCATTTCTTCCCCTGTTAAGGAAAATTTGAAGATTTCTTGTAACCCACGGGTGCTGCAGGATAAAACAAAGGGATAGAAAATGAAGGAGGTTGCTACTAAGAAGGTCAAGGAGCATAAAGAGGAGACGATGACGGTGGAGGAGCATTACAAAAACCTGGAGGAAAGAGCCAAAGCTTTGGAGGAGGGGTTTTTCACCTTCTCCAAGTTTTGACTTAAAGTTACTCATGCTGCTACAACTACCCTCCAATTGCTGGCATAGGAGAAGGAAGAAGCTAGCTTGGACATGGAGGACAATAAATTACTCTTTAAGTTCCTTGCTGATGACTGCGCCCAAATTCTTCTTCATGCAAGAGGAAAAGGGAAAAAAGAAATCTAAGTCTCTTTTTGTTTTTTTTTTTTCTATTCAGTTATGGGGTCCATGGATCCAAAGACTTTATATACTATTATGACAGTTATAGTTTTGTTGGTTATCAGCTATAATTAAGTTTTTATTTGGCCTGGGTGCCTCATTGGACTTTGGTTAGTTGCTAGGGTTCCTTTCTGGTTCTAGCTCTCTGGTTTTAGGTTCTTGTCTCTGACTGCTGGTTCTCCTGTTCTTTTTGTCTATTTTTGTTACTGGTTGGTAATGTGCTAGTTACCAGCCTTTTGACTGTTAAGGGCCGACCCCCTTGCATTTGGTCGCTTTTAATTTCAAAAACATATTTTTATCCACATAAAACTAATATTTATCTTTAGCGAGTTAGTAATTGATAATTTAAGAAATATGTATCTTTCTAACTTCCTACTAATTGATAATTGATATACATGTACACACATCTTAAGATAAATATATCTCTGTGTATCTTAAATGCAAACTGTAAATCTCGAATAAATACACGTATGTAGCAAAATATAAAAAGTTATATATATATATATATATATATGTACATGTGATAGTATCTAACTACTAAAATACTCAATAATCAAATAAATAATGAAAGTACATACATATGTCATCAAAGAACTGAAATACACATGTCTACATGTAAACTAGACCTCCAATATATAAATGCATCAAAAAAAATATAAATATGATATACTACTAGAGGGACCCTTAAGATGCATACGAATAGAACAACCCTCTGATCGAGTCTCCTATACATCCTCTCGTCGAGGCACATCAACCAAGCCCTGCAAATATATATACATATATACATACATGTGTTAGAGTTCTATCTTAAAAATAGATATATACATACGTGCATCATGTACATGTACATTCAAATTAAATACAAACTTGCATATATATAGATATATATCTAGTTTTCAAAATATAATTTAAATAACTTTAAACAAACTATTTAAAACTCAAGTACCTGAGCACTACCAAGTGTCTCAATAGAATCATCTCTCTCATGTACATGATGCCCTGAACCAATAGTATTTGTAACCATGTGCTCAGCGACCTATGCCTACATGATTTATTATGAGTTAAAGATTAAATTAAATATCTACATATATATTTGAACTAAATTTTTCAATAAATGAACATATTTTTTAATTTCATATATATTTAAAAATAAAAATAAATTATATATGTACATGGGTCTTCGAAGGTGGAGGATGATCAGTAGACTCCATCGTATCATCTACTGATGCACCTGAGCCTGAAACTCCATGTTCAACTGCTAGTAAATTTAAGTGAAGTAGACTATGTAACTGGCTGGGTAATGGTGTAGAATCAATGTTTCTAGGTCTGAACAATAGGTCCATGTATGATGAAATAGCTAGGCTCGAACTAGTATCAATCTCAAATAGGCCTCGCAACTACTCACCAAAATCATCAAGATCCTCAACTGTGATATGGACATCTCCAACTCGTATGCTCAAGTCATCTGTAGAGTGTTGTGAGCCTAGTGCCAAATGTTGTGAGCTACGCACAGGTGTATCATCTGTCACTAGTGTGGTGACCTGGGTCTGTGGAACTATGTTGGGGCTCTAATGTTGTCTAACAACATCCATCACCGAGTGTACTGGAATCCTCTGTGTATCAGAAATATAGCTAATAAAGTGCAACATATCCTCCAAAAAATACAGTGCCATATCCATATGTGTCTACTGTCCTAAAAGACCACGAATATCGCTTGGCAGTAGTAGCCCAGAAACTCTATATGCATCATCAGAGGAGGCACCTGAAGTGCTACTAGATGCCTGTGAAGATGGTCGACCAAGTGGACAAGGATGTCAACTATGAAGATAACGACCAATAGAATCTGATGTGATACTAGCCGCCGCAGATGCAATGTGCCCAATAGTGTCAATTTCTTCCCTCTGGGAAGCAATGATGACTCTATCTACAATAGGTGGATGTGTAGGAGTCACAGGAGGCATCCTCAGTCCAACAAACTGTCTAAGATCTGTAGGTGGAAGACGATCTACACTACGGTACTGGTCACAATCTTCAATCTAACCATGCCCTTGTCTACAATAATTAGGAATATCCAAGTAGTTGACATTGAGCCCTATACAGAACTTAGCATACAACTACTGTGCAAAATAAAGGGGTATATGGTCATTATTAGGATAACGACCATGTGCAGCTAAAAATCATGGATAGATCATGCTAGCAATAATAGGGTCTCTACATCGTGTGACTCTATAGCCTCTCACCCTACCCTGTGTTCCCTCATAAGCTGGAAAGAGCTCTCTCTGGATGATGTCTTTAGGGGCTACCCTCTTGACATCATTGAATGATGCATTTCCTGAAACCTCAGCCCTAAGCTCCCTAGATATGGAAGCTAATATGGTAGGAGTAAATGAATGGTGAGCTCTAAACCTAGCTATCAAATCCTATAAACTCTTAGACATATTGTAGTACATATGTCTCTATAAAGACCATCATCAGAGGTCAATATAGAGTGTTGTAGTCTAGTAACCTCCTGCTCTAAAAATGAAAATAAAGAATTGATATCGATGCATGGAGGTGGTGTAGTAGGACCTCCAATAGGAGCTACAGGTGTAGCCTAACCTAGAACAGGAGCCACACCAGGAGCCACAGTAGGACCTATACCACCAGGAGCTGCACCAAGAGCCAGAACATGAGCTGCATGACAAGCCCTACATTGTGGTACACAACGAGCCCCACCAAAAGCTATAGCATGAGCCCCACCATGAGTTGCACGAGGAGCCAGATCAAGAACTGCATCAGGTGCTGCAGCAAGAACTGCATCAACCTGTGTTGTAGTAGGAACTACATCAGGTGCCGCACCAGGAGCTGCATCAAGCTGATTGTGTGAAGCCATATCTGTAGAAATGTATGAAAAGCTAAACTACCTGTTGTACACACAATTTTTTATTTTTAAAATTAAAAATTATACACATGTAATTGAACATACATCACACATCATGGACCTAGATAATCTGTAACACATCCAAACCTAGATTAATTTGCATATAAGTATAAGATAACTTTAAAGTTGAGAGTTTGTTTATGGTTATAGTTAACTTATTGTTCTAGGATTTTATTATACTTTGAGGGGTATTATTAGAGAATTCAATTAAAGGTTAATAAATTATTTATATTACTCTTAAATGATAATGTTTCGAGGTTTAGGTTTCAAGTTGGGTTTTATATATATATATATCATTTAAAACAAGGGTCATACTTCATGTATGTACATGTGTTTGAATGTATGTGCATGTATCTCAAATGTAATTTTTAACAATTTAGGATTAGGGTCAACTTGTTTTAATTTTATGTAAGTTAGGCCTCAATTAGGTTTTGAAATAGGGTTTTAGTGTAGTTAGGCTCAATTTTAGGGTAAGATTTAAGACCTTACGACATTGTTAGGGTTTACACGAACTTACATAATTTCTAGCATTAAATTTAGGGGTTAATATTAAGGTCCATGGTTAAGAATTTAGGATAAGGGAACTTAGCATATGAAGTTTATGATTTGGTTCAAGATTATGATTTAGGGTATTTATTATCATTTATAATCTTGGGTTTAGAAGTTAAATTTTAAGATCAAGGTTAGGGTTAGGGTTTGGATGCACATGTATGTTATATTCATACCTAGATATGGAAATTAATCTACATTCTTATATATGTATAATTTAGGATCTCCCCTTAAGACATGTCATTGAATTATATAGTTAATTATATACTTCTAATTATTAAGACATTAAAAATAATAACATATGTACATTTAAACATGAATATTGAAAACATCTGTATGCACGTCTATATCTAACACATGAACATATTTACATGTACATTTATGAAATAAAATATACATTTTAATCTACATTGTTATGTATAATTTAGGATCTTGCCTTAAGACGTGTTATTAAATATAGTTAATTACACTTAGTTATAAGATAAATTAAGATCTATAGTTAACATATATACAAATTATACAGATAAAAATGTGAATTTATTAAAAACATGTACATACATCTACTTTTAACCATGAACAAATATACATGTACATCTATGTTCAAAATAAAAAGTTATACATTCTAATCTATATTTTTACATCTACAAGTTAGGATCTAGACCCTTAAGATATGTCAGTTAATTAAACTTCTAAGATTAAGACATTAAAGTGAATTTGACATATATTTACATAAACACTAATATCGAAAACATACATGTCTACATTTAACATTAACATATGTATATATATATATATATATATATATATATATATATATATATATATATATATATATAATTTTTATTTTTATTTTATTTTTAAATATGTTTTTTAAATTTGTTTTCTAAAATTATATTATTATAAATTTTGTAATGTTTTTCTAATTTTTTTAAAATATTTTTTCTAATGTTTTTAGAATATTTTTTCTAAATTTTCTAATATTTTTGTTATGTTTTTTCTAAATTTTCTAATGTTTTTTATAATTTTTTAATATTTATTTAATGTTTTTTTACTTTTTTTTCTAAATTTTATATTAAATTATAAATTCTCTATTGTTTTTGTAATGTTTTTTCTAAATTTGTTTTCTAATGTTTTTCCTAAATTTTATATTATAAATTTTCTACTATTTTTCCTAATGTTTTCTAAAATTGTTTTCTAATGTTTTATATATAATATTTTTCTATTTTCTAAATTAATATAAATAAACAATAAAAATATTAAATTAACATTTAGATATGCTTTCAAAATCATTAAAAACGTAAATAACATTCAAATATGCTTTAAAAACATAAAAGAAATGATTTGAAAACATTAAAATCTACTTTGATAACATAAAAAAATACTTTAAAAACATTGCAAACATTAAATTAATAATATTTTGACATACTCGATGATGAGAATCAGAATGAAAGCGATAGGATGATGCTGACAGAGGTAGCACAAATCACACGTTCACCTGAACACTCAAAATGAACAGTACTTGCCATGAAAATGAATTTGGAAAAGTTGGAAAAGCATTTTTAACTGCCAGAATTCCATGTGCTACATGTTCGCGCGAACATATGTCCGTACAAACATACCATAATATGTTCGCGTGAACATGTGTGTCTTATATGTTCGCGTGAACATGTCAGTGAGGTTCACGCGAACAGTTGATGTTTTGAATTCCAAAAATTTTGCATCTTTTCTAATTTTGTTTGTCCCACTAAAGTGGAACCCATTATTGTGGGTTCACCCACTTCTAGTGGAGTATCCAAGGAATATGCCTTCATCACTTTTTGCATCAAATTGGCCATTTCTAGTATCTTTAAGAATATGGCATTTACAACCAAAGACTTTGAAATGTTTAACATTAGGTGAGTGGCCATACCATAATTCAAAAGATGTTGCATTTGTACCTTTCTTGACTTGAACTCTATGCAGTGTGTAGACTGCAGTGCTTACAGCTTCTATCTAGTATTTTAGTGCAACATTTTTCTCCATCATCAAGGTTCTAGCACAGTATGGTGGAGTTCTTGGTGCTGATGTTTTCCTTTTAATACTTTTATCATTGCAAAATATCTCAAATTCTTTTGATGTGAACACGCCTCCTCTGTCTGACCTTAGGCATTTCAGGTTCTTTCCTATTTCCTTCTCAACTCTAGCCAAATAGCACTTGAACATTTGAAATGCATCAGATTTTTTCTTTAAAAATATAGCAGTCATCATCCTAGAATAATCATCTACAAGTAGCATTATGTATATGTCTCCTAGGTAGCTTTGCACTTCTATTGGACCATATAAGTTTGTATGGATTAAATCTAGTACTTCTTTGGAAGTGTATGTTTTTTTTTTGAAGCTAGGCTTAGTCATCTTCCCTAGTTGACATTGTCTGCACATTGTGTTTCCAGGTTTCTTTAATTTTGGAAATCCTCTAACTTTGTTCTTGTTGCTAATGCTAATCAAATTATCAAAGTTAACATGACATAGCCTTTTATGCGATAACCACACATCATTAAGTCCAACAACAAGACATCTTGCATCTTCCATATCTCGATAAAATAGATTACTCCTAATTTGTTCAAATTCTCCTATCAGATTTCCATTAGTATCATAGATCTTGGCAGTTTTGTTTCTAAACTCTACTTTGCAACCTACATTACCTAACTATGACACACTCAACAAGTTGTAGTTCAATCCTTCAACATTGTATGCATTATCACATGAAATTTTCTCTGTGAGTTTAATAGAACCTTTTCCTTTGATTTGACATGGAGCATCATTACCAAATCTAACATTATTTCCATCATATTGAGTAAAGGTAATGAACTTACTTTTATCTCTTGTCATGTGATGTGAGCATCCACTATCTATGATCCACTTGTCATTCTTGTTCATACAGGTAACCAATGTTTTTGCTTCATCTTCATCTTTATCTAATTCATCCTTCATGGCCACATAGACTACTTCATCATCATTCTCATCAGAATCTTCTTCAACAATGTAGCATCTCTTGCCTTTTTCCTTGTAGTCTTCGCTATAATCTTCTCTCTTATTCTTGTACTTGTTTCCTTCTTTGTAATTCTTCTTCTGTGTACATCTTGCAGCAATATGACCTACTTCATTGCAATTGAAACATATGATAGGGAGCTTTCCTTTGAATTCACCTTTTCTTCTATGAAATCTCCTAGCCAATAGTGCTTTTAACTATTCCACATCTTCCTCATCTGCATTGCTCTCACTGGATGCATGTTTTCATTTTCTTCTCTTCTTGCTTGATGTCTCCTCCTCAGTGTCTTTTATTGTCATCTTGGCCTTGAAAGAAAATTCAAGGTTCTCAAGTATGTAGTTATCAAAATTGGACAATTAAAATGGAATAAGTCCTTCCACTATTCCTTCAAAGGTTAGTGTGTTTCCTTGTACACACCTTAGCTCTTGAATGGTTTAAACTCCAAAAGGGTAGATAGGGAGCAAAGTTCTTAAGTATTTTCTGATGACAGTTTCTTCTTCCAAATGACCTCCCAGACTTCTTATTGCACTTACCACTTCTTTTATTCTTGCAGCATATTAAGCCACATTTTCACCTTCCTCCATTTTTATGTCATTAGACTTTCCTCTTAGGCTTTCTCTCTTTTCTCTTTGGACATTCTGATCTCCTCCATAGATATTTGATAAGACTTTCCACATCTTGAATGCAGTGTCACAATCTTTGATGCCATCATATTTTGCATAACTAAGTGCAGAGGCAATCTCCAACATTGCTTAATTGTGCTCCTTCTTTGTGTTCAAATCATGTATAGTGAGAGGTCCTGCTAGATTTACATGTTTTGTTCCAATTGAGGTTTGTGCATAGTCACCTTTTGATCCAAGGTACAATTTCATCAGACTCTTCCATGCATTAAAGTTGTCTTTATTGTGCTTGGGAAATTCTCTTTTGGACATCTTCATCTTCCTACTTCTAGTACCTTGAAACTAAATCAGCAGATGACTCTGATACCAATTGTTAGAAATGTTTTAGAATAACTTGGGGGGGGGGGGGGTGGTGGGGGTGAATCAATTATTCAAGGTCCAAATGTTCTATTCAAACTTTTCACTAAGTATATTGATCCCATTCAACCATATATTCATCCAAGCTTTAACTTTTCTAATCAGCAAGTTATTGTAAATTGACATGCAATCATAACACATAAGAAATCAACACATAACACAATGATTTACATGGAAACCAAATTTGGGAAAAATGACCAGTAACATGCTAGTCAATTCTCACTCTTCTGAAGTGATGCCTTGTTAAAGGCTTACAACAAACTATTAAATGTGACCTTGTTAGAGGATTTAACCACTCTATTAGAAATGGGCCTCATTAGAGGACTTTAGAACATTCACTTAGAATGCCACCCTGTTAAAGTGTTTACAAATGGCTATTAAACCAACCTAATTCCATAGGATTTTCATATCTAACACAATTGCTAGAGAATATTAGAAAATCTTTGACCTGATTACAACATACAACTTAACTTGCAGATCTCATATCACTTCTTTGCTCATACCATTGCTTGGCCTTCAATCTCTGCAACTCTAACAACTTGCCCTCCTTTCAAGCTTAGTCTCTTTGAGTCTCCATGTTCAATGTACCAGTGCAATCATCTCTTCTTAACCACTTGTAGAAATAGAACCTCTATGCTCTTTCTTCTTCTAGATGTCTTCTCCTTGACACCCTTCTAACTACTTTGCAATTTGGCTCTTTGGCAGCAGCAGCATTTGCTTCTTGGTCTATGAATCCTTAAATAGAAGTCTTGGAGTTCTTTTCTCACTCGATTCTTCCATTCTTTAATTTTAATTAGTATGAATTAGGTAGGATTAATTGCATCTAACACATATTTTGTTTCCTACAAAAACTTCTTGAATAATCCCCTTGAATTTGCCTAAAAATGGTTTACATAGAATTTTGTGCCACCAGCTCATCATCCTTATCTTCCAACTAGTTTACAAAATTCAAGGTAACCACTTTGTCAGCTTAGATTTGGTGAATATTCATCATTTGAAATAATGAAGCAACTTGACACTATTGAAATACTAATGCTCGACACATACTATGTTACTCGGCATCAACTATGTTTTTCTTGATGCTCGACAACTGAAGTTCACTCAGCACCAACTAAGATTTTATGATGCTCAGCTCCAACTGAGAATTTTCTTTGCTTCAACTAACTTGCTTGGCACCCACTAATGATCTTAGTTTAAGCTTTGTAGTCAACCTTGTTACAACCTATTCTGTCAATATTCCTAAGTGTGACCACCCTTTGTATCTATGAGTAAGTTATCAATACATCATTTAACCATTGTCTTAACTAACCCTTGCACTTCACTACAACATCATAACTCAACCTTTCCCTTAGGTACTCTTGTTACATCTTGTTGATCAAATCCTCTTCATCAATCAACTAAGTGATAGTACTTAGATCTTATAAGCAAATGTCATTCCTACAAATAGCAAGTTTGACATCAATGACAAGACAATGATTGAAAACAACAATCTTCCTTCTTTGATCGTCAATAGTGAGCTTTTCAATTAGATTTCTAGCACTAGTCATGCTCAATCATACATAAATTTAATTGTATGTATGTTACTATTTATTTAATTTATACACATGGTCATGAAACATTTGTTCTTATATTGGACATAGGGTTTGAGATCTTAGGTCATTCAATCACATTATGGAGTGAGACATGATCATGTTTGATATTCATATATGCTATATACATGAGTTTGGCTCATATATTTTAGATGTTGGATATTCATTTACCATGATATCATTTAGATTTATATCTATGGGACATTTTACATTTATAGCACACTGATATTTGACATATTTGATATTTTCATGAGTTATGGTTGAAATATTTGATATTTTCATGATTTATGTGACCATTTACATTTATAGTTGACATATATAATATTTTCATGACTTAATGTGACCATTTACATTTATAGTTGACATATTTGATATTTTAATGAGTTATGTGACCATTTACATTTATAGTTGACATATATGATATTTTCGGGAGTTATGTGACCATATTTATAAGTAGTTGATATATTTGATATTTACATTTATAGAATATCTTTTACATAAATATGGAAACATGTTTTTGAAATTGATATACATTATTTTTAAGATGATTATTAATGTGTAGGAAATTTATGTGTTCTATAAATTAATGAAAATATGTCTTACATAAATTTCTAGGTGTGTTGTAAAAGTGTGTAGAAAATGTAAATATAAATTGAAATAGTTACATTATTTTTATTTAGACACTCAAAGCAATGTACAAACAATAATATGTATAAATATTGAAAAAATACCTACATCAATGTAAACCAAAGAAGTCAATTTATGTATATATAAATTTGAGATATTTCTATGAATCATTAAACCTATCTATTAATCAAAAATTTGTTGATACATATGGTCAAGATCCTCTCTATCTTTAATAATCTCCAAAAAAATTTCATTCCCCTAAACATTCATCGCACATCTATCTCACAATTTAATAAGTAAAGTGAAATATCATGTAAAGCATATACATCTAAAGTATGTAAACAAGTGATCATTCACACATATATATGACACAAGATATGATTACCCAAAAACCCTCCAATGAGAAGGTAAAACTAGGGTGGGGATGATACCCACAAATCTTCACTACTGCAGTAATAAAGTTTATCAAATGAAGGTTACAATGTTTGAACATGCAACATGATCAACCCTATGAAAGGTTCATCCTATTAAAAGCTTACAAATACTATTAGGTCTAACCTTGTTAAAGGATTTTGACACCTTGGTAGAAGTGTGCCTAGTTAAAGGACTTCAACTCACAATTAGGTAACCACCTTGTTAGAGGATTTCAATACAGCCTAGTAGGACTACTTTGTTAAGAGATTTAACTAATTAACCTATTAGAATGTCTCAACAATGATCCTGTGATTAGCACTCTGTTGCTTGATGTCAAATCACCTCTATCATGTTATGTACTTGATCTTTCTTGATCAGATGTCTCTCTATTGTTCACCATTTCATTTCTCTATTCTCCTTTAACTGATTATGCAATATATCCCAGATCATAATTCCTTAGTCACCATAAATGTCCTATTTGTGCATGCAAACTCTCCTTCTCACTCTTTTTCATTTAGGATTCTGTCCTCCTTAAGAAGACCCAAGTGACTTAGGGTTTGGTATGAATCAATGGCTATGATTCATCCATATTGCCACTTAAACCTTCCCTTTACCTAATTGGATGCATGTAATACATATGGATTCCCACTTAGGATTTGTCCTTATCAACAAAAAATCATAATTCAATCCTTAAGTCAACCAAAATTGGTTTATATAGTAGTTTGTGCCAATACAAACAACTGTGTCAAAACTATTTTATTGAACATCTAAAATCCCTAATGCTCAACACTAACTATGACTTTAATGTTTTCACTCAGTAATGGAATGACTCAGTATGCATTTCTTGCTCAGCTCCTGAGTCCCTCGGCACATGAGTGACTCGACACTCACTATTTACAAGACATGCACTAAGTAAATGACTTAAGTGTAAAGACACTCATTAGTCAAAACCAATCTGAGATTAACAATCTTCCCCTTTGACATGAGTGTCAAAAACACTTGGTCATACATTAATAATCTTATTCCTTTGAGCATAACATAGATATATGTTTGACTTCTATACAAAATTCCAAAATATCAAAATTTTGCAACATGACTTATACCTTAAAATTTCATAACTCCCCCTAAGTTGTTGATTTGGTTATGTACTATACTATGTATCAAAATCTTTCTCATGTTGAGTAGATTTGCATCATCTAATGCTCTTTCTTACTCCCTTTTTTGGATAGATATCTCTTTGTTCTGATTTCTTACTTCCCCATTCCTCTTATTTCTCTTACTCCCCTTTTTTGACATTAATTTCAATGGGTTATGCACTTATAGTGTATTTTTCCAAAAAGAATTTATGGACCTCAAGTATAATCTTAAGAGTTGTATCCCAATTGTCACAAGCTACCTTTAAAGACTTAATTTGGATGGCCAGCTCAACAACAAGGTGTACTAAGTCATCTAATGTTGAAAGATTGAGGTCTAAATCTTCATAAGTGTTTCTACATAGCCTAGATCCTTCTATAAAATCTCCATGTGAGGAGTCAATGTGGACTAGATGCTAATCAATTTAGCCCTAATGTTGGCTTCATCTACTTGTAATGATGCTAACTAACTAGGATTGCAAGAGGGTCCTAAAAAAATTCTCACTTTGAGTTGGAGACTTTAGAAATGTTGCACCAGATGATTGCATTTGGCTCTCCAAACTTAGGATGTGATTCCTTATCACTTGTGTGAAGAGTGTACGATTACATAGTTTGGTGTACAAAGAGAAAATGTTCTCTAGTACCTTCTTCATACTATATATCTTTTTTGCCAATGCAACCTATGTTAGTACAATATCACTGGATATATTCTCATTTACCTTGTTTTTAAACTCCTTTTTGGACCATTCTAATAGTTTGACATTAGTATCCAGGTTTGTGTCACTAACTCTTTCCACTATATTGGTCAATTATTCAATGATTGGCTTGGTTTCATCTAGAGTAGGCAGATTGAATGCATCTAAGAAAATCTCTTTGATATCAATCAAATATTTCTTCTACCTATGCTCCCTTCTGAGCAGTTCTTTATGTTGGCCTCTTGCAGTATACCCATCTACTCAATTGTGATTGTTGCATAATCAAATTTTGACAATACAATCTCTTCGTCTAGGCTAACATCTCCATAAGTAATTACCTCTTCAGCCTTAGATGAGCTAGGATTCAGCATTGAATAATGTAATGGTGTAGCATCTATTCTTAGTTTCTAAAGAGCTTGACTAGAGGGAATACCAAATTCTACTAATGTCACCAATTCTTGGATTGCCACTAGTTCCTTCGGCTTGGGTGTCAAACTTATCTCTTTAGATTTTCCCTTTTCTGCCTCTATGGTTTTACTTACACCTTGATTTTGTGTTGGAGGTGTAAGTGCATCTACCTGACCCATTTGGCCTTGAGTCCCATCATGAATTGGTGTTTCAATCTTATCTACTCCAACTATCTCAACCTTGTCTTTTTTAGCTTCTTTTACATTTTTTGAGACTGAAGTGTCTTGCATCAATGTACTAATAGTGAGACTTGATGTCTCCTTCCTTTGATAAACAACTATGGGTTGTGAAGGTTGTACAGTTGTGACTTGAGCAGTGATTATAGGTGCTTCTTGTGTCTTCACCTCCTCCCATATAGCTACTATCTTCACCTCCTCCCATATAGCTACTATCTTTTGAATTTCATCTACACTCACTAATACAAGGTTCTCACATAATTTAGCCTAGAGAGTGGTCTAGACAAGTATTCTTTTCAAATCTTCTTCTATAAGGGGTTTGATGTTCTGATCAATAGTATCAAAAAAATCCTTCACTTTGACAATTTTAGTGTTTACACTTGTCATCTATTAAGGGTTGGCACTCAACATTTGTGTATCTTATACACTTTGTTCTATTTCCCACTCTTCCTCAACTAGTGCCTAATTGTCAATATTCATATCAGTGCCTCCCTTAATTGTGCCTTGTTCATTATCATCTTCTTATTCTTCTCCTACCTCAATAGGTACTTGGTCAACTTCTTTGGTTGTTGACAATCCATATGTAACTTTCCACATTTGTTTGGACTTATGTACAACATCCTCCATGTTGTTTTGCAATATGCTTTAAATGCCCTATACTTAGGTACAAATCTCATAGCATGTTTCTTAATGGCTTTAGACATTTCTTCCTTGCTAAGTTCTAGCATAACTTGAGCAAGGGTTGTCTTCCTGATTTGTCTTTTAGTGTCTAAACAATAGTGCCATTTCTGCTCAACTCTATCATATAAACTTTTAGGTATGGAGTTGGAAAGTTCGAGAGGATTCTTTTTAAATGTAGCCATCATGGCATATACTACCTCTTCTACTTAGTTATTCTCAATCTTTAAAGATTATCAAACTAAATGTGAGAGAAACCTGATAAATAAACATTTTTTCTAGCATTCTCACATAAATTATCTAAGGCTGAGGACATTAGATTCAGTCTGAGCAACATAATTTTGTTTTGATCTCTTCTATGATCCACCTTCCTACTCTTTAGGCTTGGCTACTTCTTTAGCCTTCTATGTAGTGACTCTTTTACTAGCCCTTGTGGTAGGTGTTGTAGGTTTGGGCTGATTAGGTTTTACAACCTTCTTTGATTTTCTCATTGCTTGAGTCTTTGCATTTCTTTTCTTATTTTTAGTAGTTATAGCTTCTTCCTCGACTTCTTCTTTCTCAAGACCTTCTCCTCCTCATGCTAATCTTCTCCCTAACCTTGTGTCAGTGCCAATAGTGCTTGATCATGTGTCTCCTATTCTTCTTCTTCTTCATCATCATCTTTTTCCTCTTCTTCTTCCTTGGCTCCTTCACCAAATTTTTCTTTCAATTTCTTCACCAATTTGTTCTTCTTTCTCATTGTTGAAGTAGTCTTCAATTCCATTGTGATTTTTGATTTAGCCAAGTCATAATTACCAAATGCTTTGGCTTCCTTATCCACTTCATCTACAACTAATGTTGCAATTGTTGCAGAGGCCTCATCAATATTGATCTCATATCCTAATGGCCTTAGCCATCTCACCATGGGAATTGCTACTTGTAAATAAGTAAAATGAGTAACAACTAGGAAGCAAACATCATTAAAATGTTATGGTATCCTTAACATCTGCTTCATAGATTTCTTAAAATATTCAAAATAACTAGTCATTACTAACTCAAATTTATCACCTAATTGCTCAATAAATTCTCCTTTCTATACTGCAATTGATCTATTCACCTTCCATGCAATCTTACCAAATCTAGGAAATGTATTCTACACATAGAAGAAAATACACACCATAATAGATCCAAATTTATACTGAGGAGTCTTGGATTTCCTTATGTCTCCCAAATTCTCAATCAATTGTTCTAACTACAACTCGACAAGATCATAAGTATGATCCTTCTTTACAATTTTGTAGTCCATATCCACTGCAATGCAAGGTACATTTTTTAATCTTCTAGATTGATAAAAATTATGTGCCATTACCCTCACTGCAAAATTTATTAGGAGATCTGTGATAGTGTCAATGGTCATTCCCTTTTAATTCCATACAACCCCTATGTTCTTTTCAATAACTGCCTTTGGCTCACTTCTCATGGTCTTTGGCTGATCTAGGGTTGGATACCCTGTTACCCTATGAACAATTTTCTTTGTAAGTTTAACTGACCCATTCTCTAACCATATTGATCTATCATGGACTCTTCTTAAAACAATCTTAATCCACTCTATTTTGAAGACATTGGGGAAATCTAGGGCATGAGTTAACCCTTTCTTCTCTACAATCTTGAATTCTTCCTTCAATGCTATATTTTTGCATAGTTTCCCATATACTTCTTTTATTCCCATGGCTCCTATGCTTCCAATCTTACATGTGTAACAATTCCTAACATCTTGAATCATCAAGACTTGTGGTGGTATCATAGACAACCCACCAGAGGGATCCTTCTTATAAGCTATATCTAGAATTGCTGTGAAAATAGGTTGTTTGATTTCATTGCTAGTTAATTGAACATTCAAAACCTCCTTTCCCTCTACACCTTTTACTTTCGAACAACTAGATTCCATTACAAGAAATTGATCAAATAGCCCTTAAAATGTTGCATTTAATGCTAAGTTCTTACACAGTTGTAAGCTTAGCATCAATTGATTTCTAACTCACTTGGCATCCACATGTTTTTCCATACACTCGGTAACCACTATGAGCTCAACCTTTACTAAAAATTTTTTTTAGCTTGGCATCCACTAACATTTTACTCAAAAACCATATGAATCTTTTCATGTCGGCAGTAACATGAAAGATTGACAAAACTTAAAGATTTATCCTTAATTTCTAACACCACTTTGCATCTTTATTTATGCAAATGTAATCTTTTCAAAAAAAAATCTTTGGAATTGATGTATGGTAAATCTTTTAAATATAAGTCCCACATAACTCTTGATTGCTTAATTTGATGAGGTGTGATCACCTAACCCATTAGATGAAGTGATCCCATCTACAATTCATATGCTCTAATCCTCCTTTCTCTTCCATGTTTTGTTCATCTCATCTCTAAAATTTTCAATATCTTTCTTTCCTTTTCCTTTATTGAACTCACAACTTTGTGCCTTTGACCTTGTTGGAAAATATCTGCTAATGTGACCAATCTTCAAATAGCTAAAACATGTGGTTTGACTCAACCACCTTTTGTAATCACTTCTGAAGTGTGTTCTAATACAGTTCTTAGGAACATGTCCATACTCTTGATAGTAGTGTCAACTATACCTTGTATTATAATCCTAGTTATAAAAGTTTCCATTGTTCTTTACCTTTTTTTGCTTGTTTGATGACCACTTGGGTTTGGATCTACATTCAAAACCTCTATGTCCATACTTCTGACAGTTATAATAGTATCCTTCAAATCTTTGAGTATGCATGTTCTTGGTTATGCATTCATATGCCTAATGACCTTGTTTGTTGATTCATTGTTACCAATTGCATGCTAGCAATCCTAGTTACCTCTGATGATCTGTCTTCCAGCCTGTTGGTCAAAACTCTTTTTTCATCTTCAATCATGACTTTTTCTTGCATAGCTTTCTTTTTCTATTTGGTTACCTCACATAATAATATGGCTTGTGATTCCTACTCTATCTTAAGATTTTTGACCTCTTCATCTAGATTTATTTTCTTTTCCATTAGATCTACAACTGTTGCATCAAATTCATTGGAATATCCATTTGTAAATAGCTTAGTAGTGTCCATCTCTTGGTATTGTGTGTCATTTGGCATATACATCTAAAGTATTTAAACAAGTGGGAATTCACACATATATATGACACATGATATGATTACCTAGAAACCCTCCAATAAGAAGGTAACACTAGGGTGGGGATGCCACCCACAAATCTTCACTACTATAGTAGTAAAGTGTATCCAATGAAGGTTACAATGTTTGATCATGAAACATGATGTACCCTATGAAAGGTCTTCCCTATTAAAAGCTTACAAAGGTTGTTAGGTCTCAACCTGTTAAATCATTTCAACACCCTGTTAGAAGTGTACCTAGTTAAAGGAAGTCAACTCACAATTAAGTAAGCACCTTGTTAAAGGATTTCAATATAGTCTTTTAGGACTACTCTATTAAGAGACTTGACTAATTCACTTTCTGGAATGTCTCAGCAATGATCTTGCGATTAGCACTCTATTTCTTGATGTCAGATCACCTCTATCCTATTATGTACTTAATCCTTCTTGATCAAATGTCTCTCTTTTGTTCACTTTTTCCTTCCTCTATTCTCTTTTAACTAATTCTACAATATATCTCAAATCATAATGCGTTTGTCACTGTGAATTTCCTATTTGCACATGCAAACTCTCCTTCTCGCTCTTTTTCATTTAGGGTTTTTTCCTCCTTAAGAAGACCTAGGTGACTTAGGGTTAGGTATGAATAAATATTTTTGATTCATCCATATTGCCACTTAAACCTTCCCTTTACCTGATTGGATGCATGTAATACATAGGGATTCCCACTTAGGATTCATCCTTATCAACAAAAAACTGTAATTCAATCCTTAAGTTGGCCCAAAAATAGTTTACATAGTAGTTTGTGCCAATACAAAAAACTATGTCAAAACTATGTTATTCAACATCTAAAGTCCTTGGTGCTCGGCACTAACTATGACTTCAATGTTGTCACTTGGCAACTGAATGATTCAACATGCATTGCTTGCTTAGCTCTTGAATCACTCGACACATACTATTTTCTCAACACGCACTGTTTACTTGGCATGCAGTAAGTAAATGACTTAAGTACATATAGACACTCATTGGTCAAAACCAATCTAAGATTAACAACATGTAAAATGAAAAACTTTTTGGCTAGGCATGTATTAAAAAAATTGAACACCATTGTGGTCAATTTTCTTTTGCTAATAATATGTGCCTACAAAATAAGATTTGTATTTCATTGAGTATTCTTAATAATATAGAAAAGAAATTTTTTTTACAATTAATCTCTCACTCTGTAATTACTTGCATACATCTCATAACTTGGGATAATATATACTTTCTATAACAATTGCACCAGTTGGATATGATTGATTATCATCGTCTATACATGGTGCAATCAATTTGATTTTCACTTGTGTGCATCTAAGTAAATAATAATCTACACCTTCCACATTTTGAGGATCCACATACACAACAAAGATGTCACTTACAAATGTACAAAAATAATGGAACCTATAATTAAATAAATAAATATGAAGACAATTAAATATAAAAATTAAACATGTTTGTAGAAACTCACCTAGAATAATTAAATTAGAACCATGTTCCTAATCAGTTGAATACATAGGATTATGAATGTCTATGTCATTGTCATTTTCTTCATAAGGGGTACTTCTGATTATGTTTGTCCATGGTTGATGTAATCTTCTAATTCCAACAAGGGTTGAGAATTGTAAGGATTTGATTGATCAATAGATCCGTAACACATTAAATTGGCAAGTATCTATGTAAATAATCAAAATATTAAAGTAATCATATCAAAGCAAAATGGAAAGCTTATCTTTCACTTCCAAAATAAAGTGTTTATTATAGGTTGTATCACAAGGAGAAAAATGAGATTTTCA
Organism: Cupressus sempervirens; assembly: GCA_028749045.1. Classification (NCBI taxonomy): domain Eukaryota; kingdom Viridiplantae; phylum Streptophyta; class Pinopsida; order Cupressales; family Cupressaceae; genus Cupressus; species Cupressus sempervirens. The sequence continues at coordinate 527,418,843 of CM053790.1, forward strand.
CCATTCAACAACTTGATCTTCTTTTTCTATCTTTGCACCTATATAGGAAAGAAAATTTGATGAATTTTAACAAAATATAAAAGAATTATCTAGCAGATGGTCATACATCAAATTTGATTAGTACATAACAATATTATACCTACAAGTTCATGTTGTTGAAGTGAACGCTTTACATATGATCTTGCTCCATCATGTTGTCCTTTTCCATGACCACTTTCAAAGTAGTTCCAAAGAAACTTAATAGTTTGTCTCATATGCTGTACTGCAAGCCAATTCAACATTTTTGCAGACTTAAATTGCCTTATATATATATATATATATATATATATATATATATTTATATATATATTAAATATAAGTAATCAGATCTATATATAATTAATTGTTTAGTTAATTAAATATGTGTATAAAATTTTAAAGTTTAACTTTCAAATGCACATACTAGCATAACCATCAAACCAAATCAAATGTTCTAAAGCATTTATCCCATGATTCCAAGATCATCAAAAAAAATTCAAAAATAATGACCTACATAGCTCCTATCATGAACCCTATCATGATTAAGATAAAAATAGACCTCCTTGATGATAATGTGTTCATCTGGAATGATACTTTCTACCCCATCCACCTCAAATTGTGCATGTATATAGGAAACTTACAATTAAAAATGCAACTTGATTTGAGTGATAATATTTAGCTTGAATTTTAGTTTGAGGGGAAAGGTATAGTTTTTAGAGAAGTCTACAATTGACATAATACATCCTACTGGGAAATAATTTTTTGAATCTTGAAACTATTTTGCTTACCATCTTGCACCATGACAATGCTAGATGTGTGGATAAATCATAGTTCAGAATTTATCCATAAAGTCACCATATGAAAAATTACTCTTCTTTGAAGCTTTTTTTTTGTTCTTCTCCATTTGTTGTTTGATATATATCTCATACTCTAATCCATTCCACACAATTAGTGTTGAAACATCTTGATATTGTCTATTTCATATGGAAATTTTTGCAACTCTCTATAATTTGTACATGCATTTTTTATGCATTGCACATTATATTCATATGACTTTTTATAATTATCACATAACAAAGACTTGACAAATTGTGTTGTGCTTCTTGGAATGATCACATTTGGCTTAAGTGTTGTCATAGCTTTTCTAAATGATTATAAATAAAGATGAAACTCAACATGATTTCGACAACTTTCACGTACCTTATTTATGTGTACAAAACATGGGCACAACCTCTCAAACATTCTTTGGAAAATTTTCACATTTGTAATTTTTTTTGAAAGCTTTAAATAATTCACTTTGTGTTGTGTCTACAAAGTATTTTGGATGTGTTATTTTCATACCTGTCTCTTCATCTTTGATCTGTATATTGTCTCTTCTATTGAAAGAAACACGTGACTAGCTGGTCCAATATTCAACAATCTATCTTCTAACATCTTCATAAATTCTATACCTTTGAGGAAGCTGAAAAATATTAACCCAGATCTTTTCAATGTTCTCATCAAGATAATTTCTCCATTGTATGTATCTTTGAACAATTCTTCTGGATAGATTGAGCATTTTAGAAATTGCTCAAACTTTTTTTTTCTATGACAAGTCCTTTTTGTAATCATAGTCATCAATGATCTTTGTGCAACACTTAAATCAACTATCAACTTCTATTATCAATAGCATTTAATGCATCTTTCAAATTTTGAACTATTATTGCCTTGACATTATCTTCTGAGCTTTTCTTATTGTTCACACCTAACAACTCTAAAACAAGACTCATTTCTCTTTTCCTAAATAATATGACAACTAATTGTGCTTTACCAATCAAAGATTCATTGTCAAAAAATTCCTCCCACATATTTTCCAAATGTAGCTTAATTGTACTTTCAGGCATCATGTGTTCAAATGATTCAATATCTCTAAATAAAGAGTCTTTTTCCATCTCCAAAAAAATTTCCAACCCTAAACCATAGTTTCCAAATGTCCTCCTACTTTTTAAAACTTCAACATGATCTTCTTCAACTTCAATCAATGGATCTTCAATTGGTGGCTCTATATTACATTTTGCCCATCCTTTTTTCTGGTCATCTCTTACTCAGTCATATCTTTTTGCTATTTTAACTTTATCCCCATTGCACAAAAACCTAAATAGAGAGCTTGAAATCACCTACACATACAAATGACTTCCAAATTCAATTAAATAAATAATAGGAGATCATAGACAAGTTAGAAAAGGCTTTCAACTTTAGAAGCTTATTATATTTGACTATCTATAAGACTAGAAAATCTTAAGACAACAAGTTGCATTAAAGCATTCTAAATTTAGATTAAGTAATTTATTAAATAAATTAAATAATTTAACTATTTAATAATTTTAATAGTTTTCATAATGTTTTAAAATACCAACATTAATTCTAAAAATTGATTTAAATCAAATTAATTAATTAATTTAAAATATTGAACATTAAATTTAAAATAAATAATAAATTTAAATAATAAAAAATAATAATTTCCAAATATTTCTTGAATAAAATTTCATAAAACTTAACTTTTTATTACTACAAATTCAAATATCATTCAATATAACAATTTAAAAAATAAAAAATAACATTTAAAATAAAATACTTATTTAATTATTTAAACTAGATAAAAAATTTAAGTTGCCACATGTGACCTTGTTTGGGCGAATTTTGGGTCGTACTAATCCAATCGGATCAATTTTGGTGAGATTGAATCTAGTTGAAACTATCTATGTGTCATCTATTGTGGCAGTTTCTTTTATATTTTTTGTAATTATGAAGAACTTCACACTTCAGAGGCTAATTTTATCATCAAAATTAGGGTTTCAAAACAAATAGAAAATACCATTGATAGAGCTTGTAGTCAGATCATGCAAATATTAAAAAAAAATATAGGTGACACAATATTGATTACAAAAATGCAAGTAGGTATTTCAACATTGAAGATGATGCACATTCGAAAAAATATAAAAATTAGTAGATGGTAACAAAAAAATTTTAAAATGATGAATTGTTCGAAGAGAGTGCTTTTCGATAATATATAATATTTGTAATGATTATAATGGATTTGCTAGAGAAAAGATGGTGGGAACGAAAATTTGTTAAATTATGAAAAGTTCAACTTAAAATAGCTAACAAACAAAATATACAATATTTTTGAAAAAATCTTTTTGATAGTTCTAGGTATATATGTCATCAACAACATTTTCAAATTTAGATGGAAACAAATTTATTTGTAGTTATTGTTGTGGTGGGAAATATAACCACTAATTTGTTGGTTTTTTAACATTGTCAAAAAAGGCCACTGAAAATTATTAAAACATAGTATTTTTTATTTTTAATTAAAAAATAAAAAACATAAAAATCATCCTTTTATACACATTTCATCAAATTATACCAACTTAAAATTTGAAACAAAAATATGACTTTTACATTGTTGAAGTTTAACATTTTTTTTTTATGTTAGCATTTTCCTTTGTAAAAGGGTGACACATGTTTGTACTTTTACCCCTTTATTGACCATTGAACATTTATGATTTTGGATAACATCTTTTTATAAAGTATTTGAATATCATGAATATAATCATATAATACATATCAACCATACATTACACATTGATCATTTTTAGCAAAATTAGGTTTTATGGTTTAAAAAAAAATCAATCTACCAAACAACTCTTAATTTATATTCCTTTAAAAGATTAAAAAACAAACATCTCATTTCAATCTTCAATATGATAAATATATACTTTTTTTGATGAATAGTCCTTTTCTATTAATAAAATATGCTAAGAATACAATTCACAAAAAAGGGGTTGGGGGATACAAGATCACGCCACGAAAGAGTTCACATGGATGAAGCGAGACTTAACAACATGGCTTCAACTGGAAACAACAACTATTCATAAAAAAAAAATAGAATAAACCACCTCAAGTTGCCAAGGCAGTGCCAGCTGAAGGAAGAGGATCACGTCTATCAGGAAATCCCCACGTATTAGTGGGATTGTGGGGTGGATTAGGAATAGTCCAACCATCATCAGCAGTAGCAAGATCAGGGGCAGCCTCCACTTCCTTAACTCTAGCTGTAGAGGAGAAATAGCTAAAGCCAGGTGAAGAAATTTCCTAGAATGCGCCCGTCGAGGCCGAGGAGGTGGACCCAAGGACTAACCAGAACCATCGCGAGGTGGGGAAGCAGAGTGGTGCCTCCATCCATCATCACCACCACTGGGAGAGCGGTGGTGAGAAGCTTGGGAGCGCAATGTGTTTGAGTGGCAACCTGAGGAGTGGCGGCAAGAACGACAGCCACGAGGTGTAGAGGCATCAGCCAAAGCATCCAGAGGAACTCTAGCAATGGTACAAGGAGCATTGCCCCAATGATTTAACAATTCATGTAAGTGAGCAACTTCTAGGACAACTTTATTAGCTTGCACCTGGATCTGCATAATCACATTGTTACAAATGCATGCTTTAGTGTACATAGCAATGTTAACATCCAAAAAGCTATGAGTGAACATAACAACATTCCTATCTTTCCATAGAGGAAACAAAATTTCCATCTTGAAGGTATGCCAAATCTAAGTGAATTTTTGAGGAATTTTGAGGGAATCACCCAACAGGATCATGTGCCATGAAAATGGTTCAGGCTTGAAAAAATCATGAATCCAGTGCCAATAATTTTGAGCATGCTTACAAAACCAAAAAATATGCAAAAAGGACTCAGGTTGACCATAGAAGGGGCATCTGGGATTAGGAACCCCAATGTGCTTGAGCCGAGGCCCAAGGGGAAGACCTTGGAAGGAAAGGCACCAAGCAAAGTGGGCAATCTTGGGTTCTGTAATAGCACTCCAAATGGTGTCAAAACATTTTCTCCATTGAGAGACTGAAGATTGCAAATGCCACCATTGGTTAAGCGTGTCAACCATCGGAAGATGAGGCAAGAGCCATCGGTACCCCATACTAGGCTTATAATTGGCAAAAGGAGTGGTAGGATAACACTTCCAATCATGCCACCAAGGCCGACCAGACTGAATCCCCACCTTATGAACAAGGTGCACAGGGATGGAAGATAGCAGAAGGTCAAAAGTCTATTGATCCGTACTGACAAGGCAATACTGAACTTGCATATCTTCCCATGACCTGAAACTCATGGTGACTCTTGAAAAGAGATCCTTAGGAGTGTGGATGCCACGTTTGAAAAAACACAGAGCACTGGCACCTTGAATCTTGGCGAGAGGAGTACCCTACATAGAAAATAGGGGAGGCCACCAAATGTTCTATTGATTCAAGGAAAGCCCATTGCGAAACTCATCTCCAACCCAACGAAGCCACGACTTAAGAGCTTCCCAGGCTTTCTAGATAAAGACAAAAAAGAGAAAAAAGAATAAGTAAATCATTTAAGTATATAAAAATATTAAAACTATAAAACTGATCATCACGTTTTTTAATTGTCATAATATTTTTCAACTATAAAAAATTAATTGCATTAAAAAATATTCTCTTGCACAAACACTAGTAAATGAAAACTCTTAAATATTTCAACTAACACTCAAATATCTCAACTACCTAAAATGCAACATTAAAGTTTATTTCCATTGATTAAATAAAAAATATATTGATAAAGACAAAAAAGAGAAAAAAGAATAAGTAAATCATTTAAGTATATAAAAATATTAAAACTATAAAACTGATCATCACATTTTTTAATTGGCATAATATTTGTCAACTATAAAAATTTAATTGCATTAAAAAAATTTCTCTTGGACAAACACTAGTAAATGAAAACTCTTAAATATTTCAACTAACACTCAAATATCTCAACTACCTAAAATGCAACATTAAAGTTTCTTTCCATTGATTAAATAAAAAATATATTGATAAAGACAAAAAAGAGAAAAAAGAATAAGTAAATCATTTAAGTATATAAAAATATTAAAACTATAAAACTGATCATCACGTTTTTTAATTGTCATAATATTTGTCAACTATAAAAAATTAATTGCATTAAAAAATATTCTCTTGGACAAACATTAGTAAATGAAAACTCTTAAATATTTCAGCTACCACTCGAATATCTGAACTACCTAAAATGCAACATTAAAGTTTCTTTCCATTGATTAAATAAAATATATATTGATAAAGACAAAAAAGAGAAAAAAGAATAAGTAAATCATTTAAGTATATAAAAATATTAAAACTATAAAACTGATCATCACATTTCTTAATTGTCATAATATTTGTCAACTGTAAAAATTTAATTGCATTAAAAAAATTTCTCTTCGACAAACACTAGTAAATGAAAACTCTTAAATATTTCAACTAACACTCCAATATCTCAACTACCTAAAATGCAACATTAAAGTTTCTTTCCATTGATTAAATAAAAAATATATTGATAAAGACAAAATAGAGAAAAAAGAATAAGTAAATCATTTAAGTATATAAAAATATTAAAACTATAAAACTGATCATCACGTTTTTTAATTGTCATAATATTTGTCAACTGTAAAAAATTAATTACGTTAAAAAATATTCTCTTGGACAAACATTAGTAAATGAAAACTCTTAAATATTTCAGCTACCACTCAAATATCTGAACTACGTAAAATGCAACATTAAAGTTTCTTTCCATTGATTAAATAAAATATATATTGATAAAGACAAAAAAGAGAAAAAAGAAGAAGTAAATCATTTAAGTATATAAAAATATTAAAACTATAAAACTGATCATCACGTTTTTTAATTGTCATAATATTTGTCAATTGTAAAAATTTAATTGCATTAAAAAAATTTCTCTTGGACAAACACTAGTAAATGAAAACTCTTAAATATTTCAACTAACACTCAAATATCTCAACTACCTAAAATGCAACATTAAAGTTTCTTTCCATTGATTAAATAAAAAATATATTGATAAAGACAAAAAAGAGAAAAAAGAATAAGTAAATCATTTAAGTATATAAAAATATTAAAACTATAAAACTGATCATCACATTTTTTAATCGTCATAATATTTGTCAACTGTAAAAAATTAATTGCATTAAAAAATATTCTCTTGGACAAACATTAGTAAATGAAAACTCTTAAATATTTTAGCTACCACTTGAATATCTGAACTACCTAAAATGCAACATTAAAGTTTCTTTCCATTGATTAAATAAGATATATATTGATAAAGACAAAAAAAAGAAAAAAGAATAAGTAAATCATTTAAGTATATAAAAATATTAAAACTATAAAACTGATCATCACGTTTTTTAATTGTCATAATATTTGTCAACTGTAAAAATTTAATTGCATTAAAAAATATTCTCTTGGACAAACATTAGTAAATGAAAACTCTTAAATATTTCAGCTACCACTCGAATATCTGAACTACCTAAAATGCAACATTAAAGTTTCTTTCCATTGATTAAATAAAATATATATTGATAAAGACAAAAAAGAGAAAAAAGAATAAGTAAATCATTTAAGTATATAAAAATATAAAAACTATAAAACTGATCATCACGTTTTTTAATTGTCATAATATTTGTCAATTGTAAAAATTTAATTGCATTAAAAAAATTTCTCTTGGACAAACACTAGTAAATGAAAACTCTTAAATATTTCAGCTAACACTCGAATATCTGAACTACCTAAAATGCAACATTAAAGTTTCTTTCCATTGATTAAATAAAAAATATATTGATAAAGACAAAATAGAGAAAAAAGAATAAGTAAATCATTTAAGTATATAAAAATATTAAAACTATAAAACTGATCATCACGTTTTTTAATTTTCATAATATTTGTCAACTGTAAAAATTTAATTGCATTAAAAAAATTTCTCTTGGACAAACACTAGTAAATGAAAACTCTTAAATATTTCACATAACACTCAAATATCTCAACTACCTAAAATGCAACATTAAAGTTTCTTTCCATTGATTAAATAAAATATATATTGATAAAGACAAAAAAGAGAAAAAAGAATAAGTAAATCATTTAAGTATATAAAAATATTAAAACTATAAAACTGATCATCACATTTTTTAATTGTCATAATATTTGTCAACTGTAAAAAATTAATTGCATTAAAAAATATTCTCTAGGACAAACATTAGTAAATGAAAACTCTTAAATATTTCAGCTACCACTCGAATATCTGAACTACCTAAAATGCAACATTAAAGTTTCTTTCCATTGATTAAATAAAATATATATTGATAAAGAGGAAAAAAGAGAAAAAAGAATAAGTAAATCATTTAAGTATATAAAAATATTAAAACTATAAAACTGATCATCACGTTTTTTAATTGTCATAATATTTGTCAACTATAAAAATTTAATTGCATTAAAAAAATTTCTCTTGGACAAACACTAGTAAATGAAAACTCTTAAATATTTCAGCTACCACTCGAATATCTGAACTACCTAAAATGCAACATTAAAGTTTCTTTCCATTGATTAAATAAAAAATATATTGATAAAGACAAAAAAGAGAAAAAAGAATAAGTAAATCATTTAAGTATATAAAAATATTAAAACTATAAAACTGATCATCACGTTTTTTAATTGTCATAATATTTGTCAACTGTAAAAAATTAATTGCATTAAAAAATATTCTCTAGGACAAACATTAGTAAATGAAAACTCTTAAATATTTCAGCTACCACTCGAATATCTGAACTACCTAAAATGCAACATTAAAGTTTCTTTCCATTGATTAAATAAAATATATATTGATAAAGACAAAAAAGAGAAAAAAGAATAAGTAAATCATTTAAGTATATAAAAATATTAAAACTATAAAACTGATCATCACGTTTTTTAATTGTCATAATATTTGTCAACTGTAAAAATTTAATTGCATTAAAAAAATTTCTCTTGGACAAACACTAGTAAATGAAAACTCTTAAATATTTCAGCTACCACTCGAATATCTGAACTACCTAAAATGCAACATTAAAGTTTCTTTCCATTGATTAAATAAAAAATATATTGATAAAGACAAAATAGAGAAAAAAGAATAAGTAAATCATTTAAGTATATAAAAATATTAAAACTATAAAACTGATCATCACGTTTTTTAATTGTCATAATATTTGTCAACTGTAAAAAATTAATTGCATTAAAAAATATTCTCTAGGACAAACATTAGTAAATGAAAACTCTTAAATATTTCAGCTACCACTCGAATATCTGAGCTACCTCAAATGCAACATTAAAGTTTCTTTCCATTGATTAAATAAAATATATATTGATAAAGACAAAAAAGAGAAAAAAGAATAAGTAAATCATTTAAGTATATAAAAATATTAAAACTATAAAATTGATCATCACGTTTTTTAATTGTCATAATATTTGTCAACTGTAAAAATTTAATTGCATTAAAAAAATTTCTCTTGGACAAACACTAGTAAATGAAAACTCTTAAATATTTCAACTAACACTCAAATATCTCAACTACCTAAAATGCAACATTAAAGTTTCTTTCCATTGATTAAATAAAAAATATATTGATAAAGACAAAAAAGAGAAAAAAGAATAAGTATATCATTTAAGTATATAAAAATATTAAATCTATAAAACTGATCATCACGTTTTTTAATTGTCATAATATTTGTCAACTGTAAAAAATTAATTGCATTAAAAAATATTCTCTAGGACAAACATTAGTAAATGAAAACTCTTAAATATTTCAGCTACCACTCGAATATCTGAACTACCTAAAATGCAATATTAAAGTTTCTTTCCATTGATTAAATAAAATATATATTGATAAAGACAAAAAAGAGAAAAAGGAATAAGTAAATCATTTAAGTATATAAAAATATTAAAACTATAAAACTGATCATCACGTTTTTTAATTGTCATAATATTTGTCAACTGTAAAAATTTAATTGCATTAAAAAAATTTCTCTTGGACAAACACTAGTAAATGAAAACTCTTAAATATTTCAGCTACCACTCGAATATCTGAACTACCTAACATGCAACATTAAAGTTTCTTTCCATTGATTAAATAAAAAATATATTGATAAAGACAAAATAGAGAAAAAAGAATAAGTAAATCATTTAAGTATATAAAAATATTAAAACTATAAAACTGATCATCACGTTTTTTAATTGTCATAATATTTGTCAACTGTAAAAAATTAATTGCATTAAAAAATATTATCCTGGACAAACATTAGTAAATGAAAACTCTTAAATATTTCAGCTACCACTCGAATATCTCAACTACCTAGAATGCAACATTAAAGTTTCTTTCCATTAACTAAATAAAAAATATTGCGAATTATACAATTGTATACTGATTTACAATTCATTAAATAAAACAAGAAACCATAATCTTAGTATGTTTGGGTGAAAATTTATTGTACCATTTAATAACATTGGTGTATAAAAATAAGGTAGATGGATGCAACTACTGTAGGCACTCATTCTCTGACGAGGAGAATTTTAAATATCCCCTACTTTAGTGAATAGGATTCAATAGAGCAAGGTACTGCCAAATTCAGAACCTCATAAATTTACGACTGTAGTGTAAAACTGCTTCGTTCAATCACTGCATTCCATTCAATCGCTGCTGAGCTCAGGAGAATGAAAAATGGAAATGAGGATGAGCATGAGCATGCAGTGAGCCCAACAGGAGAGCTTTTCAACACTCCTTCTTTTGGCCTCTGCATTCATGTCGTTTTTGAGTTCGACCAACCAGTCGACATCTCCCATGTAAAGAAAGCCATCCAAGAAACCCTTCTCCCTCAAGGCCCGCGCTTCTCCTCTATTGTGGTACATTTCTTCTCCCATTCTCACATATACCCATCATAAATTAGTTTATTGTATTTTCACATCTATTTGTGTATCATTTGGGAAAATGATTTAGTAGTCATCCATGTTCTAATGACTGTCGCGTCTATCATTATAGATTCTGTAATTATCACTTATAAAAAACCCAAAAAATAATAGCACATATAGTACTAATAGCCGATCACAATCACGCATGTACTAGTCAATAGTTTTTAAGCTTTTTTGGTTGCTGATGGGTCCATTTGTACAAAAAATCCTATTTGTTTTTGGCAAGTGGCTATTGGGGGGTAATGACATTTTTAGACCCCCTCACACTCTACAAGCTCTACAGAGAGCTCCCTAAATGCGGAAAAGCTGAAAAATTAGTTTTAAGCTCTTTACTCACCTACAAAAAATCACCCAAAGCAAATTTCGATGTACTGATGGCTGAAGCTAGCCTTAGCTCCTCTAGTTGTTGAGAAGAATCCCATTAGTGTATCATATAGTTGATTCTACATTTGATTGGGTATACTTATTTTTAAATATTGTTTGATTGCAGACTAAGAATGAGAAAGGGAAGCTACAATGGAAGGCAACAGAGGTGAATATTGAGGACCATGTATTTGTTGCACATTTTCCTGCTGGTCACATGTTTTATGACAAGTTTGTGGAGGACTATGTTTCTGATATGCATTCAAGAAAGCTTCCCCTCTCTCGCCCTCTTTGGGAGTTCCACTTCCTTAACTACAAAACCACAACGGCAGAATCTACACTCATTATAAATTTACATCATATGCTTGGAGATGGTGTTTCTCTTATGTCTCTAGCAATAGCCTGCTCTACCAAGGCTGATAATCCCACCATTCCACCAAGCTTTCCTCTTGATTCATCCCAACAGAAAAATCTTCCTACACAAATTCATGAAAGTCCATACACTGGTTTTCAGTTTCTTTTCAGGATATGGAGTCTTTTTTTCACAGTTATGGTTGTGATGTTTTGCACTTTACAAGACCTTATTGCTAGTTTTCTACGTTTGACTTGGATGGAGGATAGCAATATTTCTATCAGAGGTCCTCCTGGTGTAGAGATGTTGCCCAAAGTTATGGCGTCCGCCACCTTTTCGCTACAAGATGTTGCGAAAGTAAAGAATTATGTTGGCGGGGTAAGTTATTGCATCTTACTAGCCTTGTCTCTACTTATACTATGTTTTCAGTTACACTTATTTGGTAGTGATTTTTATTTTGTGAACAGAGCGTTAATGATGTGATAATGGGTGTGGTATTCTGTGGTTTTCGACGGTACTGCGAGATGGTTCTTTCTGGTCTAGCTCCTAACTCAATAATGGTCCATTTAAATATACTAATTTTGACTTATTTTTTTAAAGTTAATTTCTTCCTTAATTTCTTCCTTAATAAATGTGTGATGTTTAAGAGTGACCACTCAATAACTCTCTTCATTTTGTTTTTCGTTTTTTTTTTTTTTTTCTTTTCTTTCATTTGATCTCATTCAAAATGTGTTGCTTCAATGAATGCAGACTCAAAGAAAATAGAGAAATTGAGAGTAACAGCTCTTGCTCTGATGAACTCACGATCACAGCCTGGCTTAAAGGTTTTGTACACATTGTTCTTTTTCATTTCTCACGATTGGCATTATAGTGAGGTTTAAGGAGCTTTTCGTATCACCTATACTTTTCATAGTTTACTATACTTTGTTCTCTCCCTGCAATATTGCTTCCTTTGGAAAGGGTTTACTTAAAAGAATGTCTTTGTCCGATAGTTCTTGAAGACAGCTTTTTCAGTGAAAGAGATTTAATGTTTACGTAGAAGAATGTCTTTGTCGGATAGTTCTTGAAGACAGGTTTTTTAATGAAAGAGATTTTAATGTTTATTTAAAAGAATGTCTTTGTCATAGTTCTTGAAGACAGTTTTTTAAATTAAAGATTCATATGCTAAGCTATAATTTTTGGATAAAAGTGTTAAATAATTGATTTATTTTTTTCAAATTTAATTTTTTCTTAGTATGTGATGTTTAAGGGTGAGTTAAAAAGCAACTTCTTCCTAGTCGGTTGTTCTAAATAGATTGATTGAATTTGTTTTTAATTTGAATTTAGATATAATTGTTGATTGTTAGATATCAGAAATGAATCAAAGCTATAAGATTTCCACAATCCATCTAAATTTGATATATAGTTTCTGAATTTGATTGTGTAAAATCCATTATGTAAAAAATACTACACAATCAACTCCAAATACTATATATCAAATAAATAGCATTGATGTAAAAACTTCTACACAGTCAAATGGAGAAACTATATATCAAATTTAGATGGATTGTGGAAATCTTATAGATTGTAAATGTATTCTATGAGGAAAATAGATATGATCAATCATCAAGATATAATGAATGAAAAAGAAAATAAATAGACACAAACAATTTTTATCAATATTTCCCGTCCCACAACCCCTATCCCTATATTTCTAAGGCTAAGGGAAGGGCTCCCACCCACCTCTACTATTCGATGGATGCCGGGGCGATCTCTTCTCAACCGAATGGAAAGAATTTCATGGATGAAAATATTATTAATATGTTTTAAAGGGTGAAAAAATATTAATGTATTTTAAAAGGTTTGGCGGGAATGTATCATGCCTACCAGTTTTAGTTTTGTTAATGAAGTATCAGTTTTAGTAATTTTGTTAATGAAGTAATAGTTTTAGTTTTGTTGATATTTGGATATGCACTATAATTAATCAAATATTTTTTTAAATAGTTTTCAAGATTTTGTAAATCTAGAAGACTCTAGTACCACTTAACTATTAGTTTTTTTTTATGCAATTGTGCATTAATATATTTGAAATTTAAAAACTACTGATTTATGAATACAATTTAAGATAAAGCTAAGAATTAATTCAACAGAAATCAATTATTTTTGTTACTTTATCAAGACACACACATTCTTTAACCCAACTTTTAAAAATTTAGTTTCTCGTTTCTTGTAACATAGACTAAAAATATTTTTATTGTAACCAAAAAGCTTGCCTGAAAAGTTAACATTTATTCCTCTCAGACGAAAAACATGTCATAGTCTTCTTTAATTGGATTGGCAGCACATCAAATACTCTTCTTCAAAATGCTCTCTGTTATTCTTTGTTTTGCATCCTAAATTTATTGATATCTGTCCAATTATTGTTTTTTTAACTGTAGCTGTTAGTAAATGCGGAATGACAATTGAGTTCTGATATTTCTACCTTATATAAAACAATGGTGTAGAATCTGGAGGAAATGACAAAATCCAGAACAAAAGTTTCATGGGGCAACCATTGGGCTTTTTTGCAGCTGGCAGTGCCCATGGAAAGTATTGAGAAGCCTTTGGAGTATGTTCTCAGAGCAAAGAGAATGATAGATAAGAAGAAAAAGTCTTTGGCAGTCGCTGTAACAAACAAAGTGATAAGCTTCATTACACGATTCAGAGGTCCTAAGGTAGTTGTTCTACTACCGTCACTTGAAAAAATTAAATCAACTTTCACTATTTAACATTTTTAAATTTAGTGTCATCCCTTCTAATACTACTACTAACAGTTCTAGTGACATTGATGATCGTACTATGTATTCCATGATTTTTTTTTGGCAGATTACAGGTAAAGCTCTGTACAATACTCTGGCCAATACTACATTTGCTGTGACGAATATGAATGGACCTGCAGAGAAGTTAAAGTTGGCGGGATACGGAGTTAGAAGTTGGTATTTTTCAGTGTCAGGCGTTCCTCAGGTGAAGTAATTGTTATACGATTAAGCTATACTGGACTTCATTTTTAATTTTCGAATTATTTTCCCTGCTATTTTGCTCTCCTAGTCTTAGTCTTGTAGATATCATTAAAATTATTAATAGATTTCTGAATAGATCGTTTTAGAGTTGTTTCAATCAATCTTTTTAGATGGAACTCCACTAATAGATTATTCAAAATACTGATAAATCTGATGATAGATTGAAGAGTTGGAGTCCAAATGTTAATAAAAAATACCAACACCCACAAATCTGTTAATAATCTTTATAGATTATAAAAAATTAATATTATTTATTACTAAAATTTATTCAATTTATTTACAGAGAAATTAATACAATGGTGTCTTTTGTCTACCCAGACTATTCTTGTTACATGTATGAGGTATGCAAACAACATAAGAATGCAAGTGATCACGACCCAGGGTTACGTGGATGCAAACAAGCTATCTAAATGCTTTGAGGAAGCATTTTTGGAGATGAGGGATGCGTGATATAAGAAAAATTTGTGGGCAATTGCACTGACTTAAAATTAGAGACATTACATTTCCATAAATTGGAATGATTATTAAGTTTATTTTTGCTGTGGCTGTTTTATATCACAGTTATTAGGTTTGGTTTTCTATTTACTTGGGTACAACTTGTGAGCCTCAATGGATCACACTTCATTAATTATCATGAAGACAAAACATTTTAGGGTTTGGTCTGATTATTTATTGATTGTATCATTTATTGATTCATAATGTGAGTCAAATATCATTTTATTGCTTATATAGTGTGTTGTGATATGGGGAAATGTTAGAATTTGAATGTTATTTAATGACATTAAATTTATTCATATCTGTTTGTTGAATAGATAATAATAAATTTTGTATTCATATCATTTCAATTGTTCTTATAATAAGTGCTCGTATGATCTTTAGAGAAATGTTGGATTTTAAATACTAAATGATGATAAATTAGTTGTGTGATATATTATCTCAAGCTTTGGAATGAGAAGTGCAAAAGAGGTGAATATATACAATAGGAGAAGAGAAAATTAAAAATTCACTATATATCCTTAATGCATAATATTTGTATTTTATATTAGAATTAAATAGATTTTATATGAACTAAAAATTTGAGTTTAAACAAAATAAATAGCCATCAAGTCAATAATGTCAAATGGGTAAACCATTCCATAACCACACAAGACCTAGATGGTATATCTTTGTTACTAGGTATGGTTTTTTGAATTAATTGGATAACCAACTTGTTTCTATGCATAGATCACATTATCCAGATTATTATCAAGATGCAAAAAAAATGTGTTAACATCTGCTTTGATTGTTTTATATTGTAGCTATTACGTTTGGTTTTCTATTTAATTGTATACAACTCTATGAGTGCCAATCCCAATGGATTACGCTTTATTAATTATCATCAAGACAAACTGTGTTAGGATTTTGCTCGACCATTTATTCATTGTTTTATTTACTGATGCATACTATGAGCCATGTATATCATTTCATTGTCTAAATAGTATGTTGTGATCTTGTGAGAAACGCTAGATTTTGAATGATGATAAATGCATTCATATTTGTTTGTTGAATAGACAATGATAAAATTTGCATCTATATCATATCAATTGTTCTTATAATAAGTGTTTTAATAATATTTAGAGAAATGTTAAATTTTGAATATTATTGAAATAATGATAAATTGATATTTTTATTTATTTGTTAAATAGATTATGAAAGTTATATTCATATTACTTTTATAGATTTTTATTTATGTTATAGTAAAAGTATATATTTATACAAGTTATGTTTTTGTCCAAGTTTCAATGTTATTTCTTGTTTATGTGTATGATATGTCATCTCAAGCTTTAGAATGAGAAGGGAAAAAAGGTCACTATATACAAAAAGAAAAAAGAAACTTAAGAATTTACTATTTATCATTAATACATAATATTTGTATTTTATATAAGAGGAAAATAAATTTTACAGGAACCAAAAACTTGAATTTAAACATTTAAATAAATAGTCACCCAATTAATAATGTCAAAAACATAAACAAAACACAAGGGAACAAAAACCTCTAAACAAACTATGTAGAGTCTTAACTAATTCTTTATTTTTCCTAATGATTTTAGCATCAATATCCTTGACCTTCCTAACAATATTGTCCAAAGGGGTAGCACCCTTTCCTACTTAATCTCATAGCATATCCCGACACATAAGAGTTGGCCACAAATGTGATGTGTATATTCCACTCCATATTCAGAGTGATGATATTTTTCTTCATTCAAAGCCATGATATTTTTCTTCAATCACGTATTCTCTATATCACATGAAATGATTCTAGAACTAGTGGATCAAGAGTTTCTTTTGGATCAACAATGAACAACTTCATCTTGTTCATTGAGGTTTCACAAATCCTTACTAGTTTTTGCGAATTTGATTTACTCCATCCACAAACCTTGTTAGTTTTTTTTTAATACTAAAAAACAATTTCTCCTCATGTTTTTTCTTTAAATCATTAATCCCCTTTTCTAAATTAAGATTACTAGAAAGGATAATGCCCAACTTCTAATAAAAAGGGATGTATTCTTCAAGATATTGATCTACAAAATAAACTAATCTAATATGGCCTCTCGACTCTGAAAAAATATTAACATTAGCATTGATATGGGAGATCTTCTAAAAGCCTTCACCAAATCTAAGGAAAAATCAACATTAATCTCTTTATCTTTTTCAATAGTTACCCCCTTATTAGGGATTGTTTGGATGGAGTGGGCATCCTTAAACATGACACACTAAGGATCAAATTAAGCTTCGAAAAAAAGTTAGCTTTGACTATTTAACACTTTTAGATTAGCAATTAGTCATTAGTGTGTGATTTTTAAGCCAACCGAATAGAGGGAGGAGTAAATTTATTCCAAATAGCAAAATTAAAATCGTTAGAATAAGAAATTGGGTGATTTGGATAACATTTCATATTAACTCTACTAGATTTTGAACTCACTTTGCTCTTTCCCTAATTGGGTTAAAAATGATAGTGCTTGAGATTTGCAAGGAAATGTAATAGGGAAAAAGCTCAAATCTCTGTCGCCCTTTTGTAAAGGAAAAAGACTAACAAAAGTATAATTGTTCACCTTCAACGACATAAATTTAGTATTACTATTTAGAATTTGAAAATGAAGTAAACTAATAAAATGTGTAGAAATGCATGAAGTTTAGGATTATAATTTTTAATAATTATTTGGAATACAAATTGATATATTTTCCTAATTTTTATAGATGATTTTTTAGTTGTTGAAAAATGCTAAAAATTAGGGGTTTAGTTCCCACCACAAAATCATATGGAAATAAACTTATACCCATTTGAACTCAGACTATGTTATATATAACATATATAGCTAGAACAATCAAAAATAAAAAATTGATTTTAGACATATATTTTCCCTTTTATAATGATTCAAATTTCATCTTACCTGAAATCAATAGTTACCATCTCCCACCACATTTTTCAGAACAAATCTATTCTAACCAGAAGAAAAATTATAGATTCTGGAAGAGGAATCTCTCCTCTAAAACATCATATAATTTTAAATTTTTTTTGATATGATTCAATAATTTTTTCTTTCCCAAAATCAACATCTTTTTAAGTATTAAAATATGCGCTTGAAGAATTTTTTAAATTACAATATACTATATCTAATTAAAACACTATAAACTCTATATGAGATTATTCTTAACTTTCAGCTCTATAAAATGGTGTTTATACATTTAAAAAAATCATAAAAAATAGTAAAAGTTATTGAAACATCATTTTCTGAAATAATTCTATTTCTTTAGTAATTGGATACAAACTAGTCTAAAACGTGCATTTAATACACTTTTCCAATTGGAAAAGTGTGAGATCATATATAACTTAGCTAGAATGAAATTATCTAGATCATATGTTTGAACAAAATTAATTTTTGGATAGAAGTACTCGAATTTAGTCATTTTGATAAGTCAACCTAAAAGGTGACACAACTTTGTACTTTTACCCAATATGGACCCTCCTCATCTAAGGAATTAATTATCTTCCTCTAAGACAAAGAAGGGATAGAGATAACATGATGCATGAAAGCCTTTTGTTTTCTTTTAAATATATGATACAGTTAATCCCCATTAGAATCAACATCCTCGTGATCAAAACTAGAAGTGTCATAATGAACCCTATATTTTTCTTAAACTCAATCTCAAACTTTGGACTTGGAGAATCTTTTTTATTTGGAGGGCTTTAGTGTATTCCATGATATAATTAGAATCAGTTCCTCATGTAAAGTGGGGGAAGAGGGTTTCTTCTTATGAGGAAGTACATTTTTATTAAAGAAACAAAATAGATTAAATGGTATCAAAATATTCTTATCAAGGAAAGAGTTATTCAAAATAATGAAATAATTGCTAAAAAGACTGTCAAACTTCCCATCAAGAGTCACATACCACATAATAACCTTACTAATATCTCTCTCTCCCTCTCAAGAGGGAAAATAGGTCAACCACCTCAAGGATGACTTCTTCTCCCTATATAATTTGGAACCATCACTTTGCAAATTGGACACCTAAAAACTCAACTCCATCACATAAGCCTAAAGAACACCATCCTTCCAACCCTCAGTGAAAACCTTTGTGATTAGGGAATCTACACTATGAAGTTTCCCTATATAATGGGTTAAACCACCTATAGATATAAGAGATTCATTTACTTTTCCACCCATACATAATAGGCTCCATCTTGTCTCTATCTCCACCCACAATATGCATAGAAAATCCATACAAAACTAGATTGAGAAAAATAAGTGCATAGTCAATAAATTTCATTCATTGGGACAATAAAAGAAGCATGCCAATCATTTCATATTATTTTTTGTTGTAGTCATTATGTTGGGTAGTGTCTAGTTTTGGTAGTTTGGATATAGTCATTTATTACAATAAAGATCCATAGGTGTTATTTTATTGGGGATATTGAGATTCCCATATATGATTATTGTCAACTTATGGAGTTTCTCATGATTGTATGAGTGATTTTTGTTCATGATTTTTGTCATCGGTGCTAGTGTTTGACTTGTGTATAGAGGTTGAGTATTTGGTTTGGTATGAATTAGATTTTGTGATCTCTAGAGAGGTTGTGATGTTGGTATTATCAATATGCCTTATCTTTTTGTTTGTAATTGAATTTTTTCACGATTTTGAATGCAACAAGTTATATTTCAATTTGATTGAGTTTGGTAGTTTAGTGTTCTTGATGTTTGGTGCTAAAGATGAGTTTAGATCTCATGTTGGAGATGTTGTGAAAGTTTTTATTGTATTCATGAGTTGATTATTTTGGTTTCTAGATTGTATGATGTCGTTTTAGTGATACACATTGATTGAGGAAATCAAAATTTCTATTTTGATAGTGTGTGGTTTTCTTTCATTTATGTCCTGAATGATTTGATGAAGTAACATTTTGTGATCCTTTTTGTTGCATTGGTGATAGTATAAAATGTTTATGGTTAATTATTTTGATCCTATCTAAGTCCTAATTAACTTATTTTAGGTCACATTTGTGATTGAGCATATGTATTATATCTTTTATTATGCTAGATCAACTACTACACCTAGCAAATGTTTATTCCTTGTAATTGGTATAAATGATACTTTGAGCATATAAGAGGAGTAAGGGATGTGAGAGTATGTGATGAATATATGAGTAGATAGTTTGTACTTCATTGGAATTGTATAGGTATACAATATGTCATTTAAAAATTTGGGTGGACTTCTTGTCCACCTTGATCTAGAATTATATAATGTGATGGTGAACCTAACTAAGGGCTAGATTCGAGATTTTAATGTGAGAAAAGATTCTTAGTGATTTGGTTGTCAATGTTTGAGGCACTTGTGTAAACCTTTTATTCTCTATTTTTGTTCTCTTAATTGAGCAATACTTCTACCAGATCCCATCATCTTGTGGGTTAGATTCTCACCAGGGTTTTTCCTAACAAGTTTTCTTGAGAACAAATTTAGTGTCATGCCCAAAATTATAGGGAAAAACACAACTATTTTTTTTTTGTTACCTAACACAGAAGTTCTCATAAAGGATTATTCATTATTAACTTGATTATCTCTAATTAGAAGTTCGGGGTATGCTAGAGTTATCCGAGTATAAGCTATAGTGTCAAATAATCTATAGAAGAAATGGAGCATATTAGGTGAACATTTAGCGTAAACATTTATAATACCAACCCTAGGTACTCATTTTACTCAAATGTGTGTTATATAATACGCTTAATAGTTTATTTCTATCTCACTTAATTTAACTTGAACCTACTCCCTAGGAGATCTTATGAAACATACATTTGTGGGGATTCACTCAAATCATAGGTTAGGTAGAAATGTGTGGATTCATCTTAAGTTGGACATATAGTTTTATTATTTGTTAAATGAGGATGTTTTTTCCTTACACATTCATATATATATATATATATATATATTCACATCATACTATGTAAAGACTCAATAATACTTGTTACTTGCTCTCATTGAGTGCCATACAATATGTTTACACTCATGTTATAAATCACTAATGACTTAATCAGGATAGTTCAAAACCTTTAATGAAACTTACATAATACATCAATTTATATGTATGTTAATTATCCCATTATGATTATTCCTTATTAAATGTGTAGTATTAATCATTAATTATTTATTTTCCACACTACTTCAATTATATTACCATTCACCAATCCTTAATCAATGATTAATTTTTTCATAATCCTAACACCCAAACTAACTAGACATACATGCCCCCCAATAAGCTTTGCTTGCTAGCTTCATTGATATTGATCAACATGCAAACCTTAACTTTAATCAACTTCTTTCTGCATGTCTTCCTAATTGGATGATCACCTAAATCTAGGAATTATAATTTCATGTTATGCATCATTATGTATCATCAAAATTGATACACCTATAATTAATATTTTCTTTTCCCGTGTCCTAACTAACATATTACTTCCATTGTCATATTTTACCTTTACCTATAAATCATATTACACATTACTTATAGTGTATTTAGTTAACATCCATTTTTAATTATAATCTAACTATATTTTCAATTTCTTCATCACCTAATACATCCTCACTAAAATTGTCTTATTGGGTACTAATCCACGTCCTTTACTAAGCCCTCCAAACAATGTTTCTTCTATGCAAATTTGACTATATTTCAAAAATCTAACATCCTTTTACTAGCTATTTAAACCTATACCATTATTTGAATACTTTTCTAGCTACTATCCACTAACCAAAAATAAACTCACATGACTTCATTACTAAAAGCCTTACACAATAGTAACATATAATGTCCAATCTATTTCTATATGTATTATATTTTACTAACTCTTGATTCTAATTATAATAATAATTTCCAAAACGTTAGCATACACCCAATCATTAAATATTATTTACCTCATTAATAAGGCTTCCACTCTTCCTAACTTTTACCCTTAACATGGACTACATGCCTACCCTAAACTATCCCCATTCCATTCTCCACACCTCCCAACACCAAGGCAGTTATACCAAACTGGGCAATCTTTCTTCCAAGCACTCTACATGACAACTTCCCACAAACCTCCAAACACCAACTAATTCCCTTAACCACCTCCCTAGGTGACATGGATAAGACCAATGTACTTACCAATTTGGGGTACCCTCCCATGTATCCTAGGTGCCAATAGATAAGGAAGTCTGACATTAAGTCAAAACCAAGAAAGTCACATCTCCTTTTTACGTGCAAAAGGGCCCTTAATGGATTTTGAGGCACCAATGATATGGTTTGCTGACCATGCCATCTTTAATCCTTTTCTATAGGCGCTCAATTTTGCTTGGGGATGTGGGGACCACCCAAGTTTGATGGTCACCACTTTTCTTTTTAAAAAAAAGACACCTAAGGTGTATATGGTTTATATTTTCTTTTTCTTTTTCATTTTATTATTATTATTTGTGTATATTTTTTATTTATCTTACTTAGGCTATGATGTGACTTAGGACATTTTTGTACCCACTAGGAATCATGTGAAACTTGAGGAACTTAGGAGATTTTTTTTTTGTCAACTTATATTATCACTCCTATATTTATAGGTTCCTACTAAGAGCATCAAGTATATTCTCTTATTATTTTATTGGTCTGTAATAGGGATGAATTTATTTGTCTTTATTTGTCCATCCCATACAAAATTCTAGAGACTAAAGTGTGTAGCTACAGAGGGGTAAAACTTAGTGTCAAGGGTTTTTTTATTCCATTTTTGAGGAGACCACTTTCATGAAGTGCCAATGATTTTACTCAACTTCCCTACAAATTTTTAATTTGCAAATGGATGTTAATATAGCATTCATCTTGTCTATAGAGTTATTAGAACATTGGAATACAAATGGATTAATTTTCATACACATGAACTGATCTATCAAATATGATATCTTTCTTTCATTACATTGAATGCATAACATATATATCTACAATACAACAACTTATGCATTGAATTAAATCCACTATATCAAAAGGATGTAACCACTATGAAATATTCACACTAACTAAATTGTAGGAAGAAGTGTTTCATTTAGATGATTCACCAATTTGCACCAATTTACATAATGTGAAAACTCACAATGGATGTTTCCTTACAAGTAACTATTTAAATATTTTTCAATCTTTCCTTCCACATTTTCAACAAGATACAATAATAAGAATATCCCTCTTTACATCACAATGAGATGAACATGGAGACTTAACATCCTGACACATTTACAATGACATGGAGGATTTGTATCTCCTCACACACTTGGTTTCCAAAATTGCCAAGAATAAACCCTAATATCTCCAAGGAATCCATCTTCACAAAACTTGGAAAACAACACAAAACTTGTAACCATGGAGGCTCACCTCCCATCCTAGGCTTTTATGAAGCCACCCACGAAGTAGGGGAAACAAGTCCAAATGGGATACACACTCATCACCCTTGCCAAAGCATAAAACATATCACATAACACAGAAATAATCCCTCCCATGGATTACACACTGATTCACCATTGGAACCATTAAATATAGGGTGAAGGTGTGCTTTCAAAAAGGAGATTTTCCATATCATCACATATCTGTAATAATTGATTTTCATGCCCTTTTGGAGCTTTCACAAATCAACAATTTCATGCCCTTTTGGGGCTTTCACAAATATCCTCCAACATACTACCATTAACTATAGCATCCTTGAATACACATACTCCATAATCTTCCTTTCTACACATCATTTCCCTTATCACCCCCAATGCAAGATATGAATGAATATGGTATACAATGGAGCCCATACTCCAAGGTTCTCAACTATATTGCAATCCCAACTATGCCCTTCACCCTAGACTTCTCTTCCCTTCCCAAAGGGTGAGTGATGTCCTCACACCCATAACAACACTTGCATTCAAATTAGAACAAAGAGATTCAAGAAAGAAATATCAAGAAATTCATGATACAAAATGCACAATCACACCACCACAACACAATGCAAGATTCACAATGACACAACACCATACCAAAATCTACCATCCAAGGATTCACAATGCAATACATGATTCTAAGACACATACTCCATGCTTATAGATTAATTATGCAAAACTAAAAGAAGGGAAAAGAGCATGGTTTGAAAAACCAACCTTGGTCCAAGCGAAAGGCAAAAATAGTTCATGAAGAGCTCCCTCAATCTTCCTCCAAACCCTAACTATCTCTAAACTTAGAGAGTGGGTGAACAACCCACTAATTTATCCAAGACCCTCTAATCAAGCCTTCCCACTAATTATTTTAGCAAAAACACCAAGCCACCGCCTCATACAAACTTGTCTCCCTCTAAATTCGCTATAATTCACTTAGTGGAAACATGGAAGAAAACACATGTGACATCTCAATTTTTGAATTGATGGAAGAATGCATGGGTAAAGGGCCCCCCTAGGCTATCCAGGCATTCATATGGTCAAAATTAGGGCCCTAACTTGATATACTATCATATGGGTAACTTATTTTTACCTAATAGACACTTTGGGACCACTTAAAGACCCCTTAAAACACTAGTCAAGTCAAATTTCGAGTTTTCTTTGATTGTGACCCATCCTTCCCCTTGCCAAATGGGTTTACTTACTCATTAACAAGGTAATTAGTTTTAGGTTAATTTCCACCATGATCAAAGCCCTAAATAACATGTCAATTACACACAAAGTCCACAAGTGTCAAGTGACACATAAAAACACATTCCACATCACCATGACATACCCCTAATGCATCTTAATGATTAAACATTTCCACATGAAAGAAAACTCACATTTACAAAGAAAAATACTTTCACAATGAGGCCTTTTTGTCTTGGTGAAATTGTGTTCACAAAGGTTTGAAACTTGTTTCCCCCATGAATTTCCATGGTTCCACTTCCTGCACATTAAATTTGTGCATCAGTAGTCCAAGGAGGTCATATCAAATATATGTATCATAAATGCATAAAATTTCAAATTTTATGAAGTCCTTATTAACATAATTTAAATTAAATTTTCCTTTCCTAATCATTTCAAATACATCATTAAGATGTTAGAAAATTAAATCTGCATATCATAAACCATCATAATCAGATTAACATCTATCTTCATATCATAAATCATCATAATCAAATTAACATTTATCTGCATATCATAAATCATCGTAATCAAATCATTTATCTGCATATCACATTAAGTCGTGAAACATCTCAATCAAATCAACATTTTACATACTATCATGTCATAAAACTGCATCCATATGCATTTGATCATCCCATTCACAATATTAGGTTTTATTGCATAACAAGATCTATCCTTTAACCCTAACATTATAATTTGACATTTCAAGCATTTCTACAAATTTAATTTCTATTAAAGAAATTGAAATAATTTGGAACATGAAATGGAATCATTAATTATATCAGTTATGTCCTAATGCACAGATCATTAAAATGTATACATTAAAATAACATAACCCTATAGTCTTGAAAGTATATCAAAACATCAAATTAGAAGTATCATAATGCCAATATGTCATCTATACTACAGCGGATCGGGTGATGCCTCACATTTTTTTCTTATGTGTTGAGGATATTTCATTTAATGTTAACCATTCAAATATATTTATGTTGAGATTTTTTGTGATGATAATTGATGCAACTAGTTTATACCCCCATGTTTTTCTCACCTTCTTTGGGCCTAATAATTTGTTTCATAGCTAAGTCCTTTTGAAGGAGCTAAACAACTTGAAGGACATCTAACAAGGAAAGTTTATGGAAAGAGTGTTTTAAGTTTGATGGATAAAACTATCTAATCTAGATGGATCAAATTATAACCTAACTTATATGCATGGGAGAAGAATATTGTGTTGGAATCCTTTAGAAAAACTGAGAAGGGGGCAGGTGAATTAGTTATGCAAGGTCTAAATATACATAAATTTTGACTTCACATCCATTTGATAAACTTTGAAACCTTTGCATGGAGAGTAAGCAAGCAAAGTTCTTACTCCTTCCAATCTTGCAACAGGGGAAAATGTTTCTCCATAATCTATTCCTTCTTCTTGTGCATACCCTTTATAAACTAATCTTATCTTATTCCTTGTGATTTCACTATTTTCATCTACCTTATTTCTATACACCCACTTGGTTCCAATCACATTCTTGTCCTCTTGTTTAGGAACTAGAGTCCATGTATTGTTCTTCTCAATCTACTCAATCTCTTCTTTCATGGCTTTCCTCCAGTCCTCATTTTCAAAGGCATATTTCATTGTCTTGGGCTCATGCATTCTCAACAAACATGTACATCACTTCTCAACATATTTCTTGTCACTAGTCTGGCATCTTTGTCTCTGATAATTTGTGTAGTAGGGTGATGTCTTTTGACATACTTTGACAATCTTAGTTCCACTCTACTTTCCTCATTAGGTCTATCAAATTTAGAATCACTGTGTACTTCTCTATCAAGTAATTCAACATCTCTTTCATGTAGACGTATCTCAAAATTAGAATGTGCCTCAACTTTTTTTACAACTTAGCTCCTAATTGTAGCTTGATTCCTGAATCCAACTCGACATTCATTATATGTGACTCAATAGTGATTGAAACTTGTTGTTGATTTGAAACTTGATTTACAACATCTTCATTAGTAGGCATACCTTCATAAAAAGTATACAAAATATTTGTACTCCTCTAGTTCTTTTATAGGTCCAGCTTTATGTACCTTTGTATATTCATCAAACTTCACATTTGCACTTTCCACAACTTTTTTAGTGTTAGTATTTAAATAGTTATAAGCTTTACTTCTTGTGGAATAGTTAAATAATTTACCTTCTTCACTTTTAGCATCTAATTTACCATGCCTGAAATCCTTAAGAATGTAGCACTTTCTTCCAAATACCTTAAAAAAAATTTATATTGGGTGAGTATCCATACCATAATTCAAACAGTGTTGAATGAGTACCTTTCTTGACTTCCACACACTTCAAGGTATAGACATCTATACTTAAAACCTCTCCCTAGTACTTTAAACCAACATTCTTCTCCATCACGAGTGTCCTAGTACAATCCATTACAACTATGTTCCTCCTTTAGCAATTCTATTTTGTGGAGGGTCCTAGGTGAAAATGTATGTCTTTTGATTCCTCTATCGTTACAAAACATCTCAAACTCATTTGATGTAAATTCTCCACCTCTGTTAGATCTTAGACATTTGAAGATTTTGCTTGTCTCTATTTCAACTCTAGCTAAGTACCACTTAAACTTTTGGAAAGCATATGATTTCTATTTTAGAAACATAACTATCATCATCCTAGAATAATCATTAACAAATATGATAACGTATTTGTCATCCTTATAGCTTTTCACATTAATTAGTCTACATAATTCAATATGAGAAATCTCAAGAATTTCTTTGGAGGTGTGAGTCTTACTTTTAAAACTAGATTTTGTCATCTTAGATAACTGATATTGTTTGTAAATTATATTGTCGTGTTTCCTCAATTTAGGGAAACCTCTAACTCTTTTCATGTAACTGATAGTAACCAAGTTATCAAAGTTAACATGACACAACCTCTTGTGCCATAATCACACATCATTATATTCTACAACAATATAAGTAACATCATTCATATCAAGATAAAATAGGTTACCTCTAGTCTAGTCACATTTCCCAATTAGTTTTCTATCAGTGTCATAGATCTTAGCTACCTTGTTCTAAAATTTAACCTTGCAACCTAAACTATTCAATTGTGACACAGTCAACAAATTATGGTTAAGTTCTTCAACATAATAAGCATTGTCACACATTCAATCTTTTTTGTGAGTTTGATAGATCCTTTTCCTTTTACCATACAGGGTGCATCATTACCAAACCTTAAACTATTTCCATCATAATAATTCAAGGTAATGAACTTACTTTTATCTTCAGTCATGTGATGTGAATACCCAATATCAATGATCCATCTTTCATTCTTATTCAAAAAAGACACTAGTTTAGTTTCCTCATCTTCATCAGAATCATCCTTTATTGCAACATACACCACTTCATCATCATGGTCATCAAATCCATCTCTAGTTTCCTCTTTTGCAATGTAGCTAGACTTCCTAGCTTTATCTTTGTAATCTTTCTTTGTCCTCATCTCTTTTACTTTTGTATTTTCCTCCACTTCTATTGTTCTTCTTCTTTGGACATCTAGCAACAATATGACCAACCTCATTGTAATTAAAACACATGATACATAACTTTCCTATGAATTTTTCTTTGCCTCTATCCAATCTCCTTGCTAGCAGTGCTTCAAGCTGTTCTACACCTTCCTCATCTATATCACTATCACTAGAAACATATTTTACCTTTTTCTTCTTCTCTTTAGGTTCGTTTAATGAAAATTTAGCTTTGAAGGCAGATTTAACATTTTTATATTTGAATTTATCAAAATTAGAGAGTTCAAAGGTAGTGAGCCTACCTAGTAGACCTTCAAGATTCAGATTAGAACCTGTTATACATCTTAATTCTTGTATGGCATAAACTCTAACAGCATAGATTAGCATAAGTGTCCTCAATACTTTGCTTAATATAGTCTCATCATGAATTTTACTAGTAGCTCCTCTTATATCATTAACAACATCTTTTATTCTAGAGAAACATTGAGCAATGTTCTCACCTTCTTGCAACCTCATGTCATCAAACTTACCTCTAAGACTTTTAGGCTTGACTCTCAAAATATTTGCATCACCTCCATAAATGGTGTGAAGAGAATCTCACATCTTCCTTGTAGTATCATGATCCTTGATGTCATCAAACTCAAAATAACTTAGGTCAGAGGCAACATCCAACATTGTCTAGTTATGTTCTTTCCTCTTTTTCTAATCATCAACAGTTAGGGCTCCAACAGGGTTAACATGCTTAGTGGTGATGGTAGATTGTGCATGGCCTCCGAGACCTCCTAGGTGTAGCTTCATCAGACTTTTCCATGCAGGGAAGTTCTCCTTATTAAGCTTGGGTACCTCTCTTTTAGACATCTTGATCTTTTTCTTCTAGTATGTTAAAACTAGTCATCTTGAGTACTATGGCTCTGATACCAATTTTTGGAATTCTTTAGAACAACAAGAGGGGTGGGGTGTGAATCAGTTATCCAAGGTCCATATGTACAAATAAAAAATTTCAATGCTTAGTAGACCCACATATATATAACCTTATTATGCATGCATCCATTAGATCATACAATACTTAAACTTTGTAGGTTACTATCCTAGGTCAAAGTAACTTTACAGAAATGTGAACATGAAGCATAACAAATTCAATAACACATTTGACACAAGGATTTTATGTGGAAAACCAATTTGGGAAAAACCACCAGTAATATGTTACTAATTATCAATCTTCTGAAGTGATGCCTTGTGAAAGGCCAACCATGGTACAGGTTATAATACACACTGTTAAATGTAACCCGATTAAAGGTTTTGAATCACCTTATTAGGAGTGAGCCTTGTAGAGGACTTTAGACCATTCCACTAGAATGTCACCCAGTTAAAGGATTTACAAATGACTATTAGATCAACCTCAATCCAAAGGATTTAGCCTAGACTGATACAATTATTAGAAAGTAATAGTAAGGCTTGATCTAATAACAAATTACAACTCACTTGTAGATTATACATCTCTATTTCAATCCTCCTTTCTACTTGGCATTCAAAAACTTCAGCTTTGATAGCTTTTTCACCCTTCAAGAATTCATCCTCTTAAACCTCCTTGGTTTGCATGCCAATTGTATTCTCTTCTATTTGACTACTAAATGAAGCAATACCCTAGACTCCTTGTCTTCTCTAGGTTCTCGCACATGACAACCTTTACTTTTGACCAGCTCTCTCTATAAATAGAGAACTAAGATTTTTTTTACTTAACCACAATCGTCCATTTTAAGCTTAGGTAGGATTAGGTAAGATACAATAAATCTACCCACTTTTCCATTTGGTTCCTCTAAAATCTTCTTCTACAATCTTCCTTGAATTCACAAAAAAATGGTTTACCTTGAATTTTGTGCCACCAGCTCATCATAGTTATCCTCCACACACTTCACACAATTCAAGAAAACAAAATCGTTGACTCAGATTCATCAAATCTTTGATTTAACATAAATACTAGTACTCAACATCAATATGTTGTCACTTGACTTCTATACCATTCTTCCACTTGGCCAACACTAGTTTACTTGGCAAACACTAAA
Organism: Cupressus sempervirens; assembly: GCA_028749045.1. Taxonomy (NCBI): domain Eukaryota; kingdom Viridiplantae; phylum Streptophyta; class Pinopsida; order Cupressales; family Cupressaceae; genus Cupressus; species Cupressus sempervirens. The sequence continues at coordinate 527,449,228 of CM053790.1, forward strand.
GTTTACTGATGCTCGACATCAACTAAAATTTACTTGGCATATACTGACAATCACTTGAATTGATTTTCATCTTTTCTCGGCACCTCTTTTTTTCACTTGGATTCCACCAATTTATGCTTAGCTTGCACTAACTGCGCGACAAGGTTCGACAAACACTTTTCATACTTACTCTTCTTCTAATCTTAACTTGGGTAATCTTTCATTTCAAACTCTAAGTAGATAAACAATATACTATAGTATCAATGTCTTACTTAGTCTTAGTGCTTCTTTTACATACCAAATAATTCAACCTTTCTCTAGGTGCTATTGTTATCTCCTCTTTTCAAATCCTCTTCATCAATTAACTAAATGATAGCTTTTAGACCAAAAAGTAATTGTCTCAACAAGTAAGAGGTTTGACATCATTGACAAAATAATGATCGTTCCATTACTAGTTCCTTACTTCAAAGCAATATTATATCAACATATTGATAGATTATAGTTTGCTGGACATATTATATACCAAATAATTTATCGCAGGTTACCACAAGATAGAAGAAGAAATTGAAAGAGAAAATGTTAGCAAGATATGAAAATATAAATGGATTATTTGATACCTAATATTCAGATATTTATGGATGTAGAAGATTATATGAGATAAATTAGAAATTAATTATAGAGGTGATGAATATGTCAAGAAATATAAATTGCAGCAATTAAAAGGAAAATATGAAGATGTAAGACTGCAAAAAAATGAGAGTGTTACATCCAATATGCAAAGAATAAATGATATGGGTTGTTAAATAAGATTTTTTGATGGAACCTTGATAGAAGATGAAGTTATAGATAATATTTTGAAGTGTTATAGTAAGAAATGCATTACTAATGAAGAACTCATAAGGGTTAGAAAGATTTCCAGAGAAGCATTAGCTGGAAGACTTTTCTCATATGAGATGATTGGCCTTGACTAGGAAATTCTAAATGTTGAGACTCCATTCAAAGCCACAATTCTAAGAGTTGGAATAATTATTGATTACATGAACTCTTTTTCTAAAAATAATGATAGAAGAATAGTTGAGTATGATAGTTCTAAAAGTTCATCAAGTTCTGCCAGATTTGGAAGATATTCTAATGATTAGGAAGAGATTAAAGAAAAAGAAAGGAAGTTGGATGAGCTCAAAAAATTAATTTCAAGGATAGTACCTATAGTAATAATAAGTATGTAGTAAAACTACCTTTGAAAGGCTTTAACCATTGTACGATCGATGATATTGCATCTAGATGTCCAAATAAAATTTCTAGAGATTAAAAGTAGAAAGCGAAATTTAATAAATACAAACATAAGGGAAATAGAAGTTATTATGTAGGTAATGAACGTGTAACGTGTAACTTGGGTAGAAGCAATAAGTTGGGTCTCAAAACCATAGAAGTCCTCATATTGAGATCATGCTCTTTTAGAAATAGACACCCATATTAGGCTCAAATGCCCGATCTAAATTTCAAAAAATGGGCATCCTTTTTTAAAAAAATTAGGTGGTTGTCTTTTGTTTTCAAAAATTGGGTGCCCATTGTTGAAAAAATAAAAATTTTGAATTTTTTTTAAAAATGAGCACCCATTTTGTAAAAATAAAAAATGGAGACCTGTTTTTTAAAAATTGGGTGACCATTTTTAATTTTAAAAAAATGGGTGCCCATTTTTTAAAAATTTAAAATTTTGATTTTTTTTAAGGATTTAAAATGTGTCTTAAATGTCAACTTTACTTTTTCAAAATGGGCACCCATTTTTTGTATTTTAAAAAATGGGTGCCCATTTATTACAACATGGGGTGGGATTTTTTTGTCCCACCTCGGATTTTTGTGTAGGATAGGCTTGGTCAGACCAAGCCTATGTCTTGATCTCTCAAGATTTGGCTAAGGCATTGAAGTGACAAATTTAGGCCTCGCCATTATTTTTAGAGAGTCTTCCAAATCAAATTATTTTACAAAATAACATCTTATTAGAGTTCTCACTACCTTGATCTCAGAAATATAAGTTTTATAGTGTTGTGATTTTATTTACTGTTTTTGCATTATATTTTAATCAAAGGTGTACCCCTAAATGTAAAATAGTAAGGTTAAAAAAACTTTAATAACCATTTTATTTTATGATTTTTCTTAAATTAATTTATATGTCATCAATCTAAATACAATTATTTTGAAGTTAAAAAATATATATTATGAAAAAGTGAAATTTTGATAAAATTATGATTCCCATACACAAGAGGTTTTAAAATTTTCCTTTATATCCAATTAATAATTGATTAAAAAACATTATTCAATTAAAAATTAAGGAAAAACATTATTATCAATCTTTGTTGTGTTAGGCAACTTCCTTTAAAATGATTAATGAATATTCAATTATTTGTGTCAAATTATAGTGTTTGTACATGAGTGTGGTATGGTCCTAAAATATACATTTTGAAAAAGTGGTTTTTAACTATCCATACCAAAAAAAATCTATCATATGGGTACACAAATAAATTACATATTCAAAAAGTAGACTCTGAGCACTAACTTTTTTATTTGTGAGTATTTTTTATATTCAATCTCCAAATGCGTCAAATTTTGACATTAATTGACAAGAAATTTCAACAATAAGAAAGACACTTTCACTTTTTGCCCAAAAGTGAAACTCAACTTCTTGCACTTACCCATTGATAAAGAACTTATTACTAGTAAGGAATATATTGTTTCTATTTCTATTAAAGAGTAAAGTACTAATGAAGAAATAGCTTTCATTTATGTGTTATAAAGAGAAAAGAATAGGTTATTGATAGAGGATGTTCACATCATATGACTTGTGATAAGGATAAGTTTGTAAAATTTAAAGACTATAATATAGGCTTTGGTAGGTTTGATAATGATGCTCCTTATTGGATATGAGTAAAAGGGTCTATGTCTCCTAATGGAAAGAATAATATTGAAGATGAATCTAACTAGTTGAGTGTTGGAAAGTTATTGGCCAAAGGTTTTAGAATGGAATTCAGGATAGTACGTGCAAAATTCTTGGAAGAAGTAGAAAAATTCATGCATTTTGTGAATAAAATAACGGTAATATGTTTCATTGAAAAATAGTTGAGAATTCATGCTTGGTTTATATGATTGATAGTAGTTGGTTATGATATATAATATTTTATCATGTAAAGTTTGATAATGTGGTATTTAGGGTATGCGAGTAACGTTGTGAGAGATTTTCCTAAACTAATGAATGAGAAATTTTCCTAATAATATGTATAAATAATATGCATTAGGAAATTTTAGTAGACCTATTTTTAGAAATAATACATGTATACTTCAAATTTCTTTCTAGATGCGGTGCATGCAAATTTGTGTTGTTCTACAAGAAAAATAATTTACTATCGACAAAAATGCTTTATATTATTCATTAATGACTGCTATATCATGATAAGGGTGGAATAATTTTTTTAAAAAATTAGATCTTTATGATGATTTTTGAGGCCGAAACCAAAAAATATTGAATTGCTTAAAATTGAATAGACGAGGTGAATTCACATCTAATGAATTCTATTAACTTTGTGAAGAACATGGGATTAAGAGATAAAAATCTTCTCTATGAACCCCATAGTATAACAATGCTACTCAGTGAAGGAATAAATCAATTCACAATACACCCAGAGTCATGATGATTGAAGGAAAAATAATGCATATCCACTTGAGAGAAGCAATATGTATGAAAGTGCACACATTCAATATAGTAAAGATTAAGCAGGGAACCAATAAGACTTCTTATGAGTTATTATATGGTCATGCTCCTATTATGAAATACTCTAAATTTTTGGAAGTAAATTCTCTATTAAGAGATATGAAAGTGTTGGAAAGTTTGACCCTAGGAGCGATGAACAAATATTTCTCGGTTATTCTACAAAGCGAGAAGTTAATAAATATTACAATTTTAGATTGAAGAAAATTATTGAAAGTGGTCGTTTTAGATTTGATGAATGTGAAAATATTTTAAAATGATTAAACATATGATAGATATGAGTAAGAAAGTTAAGATGAGGAAAAGTGGAATCATTTTGAATTACTAAATGGTCTAGTATAAAATACAAAGGATAACATGGAAAACATGGATACTGAGTAAAGTATCACAAGATCTACTCTAAAGACTCCATGATATGTAAAGATTAATCATTCAAAGAATGATACTATTGGCAACATAAATAGAGGTGTTCAGACTAGATGAAAGATTACGAGGAATGAACCATGTCTGGTATTTGAGATTGATCCTAAAGATGTTAATGAAGCACATAATGATGAGAGTTGGCTAAAATATGTGAAACAAAAATTGGATCAGATTTAGATGCACAATAATTGGATTCATATTCCTAGGCCCTTGAAAAGAATGTGATCATAACTAAATGGATATTTGAAAAGAAACTAAACAAAGAAGGTAAAGTAGACCTGAATTAATCAAGAATGGTATGAAGGTTATTCAAAAATGGAAGTTATTGATTTTAATGAAACAATTTCTCCTAATATAAGAATTAAAGGATTTGGATCACTACATGCAAATAATTCTTACATAAATTAAAATTTTATTAGATGGATGTTAATTTATTTTATCCTAAATGTGAGTTAGAGGAAGATGATTGTATTGAGAAACTTGATGGATTTACTCTAACTAGTAAAGAGACTGGTCAAGTAAGTTTTGCAAAAATATTCGAATGGATTGAAGCAAGCTCTGAGAACTTGGTATGATAGATTGGACAATTATTTGTTGAAAAATATAGGTTTACTAAAGGGATTGTAGAAAACAATTTTTATTTAAAAATAACAACTAATAATATTTTGATTGTTGAAGCATTTATTGATGAAACTGTATTTGGAGGTGATGATGAGTTGAACAAAGAGTTTTCTAATGAAATGCAAAAAGAGTTTAAGATGTCTATGGTAGGAGAGATGAAATTATTTCTTGAATTAAAAATTATATAATTGGAAAAATGAATCTTTGTTACAATGTCTAAATATGTGAAAGAACTTAATTGAATAATTTTAGAAACTAGTTGGCACTTCTATTGTAACTAGTTGCAAATTAACTAAATATGAGAAATCCCCTTGTAAAAATTAGACTAGATATAGGTCCATGATGAAAGGATTTATTTGACACAATATAGACCTAATATTGTAAATGTTGTTGGTATTATTTCTATATATTGAACTAAACCAAAAGAATCACATGTTGCTTCTCTAAAGAGAATCTTTAGACATTTGAAATGAATAGTTGATTATGGATTATCATTTGAAAAAGAGAGAAGTTTTACACTTTGTGCATATACTGATGTTGATTGGGTGAGAATTTATTATGATAGTAAGAGTACTAACAAAGATGATTTTTTCTGGGAAAAATGATCAATCTTATGGACAAGTAAGAACCATGGTTTTATCTCATAATCTAATAATGAAGCTAAATATGTTGCTTATGCAAATAGTTGTGCACATTTCATTTGAATGAAGCAAATGTTGAAAGATTTGAAGGTATGCATTGGTAAACCTATAGTGACTAAAAGAAACACATGAATCAATATAAAGTAAGAAATAATTTTTTAGATCATTAAAATATGCATAAACATTAAAACTCTACAATTGTGCATCACCTTTCTTAATTGTCATAATATTGTTAACTATAAAAAAATTAATTATATTCAATAAATATATAAAAAATGTTATCTTGGACAAACATTAATAAATGTAAACTCTTATATATCTCAATTAGTAATTAAAATCTCAACAACCTAAAATAAAACTGATGAAAGGAATAACTTAAACATCACACACTAAGCTTAATTCCTAGACCAAAAGTGTTAAATAGTCAAAGTTGACTTTTTTTTCCCAAGCTTAACTCATCGCTTAGTGTGTGATGTTTAACGGTGGCCCCGATGAAACAATTTCTTTAGATTGATTAAAAAATATTGAGAATCACTCTACAATTTTATAGTGATTTATAATTCATTTAATAAAACAAGAAAGTTTAATCTTTAACATATAAGCTAGTTATGGGGGAACATGCCAATGGATTATCATGATGTCTCACCCGTAAAAAAATTGATGACTCTGAAACTTTAATATTTCCCTTTGTAATCCCAAATTCTACACAGTCGACTCACTCATGTCAAAGATTTTTCCCTACAAACATAATTGAAACCATTCTTGTTCTTCAAATCTAGCCAAGATCTTCCATTCATATAACCTAAAGAGCTGGGTAATTGGAGGCATATGTATCATAGTAGTTAACTTGCATCAATAGAGGCAACTAGGGTGTAGTCTACAAAGTCAAACTAGCATAGATGGACATGGCTATCCTCCCTACAAACTGTACAATTAACCAATTTTCAAAACATCAAAAACATCATGGATTTTTCCAAAAAAATTAGCATTTGATTTTCATGATCTATATAGTTTGTAATTGAAAACAACAAAAATTTTGAAAAAAACTAACTACATTTTCATAAATCTAGAAAAGAAAAGTTTGACTTTGTTTTATCTTTAATATACTTTTTTTGGACATTAGCCTATCCCTATGTTCTTTCCTCTTTTTCTAATCATCAATAGTTAGGGCTCCAACAGGGTTAACATGCTTAGTAGTGATGGTATATTGTGCATGGCCTTTGAGACCTCCTAGGTGTAGCTTCATCAGACATTTCCATGTAGGAAGATTCTCTTTATTAAGATTGGGTATCTCTCTTTTAGACATCTTGATCTTTTGCTTCTAGTACATTCAAACTAGTCCTCTTGAGTAGTATGGCTCTGATACCAATTTTTGGAATTCTTTAGAACAACTAAAAGGGGGGGGGTGGGGGTCAGTTATCTAAGGTCCATAAGTACAAATAAAAAATTTTAATGCTTAGTAGACCCATATCTATAAAACCTTATTATGCATACATCCATTAGATCATACAATACTTAAACTTTGTAGGTTACTATCCTAGGTCAAAATAACTTTACAGAAATGTGAACATGAAACATAACAAATTCAATAACACATTTGACACAAGGATTTTATGTGGAAACCCAATTTGGAAAAAACCACTAATAATATGCTACTAATTCTCACTCTTCTAAAGTGATGCCCTGTGAAAGGCTAGCCATGTTAAAGGTTACAATACACATTGTTAAATGTGACCCGGTTAAAGATTTTGAATCACCCTATTAGGAGTGAGCCTTGTTAGAGGACTTTAGACCATTCCATTAGAATGTCACCCAGTTAAAGGATTTACAAATGACTATTAGGTCAACCTTAATCCAAAGGATTTAGGCTAGATTGATACAATTATTAGAAATTAATAGTAAGGCTTGATCTAATAACAAATTACAACTCACTTGTAGATTATAAATCTCTATTTCAATCGTCCTTTCTACTTGGCATTCACAAACTTCATCTCTGATAGCTTATTCACCCTTCAATAATTCACACTCTTAAACCTCCTTGCTTTGCATGCCAATTGTAGTCTCTTCTATTTGGCCACTAAATGAAGCAATACCCTAGACTCCTTCTCTTCCCTAGGTTCTCACACATGACAACTTTACTTTTGACTAGCTCTCTCTATAAATAGAAAATTAACATTTTTTTTGCTTAACCACAATCGTCCATTTTATGCTTAGGTAGGATTTGGTAGGATACAATGAATCTACACACTTTTCCATTTGGTTTCTCTAGAAACTTCTTCTACAATCTTCCTTGAATTCTATGCGACCAACTCATTATAGTTATCTTCCACACACTTCACACAATTCAAGAAAATAAAATAGGTGACTCAGATTGATCAAATCTTTGATTTAACATAAATACTAGCACTTAGCATCAAGATGTTGTCACTTGATTTCTATACCATTCTTCCACTTGGCGAACACGAGTTTACTTGGCAAACACTAAAGTTTACTAACACTCAACATCAACTAAAATTTACTTGGCATATACTGACAATCACTTGAATTTATTTTCATCTTTTCTTGGCACCTCTTTTTTTCACTTAGATTCCACTAATTTATGTTCAGCTTGCACTAACTTCTTGACAAGGCTTGACAAACACTTTTCATACTTGCTTTTCTTCTAGTCTTAACTTGAGTAATCATTCATTTCAAACTTTAACTAGATAAACAATACACTATAGTATTAATGTCTTATTTGGTCTTAGTGCTTCTTTTACATAGAAAATAACTCAACCTTTCTCTAGGTGCTATTGTTATCTCCTCTTTTCAAATCCTCTTCATCAATCAACTAAATGATAGCTTTTAGACCAAAAAGTAATTGTCTCAACAACAAGCAGGAGATTTGACATCATTGACAAAATAATGATTGTTCCATTACATGTTCTTCACTTCAAAGCAATATTATATCAACGTATTGACAGATTATAGTTTGCTGGACATATTCTATACCAAATAATTTGTCGCAAGCTACCACAAGATGGAAGAAGAAATTGAAGGAGAAAATGTTAGCAAGATAAGAAAATATAAATGGATTATTTGATACCTAATATTCATATATTTATGGATGTAGAAGATTATATGGGATAAATTAGAAATTAATTATAAAGGTGATAAATATGTCAAGAAATATAAATTGCAGAAATTAAAAGGAAAATATGTAGACATGAGACTGCAAAAAAATGAGAATGTTACATCCAATATGCAAAGAATAAATGATATGGGTTGTTAAATAAGATTTTTTGATGGAACCTTGATAGAAGATGAAGTTATAGATAATATTTTGAAGTGTTATAGTAAGAAATGCATTACTTATGAAGAACTCATAAGGGTTAGAAAGATTTCTAGAGAAGCATTGGTTGGAAGACTTTTCTCATATGAGATGATTGGCCTTGACTAGGAAATTATAAATGTTGAGACTCCACTCAAAGCCACAATTCTAAGAGTTGGAATAATTATTGATTACATGAACTCATTTTCTAAAAATGATGATAGAAGAATAGTTGAGTATGATAGTTCTAAAAGTTCATCAAGTTCTTCCAGATTTGGAAGATATTCTAACGATTAGGAAGAGATTAAAGAAAAAGAAAGGAAGTTGAATGAGCTCAAAAAATTAATTTCAAGGAGAGTACCTATAGTACTAATAAGTAGGTAGGAAAACTTCCTTTGAAATGCTTTAACCATTGTATGATCAGTGATATTGCATCTAGATGTCCTAATAAAATTTCTAGAGATTAAAAGTAGAAAGCAAAATTTTAGAAATACAAACATAAGGGAAATAGAAGTTATTATGTAGGTGATGAAGGTGTAACTTGGGTAGAAGCAAGAAGTTGGGTCTCAAAACCAAAGAAGCCTCAAATTGAGATCATGCTCTTTTAGAAATAGACACCCATATTAGGCTCAAATGTCCAATCCAAATTTCAAAAAATTAGCATCCCTTTTAAAAAAAATTGGATGCCTATTTTTTATTTTCAAAAATTGGGTGCCCATTGTTGAAAAAATAAAAATATTGATTTTTTTTTAAAACGAGCACCCATTTTGTAAAAATAAAAAATGGATACTTATTTTTAAAAAATCGGTTGACCATTTTTTTTTTTTTTAATGGGTGCCCATTTTTTAAAAAATTAAATTTTTAATTTTTTTAAAGGATTTAAAATGTGATTTAAATGTCAATTTAACTTTTTCAAAATGGGTACCCATTTTTTTAATTTTAAAACATAGGTGCCTTTTTATTACAACATGGGGTGGGATTTTTTCTCCCACCTCAAATTTCGGTTTAGGATAGGCTTGGTGAGTCCAAGCCTATGTCTTGACCTCTCAAGATTTAGCTAAGGCATTGAACTGACAAATTTAGGCCTTGCCATTATTTTTAGAGAGTCTTCCCAATCAAATTATCTTACAAAATAACATCTCATTAGAGTTCTCACTATGTTGATCTCAGAAATATAAATTTTATAGTGTTGTGATTTTATTTACTATTTGTGCATTATTTTTTAATCAAAGGTGTACCCCTAAATGTAAAATAGCAAGGTTCAAAAAAATTTAATAATTTTTTTATTTTATGATTTTTCTTAAATTAATTTATATGTCATCAATCTAAATACACTTATTTTGAAGTTAAAAAATATATATTATGAAAAAGTGAAATTTTGATCAAATTATGATTCCCATACACAAGAGGTTTGAAAATTTTCCTTTATATCCAATTAATAATTGATTATAAAACATTATTCAATTAAAAATTAAGGAAAATATTATCATCAATCTTTGTTGTGTTAGTTAACTTCCTTTAAAATGATTCATAAATATTCATTTATTTGTGTCAAATTATGGCTTTTGTACATGTGTGTGGTATGGTCCTGAAATATACATTTTGAAAAAGTGGTTTTTAACGATCCTTAACAAAAAAATCTATCTTATGAGTACACAAATAAATTACATATTCAAAAAGTAGACTTTGAGAACTACAATTTTCATATGTGAGTATTTTTTTTATATTCAATCTCCAAATGCATCAAATTTTGACACTAATTCAGTAGAAATTTCAAAAGTAAGAAAGACACTTCCACTTTTTGCCCAAAAGTGAGACTCAACTCCTTGCACTTACCCACTGATAAAAACTTATTACTAGTAAGGAATAGATTGTTTCTATTTCTATTAAAGAGTAAATTACTAATGAAGAAAGAGCTTTTGTTTACATGTTATAAAGAGAAAAGAATGGGTTATTGATAGAGGATGTTCACATCATATGATTGGTGATAAGCATAAGTTTGTAAAATTTAAAGACTATAATATAGGCTTTGTTAGGTTTGATAATGATGCTCCTTATTGGATATGAGTAAAAGGGTCTATGTCTCCTAATGGAAAGAATAATATTGAAGATGTTCTATATGATAGAAGTTTGTAATCTAACTAGTTGAGTGTTGGAAAGTTATTGGCCAAAGGTTTCAAAATGAAATTCAGGATGGTGCGTGCAAAATTCTTGGAAGAAGTGGAAAAATGCATGCATTTTGTGAATAAACTAATAGTAATATGTTTCATTGAAAAATAGTTGAGAATTCATGCTTGGTTTATATGATTGATAGTAGTTGGTTATGATATATAATATTTTATCATGTAAAGTTTGACAATGTGGTATTGAGGTTAGTGTGAGTAACATTGTGAGAGATTTTCCTAAACTGATGAATGAGAGATTTTCCTAATAATATGTATAAATAATACGAATCAGGAAATTTGACTATATCTAATTTTAGAAATAATACATGTATACTTCAAATTTCTTTCTAGATGTGGTGCATGCAAATTTATGTTGTTCTACAAGAAAAATAATTTACTATGACACAAATGCTTTATGTTATTCATTAGTGACTACTATATAATGATAAGGGTGGAATAAATTTTTTTAAAAATTAGATCTTTAAGGTAATTTTTGAGGCTGAATCCAAAAAATATTGAATTGCTTAAAATTGAATAGATGAGGCAAATTCACATCTAATGAATTATATTATCTTTGTAAAGAACATGGGATTTAAAAGAGATTAAACTATTCTCTAAAAATCCCATAGTATAACAATTCTACTCGGTGAAGGAACAAATCAATTCACAATACACCCAAAATCATGATGATTGAAGGAAAAATATTACACATCCACTTGAGAGAAGTAATATGTATGAGAGTAAACGCATTCAATATAGTAAAGATTAAGTAGGGAACCAATAAGACTTCTTATGAGTTATTATATGGTCATGCTCCTATTATGAAATACTCTAAATTTTTGAAAGTAAATTCTCTATTAAGAGAGATGAATGTGTTGGAAAGTTTGACCCTAGGAGTGATGAAGGAATATTTCTTGGTTATTCTACAGATGGAGAAGTTAATAAATATTACAATTTTAGATTGAAGAAAATTATTGAAAGTGGTCATTTTAGATTTGATGAATGTGAAAATATTTTAAAATGATTAAACATATGATAGATATGAGTAAGAAAGTTAGGATGAGGAAAAGTGGAATCATTTTGAATTGTTAAATGGTCTAGTATAAAATACAAAGCATAAAATGGAAAACATGGATACTAAGTAAAGTATCACAAGATCTACTCTAAAGACTCCATGATATGTAACTATTGGCAACATAAATAGAGATGTTTAGACTAGATGAAATATTACGAGGAATGGAACATGTCTGGTATTTGAGATTGATCCTAAAGATGTTAATGAAGCACATAATGATGAGAGTTGGCTAAAATATGTGAAACAACAGTTGGGTCAGATTTAGATGCACAATAATTGGATTCATATTCCTAGGCCCTTGAAAAGAATGTGATCATAACTAAATGGATATTTGAAAAGAAACTAAACAAAGAAGGTAAAGTAGACCTGAATTAATCAAGAATGGTATGAAGGTTATTCAAAAATGGAAGTTATTGATTTTAATTAAACTTTTTCTCCTATCATAAGAATTAAAGCATTTGGATTACTACATGCAAATAATTCTTACATAAATTAAAATTTTATTAGATGGATGTTAATTTATTTTATCCTAAATGTGAGTTAGAGGAAGATGTTTGTATTGAGAAACTTGATGGATTTACTCTAACTAGTGAAGAGATGGTTCAAGTAAGTTTTGCAAAAATATTTGAATGGATTGAAGCAAGCTCTGAGAACTTGGTATGATAGATTTGACAATTATTTGTTGAAAATTATATGTTTACTAAAGGGATTGTAGACAAAAATTTGTATTTAAAAATAACAACTAATAATATTTTGATTGTTGAAGCATTTATTGATGAAACTGTATTTGGAGGTGATGATGAGATGAACAAAGAGTTTTCTAATGAAATGCAAAAAGATTTTAAGATGTCTATGGTAGGAGAGATGAAATTATTTCTTGAATTAAATATTATATTATTGGCAAATTGAATCTTTGTTACAATGTCTAAATATGTGAAAGAGTAATTGAATAATTTTAAAATGGAAGACTTCAAACTAATTGGCACTTCTATTGTAACTAGTTGCAAATTAACTAAATATGAGGAATCCCCTTGTAAAAATTAGACTAGATAGAGGTCCATGATGAAAGGATTTATTTGACACAATCTAGACCTAATATTGTAAATTTTGTTGGTATTATTTCTATATATTGAACTAAACCAAAAGAATCACATGTTGCTTCTCTAAAGAGAATCTTTAGACATTTGAAATGAATAGTTGATTATGGATTATCGTTTGAAAAAGAGAGAAGTTTTACACTTTGTGCATATACTTATGTTGATTGGGTGAGAATTTCTTATGATAGTAAGATTACTAACACAGATGATTTTTTCTAGGAAAAATGATCAATCTCATGGACAACTAAGAACCATGGTTTTATCTCATAATCTAATAATGAAGCTAAATATGTTGCTTCTACAAATAGTTGTGCACATGTCATTTGAATGAAGAAAATGTTGAAAGATTTGAAGGTATGCATTGGTAAGCCTATAGTGACTAAAAGAAACACATGAATCAATAACAAAGTAAGAAATAATTTTTTAGATCATTAAAATATGCATAAACATTAAAACTCTACAATTGCGCATGATCTTTCTTAATTGTCATAATATTGTCAACTATAAAAATTTAATTGCATTCAATAAATATTAAAAAAATGTTATCTTGGGCAAACATTAATAAATGTAAACTCCTATATATCTCAACAACGTAAAATAAAACTGATGAAAGGAATAACTTAAACATCACACGCTAAACTTAATTCCTAGACCAAAAGTGTTAAATAGTCAAAGTTTACTTTTTTTTCGCAAGCTTAACTCGTCACTTAGTGTGTGATGTTTAACGGTGGCCCTGATGAAACAATTTCTTTAGATTGATTAAAAAATATTGAGAATCACTCTACAATTTTATAGCAAATTATAATTTATTTAATAAAACAAGAAACTTTAATCTTTAACATATAGGCTAGTTATGGGGGAACATGCCAATGGATTGTCATGATGTCTCACTCGTAAAAAAATAGATGACTCTTAAACATTAATCTTTCCCTCTGTAATCCCAAATTTTGCACTGTCAACTCACTCATGTCAAAGATTTTTCCCTACAAACATAATTGAAACCATTCTTGTTCTTCAAATCTAGCCAAGATCTTCCATTCATATAACCTAAAGAGCTGGGTAATTTGAGGCATATGTATCATAGTAGTTAACTTGCATCAAGAGAGGCAACCAGGGTGTAGTATACAAAGTCGAACTAGCATAGATGGACATTGTTATCCTGCCTACAAACTATACAATTAACCAATTTTAAAAACATCAAAAACATCATGGATTTCTCCAAAAAATTTAGCATTTGATCTTCATGATCTATATAGTTTGTAATCGAAAACAACAAAAACTTTGAAAAAAAAAACCACATTTTTGTAAATCTAGAAAAGAAAAGTTTGACTTTATTTTATCTTTAGTATACTTTTTTTGGAGATTAGCCTATCCCAACGTAGATGGTGCTTCCACATGCCAACCAAAAGGATCTACTACTAGAATGCAGAGGTCAATGTGGATTTCTTGGAGGAGCTGCACACGTCAAGAGGTTTGAGCCATTTGTAATAAATTTAACAAAATTGCAAACCTTTTCTAGAATGGGTAATATCAATTTATTGATAATATATTTTAAAAAAATCTACATTCATTTGGAAGTGTCAATAAGGCATCATTTTCTTATCTTCTTGGTTCGACAAATATTATATCTAGGTGGAAGAACACATCTGTGTCACCTTTCAAGCTAACTTTCAAGATCTAGTGGGATTGAATTCGGTCAAACACCTTTTGGCTCGAACAATTCTAGCTGAATCCAAGTGGTGCTAAGTACGTATGCCACATGGCATGTACACCTTTGCAAGGTTCTACCTGAAATAATATGTTTGCACTAGGTCCATCAGATCAATTTTGGCTGGAACATGAATAATTATATAATCTACAAAAAATCCAATTAGTTGCTCATTTGCATGAAAGGAGTTTGCTGGAATTGTGGAGCGGGAAGGGCTATAGGAGTAATTCAGCCAGATCATGTATGTCAACAATTTTTTCCAATATTTTATATGTTTTAAGATTTATCTTATGTTTCCTTAAGTAAAAATATGGTTTTTAATGTGTTTTTATAAATCTTTACAGTTTTAAATAGTTCAAATACTTTTTATTATTATACATCTATATTTTTAAGTAATGTATTAATTTTTAAAAAGTGTAATATTAGATAACTTAGAAAAAATATTGAAATTTAGTAAAGTGTAGACATTATTAGAAAAATTAGATTAATTGTAAAACATTATTTAGAGAAATTAGTAGAAAGTTATATAAAAAAATTAGAAACTATTAAAATAGTTAGAAAGTTTAGAAAATAGTAGAATTTTTTTATTAATTATAGAAAATTATTTAGAGAGAATATTAGAGAATTTGAACATTTTTATTTTGTTTTTGTTAGAAATCATTAGAAATTGTTAGGTAAAATTTTAGAAACTACTATTTGAAATATTTGATAAAAATCAAAAAAATTAGAAAATAGTACAAAAGTTTTTCTAGCATAAGTAAAACTCTGTCATTCAAGTGCATGAATTGGTACAACTAAAAGCATTAGATTGAACTAAATTAGACACTATCTCTCATAGTGAACCTACTAATATTCTAATTGAAACCTTAACATTGAGCCTTATAAATTATAGGTAGGAGCAGAACTTAACATTAAATATAATTAAACCACAACATTAAACCCAATCAAACTTACATTAACTAAAACTCTCACATTGGACCAAATCAAACTCTAACTCCTATATTGAACCTTAAATCCAAATATGTTAATCTAAACCCTAAACTTCTAACCCTTTGTCTCTCTCTAACTCCTAAACCCTATATCTCTAAACCCTAAACCTCTCTCTAACCCCGTAATCCCCAAACTTAACTTTTTTATCACTACAAATGCAAATATCATTAAATATAACAATTAAAAAAATAAAACTTAACCTTTAAAATAAAATAAGTATTTTATTGTTTAAACTAGATAAAACTTTTAGGCTGCCACATGTGACCTTGTGTGGGTGACTTTTGGATCGTACTGTTCTGACCAGATCAAATTTGGCTAGATCAAATCTAGCTAAAACTATCTATGTGTCATTTCATGTGGCACTTTCTTTCATTTTTTTACAATTCTAAAGAACTTCACACTTCATAGGCCAATTTTATCATCAAAATTAGGGTTTCAAAACAAAAAGAATATCACTGGATAGAGCTTGTAGTCAGAATTTGTTAAAAATGCTTTAGAATAATTGAGAGGAGGGTTAAATCAATTATTTAAGGTCTAAATGTCCAAATAAAACTTTTTCATCAAGTAAAGTGTGCCCATCAAACTGTTCATTCATCCAAACTTAAACAATCCTACTTAGCAAGTTACTGTAAATCAACATGCAAGCATAACACATGAAAGATCAACACATAACACAATGATTTACATGGAAATCCAATTTGGGAAAACCACCAGTAACATGCTACTCAATTCTCACTCTTCTGATGTGATTCCCTATGAAAGGGTAAAAGCAAAAACCTGTCACCTTTTATGAAGAAACGTGATATCAGAATGCGATAGTTCAACATTAATGACAAAAAAAATGGTATTTGTGTTTAGAATTTGAAAATGATGTAAACTGATGAAATGTGTAGAATTGGATGAAATTTATGCCTATCATTTTTTTAAAAAAATTTGAGCAAGAATTTATTCATTTCTTTTATTTTGAAGTCCCTTTTTTAACTATTAAAAATATAGGGTGTAGTTCCCGTCAAAAAATAAAATGCAAATCATCTTTTTTTGTTTTGATTTAAAAATATCTTATAGATGACATGTATATCTAGTGCACAAAAAAAGAAATAATTATTTTTTATTTATATTTTCTTTGTTATAAGTACTCAAGCTCGACCTTCTCAGAAGCCAACAGTTTTTTCCTCCCGTCAAAACTTCCCAATCAAATCTATACCTTCTTGAGAAAAAATTACATATTCATGAAGAGGACTCTCTCCTCTAGAGATAAATATAGTTTTTTTTTTTTTTTGGTACGATTTACTATTTTTTCCCTTTTTTAAGTGAGCATCTTCTGAAATGTTGAAATATCAACTTATAATATTTTGAAATTCTAACATATTATAACTAATCAAAACACTCAAAAATTTATATAATGATGATATTGAATCTAAGATTTATAAAAGGGTCTTTTTAGTTTTTGAATAAAATTAAGTTTTGATAGAGAAATGAAATTTGACCAAAACAAGTTTTGATATCACAAACGGTGACATAGATCTGTGCTTTTACCCGAAAGGCCTGCCCTGTTAAAGGCTACAACACACTGTTAAATGTGACCTAGTTAAAGGATTTAACCACCTTGTTAGAAGTGGGCCTAGTTAGAGGATTTTAAAACATTCACTTGGAATGTCACCTTGTTAAAGAATTTACAAATGGCTATTAAACCAACCTAAGTCCATAGGATTTTAACCTAAATGATAAAATTTCTAGAGAGTAATAATAAGGGCCTTTGACCTAATTACAATTCATAACTTATCTTGCAAATTTCAAATCATTTTTTAGCTCTTCACAATTTGTCTGGCTTTCAGTCTTTGTAGCTCTAACAGCTTGTCCTCCTTTCAAGCTTTCTCTCCTTCAGTCTTCATGCTCGTTATACTAGTGCAATCCTCTCTTTTTGACCACTTATCGAACCAGAGTCTTTGTGCTCTGTTCTTCCTTCTCCTCGATGCCTTCCTCTTGACACCCTTCAATCACTTCACAATTTTGGCACACCAACAACTCTTGCTTCTTGGCCTATGACTCCTTAAATAGAAATCTAGAATCCTCTTTCCTGCTCGATTCTTTCCTCTTTTAATTTTGGTTCGAATGAATTAGGTAGGATTCATTGAATCCAACCCATATTTTGTTCCTTCTAGAAACGTCTTGAAGAATCCTCTTGAATTCACTAAAAAATGGTTTATCTAAAATTCTATGCCTATGGCTCATCATCCTTATCCTCTATCTAGTTCACAAAATTTAAGTTAACAAGCTTATCGGCTAAGATATGGTGAATCTTTGACTTTTCCAATAATGAAACAGCTCAACACTATTGAAATTCTGGTGCTAGGTACATACTATGTTACTCGAAATCAACTACATTTTACTGATACTCGACACTTACTATGGATTCACTCAGCATCCACTAAGTTTTTTGTTTTCTCAGCTCCTATATCACGCAATACTTGAACTTCTCTTGGCACTTGAAGTTCACTCAGCATCTAAACACACTCAGCTCCTCCTGTATCACTTGGCACACACTAGATTTTGCATTTTCTCAACACTAACTGAAAATTTGCTTGGCTCAAACTAGCTTGCTCAGGACTCACTGATGAACTTAGTTAAGCTTTACAATCAGCCTTGTTACAGCTTATTCTTCCAATGTTTCTAAGTGTGACCAACCTCTGTATCTTAAAGTATACAAAAAATACCACATTTTATCATTATCTTAATTGATCCTTGTACTTTATTACAAAACCATAACTCAACCTTTCCCTTAGGTACTTTTGCTACATCTTGTTGATCAAATCCTCTTCATCAATCAACTAAGTGATAGTACTTGGATCTTATAAATAGTTGTCATTCAAGCAAAGAATAGGTTTAATAGTAGTGACAAAACAATGATTGAAAATATTCTCTCTCAACAATCTTCCTCTTTGCAATCAATTTTCTACTTACAATGATCTTTTCAATTAGATTTCCAATAGAATTATGCAAATATAAAAAAAATTATAGGTGACACAATATCGATTACAATAATGCAAGTAGGTATTTCAACATTGAAGATGATGCACATTCAGAAAAATATAAAAATTAGTAGATGGTACCAAAAAATTCTAAAATGATGAATTATTCTAGAGGAGAGAGTGATCTTCAATAAAATATAATATTTGTAATGAGTAACATGGATTTGCTAGAGAAAAGATGGTGGGAACGAAAAACTATTAAATTATAAAAAGTTCAACTTAAAATAGCTATAACAGACAAAATATACAATATTTTTGAAAATTTCTTTTTGATAGTTCTAGGTACATATGTCATCAACAACATATTTAAAATTTAGATGGAAAAACATTTATTTGTAGTTATATTTGTGGTGGGAACTATAACCCCTAATTTGCTAGATTTTTAACACTGCCAAAAAAGGTCATTAAAAATTATAAAAACATAGTTTTTTAATTTTTAATTTTAAAAAAATAAAATAAAAGACATAAAATTAATTCTTTTATACATGTTAGTAAACATATTGTTCTTTATGATTTTAACTCTTAGACTCCCTAATTCATGAACAATAACTGATTACAATAGTTGGAAAGGTTCTTCTGAAAAGACTAACTTCCCTCTAAATTATTAGATACAACTCCCTATTGCAGATTTACAATAAATTTTGTTTATTTCTAAATCTAAATAGGGTATGTTCTTAACTGGAGAGCATGAGAGGTAAACCAAGCTAAACATATACAAGGTACAACTCAGGCTAGAAATGATTTAGAAAGTTAATTAAGTTTTATGGACTCACGCATCAATTGAACTCGTAAAATTTAATTATTCAATGGTGCATGCCAACTGATGCTAAACTTAACTAATTAGAAACAAAAAATGCAAAGAAACTAAGCTTAACTTGAAGGAAAAACACTTAAAGGATCTCTTTGAACCTAAGGTGACAATACTTATCATGTTTAGCTCATTGTCTTGAAATAGGGGAATGAAGCTCTATTCACTCCTTTTTTTAATCTAGATAAAAGAGAAAGCTGACAATTAATTACTAAAAAAATGGAATAGAAAATAATTGACACTACAACAACAAGTACTTCACACCAAAAATAAGCTGACCTTTTATTAATCTTTCATTTCAATACATATAGGATTCTAAGATGACCATTACAATGGAAGTTTAATCAACTCATCTCCTCAAAAGAATGATAAATGACAAGGAATCAGTTTGTCATATCACAATGATTATATCGAAATGTGAATGAGGCCAAATATGAATCACTTTACCTTATTTCCTTCTTTTTCTTTTTCTCTATAGGCCTTAGCAGCAACGATAATTGGAATTAATTCTTCATGTCTTTGTACATGTACATTAGTATATCTCAAGAGCCATCTAGAATGTTCTCTAGCAAAATCTTTGATGACATTCAATCTATCTTGCGATTCCTCCATGGCCATGTGTATGCATCCGGCAAATTTTTGGAGTTCAAAAACTCTATTCTAGTGCCCTAAAGATATGCTTTTCAGACTATCGATAAAATTAGAAAAAATTATCTACGTGACAGTTATCCCAATTATTCCTTTTCATTGCCTGCTATTTTGTGAATCTGTATGCAGTCCCATGAAGAGTTTGTAATCTCTATCTTCATCTTTCTTTACCTTATCTTCAGTCTCCTTTAGGCCTTTTTCTGCCACCAAGATCATTTTAGACTTGAACTGCATTCTTTGTAGCCACTCGAACAAAGGCTCATCTCCTTTGGGAACAATTTTAGCTTCAACAACCTCCTTTGGTTTCATGTGGATGATCATATTCAATAGAGATACACAATCATCACTCTTAGTTCTCTCTTCTACCAGGGTATTTCTATTAGATGAAATGTTACCTTTCTCTCTTTCTAGTCTTAAGATGACATTTCCAATTTGCTCAATAATGGAGAGCCCTTCTAACTTAAGCTTGTCACTCCATTCTTTACCAATCTAACCAAAATGTTTATCTTCTTGAAGCTGGGAGATAAGTGCTTGAACATTTGTAGCAATAGGATTACTAGTCATGGGCATCCCGAAGATGCTCGCCAATGGAGTGACCCATTGTCTAATATACCTATTCAATTCTTGTATCTCCACCTTCATCCTAACCTTTGACAATTTGAGGTTCTTGAGTTGTCCTTCAATTACCTCGTTTGTCAACTTCCACAAGCCAACCTTGTTATCATGTTTGGCTTCCCCAAGATCTACTGAATGCATGGTAAAATTATCCGTAGTCATATCCTCAATCCTTCCTTATTTAGTAGGTTTTTCTATCTCCATTGTTAAATGACCTATTTCAGAGTCTTGCCTGAGGATAGACAAGGTTTTCTGCTTCTTGACCTTACTCAATGTGGATCTAGAGTGAACCCCAAGAGATAAGGTATCCTTGTTGGGAACCCCTTCATCCTTTCTTTTTCTCTTCTTCTCTTGAGTTTCCTCTAACCAAGAATCAATGCCTATCACCTTGGAAGCAATCTTGAGAGAATCTATGTTGAACATCTTCTTCTTGATCGAAGTAGCTGCTCTTGCTGTCAAAGAGAAGGGATTCTTTAGAGTTTTTCAAACAAGCTTTGAAGAGTCTTGGCCTTTCTCTGCTTCTGTATTCTTTTTGGTTGCTTCGTCTGACTTAGTGGACCTGCTATCACTTCTTCCTCCATCTCCTAAGTCCACTACCTACACATGAGGGCTGCTAGGCAAGAAAACTGCAACACTTGCAAATGGAATTAGACTACTATGAGGTTAAGGAACTGGAGTAAAATCATTATCCTTTGGCTCATCCACCTTCTTCTCTACTTCTAGTTGGGCACCAATCACTTGGAGGGAGCTATCTTGGCAAGTCTTATCCATAGGAATGTTTTTGTCTAGAGGTCGATCACCTCCATCTGATTGTTGAGCTGGTCCTTGAGTTATGGCCAAGGTTACACCTGATGTGCCACCTTGGGAGGAAGAAGGAGTTGTAGCTACTAGAAAGGTTTGAGCTGACGTGCTCTAACTTTAACTTCTCCTTGTTGTGGTCCATTCAACCCATTTCCCAATCCTTTTCAGGATTTTAGCCATCATGACATCTGACTCTTCTCCAACATCTTCATAAGGCTTAGAGCTGATAAGAGTGCCTCTTAACTTTTTTAGATATGTATTATTGTACATATTTTTCCCGTCATCTTCTACTCCTTCAACATCAATATTAATTTGATAAAATTTCACTCGATACACTATGAATCTAGCAAAAGCAAAGTCTCGGATCTCAAATTCATCTTTGCAATTTGCCCAGTAGTCTTCAATCGTGGTGATGAGTTTGATCACACTCCCAATCTACAACACTTCCCTTGCATACCCATTCAGGTCAAACATATGTCTTAATACCTCATACATCTCTAATTTGTATTTCATCTCGAATGCCTTTAGCATGTTCTTTGCTTCAGAACAAGATTCACAATTGAAAGCTCCCATCTTCATAGGGAACTTGTATCCCTTCTTCTTTAAACTCTCACTCAGCATGTTCACTTGGATTTCTTGCCTCACGATCTTGATCAACACAATCATATCGCTTGGATACCTCAATAACTTCAAGGGTAACCCCTCAAAAGTTGCAAGATGTAAATATGAAAAAGATGAGAATTGGATGAAATTGCTTCCAAACTCACTAATAGCCACCATTTCTTCTAGACTTAATCTCCTCTCTAGGAGTCCTCGGAGCTCCTTACAAATTCTCATTGTAAATGCGTCATTAACTCTTATATATTCTGCATAACTATTTTCCAATTGCAAACATGGGTAGAACTCATAAGACTTTACATCATCAGGAAAATTTTCTACTTTGGAGATGCCTAGCCACAACTGTAGAGAAGCTAACATGTAAATGAGAAAGGGGGACATATAGAATGTGTTTTAGAACTTTGTAGCACAAAGGGTATTAGACAAATTATTGCTTACCTCATAGGCCCAACCAATGTATTGGGTATCAGAACAAATAACTTGCACTAGGAAGAAATATTGTTTAACAAAATTGAAAGCTTCTACCTCACCTTTCAAGTTGTACAAAAGGACCAATATGTCAACAATCTTAGGCTTGAGATTAGTACCAAATAGAGCATTAGGGACCTTACTCTTGGCTCCTTGTGGCTTTTGAAACCATGATTGCATGATCTCCTTTCTCCAAACCATCTTCTTGGTAGAGAATTTAGAAAGGGCTCCTCCAACTATTAAATCTAATAACTCTAGTTCAGGAACTCTAAGGCAATTTACCATAGTTTTCCTATTAATGGAGATCAAGATTGTGTCATCTAGCAATACAATTTGTCTGGTGTTCAGGTTGTAATGGTTTATGCATTCATAGATCAATTCCAAAGCTTGGACTGCCACTAGGAAACCAGCTACCTCAACTAGCCTACATCCTCAGAGCTTTTCAGTTATGGGATGAATTGGCTCCAATTTCACTCTCTTCTAAAAATCTTGCATATCATATAAATAGAGAGAGGTGTTCGTGAAATTTTGCAACATAGACTTGATTCCATTCAACCCATCAAAACCCTCAAAGCTGGTTGCAATTCTATTTAGAGATGAATTTTGAGTATAGGATGCAAAAGGAATAGTAAATGCAAGGTTTTAATAGATATATCAGTATCTTTTCACTCTTCTGTTGGTCCAATGGTAAATGTCTATCCTCTCATACTTACTTTCCCATTTCCCATTAAGTTTCAGGAAGTTATGAACAGAGTACTCCATAAGGAAATATCTGCCAAATTGAATTATGCTTAATAAATATTTCCCACAATGGTTAGATTGTTTCTATTATCATCTCAAGATGTTTCACATATAGTTTGTTGGTCCCATCTGCTTACATACTTGATTTTCTTTAAAATGCAAAAAATTGTGCTCATGGGATGAAAATCCACTGAGGAGAAGACAATTTTCATTTCTCCACTCAAGTTTTCCTTTTAACTTTTCTTTTTGACTTATTCCTTCCTTTGGGTTTGGAAATGTCCATAAGGAGTGTGAAGCTTCATTAGGGATCCACCTTTCATTTCCTTTCCTTTAGAATTTTCTTTTGTGGAAAACAAACTTCATGGGTTAAAATCCCATCAAGGAGAAGTCAATTTTGAGTTTTTCGCCTAGGATGATGTTGAGAGCTATGATGAATCTTTAATACTTCCTAAGGTAGATAATCATAAAGGAAATAGAAATTTATCATAAGTTACCTCATCATCTTCTTATTGTGGCTTGTATGAATCATTTGGTGCTCTTTGTGAGAAATTGCCTTCATGGGTTGAAAACCCATTGAGGAGAAGGCAAAGTTTGGATTTCCACAAGCTTCTCTTTTCATGGAGAAAATGATAGGCTACAAGAAGATATAACTCTTGTGAATGATCTTTGCATGTTTCATGAATCTCCATCAGATTACGTACTAGACTACCAGTAACATCCCTCGACACACAAGAACAACCATCCAGGTATGAAATGTGGAGAAGGGGGAGATGAAAAATCTGATGAAGACTTCCTTCACTTAAGGAGACATAGACTTAGACTATACTTAGGACTTCGTTAAAGAAAAAATTTCCACTTTAAAAATTAATTAGAGGGTGAAAAGTGGGGCAATTGGTGGCTTTGACTGGGGACTTGGGTAGACTATACCCAAGTAAGGAATCCAAAATCTCTAGTTTCATAAAAATAAAAGGGGGCACACGACAAAACTAAAGCGAGGAAAAACAAGGAAAAGAGGAAAGCAAGGGAAACCTAACTAGGAAAACACAAACAGGAACAAAAACATAACTATAGTGCAATACAAGGGTTACATGTTTTCAATTTGAAATTTGATAAAGCTTCAGATCCTAACCATTGTAGGTCAAAGGTAGCAACTCACCATCTGGGTATGCCAATTTAAACGAATTGTTTCCAAACGACTAATGAATAGTGAATGGGCCTTTCCACAAAGTATCAAATTTCTTATGCATACCTTTTGGAGCTCTTCACTTATCCCATAGTAACACACTATCTCCTATCATGAATTTCCATGGCCTTGCCTTTTTATCAAATAGGTTCTTCACATGCATCTGATGTTGCGTGATATGATCTACGATTGCTTCCCTTTCCTCTTTGAGTATGCTTAAGTACAAAATCCTCTTCTCTAAGCCATCCTTATAGATATCATCTTCAATTGATGTTCTCAATTTATTTGTAGCTAATTCCAAGGATAATGGGAGATTAGCTTCAGTCCCATAGGCCAATTCGAAAGGAGATATGCCAATTCCCCTTTTAGGTGTCACCCTATCTGTCCATAGTGCCTCATGAATTTTCTTGTGCCAGGTCTTTTGATTATTCGACACCAATTTCTTGAAAATATTCATCAAATTCTTATTGCTAGATTCTGCCTAACCATTTCCTTGCAAAAAATAGTTAGATGAGTGGCTAACTATAATTCCATGTTCAAAATAGAACTGAGTAATCTCAACTAAAGAGAAATACATCACATTATCCATTACCAATTTTATAGGAACACCAAATCTAACTAGTATATTTTCTTTAAGGAATTCGCATACAACTTTAGAAGTAGTTTTCTTAGTTGCTTTGGCCTCCACCCACTTAGTGAAATAATCAATCACAATTATAACATATTGGTGACCAACACTGGATGCTAGGTTGATAGGCCCAATGAAATTGAGACCCCATTATTGAAGAGGACCTTTAATGCTGATAAGTCTAAGACGCAAAGTAGCTAATTGAGGTCGCTCGGTGAACATCTTAAGTTTCTTTCATTTTGCCACCCAAGAGTAGGCATCTTTAAATATTCCCAGTCAGTAGTAACATTGTCTCAGTATTTTGAAAGCTGTGACTAAAGATGAGAAATGTCTACCGCATGCTTTGTCATGAAAGGTTCTCAACAACTTTTCTTGCTATTGCTTATCAACGCATCAAAGAAAAGTACCATCTATAGCCCTTTCAATTTGTCATCCCAAATTACGTATTTAGCTGCTTTCAATTTGAGATCTCTCCACTATCTTGCTATCATGCCTTCTAGACATTCTCCATATGTCAGTAAATAAGCAATCTTTTCAAACTAGGAATCTTGCATGCCTACTGCTAATACTAACTGCCTTTCTCCTGATTCCTCTATTTTTTCAACAATCCTATTTTTTGCAATTGCATTGCACAAAGCATTGCCTCTCACTAGCTTAGTAGGCTTGATTTCAATGTTATACTCTTGTGCTTTCGCCATCCACATCCCTCTGGCATTGCACCCTACATCCTATTACGTCAACATGCATTTTACTGCTATGTCTAGAACGTAGACCACAAAATGTGAGTGCAATATATAAAATCTAAATTTTTTTAGTGCTTTGACTACTGCAAAGGCATTTTTTCAATTTTTGAGTATTTAAACTCATGATTTTTTAGAAGTATGCTCATGAAAGCTATAGGGGCTTGTATTCCTTCTTTGCTATCTTGCATAAGTATTGTTGATAAAATGTGTTTATAGGCATAATAGTAAATGATGAAATCCCATTTATAATCCAAATGACATAATACTAGAGTGTTAGCAATGGTAGTCTTAATGTTCTAGAAAACTTGTTTCCCAACTTCATTTCATTTAAAAATTGAATTCCCTTTCATCATATCTACAATATATTTAGTAGTTTTAGCAAAATCTAGGATGAATCTTTTGAGGAAATTTACCTGTCTGAGGAATGACTTAACTCCTATTTTGTTTACTAGCAGGCTTAACCTTTGAATGGCCTCTACCTGCTCTAGATCAATTCTGATACCTTCCTAGGAAACTATATGACCTAGAAGCTTTCCTTTTGTAACATAAAAAATGGACTTTCTAGGATTAAGTGAGATTTTATGTTCTCGGCACCTTTGTAAAACTTTCTTCAAATCTTCGATGTGAGTTTTCCTTTTCTTTGAAAATGCAGTGAGGTCATCCTGATATATGACTATAATCCAATCCTTTAGATTTGCAAATGTTTTACTCATGCATCTTTGAAATGTAGTGCCAACATTAATGAGTCCAAAAGGCATTCTATGGTATGCAAACATACCCCATGGAGTAGTAAAGGCCAGTTTGTGTTGATCCTTCTCCTCTACTTCTATTTGATTGTACCCTAAGAAAATGTCGAGCATGGACATCATTTCAGCTCTAGCTACTATTTGCAATAGGTAATCCATATTGGGAAGGGAAAAATTGTCTTTCAAAGATGCTTGGTTCAAATTTTGGAAATCAACACAGATCCTTATTTCTCAATTCTTCTTCCTAGCTAGCACTATATTGGCTACCTAGGTGGAATGATGAATGGGATAGATTATCCTTGCTTTTAACATCTTGTCTATCTCCTTGAATATAGCATTAGCTACTTTAGGATTATAATTGCTCTATTTCTATCAGAAGGGGACTGTGTCAAGCTTTAGGGGAATTTGATGTTTTACCTTCCCACCCCTATAAATTTTCAAGTCCTCATAGCTCTAGGAAAATACATCTTGGTATTCTATGAAAAGTTATCTAGCAGCTTCTTTCTCCTCTAGTGAACAACACTTTCCAATATTGATCATTTTAGGATTATAAACATCTCCAACATTCACTTCTTCATACTCACTAGTAGTAGGACCCTTTTCTGCCCTCTTTTTCTTTATGTAGGCATCATGTCTATTAAACAATTTTTCCAAAGACACAAAGTATGGGGGAATGACATTACCTCGTAATTGGACTTTACTAGTTTGATCCTCTTTTGGCTCATGATCAAAGTATCCATTATTGTCTTCGTTAGATTGATGTTTGCAAGTAGCCTTGTCATTTTCTAAGAACAACTGCAAATTCTTGTCATCTTCAAAGACTTACCAGGATTCTGCATTGTCAGGAACATAGGCTCGATATATGATTTTGACTTGATGCTTCTTATCTTTGAATTCTAGATGAGGTAACAACAAGGAAGCAAAAATGGCCAATGAATCTACTTTGGCATTCATCTCTCTTGGTATTGATTCAATAGAAAAAGCATCAAACCCTTCTATTTCATCCCAAACTCTATTTCTATAGTTTTTCAACTTGTGATTCTTTACAAAGTATTGCCCTTTAATTTGTGTTACAATAAGCTCTACATCACCTCAGTCCTTTAGGATCCTTATTCCTTTCTCCTTCACTACTATTATCCCCAGTAGTAGGGCCTCATACTCTGAAGTGTTATTTGTATTTTCAAACTCCAATTTGAAACTCCAAGTTCTCCCTTGGGAGGTATTAACATCACACCTACTCCGGATCTTGACAAAGAACAACTTCCATAAAATGCCAATGTCCATATAGATGATGACTCTTTTTCCTTACTGGGGGCTTTTATTTCCAAATTACTCATGCAGGGTATCTTCAGTAAATAGCATGTAATTGCCAAACTCTAGTTCTTGATAGAGAATTTGGGCCTTAGGGTCATCTGACTTCAAGATAGTAAATTTTGTCTTTTCCTCATGTTCCAACTTGACTTTCTTACTCCCTATAGTTATGACTGCTTGAGACCAATCTAACTTTATCTCAACCCCTAGATCTCTACAAAAACTTCTTCTTAAGAGCATTCCATAGCTTGCCAGAATATCTACAACCAGAATAGTCAGTAATAGTTTCTTTTCTGAATGAGAAGCTAAGGCTACTTGAGCATCTTTGATTTGTCCAAGCAAGGGGACTTATTTGGCATCCATAGAGTAACACCTTCCATTAGCTTTAGTAAGATTAAGACCCAGGGCTTTAGCTACAAAATAATGCATCACATTATCTGACACACAACAATCTATTATGTAATTGCTTAATTTGCATCCATTAATATACACTGAAATATAGAATGGGTCAAGTTTTTGCCTAGGAGAAGTTGCTAGGATAGTGGAATCCTCTTGGTTAAATAGGTTAGATGTCAAAGTTTCATCCCCTTCCTCAAAGGTCACATTGTGATTCAAATTTGAAGCATTCCCTTTATAACTATCTACCAATCTTTTCAACTCAGAGGGATGAGATTTCAAATAATCTATAGGGGAAATTTGGATTTTTGACTCTTCACAGAATTGGATGAAATCAAAAGGGATTTTATCCTTACTTGTTTGAGATGTCGATGCTCCTTCATCAATATGAATATTATTTGATGAAGAATTGGGGTGATTTCCTGTAACATGACTAGAGTATGACTTCTTGAGTTTTTGACCTCGTGTTAGTACTGTGTATGAGGTTCCATCAATAGTTGCATAGCATCCACCTTTAGGTTCAGAATCTGACTCATACTCCAAAAATAAATTTCTAGAGTTGCTATTTGAGTATGAATTTGACTCCGAACAAGGAGTTGTAGTATTCAATTCATTGGTGGATAACAACTGCATCATACAATTAGTTTCCAGACAACTCTCACTATCATGATCCACTATCAAATGAAACATGCACATGTTTCCTTTCTTTGGTGCTTCTTCAATCACCAATCTTGGTTGTGACCCTGTAAGTTGTGGAAACTTTCCATCATTATTTCTTCTTAGCAGGTTTTGATAATTCGTTTGGTAAGGTTGATTAAACCTAGGTAATTGTCTCTTCACTACCACCAACTCATTTGATAGCTTCTAAATCATTTCATCAGATGATGTGGTATTAGTAGAACTTCCTTTAGTTTAAAGTTCTCATTTCCATTTTCTCGCAAAAATCAATTCATCTTCAAATTCAACTACCTTCTTTTGTGCATTTGCCAAATCTATGGGATGTTCCCTTCTTAAGTCATAATTGATATCTGGGGGCATCACACTTATGAAGAATTTTTTTAGATTACCAACAATGGGTCTGTTAGTAGTGGGGATTCTACTAGTGATCTTATTGAAAGTTGCAATGAAATCCCTCATACTCATGGTGGGTTGTTTTTTAATGGATGTCAACTATGTTAACAAGACATGTTCATCTTCCATAGTTTTGAATCTTGTCTCGAAGATTATTCTCATTGTATCCCAATTGGTGATTGAGCCATCATCTAGATGATAAAACCAATCTGTTGCACTTTCTGTCAAGGTCTTTACAAATAATCTTACAACAACATCTTCATCTGCAACCCCTAAGACATGAGTAGCTGCAAAGAAGGCCTTAATATGTTCATCTGTGGTAACCTTCTCATCACCTAAAAATCTAGAAAAATTATTCATTGAACTAGTTGGAAGTGGGTGATAGGTTGTCGGTGCTAATGGAACTATTGCTATAGCCCAACGAGCAGCCATAATTGTTCTAGCAAGGTACGGTGGAAAATTGACAATTGGGAGAGCAATAACTCCATGCAAGGCCAATACTTGGTAGGTAGTATGTGAAGACCATTGATTTCTAAAAGGTGAAAATGGTCTTCTTTGACTTTTCTTTTCACCTTTATGCTTAGGAAGATCTAAGATGGGGAAACCAAGTTCTGTGAGTTTATCAAAAAAAGGGTCTTGCCCACCCTATTCTTTCGTACTTCTGAGAAACCTTGTTTGTTTGTTCTAGGGTGCTAGATTAATTTTATCTTTGAGCTTTACATCTTAATTTCCTTTCAACCCTTAAATTTTGTCTCCTTGGGTTAGCTCTTTCTAATGCTTCAACCCTTGATTCTTCTTCTTCCAATACTTGGCTAGCATTTATGTAGTGTTTAGTGTTCCACCTATTTCTCTGAAAAAATGTATTAAGAGATGAGATTAAATTTCTTCTTGGTTGTCTTGAAAACCAAGATTAGGTTGGAGCACTAGAAAAATTTTCTCATGAGGTAGTACCATTTTTCCTCATGATATAAGCTTATTAGTCAAGTGATTGTTCATCTCCCCAGTAAAGTCACCAAAAATCTATTGGTAAACAGATTGTTCTTTATGATTTTAACTCTTAGACTCCCTAATTCGTGAACTATAACTAATTACAGTAGTTGGAAAGTTACTTTTGAAAGGACTAACTTCCCTCTGGATTATTAGGTACAACTTCCTATGGTAGATTTGCAATGAATTTTGTTTATTTCTAAATCTAAACTGGGTATGTTCTTAACTGAAGAAGAAGAGAGGTAAACCAAGCTAAACCTATACAAGGTTCAACTCAGGCCAGAAATGATTTAGAAAGTTAATTAAGTTTTATGGACTCACACATCTTATGAACTCATAAAATTTAATTATTCAATGGTGCATGCCAACTAATGCTAAACTGACCTAATTAGAAACAAACAATGCAGAGAAACTAAGCTTAACTTGAAGGAAAAACACTTAAAGGATCTCTTTGAACCTAAGGTGACAATACTTATCACATTTAGCTCTCTATCTCAAAATAGGGGAATGAAGCTATGTTCGCTTCTTGTTTTAATCTAGATAAAAGAGAAAGCTAACAATTAATTACTAATAGAATGGAACATAAAATAATTAATACAAAATACCATTCAATTGACTCTGCAACATCAAGTACTTTACACCAAAAATTAGTTGACCTTTTATTAATCTTTCATTTCAATACATATAGAATTCTGAGATGACCGTTACAATGGAAGTTTAATTGGTTCATCTCCTCAAAAGAATGAAAAACAGTAAGGAATCAACTTGTCATATTACAATGATTATATCAAAATGTGAAAGAGGTAGAATATGAATCACTTCACCTTCTTTCTTTTTTCTACTTTTTCTCTACAAACCTTAGCGGAAATGATAATTGGAATTAATTCTATATGTCTTTGTACATGCACATTAGTATATCTCAGGAGCCATCTAGAATGTTCTCTAGCCAAATCTTTGATGACATTCAATCTGTCTTGCAATTCCTCCATGGCCATGTGTATGCATCCGCCAAGTTTTTGGAGTTTGGAAACTCTATTCTAGTGCCCTGAAGATATTCTTGTTAGACTATCTATAAAATTAGAGAAACTTGTTTGCATGACAGTTATCCCAATTATTCCTTTTCTTTTCCTGCTATTCTATGAATTTGTATGTAGTCCCTTCAAGAGTTCATTATCTTTGTCTTGATCTTTCTTTACCTTATCTTTAGTTTCCTTTAGGCCTTTTTCTACCGCCAAGATCATTTTAGACTTGAACTGCATGCTTTGTAGCCACTCAAACAAAGGCTCATCTCCTTTGGGTAGAATTTTACCTTCAATAGCTTTCTTTGGTTTCATGTGGATAATCATCTTCAATAGCGATACATAATCATCACTCTTAGTTCTCTTCGCGGCTATGGTATTTCTATTAGATGAAATGTTATCTTTCTCTGTTTCTAGTCTTAAGATAGCATTTCCAATTCACTCAATAATGGAGATTTCTTCTAACTTAAGCTTGTCACTCCATTCTTTACAAATCTAACCAAAATGCTTATCTTCTTGAACATCCTAACCTTTGAGAACTTGAGGTTCTCTAATTGTCCTTCAATTACCTCGTTTGTTGACTTCCACAAGCCAACCTTGGTATCATGTCTAGCTTCCCTGATATCTACTGAATGCATGGTGAAATCATATGTAGTCATATCCTCAATACTTTCCTCTTTAGTAGGCTTGGCTATCTCCATTGTTAAATGCCCTATTTCAGGGCCATGCCTAAGGATAGAAAAGGCTTTTTGCTTCTTGACATTACTCAATGTAGATCCAGAGTGAACCACAAGAGATAAGGTATCCTTTTTGGGAGCCCCTTCATCCTTTCTTTTTCTCTTCTTCTCCAGAGTGTCCTCCAACCAAGAATCAGTGCCTATCACCCTAGAAGTCATCTTGAGAGAATCTATGCTGAACATCTTCTTCTTGATCGGAGTAGTTGCTCTCGCCATCAAAGAGAAGGGATTCTTTAGAGTTTTTGAAACAAGCTTTGAAGAGTCTTGGCCTTTCTCTACTTTTGTATTCTTTTTGGTTGCTTTTTCTAACTCAGTAGACTCACTATCACTACTTCCTCCATCTCCTAAGTCCACTACTTGCACATGAGGGTTACTAGGCAAGAGAAGTGTAGCACTTGTAGATGGAACTGGACTACTATGAGGTGAGGGAACTGGAGTAACAACATTTTCTTTTCATTCATCCACCTTCTTCTCTACTTTTGGTTGGGCACCAATCACTGGGAGGGAGTCATCTTGGCAAGTCTTATCCATAGGAATGTTTTTGTGTGGAGATTGATCACCTTCATCTGATGGTTGAGTTGGTCCTTGAGTTATGGCCAAGGTTACACTTGATGTGCCACCTTGGAAGGAAGAAGGAGTTGTAGCTGCTGGAGAAGTTTGAGTTGATGTACTCTTACTTTGACTTCTTATTTTTGTGGTCCATTCGACTCACTTCCCAATCCTTTAGATGATTTTGGCCATCATGACATCTAGCTCTCCTCCAGCATCTTCATAAGGCTTAAAGCTGATAGGAGTGCCTCTTAACTTTGTTAGATATGTATTACTGTATCTTCTACCCCTTCAACATCAATATTAATTTGATACAATTTCACTTGATCCACTGTGAATCTAGAAAAAGCACAGTCTTGGTTCTCAAATTCATCTTTGCAATCTGCTCAATAATCTTCAATTGTGGTGATGTGTTTGATCATGCTCTTAATCTACAACACTTCCCTTGCATACCCATTCTAATCAAACATAGATCTTAAGACCTCATACATCTCCAATTTTTATATCATCTCAAATGCCTTCAACATGTTCTTTGCATTAGAATGGGACTCACAATTGAAAGCTCGCACCTTCACAAGGAACTCATATCCCTTCTTCTTCAAACTCCCACTTAGTGTGTTCACTTGGATTGCTTGCCTCACCATCTTGATCAGCACAATCATATCACTTGGCTACCTCGGCAGCTTCAAGGGGAACCTGTCAAAAGTTGCAAGACGTAAATATGAAAAAAATGAGAATTGAATGAAATAGCTTCCAAACTCACTAATAGCCACCATTACTTCTAGATTGAATCTCCTCTCTGGGCATCCTTGGAGCTCCCTACAAATTCTCATTATAAATGCATCATTAACTCTTATATATTCTGCATAACTATTTTCCAATTGCAAACATGGGTAGAACTCATAAGACTTTACATCATCAGGGAAGTTTTCTACCCTTGGGAGGCCTGGCCACAACTGTAGAGAAGCTAACACATAAATGAGCAAGGACAACATATAGAATGTGTTGTAAAACTTTACAGCACAAAGGGCATTGGATAGATTCTTTCTTACCTCATAGGCCCAATCAATGTATTGGGTATTAGAAAAAATAACTTGCACCAGGTTGAAATATTGTTCAACAAAATTCAAAGCTTCTACCTCACCTTTCAACCTATGCAAAAGGACCAATATGTCGATGATATTAGGCTTGAGATTAGTACCAAATAGAGTCTTAGGGACCTTACTCTTGGAGCCTTGTGGCTTTTGAAACCATGATTGCATGATCTCCTTTCTCTAAGTCATCTTCTTGGTGGAGAATTCAAAAATAGCTCCTCTGACTATTAAATCTAAAAACTCCTTCTGTTCAAGAACTTTGAGGCAATTGACCATAGTTTGCCTATCAATGGAGAT
This sequence comes from Cupressus sempervirens, assembly GCA_028749045.1. Lineage (NCBI taxonomy): Eukaryota > Viridiplantae > Streptophyta > Pinopsida > Cupressales > Cupressaceae > Cupressus > Cupressus sempervirens. The sequence continues at coordinate 527,483,486 of CM053790.1, forward strand.
CAAGATTGTGTCATTTGGCGATACAATCTATCTGGTTTTCGGGTTGTAATGATTTATGCATTCGTATATTAATTCCAAAGCTTGGACCACAACTGGGAAACTAGCTACCTCAACTAGCCCGCATCCTTAGCGCTTTTTAGTTATGGGATGAATTAGCTCTGATCTCACTCTCTTCTAAAAGTCTTGCATATCATAGAAATGGAGAGAGGTGTCCGTGAAATTCTACAATGCAAACTTGATTTTATTCAGCCCATCAAAACTCACAAATTTGGTTGTCATTCTGTTTAGAGATGAATTTCAAATGTAGGAAGCAAAAGGAATAACAAATGTATAAATACTAGCTTTTGAAAAAGTTTTGCAATTTTAATAGAATAATAGTTCAAGAAAAAGTGGTAGTTTTTGTAACTGTTCATGTTTCCATTTATATAGGAACTTCAATTCATCTGTTAATCTACAGAGTTTGCGCCACACGAATGAATTGAAGGAGAGATCCATTGAAATAGTAAATGCAAGGTTTTCATAGATTTTTCAATGTCTTTTCACTATTCCATTGGTCCAGCAACAAATTTCTATTCTCTCATACTTACTTTCCCATTTCCCATTAAGTTTTGGGAAGTTATGAACAGAGTACTCCGTAAGGAAATATCTGCCAAATCAAATTCTACTTAATAGATCTTTCCTGCAATGGTTAGATTGTTTCCATTATCACCTCAAGATGTTTCACATACAATTTGTTGGTCCCATCTCCTTACATACTTGATTTTCTTTAAAATGCAAAAAATTGTCCTCATGGGTTGAAAATTTGTCGAGGAGAAGGAAATTTTCATTTCTTCGCTCAAGCTTCCCTTTTAACTTTTCTTTTTGACTTATTCCTTTCTTTGGGTTCAAAGATGTCCATAAGTAGTGTGGAGCTTCATTTGGGACCCAACTTTCCTTTCCTTTCCTTTAGGATTGCCTTTTGCAGAAAACAGACTTCATGGGTTGAAAACCTGCTAAGGAGAAGTCAATTTTGAGTTCTCCACCTAGGATGATTTTGAGAGCTATGATGGATCTTTAATACTTATTGAGGTAGATAATCATAAAGGAAATAGGTATTTATCATAAGGTACCTCATCATCTTCTTATTGTGGCTCGTATGCATCGTTTGGTGCCCTTCGCGAGAAATCACCTTCATGTGTTAAAAACCTACCGAGGAGAACGTGACGTCCAGATTTTCACAAGCTTCTCTTTTCTTGGAAAAAATGATAGGCCGCAAGCAGATATGACTCTCGTGAATGATCTTTGCATGTTTCGTGAATCTCAATCAGATTAGGTACTAGACTACCTCTAACATCCCTCGACACACAAGAACAACCATCCAACTACGAAATGTGGAGAAGGGGGAGATGAAAAATTCGATAAAGACTCCCTTCACTTAAGGGGACTTAGACTTAGACTATACCTAGGACTTCACTAAAGCACACATTTCCACTTTACAAATTAATTAGAGGGTGAAAAGTGGGGCAACAATACACATTTCATCATATTACACCAACTTAGAATTTGAAACAAAAAAATGACTTTTACATTGTTGAAATTTAACACTTTTTTTAATGTTAGTATTTTCTTTTGTAAAAGGGTGACACATGTTTATACTTTTACCATTTTATTGACTATTGAACATTTATTATTTTGGGTAACATCTTTTTATAAAGTTGTTGAATATCATGAATATAATTATATAATACATATCAATCATACACTACAAATTGATAATTTTTGCAAAATTAAATTTTATAGTTTTAAAAAAAATCAATCTACCAAACAACTCTTAATTTATATTCCTTTAAAAGATTAAAAAAAAACTTGTTTCAATCTCCAATATGATAAATATATTGATAAAGACAAAAAAGAGAAAAAAGAATAAGTAAATCAATAACAAAAATAAAAAATAATTTCCTAAATTGTTTAAGTATACATAAATATTAAAACTATAAAATTGATCATCACCTTTTTTAACTATCATAATATTTGTCAACTTAAAAAATTTAATTGCATTAAAAAATATTGTCATAATATTGTCTTGGACAAACACAAGTAAATGAAAACTCTTAAATATTTCAACTACCTTTCAAATATCTCAACTACCTAAAATGCAACATTAAAGTTTCTTTCCATTGTGCAGCTGTTTTTCTAGATCAGATTGCATAGAAAGTTTTTTAACATCAACGTTTCAGATCATACTCCATGATCTATCATCAGGATGAAAGAGTGTAAGAATGCCAAAATAAATATTGATTAAATAAAAAAATTGAGAATTATACAATTGTATAATGATTTACAATTCATTAAATAAACCAAGAAACCATAATCTTAGTATGTTTCGGTGAAAAATTATTGTACCATTTAATAACATGGGTGTATAAAGATAAGGTAGAAGGATGCAACTACTGTAGGTACTCATTCTCTGACGAGGAGAATTTTAAATATCACCTACTTTAGCGAATAGGATTCCATAGAGCACGGTACTGCCAAATTCAGAACCTTATAAATTTACGACTGTAGTGTACAACTGCTTCGTTCAATCACTGCATTCCATTCAATGGCCGTTGAGCTCAGGAGAATGAAAAATGGAAATGAGGATGAGCGCGAGCATTCAACACTCCTTTTGGCCTCTGCATTCATGTCGTTTTTGAGTTCGACCAACTAGTCGACATCTCCCATGCAAAGAAAGCCATCCAAGAAATCCTTCTCCTTCAAGGCCCGCGCTTCTCCTCTATTGTGGTACATTTCTTCTCCCATTCTCACATATACACATCATAAATTAGTTTATTGTATTCTCACATCTATTTGTGTATCACTAGTCGTCCATGTTCCAATCACTGTTATGTCTATCATTTTAGATCCTGTAATTATCACTTATAAAATACCCAAAAAAATGATAGCGCACACATTACTAACAGCCAATCACAATCACACATGTACTAGTTGATAATTTTTAAGCTTTCTTGGTTGCTGATGGGTTCATTTGAGCAAAAAGTACTATTTGTTTTTTGTGAGCAGCTATTGGGGAGTAATGACACTTTTAGACTCCCTCGCACTCTACGAGTTCTACAGAGAGCTCCCTAAATGCGGAAAAGCTGAAAAAATAGCTTTAAGCTCTTCACTTACCTACAAAAAATCACCCAAAGCAAATTTTGATGTACCAATGGCCGAAGCTAGCCTTAGCTCCTCTAGTTGTCCTCAACTAAGAATGAGAAGAATCCCATTAGTGTATCATTTAGTTGATTCTACATTTGATTGGGTATACTCATTTTTAAATATTGTTTGATTGCAGACTAAGAATGAGAGAGGGTGATGAGGAGCAATCACAATAATGATAGTCAAATAATAAATGATACAATTTAAAAAGGAACCATATGGCAGACTCCTCCTAGCACTTTTGACTCTTGAACTAGGCTTTTCTCAATCACTTGATTACACACATTTCCAATCCCAACTAACAATGGATTCACCTTCACATGTACATTGTTTAATGTCTCCAATCAGCAAATAAACCCCTTGTTTGGGTAGAATCCCTATCTTGTTTAATTCTGCACGTGCTTGGTTAGTAATATATCATACATGTTAGAATAACTCTTTCCATGAGTATCAGGCCTTCATCCTCTTGGAAAGATCTTCATTTCCTTTAAAAACCTACTGCAGCAAATAAATAATTAAAAAGAAATCTACTGGTTCTACAACAAGCGTAACAGCAAACCTATAATAACATGAAACTTATCAACAAAGTACTTGGAATGATGAAAGAAACCTTATTAATGCACTTGTAGAGCCAACCAATCGGTTTGCAAACCTCAATATGGAATTTGAGTTGTAGAATATCTAAGTTTTAATATTGCTGTTCACCAATCTGTACATACCAGTCTTTCAATATTTTTCCCTCCCCTTTACATCAGAGACTCTGTCCAATTTATAAGACACCCTATAATAATTGACTCCAACCAACTATCATCGTTGAGTTGGGTATTTTAAAATTATTACAAACTAAACTTCCCTCTAAACCAGCCGTTACCTTTTTTATTTAATGTTTGAACTTGAAAAATCATACAATTGTTTTATTAAACATTAAACTCTTTCCTCTACCTAAACCTATCTTGAAGACCTAATATTATTTTAGCATCATGATAGGTTCCAAGACTGCCCAATTGATTTGATGACCTTGTTTATACATTCCTTCCTTCTGATTTGTTTTAAGGATTTCTGTGGTCTTTCTAATCTTCAACTGTTGCTTGAATATTTGAGGTGCTCCTGCACCATACTCCCCACCATAAAAAGAACTCTTGCCCTAAGAGTTGACCTGTGATCCATTGTTCCTTGCTCCCATCTGCTGCTGTTGAGGGGTGAAATTATTTTCCAAAGTGATCTGCTCCTTCATCCTAGTTCTTGCAGTCACACACCAAGATTTAGATACATAAATATTTGGATTAGACTGTCCTCTTGCTTGATAGTATTGCTGCTACACATTAGACTACTGGAAAGTCTTTATTTGTCTCTGCTCTCTCACCATATCATCTTCATCTATCTACCCTCTTAGAGGACACTTCATTGCTCCAACCAAAATAAAAGGTTGTTCAACTAGCCCTACCACCCCTAGATTGTCCTGCCTCTTAGCCTGGCATTGCTTCCAACCAGTATCATAATGTGGAGTACCCTGATCCTGCACTGAAATATCTCTACCAAAACACATCAGTATAGTTTCCTTATGACACCTCACCAATGGATACAACTTATACTTCACCTTTCCTTGTTGAACTAAATATGTATTTTCATAGCAATTATGCATGACTCTCCTTGAACATTGCCAAGATCTTCCCAAAATGAGATGCCCACAAGTCATGTGCATGACATCACATAGTACCTTGTCTCTATAATTCCCAACTGAAAACTCAACCATCACTTGATCTTTAACCAACAAATTCTGATTCTCATTGACCCAAGTAGCACAATAAGGAGTAGCATGTGCAAAAGTTTTCAAATTCAATTTCTTAACAACTTCATAAGATAACATATTATTACTTGCCCCTGAATCAATTATAACCTTGCATACCTTGCCTTGAATGAGACAATTTGATCTTAATATACTTGGATCTTTTGGTATTTGATTGCTTCTTCCCATTAGTAAGCACTCTCCTTCTTCTGGAAGAAGTTCAATGGGTTCATTCTGCTCATCCTTTCTTGGCTCTTCATCAACCAAGTTTACTCTTCTCTCTCTCCCTTTGTCTTCCTGCCATTTAGGACACTGAAAGGACTGATGGCCTACTTCATTACAAGTGAAGCATCTTCCCATGAACATTGCACTTCCTCTTCCTCCACTTCTTCCACCTCTATAACCCCCTCTTAATTCTAAAAATGTTTTTTCCTTATCCTTATCATTGCTGCTCTGAAAATCAGTAGTACCTCTTCCCCCTCTTCCTCTCATGGAAGATCCACCTCTATTGTTGCTCTACTTTTCTTGTCTCCTTCTTATCTTCTCTTCAGTCCTCAAGGCTAACTAATAACATTCATCAACTGACCTCAGGGTAGCAAGACTAAGTCCATCCCGGATATTGAACCTTAGTCCCCCCATATACCTTGCAATCTTTTCTTCCATCTCTTCATCATGATCCACCCTAATATCAAGCTTGTGAAATTCCTTAGTGTACTTCTGTACATCCATCTCTTTTTGCCCGAAATCTCTCATTTTCTTATACAACTGTACTCTATAATCCTTTGGCAAAAATTTTGCCTTCATTTTGTCCACCATAGTATACCAAGATGTGATCTTGGGTCTACCATTCTTCCATTTGTCTGCCTGGATGCAATCCCACAACAACAAAGCATGTCCCTTCAACCTGGACTTTGCTATCTTCACTTTTTCCTTCTCTTCTATCCCTTCACACTCAAAGCAATTTTCCATTGCGTCGAACCAATCTATTAATTCTTCATCATCCATCTTTCCTCCATACACAGGTAAGTCTGTCCTTACCCTTTTATCTTCATTTCTTATGGCTTTTGCAAACTTAGCCATTCTTACTTCCTCAGGGTCCTTTTCTTCTTCTTTGGGTTCTTCTTCCTATTCTTCATCTCTAATTTCTTCATCCAATCTAATGCTCTTATCTTTCTTCTCTAGTGCTGATAGCCTCTCCATCATGGACTTTATCAATCTATCTTTTTCAGCATTCTCTTTGTCCCTTTGTTCTAATGATGCCCTTAAATTTTTGTTATCTGCCACTTGTTTTTTCACTATCTTTGCCAACTCCATATTTGTCAACCTTGTAGGAATCTCTTCTTCTCCTTCAAACATGGTTACTTGATCAACTTTTTACAAGAATCTACTATAGGGTTACTCCTCTTAGGATAATTCAACTATAAGGGCTCACTAAGGGATTCAAGAACCAACTTCACAAAACCAATTACGTTTCCACAAGACCTTTCCCTTTCTTTGATACCAATATGATGAGGAGCAATCACAATAATGATAGTCAAATAATAAACGATACAATTTAAAAAGGAACGATATGGCAGACTCCTCCTAGCACTTCTTACTCTTGAACTAGGCTTTTGTCAATCACTTGATTACACACATTTCCAATCCCAGCTAACAATGGATTCACCTTCACATGTACATTGTTTAATGTCTCCAATCAGCAAATAAACCCCTTGTTTGGGTAGAATCCCTATCTTGTTTAATTCTGCACGTGCTTGGTTAGTAATATATCATACATGTTAGAATAACTCTTTCCATGAGTATCAGGCCTTCATCCTCATGGAAAGATCTTCATTTCCTTTAAAAACCTACTGTAGAAAATAAATAATTAAAAAGAAATCTACTGGTTCTGCAACAAGTGTAATAACAAACCTATAATAACATGAAACTTATCAACAAAGTACTTGGAATGATGAAGGAAACCTTATTAATGCACTTGTAGAGCCAACCAATCGGTTTGCAAACCTCAATATGGAGTTTGAGTTGCAGAATATCTAAGTTTTAATATTGTTGTTCACCAGTCTGTACATATTTTTCCCTCCCTTTTACATCAAAGACTCTGTCCAATTTATAAGACACCCTATAATAACTGACTCCAACCAACTATCATCGTTGAGTTGAGTATTTTAAAATTATTACAAACTAAACTTCCCTCTAAACCAGCCGTTACCTTTTTTATTTAATGTTTGAACTTGAAAAATCATACAATTGTTTTATTAAACATTAAACTCTTTCCTATACCTAAACCTATCTTGAAGACCTAATATTATTTTAGCATCATGATAGGTTCCAAGACTGCCCAATTGATTTGATGACCTTGTTTATACATTCCTTACTTCTGATTTGTTTTAAGGATTTTCGTGGTCTTTCTAATCTTCAACTGTTGCTTGAATATTTGAGGTGCTCCTGCACCAGAGGGAAGCTTCAATGGAAGCCAACAGAGGTGAATATTGAGAACCATGTATTTGTTCCACATTTTCCTGCTGGTCACATGTTTTATGACAAGTTTGTGGAGGACTATGTTTCTGATATCCATTCAAGAAAGCTTCCCCTCTCTCGCCCTCTTTGGGAGTTCCACTTCCTTAACTACAAAACCACAACGGAAGAATCTACACTCGTTATAAATTTACATCATATGCTTGGAGATGGTGTTTCTCTTATGTCTCTAGCAATAGCCTGCTCTACCAAGGCTGATAATCCCACCATTCCACCAAGCTTTCCTCTTGATTCATCCCAACAGAAAAATCTTCCTACACAAATTCATGAAAGTCCATACACTGGTTTTCAGTTTCTTTTCAGGATATGGAGTCTTTTTTTCACAGTTATGGTTGTGATGTTTTGCAATTTACAAGACCTTATTGCTAGTTTTCTACGTTTGACTTGGATGGAGGATAGCAATTTTCCTATCAGAGGTCCTCCTGGTGTAGAGATGTTGCCCAAAGTTATGGCGTCCGCCACTTTTTCGCTACAAGATGTTGCGAAAATAAAGAATTATTTTGGAGTGGTAAGTTATTGCATCTTACTAGCCTTGTCTCTACTTATACTATGTTTTTAGTTACACTTATTTGGTAGTGATTTTTATTTTGTGAACAGAGCGTTAATGATGTGATAATGGGTATGGTATTCTGTGGCTTTCGACTGTACTGCGAGATGGTTCTTTCTGGTCTAGCTCCTAACTCAATAATGGTCGATTTAAATATCATATATTAAGATTAATTTTTACTTATTTTTCTAAAGTTAATTTCTTCTTTAATAAATGTGTGATGTTTAAATGCGTGATGTTTAAGAATGACCACTCAATAACTATCCTCATTTTGTTTTTCATATTTTTTTTCTTTTTTCGACTTTCATTTGATCTCATTCAAAATGTGTTGCTTCAATGAATGCAGACTCAAAGCAAACAGAGGAATTGAGAGTAACAGCTCTTGCTCTGATGAACTCACGATCACAGCCTGGCTTAAAGGCTTTGTACACATTGTTCTTTTTCATTTCTCACGATTGGCATTATAGTGAGGTTTAAGGAGCTTTTCGTATCACCTATACTTTTCATAGTTTACTATACTTTGTTCTCTCCTCGCAATATTGCTTCCCTTGGAAAGGGTTTACTTAAAAGAATGTCTTTGTGACAGTTTTTTCAATGAAAGAGATTTAATGTTTACGTAAAAGAATGTCTTTGTCGGATAGTTCTTGAAGACAGTTTTTTTTAATGAAAGAGATTTAATGTTTACTTAAAAGAATGTCTTTGTCATAGTCCTTGAAGACAGTAGTTTTTGAAGACAGTTTTTTTAATTAAAGAGATTTAAAGCCTGTATTCATATGCTAAGCTATGGTTTTTGTGTTGGATGTGAAGTCCAACTGTCATGACTATTCATTTCATATTCCTCTTATTTGTCTCTTCGTCTTCTGTTGAAGACTGTAGCATAAATATAAGGGCAAAGCCCTGTGTATGTAAGTTGTAAGTTGTAATGACTGAATATATATTTGCTTTGCTCTCGGTGTGGACGTAGCCACAATTGTGGTGAACCACGATAAATCCTGTCTCTTATTCTATTTTGTGTATTTTCAATTTATCTTTTAGATTTAACAATTGGTATTAGAGCGTGTAAGATTTTGGAGAGCAGAGCAAAAGGCAAAGAAGTCTATTGAAAGAAGAAAGAACAATGGTCTATTGAGGCCCACGATAAGAAGCAGCAAGTGGATCTTTGAAACCCCTGCAAGGAAAAGTGAGAGTCGTGTTTCCTCAGTACAAATAGACACACACTTGTCGGCATTTACCAAGTTTCACTCAGTACCTCATGCGATTCGCAATGGTAGAGACGTTTCTTTGGAGAAAGAGAAGCAGGCGCTGGGGCTTGCGGCCGGGGGGCACATGGTGTTGCTAGGGTTAGGGCTAGGAGTGTGGATGATGGTGGGCTTAGTAGAGCCAGCATGGGCATTTAGACTAGAAGGTCCCCTTGTTGAAGAATTCTACTAGAACCACTGAGAAGACAAGGTAAAATAAAAAATGTTTTTTCAACCAGTAAATCTTTTTAGCCTTGTATAAGGAGACAGTTAAGGGAGTCGTCTCAAAATTTTCTTGGGAGATGTCAATTTTTATTATGCTTGTCCAGATTATGGAGAAATTGCAGCTTCAGTGTGATATTTGGTATCATTTTTATTATTTTTTGATACCACGAAAAGTTCACTATCATCGTGCAGTGGGAGTTTTTAAAAATAAAAAATAAAAATTGTTCTCATGAGATGTTTTCCTCCATGTGATTGGAGATGTATTTTCATGGTGAGCTCTTCATTCTAGATTAGAGTGTTGACATGATACAAGTTCTCATGGTAGGTTATGCTCTTTAGAGCATGAGGTTCTAATTTGTGGAGATCAAGTTGTCATGTTCTAGTCTATAGTTATGCAGACGTGCAGTGGGAGTTTTGACAATTGATCTAGGCTAGTGCTCTTGGTATCGGGTACTTTGGCAAATTGACCATGGAGGTGCTTTTGAAAACTAAGAGGCTTGGGTGAGGCTACAGTTCTCTTGGCTTAGAGAACATTTGTTGAAACAGTTTCTCTTTTGAGGTTTCAACATGAAGTCTGAACAACCTACACTTGTGGATGGGCGCAAGTTCATTATAGACCTAGTGGTGATTGTTCTCAGAGAAGAGTCATTGAGACTTGGTGTATCCTAGAGGAACATTCTCACTCCCCACACTTGGTCTATTCGGCAGATTTATCTCCTTGTGCATTTAGGAGATGGTTGATATTATTCATAATTTTTGGAATGTTTGGAGTTTGATATTCTTGTTTATAGGAGCTTTCATTCATGGTGTTTGGGTGTTGTCAATGCTCTCATATGGGTAGGTAAAGGAGATCATACTTGACACAGCTAGGCACTTGATGGTGTTGGTAGAAGGATGAGTTATGATTTGTGTTAGTATTCCTTCCAAGAGTTTTTTGAGGTCATCTATTGTTGTTGTACTTCATTTCTTTTTAACAAAAATACGTGGTCTTTTCATGAGGACTTGGAAGATGTCATTTTGTAGCAGGTTGGTTGCGATTCGCAGATCATCTCAAGTTAACGCCATGCCTTCTATGTGTTGATTGGTAGATTGAGTCAACTTATAGTTGACATTGCTCATACAATTTAAATTTCTCTATAATTGTCTTCTAGTTTTTTGCACATCAATGGTTTTTTGGTGTGTTTTGTTAGAAGATAGTATATTTGGTGAGTTATTGTATGGGCTGGTTATGTGGTTATAAATCTACTGATGTTGTATGGATAGTTGGATGTGTTTAGTGATAAGCTGTGGTTGCTATTCCAGCTATGAAGATTGTCTTTTGACAATTTCTTACTATGGGATTTGGTAAGGGAAAACAGAGTTTAAGTGGGAGGATATTCAGATACGAGGTTGTAGCATGAGTTGAACTTCAAGTGGGAGATTGTTGGATGTGAAGTCCAACTATCATGATTGTTCATTTCATATTCCTCTTATTTGTCTCTTCGTCTTCTATTGAAGACTGTTGCATAAATATAAGGGCAAAGCCCTATGTATGTGAGTAGTAAGCTACAATGACTGAATATATATTTGTTTTGCTCTCGATGTGGACGTAGCCACAATTGTGGTGAACCACGATAAATCCTGTCTCTTATTCTATTTTGTGTATTCTCAATTTATCTTTTAGATTTAACATTTTGGGTAAAAGTGTTAAATAGTTGATTTATTTTTTCCAAACTTAATTTTTCCTTAGTGTGTGATTTTTAAGGGTGATAGTATTTAAAGAAGTTAAAAAGTAACTTTTGAGTCAGCTGTTCTAAATAAATTGATTGAATTCGTTTTTAATTTGAATTTAGATATAATTGTTGATTGACAGATATGAGAAATGAATCAAAGCTATAAGATTTCCACAATCCATCTAAATTTGATATATAGCTTCTAGATTTGATTGTGTAAAATCCATGATGTAAGAAGTACTACACAATCAAATCCAAATATTACATATCAAATAAATAGCGTTGATGTAAAAACTACTGCACTTGCCTTGATGTAAAAACTTCTACACAATCAAATGGAGAAACTATATATCAAATTTAGATGGATTGTGGAAATCTTATAGATTGTAAATGTATCCTATGAAGAAAATAGTTATGATCAATCATCAAGATATAATAAAGTAATAATTTTAGTTTTGTTGATATTTGAATATGCACTATAATTAATCAAATATTTTTAAAAATAGTTTTCAAGATTTTGTAAATCTAGAGAACTTTAGTACCACTTAATTATTAGTTTTTTATGCAATAATGCATTAATATATTTGAAATTAAAGAACTATTGATTTATGAATGCAATTTAAGATAAAGCTAAAAAGTAGTTCAAGAAAAATAAATTAATTTTGTCACTTTATCAAAATAAATTTATATATATATATATATATACACACGTGTTTCTTTCCTGCAACTTTTTAAAATTTCATTTCTAGTCATGTCATCATTGCAGTTATGTTTCTATTTCTCGTTTCTTGTAACATAGACGAAAAATATTTTTATTGTAACACTTATTCTTCTCAGACGAAAAACATGTCATACTGAGTGCCACTTCCGTGGATTGGTAGCACATAAAATACTCTTCTTTAAAATGCTCTATGTTATTCTATGTTTTGCATCCTAAATTTATTGATGTCTGTCCAATTTTTTTTTTTTTTAATTTAAGGTTGTGGCTTTAATTGTAGCTGTTAGTTTTTGCCGAATGACAATTTAGTTCTGATATTTCTAACTCATATAAAACAATGGTGTAGAATCTGGAGGAAATGACAAAACCCTTAACAAAAGTTCCATGGGGCAACCGTGCGGCTTATTTGCAGCTAGTAGTGCCCATGGAAGGTATTGAGAAATCTTTGGAGTATGTTCTCAGAGGAAAGAGAATGATAGATAAGAGGAAAATGTCTTTGGCAATCGCTATAACAAACACAGTGATAAGCTACATTACATGATCTAAAGGTCTCAAGGTAGTTGTTCTACTATCATCATTCTTAAACATCACACACTAAGAAGAAAACTAAGATCGAAAAAATTAAGTCAACTTTGACTATTCAACACTTTTAAATTTGGTGTATCCCTTCTAATACTACTACTAGTAGTTTTACTAGACACCTCATAAATACACAACTACTATCCGATATGGGGCCACACGTGCCTGAAACCTCTTCGGCTAAGAGCCAAGGACTAAGGAGTATCCATGTTGCCAAATTCACCCGGGGCACGATCCCGACCTCATCCCTTTTTGATGTCTTTGGACCTTGCACTCAGCAAGACTTGATCTCTAGTGGGCTCTTTGTGAGCCATTCAACTTCACCAGCACACCAAGGGCCCTTTGACCAATCAATCTTTTTAGATGGAACTCTATTATTAAAAAATTAATATTATTTATTACTAAAATTTATTCAATTTATTCACAAAAAAATTAATACAATGGTGTCTTTTGTCTACCCAGACTATTCTTGTTACATGTATGAGGTTTGCAAACAACATGAGAATGCAAGTGATCATGACCCAGGGTTACGTGGATGCAAACAAGCTATCTAAATGCTTTGAGGAAGCATTTTTGGAGATGAGGGATGTGTGATATAAGAAAAATTTGTGGGCAATTGCATTGACTTAAAATTAGAGACATTGCATTTCCATAATTTGGAATGGTTACTAAGTTTATTTTTGATATGACCGTTTTATATCATAGTTATTAGGTTTGGTTTTCTATTTACTTAGGTACAACTTGTGAGCCTCAATAATCTATTAATTATCATGAAGACAAAACATTTTAGGGTCTAGTTTGATTATTTATTGATTGTATCACTTATTGATGCATAATATGAGTCAAATATCATTTTATCGCTTATATAGTGTGTTGTGATATTGGGAAATGCTAGAGTTTGAATGTTATTTAAATGATATTGAATTTATTCATATTTGCTTGTTGAATAGATAATAATAAATTTTGTATTCATATCATTTTAATTGCTCTTATAATAAGTGTTTGTATGATCTTTAGAGAAATGTTGGATTTTAAATACTACTGAAATGATGACAAATTAGTTGTGTGATATGTTATCTCAAGCTTTGGAATGAGAAGTACAAAAGAGGTGAATATATACAATAGGAGAAGAGAAAATTAAAAATTCACTATATATCCTTAATGCATAATATTTGTATTTTATATTAGAATTAAATAGATTTTATATGAACCAAAAATTTGAGTTTAAACAAAATAAATAGCCATCAAGTCAATAATGTCAAATGGGTAAACCATTCCATAACCACACAAGACCTAGATGGTATGTCTTTGTTACTAGGTATGGTTTTTTGAATTAACTAGATAACCAACTTCTTTCTATCCATGGATCACATTATCCAGATTATTATCAAGATGCCAAAAAATGTGCTAAAATTTGCTTTGATGTTTTATATTTTAGCTATTATGTTTGGTTTTCTATTTAATTGTGAACAACTCTATGAGTGCCAATGGATCACATTTTATTAATTATCATCAACACAAATAGTGTTAAAATTTTGCTTGATCATTTATTGATTGTTTTATTTATTGATGCATACTGCGAGCCATGTATATCATTTCATTGTCTAAATAGTATGTTGTGATCTTGTGAGAAATGCTAGATTTTGAATGATGATAAATGCATTCATATTTGTTTGTTGAATAGATAATGATAAAATTTGTATCTGTATCATATCAATTGTTCTTATAATAAGTGTTTTAATAATATTTAGAAAAATGCTAAATTTTGAATATTACTAAAATAATGATAAATTGATATTTTTATTTATTCATTAAATAGATTATGAAAGTTATATTCATATTTCTTTTATAGATTTTTATTTATGTTATAGTGAAAGTATATATTTATATGAGTTATGCTTTTGTCCAAGTTTCAATCTTATGTCTTACTTATGTGTATAATATGTCATCTCAAGTTTTAGAATGAAAAGAGAAAAAAAAATTAGTATATACAAAAAGAAAAAAGAAACTTAAGAATTTACTATTTATCCTTAATACATAATATTTGTATTTTATATAAGAGGAAAATAGATTTTATAGAAACCAAAAACTTGCATTTAAACATTTAAATAAATAGTCACCCAATTAAATTTCTCAAAAACATAAACAAAACACAGGGGAACAAAAACCTCTAAACAAACTATGTAGAGTCTTAACTAATTCTTTATTTTTCCTAATGATTTCAGCATCGATATCCTTGACCTTCCTAACAATATTTTCCAAAGGGATAGCACCCTTTCCTACTTAATCTCAGAGCATATTCTGACACGTAGAGCCAGCCACAGATGTGATGTTCATATTCCACTCCTTATTCAAAGTCATAATATTTTTCTTCATTCAAAGCCATGATATTTTTCTTCATTCACGTATTCTCTGTATCACACTAAATGATTCTAGAACTAGTGGTTTGAGAGTTTCCTTTGGATTAACAATGAACAACTTCATCTTGTTCATTAAGATTTCACAAGTCCTCACAAGTGTCTTGCGAATTTGATTTACTCCATACGCAAACCTTTTTAGTGTGTTTTGAATACCAAAAAACAATTTCTTCTAATTTAGTAAATTTCTCCTCATGGTATTTCTTTAAATCATTAATCCCCTTTTCTAAATTAAGATTACTAGCGAGGATAATGTCCAACTTCTAATAAAAAGGGATGTATTCTTCAAGATATTAATCTACAAAATAAACCAATCTAATATGGCCTCTCGACTCTATGAAAAAATATTAACATTAGCAATGATATGGGAGATCTTCTAAATAGAGGAACCTTTCTCACTTGGGGTACCCTTCACCAAATCTAAGGGAAAATCAAAATTAATCTCTTTATCTTTTTCAATAGTTACCCCTTCATCAGGGATTGCTTGGATGGAGTGAGCATCCTTAAACATGATACACTACGGATCAAATTAAGCTTGGGAAAAAAGTCAGCTTTGACTATTTAACACCTTTAACTTAGCGATTAGTCATTAGTGTGTAATTTTTAAGCCAACCAGATGGAGGAGGAGTAGATTTATTCCAAATAGTGGAATTAAAATCCTTATAATAACAAATTGGGTGATTTGGATGATATTTCATATTAACCCTACTAGATTTTGAACTCGCTTTGCTCTTTCCCTAATTGGGTTAAAAATGATAGTGCTCAAGATTTGCAAGGACATGTAATAGGGCAAAAGCTCAAATATGTGTCACCCTTTGTAAAAGAAAAGACTAACAAAAGTATAATTTTTCACCTTCAATGACATAAATCTGGTATTATTATTTAGAATTTGAAAATGAAGTAAACTAATAAAATGTGTAGAAATGGATGAAGTTTAGGATTATAATTTTAATAATTATTTGGAATAAGAATTGATATATTTTCCTAATTTTTATAGATGATTTTTTAGTTGCTAAAAAATACTAAAAATTAGGGGTTTAGTTCCTAGCACAAAACTATACAGAAATAAACTTATTTCCATTTGAACTCAGACTATGTTATGGATAGCATATATAGCTAGAACAATCAAAAATAAAAATTGATTTTAGACATATATTTTCTCTTTTATTATGATTCAAATTTCATCTCACCTAAAATCGATAGTTTTCATCTCCCACCACATTTTTCAAAACAAATCTATTCTAACCAGAAGAAAAATTATAGATTCTAGAAGAGGAATCACTCCTATAGAACATCATATAATTTTTATTTTTTTTGATATGATTTAATATTTTTTTCTTTCTCAAAATCAACATCTTTCCGAGTGTTAAAATATGTGCTTATAGAATTTTTTAATTACAATATACTATATCTAATTAAAACACTATAAACTCTATATGAGATCATTCTTGACTTTGAGCTCTACAAAATGGTGTTTATATGTTAAAACAATATCATAAAAAATAGTAATAGTAAAAGTTATTGAAACATCGTTTTTCTGAAATAATTCTATTTCGTTAGTAATTGGATACAAACTAGTATAAAACGTGCATTTAATAAACTTTGTTCTCAATATGTCGTGGGGTGCTTTCTTTTCCACAAAGGGAAGGACACTCTAACCTTTGTTCATTGGATTTGAACTTTATTTCTACGCAGCATCTAGAATGTTGTAATTAAATAAAAAATATAAAGTAGGTATTTTAAATTTGAAAAAACAAGGATTACAATATTTTTTAATAAAATTAATCAGTACAATGCATCAAATATTCTAGTTGTTGCATAGACAATGGTTGAAATTTATGTATTTTAGTATTATATTTTGAAATTTATGTATTTTAGCATTATATTTTGTTTTAAGTAAAAAATTTTGATGTAGATAGAATTTATCTTAATAGAGGTGTATGTATAAGGTGGAAAAACAAAAGTTAAGAAATAGTCTTAACAATAGAGAATATATAGACAGCATGTAAGTAGGGTTATAACGGGATTGAATAGATTACAAAATAATACATGAAGGATTTAAGCCCACCAACAGAGTGACCCATTGTCTAATATACCCGTTAAATTCTTGTATCTCCACCTTCATCCTAACCTTTGACAATTTGAGGTTCTCTAGTTGTCCTTCAATTACCTTGTTTTTTGACTTCCACAAGCCAACCTTGGTTTCATGTTAAATCATCCGTAGTCATATCCTCAATCCTTCCTTCTTTAGTAGGTTTGGATATCTCCATTGTTAAATACCTTGTTTCAGGGTCTTGCCCGAGGATAGACAAGGCTTTCTGCTTCTTGACATTACTCAATGCAAATCCAGAGAAAACCACAAGAGATAAGGTATTCTTGTTGGGAGCCCCTTCATCCTTTCTTTTTCTTTTCTTCTCCAGAGTATCCTCCAACCAAGAATTAGTGCCTATCATCTTGGAAGCCATCCTAAGAGAATCTATGTTGAAAATTTTTTCTTGATAAGAGTAGGTGCTCTTGCCATCAAAGAGAAGGGATTCTTCAGTGTTTTTGAGACAAGCTTCAAAGAGTCTTGGCCTTTCTTTTCTTCTATATTCTTTTTGGTTGCTTCGTCTGACTCAGTGGACTTACTATCACTACTTCCTCCATCTCCTAAGTCCACTACCTGCACATTAGGGCTATTGGGTAGGAAAAGTGCAATGCTTGTAGATGGAACTAAACTACTATGAGGTGAGGAAACTAGAGTAACAACACTATATGTTGGTTCATCCACCTTCTTCTCTACTTTTGGTTGGGCACCAATCACTGGGAGGGAGCCATCTTGGCAAGTCTTATCCATAGGAATGTTTTTTTCTAGAGCTTGATCACCTCCATCTGATGGTTGAGGTGGTCCTTGAGTTATGACCAAGGTTGTAGCTTTTGGAGAAGCTTGAGCTGATGTGCTCTTACTTCGACTTCTTCTTGTTGTGGTCCATTCGACCCACTTCCTAGTCCTTTTGATGATTCTGGCCATTATGATGTCTAACTCTTCTCCAACATCTTCATAAGGCTCAGAGCTGGTAGGAGTGCCTCTTAACTTTGTTAGATATGTAAAAATGTACATATTTTTCCTGTCATCTTCTACCCCTTCAACATCAATATTAATTTGATACAATTTCACTTTATCCACTATGAATCTGGCAAAAGCACGATCTCGGGTCTCAAATTCATCTTTGCAATCTGCCCAGTAGCCATCAACCATGGTGATGTGTTTGATCACGCTCCCAATCTACAACACTTCCCTTGCATACCCATTTGGGTCAAACATAGGTCTTAAGACCTCATACATCTCCAATTTATATTTCATCTCAAACACCTTCAGCATGTTCTTTGCATCAGAACAGGACTTGCAACTAAAAGCTCCCACCTTCATAAGGAACTCGTATCCCTTCTTTTTCAAACTCCCACTCAGCACGTTCACTTGGATTGCTTGCCTTATGATCTCGATCAGCACAATCATATTGCTTGGATACCTCAGCAGCTTCAAGGGGAACCCGTCAAAAGCTGCAAGACACAAATATGAAAAATATGAGAATTGGATGAAATAGCTTCTAAACTGACTAATAGCTGCCATTGCTTCTAGACAAAATCTCCTCTCTAGGCATCCTTGGAGCTCCTTGCAAATTCTCATTGTAAATGCATCATTAACTCTTATATATTCCACATAACTATTTTCCAATTGCAAACACGGGTAGAACTCATAAGACTTTACATCATTAGGGAAATTTTCTACCCTTGGGAGGCCTGGCCACAACTGTAGAGAAGCTAACATGTAAATGAGAAAGGAGGGCATATAGAATGTGTTGTAGAACTTTGCAGTACGAAGGGCATTGGACAAATTCTCGCTTACCTTATAGGCCCATCAATGTATTGGGTATCAAAACAAATAACTTGCACTAGGAAGAAACATTATTCAACAAAATTCAAAGCTTCTACCTCACCTTTCAACCTATGGAAAAGGACCAATATGTCGACGATCTTAGGCTTGAGATTAGTACCAAATAGAGTCTTAGGGGCCTTGCTCCTGGTGCCTCATGGCTTTTGAAACCATGATTGCATGATCTCCTTTCTCCAAGTCATCTTCTTGGCAGAGAATTCAGAAACAATTCCTTCGACTATTAAATCTAAAAACTCCTCCCATTCAAGAACTCTGAGGCAATTTACCACAATTTGTCTATCAATGGAGATCAAGACTATGTCATTTGGCAATACAATCTGTTTGGTGTCCAGGTTGTAATGATTTATGCATTTGTAGATCAATTTCAGAGCTTGGACCGCCACTGGGAAGCCAGCTGCCTCACCTAACCTGCATCCTCAGAGCTTTTCAATAATGGGATGAATTGGCTCCGATCTCACTCTCTTCTAAAAGTCTTGCATATCATAGAAACAGAGAGAGGTGTCTGTGAAATTTTGCAATGTAGACTTGATTCCATTCAACCCATCAAAACTCGCAAATCTAGTTACCATTATGTTTAGAGATGAATTTTGAATGTAGGAAGCAAAAGGAATAGCAAATGCACAAATACTGGCTTTTGAAAAACTTGTACAATTTTAATAGAATAATAGTTCAAGAAAAAGCAGTAGTTTTTGTAATGGTTCATGTTTCCATCTATATAGGAACTTCAATTCATTCGTTGATCTCCAGAATTCACACGACACGAATGAATTGAATGAGAGATCCGTTGAAATAGTAAATGCAAGGTTTTAACGAATATCTCGATTTCTTTTCACTATTCCATTGGTCCAACGGTAACTTTCTATCCTCTCATACTTACTTTCTTGTTTCCCATTAAGTTTCAGGAAGTTATGAATAGAGTACTCTGTAAGGAAATATCCACCAAATTGGATTCTACTTAATAGATCTTTCTTGCAATGGTTAGATTGTTTCCATTATCATCTCAAGATGTTTCACGTACAATTTATTGGTCCCATTCACTTACACACTAGATTTTCTTTAAAATGCGAAAAATTGTCCTCATGGGTTGAAAATC
Source organism: Cupressus sempervirens (assembly GCA_028749045.1). Lineage (NCBI taxonomy): Eukaryota > Viridiplantae > Streptophyta > Pinopsida > Cupressales > Cupressaceae > Cupressus > Cupressus sempervirens. The sequence continues at coordinate 527,503,450 of CM053790.1, forward strand.
CGCCGAGGAGAAGACAATTTTCATTTCTCCACTTAGGCTTTCCTTTTAACTTTTCTTTTTGACTTATTCTTGCCTTTGGGTTCAGAGATGTCCATAAGGAGTGTCGAGCTTCATTAGGGACCCACCTTTCCTTTCCTTTCCTTTAGAATTGCCTTTTACCGAAAATAGACTTCATGGGTTGAAAACCCGCCGAGGAGAATTCAATTTTGAGTTTTTCGCCTAGGATGATTTTGAGAGCTATGGTGAATCTTTAATACTTCTTGAGGTAGATAATCATAAAGGAAACAAGAATTTATCATAAGGTACCTCATCATCTTCTTATTGGGGCTCATATGCATCATTTGGTGCTCTTTGTGAGAAATCGCCTTCATGGGTTGAAAACTTGTCGAGGCAAAGGCAAAGTCCAGATTTCCACAAGCTTCTCTTTTCATGGAGAAAACAATGGACCGCAAGTAGATATAACTCTTGTGAATGATCTTTGCATGTTTCGTGAATCTCCATTAGATTAGGTACTAGAATACTCATAACATCCCTCGACACATAGGAATGACCATCCAGCTACAAAATGTGGGGAAGGGGGAGATGAAAAATCTGATGAAGACTACCTTCACTTAAGGGGACTTAGACTTAGACTATACCTAGGACTTCGCTAAAGCACTTGTTCCACTTTACAAATTAATTAGAGGGTGAAAAGTGGGGCAACAATACACATTTCACATTACACCTACTTAGAATTTGAAACAAAAATGTGACTTTTACATTGTTGAGATTTAACACTTTTTTTGATGTTAGTCTTTTCTTTTGTAAAAGGGTGACACACGTTTGTACTTTTATCCCTTTATTGACCATTGAACATTTATGATTTTGGATAACATCTTTTTATAAAGTGGTTGAATATCATGAATATAATTATATAATACATATCAACCATACATTACACATAGATAATTTTTAGCAAAATTAGGTTTTATAGTTAAAAAAAAAAAATCAATCTACCAAACAACTCTTAATTTATATTCCTTTAAAAGATAAAAAACAAACATCTCATTTCAATCTTCAATATGATAAATAAATTGATAAAGATAGAAAAGAGAAAAAAGAATAAGTAAATCAATAACAAAAATAAAAAAATAATTTTCTAAATCGTTTAAGCATACATAAATATTGGTCAATTTTTTTATTGTCATAATAATTGTCAACTGTAAAAATTTAATTGCATTCAAAAATATCGTCTTGGACAAACACTAGTAAATGAAAATTCTTTAATATTTCAACTACCACTCGAATATCTAAACTACCCAAAATGCAACATTGAAGTTTCTTTCAATTGATTATAAAATTTTGAGAATTATACAATTGTATACTGATCTACAATTCATTAAATAAAACAAGAAACCTTAATCTTAGTATGTTTGGGTGAAAACTCATTGTACCATTTAATAGCATGGGTGTATAAAGATAAGGTAGACGGATCCAACAACTATATGCACTTATTCTCGACAAGGAGAACTTTAAAAAATCACCTACTTCAGTGAATAGGATTCCATAGAGCACGGTACTGCCAAATTCAGAACCTTATAAATTTACGACTGTAAAAGTGTACAGCTGCTTCGTTCAATCACTGCAGTCCATTCAATGGCTGTTGAGCTCAACAGAATGAAAAATGGAAATGAGGATGAGCATGCAGTGAGTCCAACAGGAGAGATCTTCAACACTCCTTCATTTGGCCTCTGCGTTCATGTCGTGTTTGAGTTCGACCAAGCAATCGACATCTCCCATGCAAAGAAAGCCATCCAAGAAATCCTTCTCCCTCAAGGTCCACGCTTCTCCTCTATTGTGGTACATTTCTTCTCCCATTCTCACATATACCCATCATAGATTAGTTTATTGTATTTTAACATCTATTTGTGTATCATTTAGGGAAATGATTCAGTGGTCGTCCACGTATTATAGATCCTGTAATTATCGCTTATAAAAAACTCAAAAAAATGATAGCATATACAGTACTAATAGTCGATCACAATTACACGTGTACTAGTTGATAATTTTAAAGCTTTCTTGGTTGCTGATGGGTTTATTTGTGCAAAAAGTACTATTTGTTTTTGGCAAGCAGCTATTAGGAGGTAATGACACTTTTAGACCCCCTCGCACTCTACGAGTTGTACAGAGAGCTCCCTAAATGTGGAAAAGCTGAAAAATTAGCTTTAAGCTCTTCACTTACCTTAAAAAAAATCACCCAAAGCAAATTTTGATGTTCCGATGGCCGAATCTAGCCTTAGCTCTTCTAATTGTTCTCAACTAAGAATGAGAAGAATCTCATTAGTGTATCATTTAGTTGATTCTATATTTGATTGGGTATACTTATTTTTAAATAATGTTTGATTGCAGACTAAGAATGAGAAAGGGAAGCTGCAGTGGAAGCCAACAAAGGTGAATATTGAGGACCATGTATTTGTTCCACATATTCCTGCTGGTCACATGTTTTATGACAAGTTTGTGGAGGACTATGTTTCTGATATGCATTCAAGAAAGCTTCCCCTCTCTCGACCTCTTTGGGAGTTCCACTTCCTTAATTACAAAACCACAACGGCAGAATCTACACTCATTATAAATTTACATCATATGCTTGGAGATGGTGTTTCTCTTATGTCTCTAGCAATTGCCTGCTCTACCAAGGCTGATAATCCCACCATTCCACCAAGCTTTCCTCTTGATTCATCCCAACAGAAAAATCTTCCTACACAAATTCATGAAAGTCCATACATTGGTTTTCAGTTTCTTTTCAGGATATGGAGTCTTTTTTTCACAGTTATGGTTGTGATGTTTTGCACTTTACAAGACCTTATTGCTAGTTTTCTACGTTTGACTTGGATGGAGGATAGCAATATTTCTATCAGAGGTCCTCCTGGTGTAGAGATGTTGCCCAAAGTTATGGCGTCCGCCACCTTTTCGCTACAAGATGTTGCCCAAGTAAAGAATTATGTTGGAGGGGTAAGTTATTGCATCTTACTAGCCTTGTCTCTACTTATACTATGTTTTTAGTTACACTTATTTGGTAGTGATTTTTATTTTGTGAACAGAGCGTTAATGATGTGATAATGGGTGTGGTATTCTGTGGTTTTCGACGGTACTGCGAGATGGTTCTTTCTGGTCTAGCTCCTAACTCAATAATGGTCGATTTAAATATCACATATTAAGACTAATTTTGACTTATTTTTTCAAAGTTAATTTTTTTCTTAGTAAATGTGTGATGTTTAAGAGTGACCACTCAATAACTTTCCTCGTATTTATTTATTTATTTTTTTTTGACTTTCATTTGATCTTATTCAAAATGTGTTGCTTCAATGAATGCAGACTCAAAGCAAATAGAGAAATTGAGAGTAACAGCTCTTGCTCTGATGAACTCACGATCACAGCCTGGCTTAAAGGTTTTTAACACATTTTTCTTTTTCATTTCTCACGATTGCCATTACAGTGAGGTTTAAGGAGCTTTTCGTATCAGCTATACTTTTCATAGTTTACTATACTTTGTTCTCTCCCTGCAATATTGCTTCCCTTGGAAAGAGTTTACTTAAAAGAATGTCTTTGTCCGATAGTTCTTGAAGACAGTTTTTTCAGTGAAAGAGATTTAAAGAATATCTTTGTCGGATAGTTCTTGAAGACAGGTTTTTTAATGAAAGAGATTTAATGTTTACTTAAAAGAATGTCTTTGTTATAGTTCTTGAAGACAGTTTTTTTAATTAAAGAGATTTAATGTCCTTATTCATATGTTAAGCTATGATTTTTGGATAAAAGTGTTAAATAGTTGATTTATTTTTTCCAAATTTAATTTTTCCTTGGTGTGTGATGTTTAAGGATGACGGTATTTAAAGGAGTTAAAAAGCAACTTCTTCCGACTCAGTTGTTCTAAATAGATTGATTGAATTTGTTTTTAATTTGAATTTAGATATAATTGTTGATTGTCAGATATGAGAAATGAATCAAAGCTATAAGATTTCCACAATCCATCTAAATTTGATATATAGTTTCTGGATTTGATTGTGTAAAATCCATTATGTAAAAAATACTACACAATCAACTCCAAATACTATATATCAAATAAATAGCGGTGATGTAAAAACTACTACACTTAGCCTTGATGTGAAAACTTCTACACAGTCAAATGGAGAAACTCTATATCAAATTTAGATGGATTGTGGAAATCTTATAGATTGTAAATGTATTCTATGAGGAAAATAGATATGATCAATCATCAAGATATAATGAATTAAAAAGAAAATAAATAGACACAAACAATTTTTATCAATATTTCCCATCACACAATGGTCGCCCCCTACCCCCATCCCTATATTTCTAAGGCTAAGGGAAGGGCTCCCACCCACCCCTACTATTCGACGGATGCCAAGGCGATCTCTTCTCAACCGAATGGAAAGAATTTCATGGATGAAAATATTATTAATATGTTTTAAAGGGTGAAAAATATTAATGTATTTTAAAAGTTTTGGCGGGAATGTATCATGCCTACCAGTTTTAGTTTTGTTAATGAAGTATCAGTTTTAGTAATTTTGTTAATGAAGTAATATTTTTAGTTTTGTTGATATTTAGATATGCACTATAATTCATCAAATATTTTTCAAGATTTTGTAAATCTAGAGGACTTTAGTACCACTTAACTATTAGTTTTTTATGCAATTGTGCATTAATATATTTGAAATTTAAAAACTACTGATTTATGAATACAATTTAAGATAAAGCTAAAAATTAATTCAACAGAAATCAATTATTTTTGTTACTTTATCAAGACACACACATTCTTTAACCCAACTTTTAAAAACTTAGTTTCTCGTTTCTTGTAACATAGACTAAAAATATTTTTATTGTAACCAAAAAGCTTGCCTGAAAAGTTAACACTTATTCCTCTCAGACGAAAAACATGTCATAGTCAGCACATCAAATACTCTTCTTTAAAATGCTCTCTGTTATTCTATGTTTTGCATCCTATATTTATTGATGTCTGTCCAATTATTGTTTTTTTAGTTTAAGGTTGTGGCTTTAACTGTAGCTGTTAGTAAATGCCGAATGACAATTGAGTTCTGATATTTCTACCTTATATAAAACAATGGTGTAGAATCTGGAGGAAATGACAAAATCCAGAACAAAAGTTCCATGGGGCAACCGTTGGGCTTTTTGGCAGCTGGCAGTGCCCATGGAAAGTATTGAGAAGCCTTTGGAGTATGTTCTCAGAGCAAAGAGAATGATAGATAAGAAGAAAATGTCTTTGGCAGTCGCTGTAACAAACAAAGTGATAAGCTTCATTACACGATTCAGAGGCCCTAAGGTAGTTGTTCTACTACCAGTCACTTGAAAAAATTAAGTCAACTTCCACTATTTAACATTTTTAAATTTTAGTGTCATCCTTTCTAGTTCTAGTAGACACCTCATAAATACACAACTGCTATAAAGCTGTGACATTGATGATCGTACTATGTATTCCATGATTTTTTTTTGGCAGATTACAGGTAAAGCTCTGTACAATACTCTGGCTAATACTACATTTGCTGTGACGAATATGAATGGACCTGCAGAGAAGTTAAAGTTGGCGGGATACGGAGTTAGAAGTTGGTATTTTTCAGTGTCAGGCGTTCCTCAGGTGAAGTAATTGTTATACGATTAAGCTATACTGGACTTCATTTTTAATTTTCGAATTATTTTCCCTGCTATTTTGCTCTCCTAGTCTTAGTCTTGTAGATATCATTAAAATTATTAATAGATTTCTGAATAGATCGTTTTATAGATATCATTACAATTATTAATAGATTTCTGAATAGATCGTTTTATAGATATCATTACAATTATAAATAGATTTCTGAATAGATGGAACTCTACTAATAGATTATTCAAAATATTGATAAATCTGATGATAGATTGAAGAGTTGGAGTCTAAATGTTAATAAAAAATACCAACACCCACAAATCTGTTAATAATCTTTATAGATTATAAAAAATTAATATTATTTATTACTAAAATTTATTCAATTTATTTACAGAGAAATTAATACAATGGTGTCTTTTGTCTGCCCAGACTATTCTTGTTACATGTATGAGGTATGCAAACAACATAAGAATGCAAGTGATCACGACCCAGGGTTACGTGGATGCAAACAAGCTATCTAAATGCTTTGAGGAAGCATTTTTGGAGATGAGGGATGCGTGATATAAGAAAAATTTGTGGGCAATTGCACTGACTTAAAATTAGAGACCTTACATTTCCATAAATTGGAATGATTATTAAGTTTATTTTTGCTGTGGCTGTTTTATATCACAGTTATTAGGTTTGGTTTTCTATTTACTTGGGTACAACTTGTGAGCCTCAATGGATCACACTTCATGAAGACAAAACATTTTAGGGTTTGGTTTGATTATTTATTGATTGTATCATTTATTGATTCCTAATGTGAGTCAAATATCATTTTATCGCTTATATAGTGTGTTGTGATATGGGGAAATGCTAGAATTTGAATGTTATTTAATGACATTAAATTTATTCATATCTGTTTGTTGAATAGATAATAATAAATTTTGTATTCATATCATTTCAATTGTTCTTATAATAAGTGCTCGTATGATCTTTAGAGAAATGTTGGATTTTAAATACTACTGAAATGATGACAAATTAGTTGTGTGATATGTTATCTCAAGCTTTGGAATGAGAAGTGCAAAAGAGGTGAATATATACAATAGGAGAAGAGAAAATTAAAAATTCACTATATATCCTTAATGCATAATATTTGTATTTTATATTAGAATTAAATAGATTTTATATGAACTAAAAATTTGAGTTTAAACAAAATAAATAGCCATCAAGTCAATAATGTCAAATGGGTAAACCATTCCATAACCACACAAGACCTAGATGGTATATCTTTGTTACTAAGTATGGCTTTTTGAATTAATTGGATAACCAACTTGTTTCTATCCATAGATCACATTATCCAGATTATTATCAAGATGCAAAAAAAATGTGTTAACATTTGCTTTGATTGTTTTATATCGTAGCTATTACGTTTGGTTTTCTATTTAATTGTATACAACTCTATGAGTGCCAATCCCAATGGATTACACTTTATTAATTATCATCAAGACAAACTGTGTTAGGATTTTGCTCGACCATTTATTGATTGTTTTATTTACTAATGCATACTATGAGCCATGTATATCATTTCATTGTCTAAATAGTATGTTGTGATATTGTGAGAAACGCTAGATTTTGAATGATGATAAATGCATTCATATTTGTTTGTTGAATAGACAATGATAAAATTTGCATCTATATCATATCAATTTGTTCTTATAATAAGTGTTTTAATAATATTTAGAGAAATGTTAAATTTTGAATATTATTGAAATAATGATAAATTGATATTTTTATTTATTCGTTAAATAGATTATGAAAGTTATATTCATATTACTTTTATAGATTTTTATTTATGTAATAGTAAAAGTATATATTTATACGAGTTATGTTTTTGTCCAAGTTTCAATCTTATTTCTTGTTTATGTGTATGATATGTCATCTCAAGCTTTAGAATGAGAAGGGAAAAAAGGTCACTATATACAAAAAGAAAAAAGAAACTTAAGAATTTATTATTTATCATTAATACATAATATTTGTATTTTATATAAGAGGAAAATAAATTTTATAGGAACCAAAAACTTGAATTTAAACATTTAAATAAATAGTCACCCAATTAATAATGTCAAAAACATAAACAAAACACAGGGAGACAAAAACCTCTAAACAAACTATGTAGAGTCTTAACTAATTCTTTATTTTTCCTAATGATTTTAGCATCAATATCCTTGACCTTCCTAACAATATTGTCCAAAGGGGTAGCACCCTTTCCTACTTAATCTCATAGCATATCCTGACACATAAGAGTTGGCCACAGATGTGATGTGTATATTCCACTCCATATTCAGAGTGATGATATTTTTCTTCATTCAAAGCCATGATATTTTTCTTCAATCACGTATTCTCTATATCACACTAAATGATTCTAGAACTAGTGGATCAAGAGTTTCTTTTGGATCAACAATGAACAACTTCATCTTGTTCATTGAGGTTTCACAAATCCTTACTAGTTTTTGCGAATTTGATTTACTCCATCCACAAACCTTGTTAGTTTGTTTTGAATACTAAAAAACAATTTCTCCTCATGCTTTTTCTTTAAATCATTAATACCCTTTTCTAAATTAAGATTACTAGAAAGGATAATGCCCAACTTCTAATAAAAAGGGATGTATTCTTCAAGATATTGATCTACAAAATAAACCAATCTAATATGGCCTCTCGACTCTGAAAAATATTAACATTAGCATTGATATGGGAGATCTTCTAAAAGCCTTCACCAAATCTAAGGAAAAATCAACATTAATCTCTTTATCTTTTTCAATAGTTACCCCCTTATTAGGGATTGTTTGGATGGAGTGGGCATCCTTAAACATGACACACTAAGGATCAAATTAAGCTTCGAAAAAAAGTCAGCTTCGACTATTTAACACTTTTAGATTAGCAATTAGTCATTAGTGTGTGATTTTTAAGCCAACCGAATGGAGGGAGGAGTAGATTTATTCCAAATAGCAAAATTAAAATCATTAGAATAAGAAATTGGGTGATTTGGATAACATTTCATATTAACTCTACTAGATTTTGAACTCACTTTGTTCTTTCCCTGATTGGGTTAAAAATGATAGTGCTTGAGATTTGCAAGGAAATGTAATAGGTAAAAAGCTCAAATCTCTGTCGCCCTTTTGTAAAGGAAAAAGACTAACAAAAGTATAATTGTTCACCTTCAATGACATAAATCTAGTATTACTATTTAGAATTTGAAAATGAAGTAAACTAATAAAATGAGTAGAAATGCATGAAGTTTAGGATTATAATTTTTAATAATTATTTGGAATACAAATTGATATATTGTCCTAATTTTTATAGATGATTTTTTAGTTGTTGAAAAATGCTAAAAATTAGGGGTTTAGTTCCCATCACAAAATCATATGGAAATAAACTTATATCCATTTGAACTCAGACTATGTTATAGATAACATATATAGCTAGAACAATCAAAAATAAAAATTGATTTTAGACATATATTTTCCCTTTTATAATGATTCAAATTTCATCTTACCTAAAATCAATAGTTACCATCTCCCACCACATTTTTCAAAACAAATCTATTCTAACCAGAAGAAAAATTATAGATTTTGGAAGAGGAATCTCTCCTCTAAAACATCATATAATTTTAAATTTTTTTGATATGATTCATTACTTTTTTCTTTCCCAAAATCAACATCTTCTCAAGTATTAAAATATGTGCTTGAAGAATTTTTTAAATTACAATATACTATATCTAATTAAAACACTATAAACTCTATATGAGATTATTCTTGACTTTGAGCTCTATCAAATGGTTTTTATACATTTAAAAAAATCATAAAAAATAGTAAAAGTTATTGAAACATCATTTTCTGAAATAATTCTATTTCTTTAGTAATTGGATACAAACTAGTCTAAAACGTCCATTTAATACACTTTTCCAATTGGAAAAGTGTGAGATCATATATAACTTAGCTAGAATGAAATTATCTAGATCATATGTTTGAACAAAATTAATTTTTGGATAGAAGTACTCGAATTTAGTCATTTTGATAAGTCAACCTAAAAGGTGACACAACTTTGTACTTTTACCCAATATGGACCCTCCTCATCTAAGGAATTAATTATCTTCCTCTGAGACAAAGAAGGGATAGAGATAACATGATGCATGAAAGCCTTTTGTTTTCTTTTAAATATATGATACAGTTAATCCCCATTAGAATCAACATCCTCGTTGTCAAAACTAGAAGTGTCATAATGAACCCTATATTTTTCTTAAACTCAATCTCAAACTTTGGACTTGGAGAATCTTTTTTATTTGGAGGGCTTTAGTGTATTCCATGATATAATTAGAATCAGTTCCTCATGTAAAGTGAGGGAAGAGGGTTTCTTCTTATGAGGAAGCACATTTTTATTAAAGAAAGAAAATAGATTAAATGGTATCAAAATATTCTTATCAAGGAAAGAGTTATTCAAAATAATGAAATAATTGCTAAAAAGACTGTCAAACTTCCCATCAAGAGTCACATACCACATAATAACCTTTCTAATATATATATATCTCTCTCTCTCTCAAGAGGGAAAATAGGTCAACCACCTCAAGGATGACTTCTTCTCCCTATATAATTTGGAACCATCACTTTGCAAATTGGACACCTAAAAACTCAACTCCATCACATAAGCCTAAAGAACACCATCCTTCCAACCCTTAGTGAAAACCTTTGTGATTAGGGAATCTACACTATGAAGTTTCCCTATATAAGGAATTAAACCACCTAGAGATATAAGAGATTCATTTAATTTTCCACCCATACATAATAGGCTCCATCTTGTCTCTATCTCCACCCACAATATGCATAGAAAATCCATACAAAACTAGATTGAGAAAAATAAGTGCATAGTCAATAAATTTCATTCATTGGGACAATAAAAGAAGCATGCCAATCATTTCATATTATTTTTTGTTGTAGTCATTATGTTGGGTAGTGTCTAGTTTTGGTAGTTTGGATATAGTCATTTATTACAATAAAGATCCATAGGTGTTATTTTATTGGGGATATTGAGATTCCCATATATGATTATTGTCAACTTATGGAGTTTCTCATGATTGTATGAGTGATTTTTGTTCATGATTTTTGTCATTGGTGCTAGTGTTTGACTTGTGTATAGAGGTTGAGTATTTGGTTTAGTATGAATTAGATTTTGTGATCTCTAGAGAGGTTGTGATGTTGGTATTATCAATATGCCTTATCTTTTTGTTTGTAATTGAATTTTTTCACGATTTTGAATGCAACAAGTTATATTTCAATTTGATTGAGTTTGGTAGTTTAGTGTTCTTGATGTTTGGTGCTAAAGATGAGTTTAGATCTCATGTTGGAGATGCTGTGAAAGTTTTTATTGTATTCATGAGTTGATTATTTTGGTTTCTAGATTGCATGATGTCGTTTTATTGATACACATTAATTGAGGAAATCAAAATTTCTATTTTGATAGTGTGTGGTTTTCTTTCATTTATGTCCTGAATGATTTGATGAAGTAACATGTTGTGATCCTTTGTGTTGCATTGGTGATAGTATAAAATGTTTATGGTTAATGATTTTGATCCTATCTAAGTCCTAATTAACTTATTTTAGGTCACATTTGTGATTGAGCATATGTATTATATCTTTTATTATGCTAGATCAACTACTACACCTAGAAAATGTTTATTCCTTGTAATTGGTATAAATGATATTTTGAGCATATAAGAGGAGTAAGGTATGTGAGAGTATGTGATTAATATATGAGAGGATAGTTTGTACTTCATTGGAATTATATAATGTGATGGTGAACCTAACTAAGGGCTAGATTCGAGATTTTAATGTGAGAAAAGATTCTTAGTGATTTGGTTGTCAATGTTTGAGGCACTTGTGTGCACCTTTTATTCTCTATTTTCATTCTCTTAATTGAGCAATACTTCTACCAGATCCCATCATCTTGTGGGTTAGATTCTCACCAGGGTTTTTCCTAACAAGTTTTCTTGAGAACAAATTTGGTGTCATGCCCAAAATTATAGGACAAAACACAACTATTTTTTTTTTTGTTACCTAACATAGAAGTTCTCATAAAGGATTATTCATTATTAACTTGATTATCTCTAATTAGAAGTTCAGGGTATGCTAGAGTTATCCGAGTATAAGCTATAGTGTCAAATAATCTATAGAAGAAATGGAGCATATTAGGTGAACATTTACCCTAAACATTTATAATACCAACCCTAGGTACTAATTTTACTCAAATGTGTGTTATATAATATGCTTAATAGTTAATTTCTATCTCACTTAATTTAACTTGAACCTACTCCCTAGGAGATCTTATGAAACATACACTTGTGGGGATTCACTGAAATCATAGGTTAGGTAGAAATTTGTGGATTCATCTTAAGTTGGACATATAGTTTTATTATTTGTTAAATGAGGATGTGTTTTCCTTACACATTCATATATATATATATACATCGTACTATGTAAAGACTCAATAATACTTGTTACTTGCTCTCATTGAGTGCCATACAATATGTTTACACTCATGTTATAAATCACTAACAACTTAATCAGGATAGTTCAAAACCTTTAATGAAACTTACATAATACATCAATTTATATGTATGTTAATTATCCCATAATGATTATTCCTTATTAAATGTGTAGTATTAATCATTAATTATTTATTTTCCACACTACTTCAATTATATTACCATTCACCAATCCTTAATCAATGATTAATTTTTTCATAATCCTAACACCCAAACTAACTAGACATACATGCCCCCCAATAAGCTTTGCTTTCTAGCTTCATTGATATTAATCAACATGCAAACCTTAACTTTAATCAACTTCTTTCTGCATGTCTTCCTAAATGGATGATCACCTAAATCTAGGAATTATAATTTCATGTTATGCATCATTATGTATCATCAAAATTGATACACCTATAATTAATATTTTCTTTTCTCGTGTCCTAACTAACATATTACTTCCATTGTCATATTTTACCTTTACCTATAAATCATATGACACATTACTTATAGTGTATTTAGTTAACATCCATTTTTAATTATAATCTAACTATATTTTCAATTTCTTCATCACCTAATACATCCTCACTAAAATTGTCTTATTGGGTACTAATCCACGTCCTTGACTAACCCCTCCAAACAATGTTTCTTCTATGCAAATTTGACTATATTTCAAAAATCTAACATCCTTTTACTAGCTATTTAAACCCATACCATTATTTGAATACTTTTCTAGCTACTATCCTCTAACCAAAAATAAACTCACATGACTTCATTACTAAAAGCCTTACACAATAGTAACATATAATGTCCAATCTATTTTTATATGTATTATACTTTACTAACTCTTGATTCTAATTATAATAATAATTTCCAAAACGTTAGCATACACCCAATCATTAAATATTATTTACCTCATTAATAAGGCTTCCACTCTTACTAACTTTTACCCTTAACATGGACTACATGCCTACCCTAAACTATCCCCATTCCATTCTCCACACCTCCCAACACCAAGGCAGTTATACCAAACTGGGCAATCTTTCTTCCAAACACTCTACATGACAACTTCCCACAAACCTCCAAACACCAACTAATTCCCTTAACCACCTCCCTAGGTGACATGGATAAGACCAATGTACTTACCAATTTGGGATACCCTCCCATGTATCCTAGGTGCCAATAGATAAGGAAGTCTGACATTAAGTCAAAACCAAGAAAGTCACATCTCCTTTTTATGTGCAAAAGGGCCCTTAATGGATTTTGAGGCGCCAATGATATGGTTTGCTGACCATGCCAGCTTTAATCCTTTTCTATAGGCACTCAATATTGCTTGGGGATGTGGGGACCACCCAAGTTTGATGGTCACCACTTTTCTTTTTATAAAAAAGACACCTAAGGTGTATATGGTTTATATTTTCTTTTTATTTTTCATTTTATTATTATTATTATTTGTGTATATTGTTTATTTATCTTACTTAGGCTATGATGTGACTTAGGACATTTTTGTACCCACTAGGGATCATGTCAAACTTGAGGAACTTAGGAGATTTTTTTTTTGTCAACTTATATTGTCACTCCTATATTTATAGGTTCCTACTAAGAGCATCAAGTATATTCTCTTATTATTTTATTGGTTTGTAATAGGGATGAATTTATTTGTCTTTATTTGTCCATCCCATACAAAATTCCAGAGACTAAAGTGTGTAGCTACAGAGGGGTAAAACTTAGTGTCAAGGGTTTTTTTATTCCATTTTTGAGGAGACCACATTCACGAAGTGCCAATGATTTTACTCAACTTCCCTACAAATTTTTAATTTGCAAATGGATGTTAATATAGCATTCATCTCGTCTACAGAGTTATTAGAACATTGGAATACAAATGGATTAATTTTCATACACATGAACTGATCTATCAAATATGATATCTTTCTTTCATTACATTGAATGCATAACATATATATCTACAATACAACAACTTATGCATTGAATTAAATCCACTATATCAAAAGGATGTAACCACTATGAAATATTCACACTAACTAAATTGTAGGAAGAAGTGTTTCATTTAGATGATTCACCAATTTTCACCAATTTACATAATGTGAAAACTCACAATGGATGTTTCCTTACAAGTAACTATTTAAATATTTTTCAATCTTTCCTTCCACATTTTCAACAAGATACAATAATAAGAATATCCCTCTTTACATCACAATGAGATGAACATGGAGACTTAACATCCTGACACATTTACAATGACATGGAAGATTTGTATCTCCTCACACATTTGGTTTCCAACATTGCCAAGAATAAACCCTAATATCTCCAAGGAATCCATCTTCACAAAACTTGGAAAACAACACAAAACTTGTAACCATGGAGGCTCACCTCCCATCCTAGGCTTTTATGAAGCCACCCACCAAGTAGGGGAAACAAGTCCAAATGGGATACACACACATCACCCTTGCCAAAGCATAAAACATATCACATAACATAGAAATAAACCCTCCCATGGATTACACACTGATTCACCATTGGAACCATTAAACATAGGGTGAAGGTGTGCTTTCAAAAAGGAGATTTTCCATATCATCACATATCTGCAATAATTAATTTTCATGTCCTTTTGGAGCTTTCACAAATCAACAATTTCATGCCCTTTTGGGGCTTTCACAAATATCCTCCAACATACTACCATTAACTATGGCATCCTTGAATACCCATACTCCATAATCTTCCTTTCTACACATCATTTCCCTTATCACCCCCAATGCAAGATATGAATGAATATGGCATAAAATGGAGCCCATACTCCAAGGTTCTCAACTATATTGCAATCCCAACTATGCCCTTCACCCTAGACTTCTCTTCCCTTCCCAAAGGGTGAGTGATGTCCTCACACCCATAACAACACTTGCATTCAAATCAGAACAAAGAGATTCAAGAAAGAAATATCAAGAAATTCATGATACAAAATGCACAATCACACCACCACAACACAATGCAAGATTCACAATGACACAACACCATACCAAAATATACCATCCAAGGATTCACAATGCAATACATGATTATAAGACACATACTCCATGCTTGTAGATTAATTATGCAAAACTAAAAGAAGGGAAAAGAGCATGGTTTGAAAAACCAACCTTGGTCCAAGCTAAAGGCAAAGATAGTTCATGAAGAGCTCCCTCAATCTTCCTCCAAACCCTAACTATCTCTAAACTTAGAGAGTGGGTGAACAACCCACTAATTTGTCCAAGACCCTCTAATCAAGCCTTCCCACTAATTATTTTAGCAAAAACACCAAGCCACCGCCTCATACAAACTTGTCTCCCTCTAAATTCGCTATAATTCACTTAGTGGAAACATGGAAGAAAACACATGTGACACCTCAATTTTCGAATTGATGGAAGAATGCATGGGTAAAGGGGCCCCCTAGGCTATCTAGGCATTCATATGGTCAAAATTAGGGCCCTAACTTGATATACTATCATATGGGTAACTTATTTTTACCTAATAGACACTTTGGGACCACTTAAACCCATCCTTCCCCTTGTCAAATGGGTTTACTTACTCATTAACAAGGTAATTAGTTTTAGGTTAATTGCCACCATGATCAAAGCCCTAAATAACATGTCAATTACACACAAAGTCCACAAGTTTCAAGTGACACATAAAAACACATTCCACATCACCATGACATACCCCTAATGCATCTTAATGATTAAACATTTCCACATGCAAGAAAACTCACATTTACAAAGAAAAATACTTTCACAATGAGGCCTTTTTGTCTTGGTGAAATTGTGTTCACAAAGGTTTGAAACTTGTTTACCCCATGAATTTCCATGGTTCCACTTCCTGCACATTAAATTTTTGCATCAGTAGTCCAAGGAGGTCATATCAAATATATGTATCATAAATGCATAAAATTTCAAATTTTATGAAGTCCTTATTAACATAATTTAAATTAAATTTTCCTTTCCTAATCATTTCAAATACATCATTTAGATGTTAGAAAATTAAATCTGCATATCATAAACCATCATAATCAGATTAACATCTATCTTCATATCATAAATCATCATAATCAAATTAAGATTTATCTTCATATCATGAATCATCCTAATCAAATCATTTATCTGCATATCACATTAAGTCATGAAACATCTTAATCAAATCAACATTTTACATACTATCATGTCATAAAACTGCATCCATATGCGTTTGATCATCCCATTCACAATATTAGGTTTTATTGCATAACAAGATCTATCCTTTAACCCTAACATTATAATTTGACATTTCAAGCATTTCTACAAATTTAGTTTCTATTAAAGCAATTGAAATAATTTGGAACATGAAATGGAATCATTAATTATATCAGTTATGTCCTAATGCACAGATCATTAAAATGTATACATTAAAATAACATAACCCTATAGTCTTGAAAGTATATCAAAACATCAAATTAGAAGTATCATAATGCCAATATGTCATCTATACTACAATAGATCGGGTGATGCCTCACATTTGGTTCTTATGTGTTGAGGATATTTCATTTAATGTTAACCATTCAAATATATTTATGTTGAGATTGTTTGTAATGATAATTGATGCAACTAGTTTATACCCCCATGTTTTTCTCACCTTCTTTGGGCCTAATAATTTGTTTCATAGCTAAGTCCTTTTGAAGGAGCTAAACAACCTGAAGGACATCTAACAAGGAAAGTTTATGGAAAGAGTGTTTTAAGTTTGATGGATAAAACTATCTAATCTAGATGGATCAAATTATAACCCAACTTATATGAATGGGAGAAGAATATTGTGTTGGAATCCTTTAGAACAACTGAGAAGGGGGCAGGTGAATTAGTTATGCAAGGTCCAAATATACATAAATGTTGACTTCACATCCATTTGATAAACTTTGAAACCTTTGCATGGAGAGTAAGCAAGCAAAGTTCTTACTACTTCCAATCTTGCAACAGGGGAAAATGTTTCTCCATAATCTATTCCTTCTTCTTGTGCATACCCTTTGTAAACTAATCTTATATTAGTCCTTGTGATTTCACTATTTTCATCTACCTTATTTATATACACCCGCTTGGTTCCAATCACATTCTTGTCCTCTTGTTTAGGAACTAGAGTCCATGTATTGTTCTTCTCAATCTACTCAATCTCTTCTTTCATGGCTTTCCTCCAGTCCTCATTTTCAAAGGCATATTTCACTGTCTTGGGCTCATGCATTCTCAACAAACATGTACATCACTTCTCAACATGTTTCTTGTCACTAGTCTGGCATCTTTGTCTCTGATAATTTGTTCAGTAGGGTGATGTCTTTTGACATACTTTGACAATCTTAGTTCCACTCTACTTTCCTCATTAGGTCTATCAAATTTAGAATCACTGTGTACTTCTCTATCAGGTAATTCAACATCTCTTTCATGTAGACGTATCTCAAAATTAGAATGTGCCTCAACTTTGTTTACAACTTAGCTCCTAATTGTAGCTCGATTCCTGAATCCAACTCGACATTCATTATATGTGACTCAATAGTGATTGAAACTTGTTGATTTGAAACTTGATTTACAAAATCTTCATTAGTAGGCATACCTTCATAAAAAGTATACAAAATATTTGTACTCCTCTAGTTCTTTTATAGGTCTAGCTTTATGTACCTTTGTATATTCATCAAACTTCACATTTGCACTTTCCACAACTTTTTTAGTGTTAGTATTTAAACACTTATAAGCTTTACTTCTTGTGGAATAGTTAAATAATTTAACTTCTTCACTTTTATCATCTAATTTACCATGCCTGAAATCCTTAAGAATGTAGCACTTTCTTCCAAATACCTTAAAAAAATTTATATTGGATGAGTATCCATACCATAATTCAAACAGTGTTGAATGAGTACCTTTCTTGACTTCCACACACTTCAAGGTATAGACATCTATACTTAAAACCTCTCCCTAGTATTTTAAACCAACATTCTTCTCCATCACGAGTGTCCTAGTGGGTAAAAGCACAAACCTGTGTCACCTTTTATAAGGAAACGTGATATCAGAATGTGATAGTTCAACATTAATGACAAAAAAAATGGTATTTGTGTTTAAAATATGAAGATGATGTAAACTAATGAAATGTGTAGAATTTTATGAATTTTATGCCTGTAATTTTTATAATTTTTTTGACTAAGAATTTATTCATTTTATTTTATTTTGAAGTTCCTTTTTTTACTGTAAAAAATATAAGATGTAGTTCCCGTCAAACAAGTATGTGGAAATCATCTTTTTTTGTTCTAATTTGAAAATATTTTATAGATGACATGTATAGCTAGTGAACACAAAAAGAAATAATTATTTTTGATGCATATTTTCTTTGTTATAAGTACTCAAGTTCGGCCTTGTCAGAATCCAACAGTTTTTTCCTCCCGTCAAAACTTCCCTATCAAATCTATACCTTCTTTAAAAAAAAATTACATATTCGTGAAGAGGATTCTCTCCTCTAGTGATAAATATTATTTTTTTATTTTTTTGATATGATTTACTATTTTTTTCATTTTTTGAGAGAGCATCTTCTGAAATGTTGAAATATCGACTTATAATATTTTGAGATTATAACATATTATAACTAATCAAAACACTCAAAAATTTATATAATGATGATATTGAATCTGAGATCTATAAAAGGGTATTTTTAGTTTTTGAAAAAAAATTGAGTTTTGATAGAGAAATGAGATTTGACCAAAACTGGTTTTTGTATCACAAATGGTGACACAGATCTGTGCTTTTACCCTAGTACAATCCATTACAACTATGTTCCTCCTTTTAGCAATTCTATTTTGTGGAGGGTCCTAGGTGAAAATGTATGTCTTTTGATTCCACTATCGTTACAAAACATCTCAAACTCATTTGATGTAAATTCTCCACCTCTGTCAGATCTTAGACATTTGAAGATTTTTCTTGTCTCTATTTCAACTCTAGCTAAGTACCACTTAAACTTTTGGAAAGCATATGATTTCTATTTTAGAAACATAACTATCATCATCCTAGAATAATCATTAACAAATATGATAACATATTTGTCATCCTTGTAGCTTTTAACATTAATTAGTCTACATAATTCAATATGAGCAATCTCAAGAATTTCTTTGGAGGTGCGAGTCTTACTTTTAAAACTAGATTTTTTCATCTTAGATAACTAATATTGTTTGTAAATTATATTGTCATGTTTCTTCAATTTAGGACAACCTTTAACTCTTTTCATGTAACTGATAGTAACCAAGTTATCAAAGTTAACATGACACAACCTCTTGTGCCATAATCACACATCATTATATTCTACAACAATATAAGTAACATAATTCATATCAAGATAAAATAGGTTACCTCTAGTCTAGTCACCTTTCCCAATTAGTTTTCTATCAGTGGCATAGATCTTAGCTATCTTGTTCTCAAATTTAACATTGCAACCTAAACTATTCAATTGTGACACAGTCAAAAAATTATGGTTAAGTTCTTCAACATAATAAGCATTGTCACGCATTCAATATTTTTTGTGAGTTTGATAGATCCTTTTCCTTTTACCATACAAGGTGCATCATTACCAAACCTTAAACTAATTCCATCATAATAATTCAAGGTAATGAACTTACTTTTATCTTCAGTCATGTGATGTGAATACCCAATATCTATGATCCATCTTTCATTCTTGTTCAAAAAAGACACTAGTGTAGTTTCCTCATCTTCATCAGAATCATCCTTCATTGCAACATACACCACTTCATCATCATGGTCATCAAATCCATCTCTAGTTTCCTCTTTTGCAATGTAGCTAGACTTCCTAGCTTTATCTTTGTAATCTTTCTTTGTCCTCATCTCTTTTACTTTTGTATTTTCCTCCACTTCTATTGTTCTTCTTCTTTGGACATCTAGCAACAATATGACCAACCTCATTGTAATTAAAACACATGATACATAACTTTCCTATGAATTTTTCTTTGCCTCTATGAAATCTCCTTGCTAGCAGTGCTTCAAGTTGTTCTACACCTTCCTCATCTATATCACTATCACTAGAAACATATTTTACCTTTTGCTTCTTCTCTTTAGGTTCCTTTAATGAAAAATTAGCTTTGAAGGCAGATTTAACATTTTTATATTTGAATTTATCAAAATTAGAGATTTCAAAGGTAGTGAGCCTACCTAGTAGACCTTCAAGATTCAGATTAGAACCTGGTATACATCTTAATTCTTGTATGGCATAAACTCTAACAGCATAGATTAGCATAAGTGTTCTCAATACTTTGCTTAATATAGTCTCATCATGAATTTTACTAGTAGCTCGTCTTATATCATTAACAACATCTTTTATTCTAGAGAAACATTGAGCAATGTTCTCACCTTCTTGCAACCTCATGTCATCGAACTTACCTCTAAGACTTTTAGGCTTGACTCTAAAAATATTTGCATCACCTCCATAAATGGTGTGAAGAGAATCTCACATCTTCCTTGTAGTATCATGATCCTTGATGTCATCAAACTCAAAATAACTTAGGTCAGAGGCAACATCCAACATTGTCTAGTTATGTTCTTTCCTCTTTTTCTAATCATCAACAGTTAGGGCTCCAACAGAGTTAACATGCTCAGTGGTGATGGTAGATTGTGCATGGCCTCCGAGACCTCCTAGGTGTAGCTTCATCAAACTTTTCCATGTAGGGAAGTTCTCTTTATTAAGCTTGGGTACCTCTCTTTTAGACATCTTGATCTTTTTCTTCTAGTACGTTAAAACTAGTCCTCTTGAGTACTATGGCTCTGATACCAATTGTTGGAATTCTTTAGAACAACAAGAGGGGTGCGGTGTGAATCAATTATCCAAGGTCCATATGTACAAATAAAAAATTTCAATGCTTAGTAGACCCATATATATATAACCTTATTATGCTTGCATCCATTAGATCATACAATACTTAAACTTTGTAGGTTACTATCCCTGGTCAAAGTAACTTTATAGAAATGTGAACATGAAACATAACAAATTCAATAACACATTTGACACAAGGATTTTATGTGGAAAACCAATTTGGGAAAAACCACCAGTAATATGTTACTAATTCTCAATCTTCTGAAGTGATGCCTTGTGAAAGGCCAACCATGTTAAAGGTTATAATACACACTGTTAAATGTAACCCGATTAAAGGTTTTGAATCACCTTATTAGGAGTGAGCCTTGTTAGAGGACTTTAGACCATTCCACTAGAATTTCACCCAGTTAAAGGATTTACAAATGACTATTAGATCAACCTCAATCCAAAGGATTTAGCCTAGACTGATACAATTATTAGAAAGTAATAGTAAGGCTTTATCTAATAACAAATTACAACTCACTTGTAGATTATACATCTCTATTTCAATCCTCCTTTCTACTTGGTATTCAAAAACTTCAGCTTTGATAGCTTTTTCACCCTTCAAGAATTCATACTCTTAAACCTCCTTGGTTTGCATGCCAATTGTATTCTCTTCTATTTGACTACTAAATGAAGCAATACCCTAGACTCCTTGTCTTCCCTAGGTTCTCACACATGACAACCTTTACTTTTGACCAGCTCTCTCTATAAATAGAGAATTAAGATTAACCACAATCATCCATTTTAAGCTTAGGTAGGATTAGGTAAGATACAATAAATCTACCCACTTTTCCATTTGGTTCCTCTAAAAACTTCTTCTACAATCTTCCTTGAATTCACAACAAAATGGTTTACCTTGAATTTTGTGCCACCAGCTCATCATAGTTATCCTCCACACACTTCACACAATTCAAGAAAAACAAAATAGTTGTCTCAAATTCATCAAATCTCTGATTTAACATAAATACTAGTACTCAACATCAAGATGTTGTCACTTGACTTCTATACCATTCTTCCACTTGGCCAACGCTAGTTTACTTGGCAAACACTAAAGTTTACTGATGCTTGACATCAACTAAAATTTACTTGGCATATACTGACAATCACTTGAATTGATTTTCATCTTTTCTCAGCACCTCTTTTTTTCACTTGGATTCCACCAATTTATGCTTAGCTTGCACTAACTGCGCGACAAGGTTCGACAAACACTTTTCATACTTGCTCTTCTTCTAATCTTAACTTGAGTAATCTTTCATTTCAAACTCTAAGTAGATAAACAATACACTATAGTATCAATGTCTTACTTAGTATTAGTGCTTCTTTTACATACCAAATAACTCAACCTTTCTCTAGGTGCTATTGTTATCTCCTCTTTTCAAATCCTCTTCATCAATTAACTAAATGATAGCTTTTAGACCAAAAAGTAATTGTCTCAACAAGTAAGAGGTTTGACATCATTGACAAAATAATGATCGTTCCATTAACAGTTCCTTACTTCAAAGCAATATTATATCAACATATTGATAGATTATAGTTTGCTGGACATATTATATACCAAATAATTTATCATAGGCTACCACAAGATAGAAGAAGAAATTGAAAGAGAAAATGTTAGCAAGATATGAAAATATAAATGGATTATTTGATACCTAATATTCAGATATTTATGGATGTAGAAGATTATATGAGATAAATTAGAAATTAATTATAAAGGTGATGAATATGTCAAGAAATATAAATTGCAGCAATTAAAAGGAAAATATGAAGATGTAAGACTGCAAAAAAATGAGAGCGTTACATCCAATATGCAAAGAATAAATGATATGGGTTGTTAAATAAGATTTTTTGATGGAACCTTGATAGAAGATGAAGTTATAGATAATATTTTGAAGCGTTATAGTAAGAAATGCATTACTAATGAAGAACTCATAAGGGTTAGAAAGATTTCCAGAGAAGCATTAGCTGGAAGACTTTTCTCATATGTGATGATTGGCCTTGACTAGGAAATTCTAAATGTTGAGACTCCATTCAAAGCCACAATTGTAAGAGTTGGAAGAATTATTGATTACATGAACTCTTTTTCTAAAAATAATGATAGAAGAATAGTTGAGTATGATAGTTCTAAAAGTTCATCAAGTTCTGCCAGATTTGGAAGATATTCTAACGATTAGTAAGAGATTAAAGAAAAAGAAAGGAATTTGGATGAGCTCAAAAAATTAATTTCAAGGATAGTACCTATAGTACTAATAAGTATGTAGTAAAACTACCTTTGAAAGGCTTTAACCATTGTACGATCGGTGATATTGCATCTAGATGTCCTAATAAAATTTCTAGAGATTAAAAGTAGAAAGCGAAATTTAATAAATACAAAGATAAGGGAAATAGAAGTTCTTATGTAGGTGTTGAAGGTGTAACTTGGGTAGAAGCAATAAGTTGGGTCTCAAAACCATAGAAGTCCTCATATTGAGATCATGCTCTTTTAGAAATAGACACCCATATTAGGCTCAAATGCCCGATCTAAATTTCGAAAAATGGGCAGCCTTTTTTAAAAAAATTGGGTGCTTGTCTTTTGTTTTCAAAAATTGGGTGCCCATTGTTGAAAAAATAAAAATTTTGAATTTTTTTAAAATGAGCGCCCATTTTGTAAAAATAAAAAATGGAGAACTGTTTTTTAAAAATTGGGTGACCATTTTTTATTTTAAAAAAATGGGTGCCCAATTTTTAAAAATTTAAAATTTTGATTTTTTTTAAGGATTTAAAATGTGTCTTAAATGTCAATTTTACCATTTCAAAATGGGCACCCATTTTTTGTATTTTAAAAAATGGGTGCCCATTTATTACAACATGGGGTGGGATTTTTTTGTCCCACCTCGAATTTTTGTTTAGGATAGGCTTTGTCAGACCAAGCCTATGTCTTGATCTCTCAAGATTTGGCTAAGGCATTGAAGTGACAAATTTAGGCCTCGCCATTATTTTTAGAGAGTCTTCCGAATCAAATTATTTTACAAAATAACATCTCATTAGAGTTCTCACTACCTTGATCTCAGAAATATAAATTTTATAGTGTTGTGATTTTATTTACTATTTTTGCATTATATTTTAATCAAAGTTGTACCCCTAAATGTAAAATAGTAAGGTTAAAAAAAACTTTAATAACCATTTTATTTTATGATTTTTCTTAAATTAATTTATATGTCATCAATCTAAATACAATTATTTTGAAGTTAAAAAATATATATTATGAAAAAGTGAAATTTTGATAAAATTATGATTCCCATACACAAGAGGTTTTAAAATTTTCCTTTATATCCAATTAATAATTGATTAAAAAACATTATTCAATTAAAAATTAAGGAAAAACATTATTATCAATCTTTGTTGTGTTAGGTAACTTCCTTTAAAATGATTGATAAATATTCAATTATTTGTGTCAAATTATAGTGTTTGTACATGAGTGTGGTATGGTCCCAAAATATACATTTTGAAAAAGTGGTTTTTAACTATCCATACCAAAAAAAATCTATCATATGGGTACACAAATAAATTACATATTCAAAAAGTAGACTCTGAGCACTAACTTTTTTATTTGTGAGTATTTTTTATATTCAATCTCCAAATGCGTCAAATTTTGACATTAATTGACAAGAAATTTCAACAATAAGAAAGACACTTTCACTTTTTGCCCAAAAGTGAAACTCAACTTCTTGCACTTACCCATTGATAAAGAACTTATTACTAGTAAGGAATATATTGTTTCTATTTCTATTAAAGAGTAAATTACTAATGAAGAAATAGCTCTCATTTATGTGTTATAAAGAGAAAAGAATAGGTTATTGATAGAGGATGTTCACATCATATGACTTGTGATAAGGATAAGTTTGTAAAATTTAAAGACTATAATATAGGCTTTGGTAGGTTTGATAATGATGCTCCTTATTGGATATGAGTAAAAGGGTCTATGTCTCCTAATGGAAAGAATAATATTGAAGATGTTCTATATGATGGAAGTTTGTAATCTAACTAGTTGAGTGTTGGAAAGTTATTGGCCAAAGGTTTTAGAATGGAATTCAGGATAGTACATGCAAAATTCTTGGAAGAAGTGGAAAAATGCATGCATTTTGTGAATAAACTAACGGTAATATGTTTCATTGAAAAATAGTTGAGAATTCATGCTTGGTTTATATGATTGATAGTAGTTGGTTATGATATATAATATTTTATCATGTAAAGTTTCATAATGTGGTATTTAGGGTAGTGCAACTAACGTTGTGAGAGATTTTCCTAAACTAATGAATGAGAAATTTTCCTAATAATATGTATAAATAATATGCATTAGGAAATTTGAGTAGACCTATTTTTAGAAATAATACATGTATACTTCAAATTTCTTTCTAGATGTGGTGCATGCAAATTTGTGTTTTTCTACAAGAAAAATAATTTACTATGGACAAAAATGCTTTATGTTATTCATTAATGACTACTATATAATGATAAGGGTGGAATAATTTTTTTTTAAAATTAGATCGTTATGATGATTTTTGAGGCTGAAACCAAAAAATATTGAATTGCTTAAAATTGAATAGACGAGGTGAATTCACATCTAATGAATTCTATTAACTTTGTGAAGAACATGGGATTAAAAGATAAAAATATTCTCTATGAACCCCACAGTATAACAATGCTACTCGGTGAAGGAATAAATCAATTCACAATACACCCAGAGTCATGATGATTGAAGGAAAAATAATGCATATCCACTTGAGAGAAGCAATATGTATGAAAGTGCACACATTCAATATAGTAAAGATTAAGAAGGGAACCAATAAGACTTCTTATGAGTTATTATATGGTCATGCTCCTATTATGAAATACTGTAAATTTTTGGAAGTAAATTCTCTATTAAGAGATATGAAAGTGTTGGAAAGTTTGACCCTAGGAGTGATGAACAAATATTTCTCATTTATTCTACAAAGGGAGAAGTTAATAAATATTACAATTTTAGATTGAAGAAAATTATTGAAAGTGGTCATTTTAGATTTGATGAATGTGAAAATATTTTAAAATGATTAAACATATGATAGATATGAGTAAGAAAGTTAAGATAAGGAAAAGTGGAATCATTTTCAATTACTAAATGGTCCAGTATAAAATACAAAGGATGACATGGAAAACATGGATACTAAGTAAAGTATCACAAGATCTACTCTAAAGACTCCATGATATGTAAAGATTAATCATTCAAAGAATGATACTATTGGCAACATAAGTAGAGGTGTTCAGACTAGATGAAAGATTACGAGGAATGAACCATGTCTGGTATTTGAGATTGATCCTAAAGATGTTAATGAAGCACATAATGATGAGAGTTGGCTAAAATATGTGAAACAACAATTGGATCATATTTAGATGCACAATAATTGGATTCAAATTCCTAGGCCCTTGAAAAGAATGTGATAATAACTAAATGGATATTTGAAAAGAAACTAAACAAAGAAGGTAAAGTAGACCTGAATTAATCAAGAATGGTATGAAGGTTATTCAAAAATGGAAGTTATTGATTTTAATTAAACTGTTTCTCCTAATATAAGAATTAAAGGATTTGGATCACTACATGCAAATAATTCTTACATAAATTAAAATTTTATTAGATGGATGTTAATTTATTTTATCCTAAATGTGAGCTAGAGGAAGATGATTGTATTGAGAAACTTGATGGATTTACTCTAACTAGTGAAGAGATGGTTCAAGTAAGTTTTGCAAAAATATTTGAATGGATTGAAGCAAGCTCTGAGAACTTGGTATGATAGATTGGACAATTATTTGTTGAAAAATATAGGTTTACTAAAGGGGTTGTAGAAAACAATTTGTATTTAAAAATAACAACTAATAATATTTTGATTGTTGAAGCATTTATTGATGAAACTGTATTTGGAGGTGACGATGAGTTGAACAAAGGGTTTTCTAATGAAATGCAAAAAGAGTTTAAGATGTCTGTGGTAGGAGAGATGAAATTATTTCTTGAATTAAAAATTATATAATTGGAAAAATGAATCTTTGTTACAATGTCTAAATATGTGAAAGAACTTAATTGAATAATTTTAGAAACTAGTTGGCACTTCTATTGTAACTAGTTACAAATTAACTAAATATGAGGAATCCCCTTGTAAAAATTAGACTAGATATAGGTCCATGATGAAAGGATTTATTTGACACAATCTAGACCTAATATTGTAAATGTTGTTGGTATTATTTCTATATATTGAACTAAACCAAAAGAATCACATGTTGCTTCTCTAAAGAGAATCTTTAGACATTTGAAATGAATAGTTGATTATGGATTATCGTTTGAAAAAGAGAGAAGTTTTACACTTTGTGCATATACTTATGTTGATTGGGTGAGAATTTATTATGATAGTAAGAGTACTAACAAAGATGATTTTTTCTGGGAAAAATGATCAATCTTATGGACAAGTAAGAACCATGGTTTTATCTCATAATCTAATAATGAAGCTAAATATGTTGCTTATGCAAATAGTTGTGCACATTTCATTTGAATGAAGCAAATGTTGAAAGATTTGAAGGTATGCATTGGTAAACCTATAGTGACTAAAAGAAACACATGAATCAATATAAAGTAAGAAATAATTTTTTAGATCATTAAAATATGCATAAACATTAAAACTCTACAATTGTGCATCACCTTTCTTAATTGTCATAATATTGTTAACTATAAAAAAATTAATTACATTCAATAAATATATAAAAAATGTTATCTTGGACAAACATTAATAAATGTAAACTCCTATATATCTCAACTAGTAATTAAAATCTCAACAACCTAAAATAAAACTGATGAAAGGAATAACTTAAACATCACACACTAAGCTTAATTCCTAGACCAAAAGTGTTAAATAGTCAAAGTTGACTTTTTTTTCCCAAGCTTAATTCATCGCTTAGTGTGTGATGTTTAACGGTGGCTCCGATGAAACAATTTCTTTAGATTGATTAAAAAATATTGAGAATCACTCTACAATTTTATAGTGATTTATAATTCATTTAATAAAACAAGAAAGTTTAATCTTTAACATATAGGCTAGTTATGGGGGAACATGCCAATGGATTATCATGATGTCTCACCCGTAAAAAAATTGATGACTCTGAAACTTTAATATTTCCCTCTGTAATCCCAAATTCTACACAATCAACTCACTCATGTCAAAGATTTTTCCCTACGAACATAATTGAAACCATTCTTCTTCTTCAAATCTAGCCAAGATCTTCCATTCATATAACCTAAAGAGCTGGCTAATTGGAGGCATATGTATCATAGTAGTTAACTTGCATCAAGAGAGGCAACTAGGATGTAGTCTACAAAGTCGAACCAGCATAGATGGACATGGCTATCCTCCCTACAAACTGTACAATTAACCAATTTTCAAAACATCAAAAACATCATGGATTTTTCCAAAAAATTTAGCATTTTATTTTCATGATCTATATAGTTTGTAATTGAAAACAACAAAAATTTTGAAAAAAACTAACTACATTTTCCTAAATCTAGAAAAGAAAAATTTAACTTTGTTTTATCTTTAGTATACTTTGTCTGGAGATTAGCCTATCCCTATGTTCTTTCCTCTTTTTCTAATCATCAATAGTTAGGGCTCCAACAGGGTTAACATGCTTAGTAGTGATGGTAGATTGTGCATGGCCTTTGAGACCTCCTAGGTGTAGCTTCATCAGACATTTCCATGCAGGAAGATTCTCTTTATTAAGATTGGATATCTCTCTTTTAGACATCTTGATCTTTTGCTTCTAGTACATTCAAACTAGTCCTCTTGAGTAATATGGCTCTGATAACAATTGTTGGAATTCTTTAGAACAACTAAAAGGGGGGGGTGGGGGTCAGTTATCTAAGGTCCATAAGTACAAATAAAAAAATTTAATGCTTAGTAGACCTATATCTATAAAACCTTATTATGCATACATCCATTAGATCATACAATACTTAAACTTTGTAGGTTACTATCCTAGGTCAAAATAACTTTACAGAAATGTGAACATGAAACATAACAAATTCAATAACACATTTGACACAAGGATTTTATGTGGAAACCCAATTTGGAAAAAACCACTAATAATATGCTACTAATTCTCACTCTTCTAAAGTGATGCCTTGTGAAAGGCTAGCCATGTTAAAGGTTACAATACACATTGTTAAATGTGACCCGGTTAAAGGTTTTGAATCACCCTATTAGGAGTGAGCCTTGTTAGAGGACTTTAGACCATTCCATTAGAATGTCACCCAGTTAAAGGATTTACAAATGACTATTAGGTCAACCTTAATCCAAAGGATTTAGCCTAGATTGATACAATTATTAGAAATTAATAGTAAGGCTTGATCTAATAACAAATTACAACTCACTTGTAGATTATAAATCTCTATTTCAATCGTCCTTTCTACTTGGCATTCACAAACTTCATCTCTGATAGCTTATTCACCCTTCAATAATTCACACTCTTAAACCTCCTTGCTTTGCATGCCAATTGTAGTCTCTTCTATTTGGCCACTAAATGAAGCAATACCCTAGACTCCTTCTCTTCCCTAGGTTCTCACACATGACAACTTTACTTATGACTAGCTCTCTCTATAAATAGAAAATTAACATTTTTTTTGCTTAACCACAATCGTCCATTTTATGCTTAGGTAGGATTTGGTAGGATACAATGAATCTACACACTTTTCCATTTGGTTTCTCTAGAAACTTCTTCTACAATGTTCCTTGAATTCTATGCCACCAGCTCATTATAGTTATCTTCTACACGCTTCACACAATTCAAGAAAATAAAATAGTTGACTCAGATTGATAAAATCTTTGATTTAACATAAATACTAGCACTTAGCATCAAGATGTTATCACTTGATTTCTATACCATTCTTCCACTTGGCCAACATGAGTTTACTTGGAAAACACTAAAGTTTACTGACACTCGACATCAACTAAAATTTACTTGGCATATACTGAAAATCACTTGAATTGATTTTCATCTTTGCTTGGCACCTCTTTTTTTCATTCAGATTCCACTAATTTATGTTCAGCTTGCACTAACTGCTCGACAAGGCTTGACAAACACTTTTCATACTTGCTTTTCTTCTAGTCTTAACTTGAGTAATCTTTCATTTCAAACTTTAACTAGATAAACAATACACTATAGTATTAATGTCTTACTTGGTCTTAGTGCTTCTTTTACATAGAAAATAACTCAACCTTTCTCTAGGTGCTATTGTTATCTCCTCTTTTCAAATCCTCTTCATCAATCAACTAAATGATAGCTTTTAGACCAAAAAGTAATTGTCTCAACAACAAGTAGGAGATTTGACATCATTGACCAAATAATGATTGTTCCATTACATGTTCTTCACTTCAAAGAAATATTATATCAACATATTGATAGATTATAGTTTGCTGGACATATTCTATACCAAATAATTTGTCGCAAGCTACCACAAGATGGAAGAAGAAATTGAAGGAGAAAATGTTAGCAAGATCAGAAAATATAAATGGATTATTTGATACCTAATATTCATATATTTATGGATGTAGAAGATTATATGGGATAAATGATTAGAAATTAATTATAAAGGTGATAAATATGTCAAGAAATATAAATTGCAGAAATTAAAAGGAAAATATGTAGACATGAGACTACAAAAAAATGAGAATGTTACATCCAATATGCAAAGAATAAATGATATGGGTTGTTAAATAAGATTTTTTGATGGAACCTTGATAGAAGATGAAGTTATAGATAATATTTTGAAGTGTTATAGTAAGAAATGCATTACTAATGAAGAACTCATAAGGGTTAGAAAGATTTCTAGAGAAGCATTGGTTGGAAGACTTTTCTCATATGAGATGATTGGCGTTGACTAGGAAATTCTAAATGTTGAGACTCCACTCAAAGCCACAATTATAAGAGTTGGAATAATTATTGATTACATGAACTCTTTTTCTAAAAATAATGATAGAAGAATAGTTGAGTATGATAGTTCTAAAAGTTCATCAAGTTCTTCCAAATTTGGAAGATATTCTAATGATTAGGAAGAGATTAAAGAAAAAGAAAGGAAGTTGAATGAGCTCAAAAAATTAATTTCAAGGAGAGTACCTATAGTACTAATAAGTATGTAGGAAAACTTCCTTTGAAATGCTTTAACCATTGTACGATCGGTGATATTGCATCTAGATGTCGTAATAAAATTTCTAGAGATTAAAAGTAGAAAGCAAAATTTCAGAAATATAAATATAAGGGAAATAGAAGTTATTATGTAGGTGATGAAGGTGTAACTTGGGTAGAAGCAAGAAGTTGGGTCTCAAAACCACAGAAGCCTCAAATTGAGATCATGCTCTTTTAGAAATAGACACCCATATTAGGCTCAAATGTCCAATCCAAATTTCAAAAAATTAGCATCCCTTTTTTTAAAAATTGGGTGCCCATTGTTGAAAAAATAAAAATATTGAATTTTTTTTAAAACGAGCACCCATTTTGTAAAAATAAAAAATGGATACTTGTTTTTAAAAAATTAGGTGACCATTTTTTTTTTTTTTTTTTAAATGGGTGCCCATTTTTAAAAAAATTAAATTTTTTATTTTTTTAAAGGATTTAAAATGTGTTTTAAATGTCAATTTTACTTTTTCAAAACGGGCACCCATTTTTTTAATTTTAAAAAATAGGTGCCTTTTTATTACAACATGGGGTGGGATTTTTTTCTCCCACCTCAAATTTCGGTTTAGGATAGGCTTGGCGAGACCAAGCCTATGTCTTGACCTCTCAAGATTTAGCTAAGGCATTGAACTAACAAATTTAGGACTTGCCATTATTTTTAGAGAGTCTTCCCAATCAAATTATCTTACAAAATAACATCTCATTAGAGTTCTCACTATGTTGATCTCAGAAATATAAATTTTATAGTGTTGTGATTTTATTTACTATTTTTGCATTATTTTTTAATCAAAGGTGTACCCCTAAATGTAAAATAGCAAGGTTCAAAAAAAATTAATAATTTTTTTATTTTATGATTTTTCTTAAATTAATTTATATGTCATCAATCTAAATACAATTATTTTGAAGTTAAAAAATGTATATTATGAGAAAGTGAAATTTTGATCAAATTACGATTCCCATACACAAGAGGTTTGAAAATTTTCCTTTATATCCAATTAATAATTGATTAAAAAACATTATTCAATTAAAAATTAAGGAAAAATATTATCATCAATCTTTGTTGTGTTAGGTAACTTCCTTTAAAATGATTCATAAATATTCATTTATTTGTGTCAAATTATGGTGTTTGTACATGGGTGTGGTATGGTCCTGAAATATACATTTTGAAAAAGTGGTTTTTAACGATCCTTACCAAAAAAATCTATCATATGAGTACACAAATAAATTACATATTCAAAAAGTAGACTTTGAGAACTACAATTTTCATATGTGAGTATTTTTTTTATATTCAATCTCCAAATGCATCAAATTTTGACACTAATTCAGTAGAAATTTTAAAAGTAAGAAATACACTTCCACTTTTTGCCCAAAAGTGAGACTCAACTCCTTGCACTTACCCACTGATAAAAACTTATTACTAGTAAGGAATAGATTGTTTTTATTTCTATTAAAGAGTAAATTACCAATGAAGAATGGGTTATTGATAGAGGATGTTCACATCATATGATTGGTGATAAGCATAAGTTTGTAAAATTTAAAGACTATAATATAGGCTTTGTTAGGTTTGATAATGATGCTCCTTATTAGATATGAGTAAAAGGGTCTATGTCTCCTAATGGAAAGAATAATATTGAAGATGTTCTATATGATGGAAGTTTGTAATCTAACTAGTTGAGTGTTGGAAAGTTATTGGCCAAAGGTTTCAAAATGAAATTCAGGATGGTACGTGCAAAATTCTTGGAAGAAGTGGAAAAATGCATGCATTTTGTGAATAAACTAATAGTAATATGTTTCATTGAAAAATAGTTGAGAATTCATGCTTGGTTTATATGATTGATAGTAGTTGGTTATGATATATAATATTTTATCATGTAAAGTTTGACAATGTGGTATTGACGTTAGTGTGAGTAACATTGTGAGAGATTTTCCTAAACTGATGAATGAGAGATTTTCCAAATAATATGTATAAATAATACGAATCAGGAAATTTGACTAGATCTATTTTTAGAAATAATACATGTATACTTCAAATTTCTTTCTAGATGTGGTGCATGCAAATTTATGTTGTTCTACAAGAAAAATAATTTACTATGGACACAAATGCTTTATGTTATTCATTAATGACTACTATATAATGATAAGGGTGGAATAATTTTTTTTTTAAATTAGATCTTTAAGGTAATTTTTGAGGCTGAATCCAAAAAATATTGAATTGCTTAAAATTTAATAGATGAGGCGAATTCACATCTAATGAATTCTATTATCTTTGTAAAGAACATGGGATTTAAAAGAGATTAAACTCTTCTCTAAAAATCCCATAGTATAACAATTCTACTCGGTGAAGGAACAAATCAATTCACAATACACCCAAAATCATGATGATTGAAGGAAAAATATTACACATCCACTTGAGAGAAGCAATATTTATGAGAGTGCACACATTCAATATAGTAAAGATTAAGCAGGGAACCAATAAGACTTCTTATGAGTTATTATATGGTCATGCTCCTATTATGAAATACTCTAAATTTTTGAAAGTAAATTCTCTATTAAGAGAGATGAATGTGTTGGAAAGTTTGACCCTAGGAGTGATGAAGGAATATTTCTTGGTTATTCTACAGATGGAGACGTTATTAAATATTACAATTTTAGATTGAAGAGAATTATTGAAAGTGGTCATTTTAGATTTGATGAATGTGAAAATATTTTAAAATGATTAGACATATGATAGATATGAGTAAGAAAGTTAGGATGAGGAAAGTGGAATCATTTTGGATTGTTAAATGGTCTAGTATAAAATACAAAGCATAAAATGGAAAACATGGATACTGAGTAAAGTATCACAAGATCTACTCTAAAGACTCCATGATATGTAAAGATTACTCATTCAAAGAATGATACTATTGGCAACATAAATAGAGGTGTTTAGACTAGATGAAAGATTACAAGGAATGGAACATGTCTGGTATTTGAGATTGATCCTAAAGATGTTAATGAAGTACATAATGCTGAGAGTTGGCTAAAATATGTGAAACAACAGTTGAATCAGATTTAGATGCACAATAATTGGATTCATATTCCTAGGCCCTTGAAAAGAATGTGATCATAACTAAATGGATATTTGAAAAGAAACTAAACAAAGAAGGTAAAGTAGACCTGAATTAATCAAGAATGGTATGAAGGTTATTCAAAAATGGAAGTTATTGATTTTAATTAAACTTTTTCTCCTATCATAAGAATTAAAGCATTTGGATTACTACATGCAAATAATTCTTACATAAATTAAAATTTTATTAGATGGATGTTAATTTATTTTATCCTAAATGTGAGTTAGAGGAAGATGTTTGTATTGAGAAACTTGATGGATTTACTCTAACTAGTGAAGAGATGGTTCAAGTAAGTTTTGCAAAAATATTTGAATGGATTGAAGCAAGCTCTGAGAACTTGGTATGATAGATTTGACAATTATTTGTTGAAAATTATATGTTTATTAAAGGGATTGTAGACAACAATTTGTATTTAAAAATAACAACTAATAATATTTTGATTGTTGAAGCATTTATTGATGAAACTGTATTTGGAGGTGATGATGAGTTGAACAAAGAGTTTTCTAATGAAATGCAAAAAGAGTTTAAGATGTCTATGGTAGGAGAGATGAAATTATTTCTTGAATTAAATATTATATTATTGGAAAATTGAATCTTTGTTACAATGTCTAAATATGTGAAAGAGTAATTGAATAATTTTAAAATGGAAGACTTCAAACTGATTGGCACTTCTATTGTAACTAGTTGCAAATTAACTAAATATGAGGAATCCCCTTGTAAAAATTAGACTAGATAGAGGTCCATGATGAAAGGATTTATTTGACACAATCTAGACCTAATATTGTAAATTTTGTTGGTATTATTTCTATATATTGAACTAAACCAAAAGAATCACATGTTGCTTCTCTAAAGAGAATCTTTAGACATTTGAAATGAAGAGTTGATTATGGATTATTGTTTGAAAAAGAGAGAAGTTTTACACTTTGTGCATATACTTATGTTGATTGGGTGAGAATTTCTTATGATAGTAAGAGTACTAACAGAGATGATTTTTTCTAGGAAAAATGATCAATCTCATGGACAACTAAGAACCATGGTTTTATCTCATAATCTAATAATGAAGCTAAATATGTTGCTTCTACAAATAGTTGTGCACATGTCATTTGAATGAAGAAAATGTTGAAAGATTTGAAGGTATGCATTGGTAAACCTATAGTGACTAAAAGAAACACAAGAATCAATAACAAAGTAAGAAATAATTTTTTAGATCATTAAAATATGCATAAACATTAAAACTCTACAATTGCGCATCACCTTTCTTAATTGTCATAATATTGTCAACTACAAAAATTTAATTGCATTCAATAAATATTAAAAAAATGTTATCTTGGACAAACATTAATAAATGTAAACTCCTATACATCTCAACAACGTAAAATAAAACCGATGAAACGAATAACTTAAACATCACACACTAAACTTAATTCCTAGACCAAAAGTGTTAAATAGTCAAAGTTTACTTTTTTTCCGCAAGCTTAACTCGTCACTTAGTGTGTGATGTTTAACGGTGGCCCTGATGAAACAATTTCTTTAGATTGATTAAAAAATATTGAGAATCACTCTACAATTTTATAGTGATTTATAATTCATTTAATAAAACAAGAAACTTTAATCTTTAACATATAGGCTAGTTATGGGGGAACATGCCAATGGATTGTCATGATGTCTCACTCATAAAAAAATAGATGACTCTGAAACTTTAATCTTTCCCTCTGTAATCCCAAATTTTGCATAGTCAACTCACTCATGTCAAAGATTTTTCCCTACAAACATAATTGAAACCATTCTTGTTCTTCAAATCTAGCCAAGATCTTCCATTCATATAACCTAAAGAGCTGGGTAATTTGAGGCATATGTATCGTAGTAGTTAACTTGCATCAAGAGAGGCAACCAGGGTGTAGTATACAAAGTCGAACTAGCATAGATGGACATTGCTATCCTCCCTACAAACTGTACAATTAACCAATTTTAAAAACATCAAAAACATCATGGATTTTTCCAAAAAAATTAGCATTTGATCTTCATGATCTATATAGTTTGTAATCGAAAACAACAAAAAATTTGAAAAAAAAAAACACAGTTTTGTAAATCTAGAAAAGAAAAGTTTGACTTTATTTTATCTTTTGTGTACTTTTTTTGGAGATTAGCCTATCCCAACGTAGATGGTGCTTCCACATGCCAACCAAAAGGATCTGCTACCAGAATGCAGAGGTCAATGTGGATTTCTTGGAGGAGCTGCACACGTCAAGAGGTTTGAGCCATCTGAACTCAGTACCTTTCTTGGAGTGCTAGCTATGTAGCAACCAAAGAATATTCATGTACAATGTACAAACTCATCTAGAATGGGAGATTAAAAAATCCACAGAGTGCTCCTCCATTATCATCTTGAGAAAAATTAAGCCATCAAGGTTCTCTTAGATGGTGGGTTTAATGCCTTCATGACAGACTTCAACCTAGTGAGATACTAGAGCAGGCACATGACATACACCAGCACTCTCATTGTAGGCACATTGGGGTATGTATTCCTTGAGTACTCTAGGCTACCACCAAAGGTGATGTGTAGAACTTGGGACTAGTGCTAATGCAACTTGTAACTGGACTAAGTGTCATCAGCATGGATAATGGGCTAGAAGATGGGCTCCTTGTGTGGGTCAATTACAATCTCACTATATGAAACAACTTGGAGAAAAATCAGTAGATGTTTAAATGTTCTTTTGGTCTCTTACACTGATGGTCTTGTAGACATCATTAAAACCTTTCATTTCAATCTTCATTAGAGGAACCTAAATATAGTTGATCCATGTGTCATGGAAAGTGACACCTATAATGAGGAGTCAAGGGTGAAAGCTTGCATTCTTCTTTTCCAGTTGCATGCCCACTAACAACCACTATTATTCTTAGCTCCATTGAATGCTCTCATCCCACTTTTATCTTTTCCCTTCGGTACCACTACTCAGTTCGACTTACTAATTGCATTTGGAAGTCCACTTGCAGTAAGAAGACTCACTTTTTAAATTTGATTTTAATCAATAGTCTAGTCAATAAATTATGGTTTTTGAAAGAAATTACAAAATTTTAGAGTTCAATAATATTTTTATATTTATAATATACAAGATT
The DNA here is from genome assembly GCA_028749045.1 of Cupressus sempervirens. Taxonomy (NCBI): domain Eukaryota; kingdom Viridiplantae; phylum Streptophyta; class Pinopsida; order Cupressales; family Cupressaceae; genus Cupressus; species Cupressus sempervirens. The sequence goes on from CM053790.1 coordinate 527,541,020, forward strand.
TCTTATTTGAAAGAGATGGGTTAAAATTCCTATTCAATTGCAGGAAATCATGCATATTGAATGACTACCATCAAACTAATCTTAATTGTTCATTGTAGTGTGGTTTGATTGGAAGGAATATAGTTGGGTTGTCTAATGAATTGAATATGAGTTATTTATCTTGTTACTAGTTATTAATGAGGCGATGTGATAGGAGATCAAACCACTAATATAAATTTTTGGGAGACCTATGAAACTCAAATTTGAGCAAATACAAATTCTTAATCATATTGGTTTTTTTCTGTGGCCTCCTTGAAACAATTAATGACAGAGACAACTTCATAAGTGTGTGTGACCATTCAACCAATCTAAGTCATTTGTTTGTGTTGTGGCATGGATTCCTTTTACCACAAATATTTTTTTATCAACAGTGTAATGTGTCATTACCAAAAGTAGTGGCACTTATTTTTTTGAGTTGAATACATGCTTTGTCAAACACCATGCCTCCTCTCAAATTTTTTTTTGGAGATATAGTTTGGGTAAAATGTATATAATTTAAAACTAGAATAATTAGGGATGAAACAAATCAAAGGCATGAAGATGACCTGCATATCACATAATTAAATCCCTACCACATCCACCTTTTCTCATATTTTCTTTTCAAACGTAATCTTCTCATAGGCTTCTAAGGGGGATAAAATTTTCACCTATATTTATAAAAAAATAGTACAAATTATAAAATATTTTTAAGTCAAAAGGTAAAGAAAAATGAAATTCCCACTTTTAATTGTATAATTTGCACACACACGCACACTTATATTTAATTATTAAATTATTTAAATAAATAAATGATTGAAAATGAAAACAATAATTCAAATTAATAAATAATTTTAATATATTTTTTGGTTTAATATGTGAAATTGTATTTATGATTAAATATAATAAATTTTCTATAGATATGTTCATGTCATGAAATCACTATATATATGAATGTTCTATACTTTGGATCAATAAAGATTTTCCTAAATTTATATTATTCTATCTATTGAAACAAGTTAAAAATATGGAAATAAAATATAAAATATCAAGAATTCATTGACTTGTGTGTGTGTGTGTGTGTGTGTGTGTGTGTGTGTGTGAGAGAGAGAGAGAGAGAGAGAGAGAGAGAGAGAGAGAGAGAGAGAGAGAGAGAGAGAGAGAGAGAGAGAGAGAGAGAGAGAGAGAGTGTGTGTGTGTGTGTGTGTGTGAGAGAGAGAGAGAGAGATGGGCGAGGGGAGGGGAGGGGTAGTGGGAGAGGGAGATGCTCAACATTTACATCAATATAACCATTTGTAATAAATTTAAATAAATTGCAGACCTTTTCTAGAATGGGTAATATCAATTTATTAATAATATATTTAAAAAAAATCTACATTCATTTGGAAGTGTCAATAAGGCATAATTTTCTTATCTTCTTGGTTCAACAAATATTATATCTAGGTGAAAGAACACATCTATGTCACCTTTCAAGCTAACTTTCAAGATCTGGTGGGACTGAATTCGGTCAAACACCTTTTGGCTCGAACAATTCTGGTTGAATCCAAGTGGTGCTAAGTACGTCTGCCACATGGCATGTACACCTTTGCAAGGTTCTGCCTGAAATAATCAGTTTGCACTAGGTCCATCAGATCAATTTTGGCTGGAACATGAATAATTATATAATCTACAAAAAATCCAATTAGTTGCTCATTTGCATGAAAGGAGTTTGCTGGAATTGTGGAGCGAGAAGGGCTATAGGAGTAATTCAGCCAGATCATGTATGTCAACAATTTTTTCCAATATTTTATATGTTTTAAGATTTATCTTATGTTTCCTTAAGTAAAAATATGGTTTTTAATGTGTTTTTATAAATCTTTACAGTTTTAAATAGTTCAAATATTTTTTATTATTATACATCTATATTTTTAAGTAATGTATTAATTTTTAAAAAGTGTAATATTAGATAACTTAGAAAAAATATTGAAATTTAGTAAAGTGTAGACATTATTAGAAAAATTAGATTAATTGTAAAACATTATTTAGAGAAATTAGTAGAAAGTTATATAAAAAAATTAGAAACTATTAAAATAGTTAGAAAGTTTAGAAAATAGTAGAATTTTTTTATTAAATATAGAAAATTATTTAGAGAGAATATTAGAGAATTTGAACATTTTTATTTTTTTTTGTTAGAAATCATTAGAAATTGTTAGGTAAAATTTTAGAAACTACTATTTGAAATATTTGATAAAAATCAAAAAAATTAGAAAATAGTACAAAAGTTTTTCTAGCATAAGTAAAACTCTGTCATTCAAGTGCATGAATTGGTACAACTAAAAGCATTAGATTGAACTAAATTAGACACTATCTCTCACAGTGAACCTACTAATATTCTAATTGAAACCTTAACATTGAGCCTTATATATTATAGGTAGGAGCAGAACTTAACATTGAATATAATTAAACCACAACATTAAACCCAATCAAACTTACATTAACTAAAACTCTCACATTGGATCAAATCAGACTCTAACTCCTATATTGAACCTTAAATCCAAATATGTTAATCTAAACCCTAAACTTCTAACCCTTTGTCTCTCTCTAACTCCTAAAGCCTATATCTCTAAACCCTAAATCTCTCTTTAACCCCATAATCCCCAAACTTAACTTTTTTATTACTACAAATGCAAATATCATTAAATATAACAATTAAAAAAATAAAACTTAACCTTTAAAATAAAATACGTATTTTATTGTTTAAACTAGATAAAACTTTTAGGCTGCCACATGTGACCTTGTGTGGGTGACTTTTGGATCGTACTGTTCCGACCAGATCAAATTTGGCTAGATCGAATCTAGCTGAAACTATCTATGTGTCATTTCATGTGGCACTTTCTTTCATTTTTTTACAGTTCTAAAGAACTTCACACTTCATAGGCCAATTTTATTATCAAAATTAGGGTTTCAAAACAAAAAGAATATCACTGGATAGAGCTTGTAGTCAGAATTTGTTAAAAATGCTTTAGAATAATTGAGAGGAGGGGTAAATCAGTTATTTAAGGTCTAAATGTCCAAATAAAACTTTTTCATCAAGTAAAGTGTGCCCATCAAACTGTTCATTCATCCAAGCTTAAACAATCCTACTTAGCAAGTTACTGTAAATCAACATGCAAGCATAACACATAAAAGATCAACACATAACACAATGATTTACATGGAAACTCAATTTGGGAAAACCACCAGTAACATGCTACTCAATTCTCACTCTTCTAATGTGATGCCCTATGAAAGGGTAAAAGCACAAACCTGTGTCACCTTTTATGAAGAAACATGATATCAGAATGTGATAGTTCAACATTAATGACAAAAAAAATGGTATTTGTGTTTAGAATTTGAAAATGATGTAAACTGATGAAATGTGTAGAATTGGATGAAATTTATGCCTATCATTTTTTTAAAAAAAATTTGAGTAAGAATTTATTCATTTTTTTTATTTTGAAGTCCCTTTTTTAACTATTAAAAATATAGGGTGTAGTTCCCATCAAAAAATAAAATGCAAATCATCTTTTTTTGTTTTGATTTAAAAATATCTTATAGATGACATGTATATCTAGTGCACAAAAAAAGAAATAATTATTTTTTATTTATATTTTCTTTGTTATAAGTACTCAAGCTCAACCTTCTCAGAAGCCAACAGTTTTTTCCTCCCGTCAAAACTTCCCAATCAAATCTATACCTTCTTGAGAAAAAATTACATATTCATGAAGAGGACTCTCTCCTCTAGAGATAAATATAGTTTTTTTGTTTTTTTGGTACAATTTACTATTTTTTTCCCTTTTTTAAGTGAGCATCTTCTGAAATGTTGAAATATCGACTTATAATATTTTGAAATTCTAACATATTATAACTAATCAAAACACTCAAAAATTTATATAATGATGATATTGAATCTAAGATATATAAAAGGGTGTTTTTAGTTTTTGAATAAAATTGAGTTTTGATAGAGAAATGAAATTTGACCAAAACAAGTTTTGATATCACAAACGGTGACATAGATCTGTGCTTTTACCCGAAAGGCCTGCCCTGTTAAAGGCTACAACACACTGTTAAATGTGACCTAGTTAAAGGATTTAACCACCTTGTTAGAAGTGGGCCTAGTTAGAGGATTTTAAAACATTCACTTGGAATGTCACCTTGTTAAAGAATTTACAAATGGCTATTAAACCAACCTAAGTCCATAGGATTTTACCCTAAATGATACAATTTCTAGAGAGTAATAATAAGGGCTTTTGACCTGATTACAATTCATAACTTATCTTGCAAATTTCAAATCACTTTTTAGCTCTTCACAATTTGTCTAGCTTTCAGTCTTTGTAGCTCTAACAGCTTGTCCTTCTTTCAAGCTTTGTCTCCTTCAGTCTTCATGCTCGTTATACTAGTGCAATCCTCTCTTTTTTACCACTTATCGAACCAGAGTCTCTGTGCTCTGTTCTTCCTTCTCCTTGATGCCTTCCTCTTGACACCCTTCAATCACTTCACAATTTTTGCACACCAACAACTCTTTCTTCTTGGCCTATGACTCCTTAAATAGAAATCTAGAATCCTCTTTCCTGCTCGATTCTTTCCTCTTTTAATTTTGGTTCGAATGAATTAGGTAGGATTCATTGAATCCAACCCAGATTTTGTTCCTTCTAGAAACATCTTGAAGAATCCTCTTGAATTCACTAAAAAATGGTTTATCTAAAATTCTATGCCTCTAGCTCATCATCCTTATCCTCTATCTAGTTCACAAAATTTAAGTTAACAAGCTTATCGGCTAAGATATGGTGAATCTTTGAATTTTCCAATAATGCAACAGCTCAGCACTATTGAAATTCTGGTGCTAGGTACATACTATGTTACTCGACGTCAACTACATTTTACTGATACTCAACACTTACTATGGATTCACTTAGCATCCACTAAGTTTTTTGTTTGCTTAGCTCCTATATCACATAATACTTGAACTTCACTTGGCACTTGAAGTTCACTCAGCATCTAAACACACTCAGCTCCTCCTGTATCACTTGGCACACACTAGATTTTGCATTTTCTCAACACTAACTGAAAATCTGCTTGGCTCAAACTAGCTTGCTCAGGACTCACTGATGAACTTAGTTAAGCTTTACAATCAGCCTTGTTACAACTTATTCTTCCAATGTTTCTAAGTGTGACCAACCTCTGTATCTTAAAGTATACAATAAATACCACATTTTATCATTATCTTAATTGATCCTTGTACTTTATTACAAAACTATAACTCAACCTTTTCCTTAGGTACTTTTGCTACATCTTATTGATCAAATCCTCTTCATCAATCAACTAAGTGATAGTACTTGGGTCTTATAAATAGTTGTCATTCAAGCAAATAATAGGTTTGACATCAATGACAAAACAATGATTGAAAATATTCTCTCTCAACAATCTTCCTCTTTGCAATCAATTTTCTACTTACAATGATCTTTTCAATTAGATTTCCAATAGAATTATGCAAATATAAAAATTTTTATAGGTGACACAATATCGATTACAATAATGCAAGTAGGTATTTCAACATTGAAGATGATGCACATTCAGAAAAATATAAAAATTAGTAGATGGTACCAAAAAATTCTAAAATGATGAATTATTCTAGAGGAGAGAGTGATATTCAATAAAATATAATATTTTTAATGAGTAACATGGATTTGCTAGAGAAAAGATGGTGAGAACAAAAAACTATTAAATTATGAAAAGTTCAACTTAAAATAGCTATAACAGACAAAATATACAATATTTTTGAAAATTTCTTTTTGATAGTTCTAGGTACATATGTCGTCAACAACATATTTAAAATTTAGATCGAAAAACATTTATTTGTAGTTATATTTGTGGTGGTAACTATAACCCCTAATTTGCTAGATTTTTAACACTGCCAAAAAAGGTCATTAAAAATTATAAAAACATAGTTTTTTAATTTTTAATTTTAAAAAAATAAAATAAAAGACATAAAATTCATTCTTTTATATATGTTAGTAAACATATTGTTCTTTATGATTTTAACTCTTAGACTCCCTAATTCATGAACAATAACTAATTACAATTGTTGGAAAGGTTCTTCTGAAAAGACTAACTTCCCTCTAAATTATTAGATACAACTCCCTATTATAGATTTACAATAAATTTTGTTTATTTCTAAATCTAAATAGGGTATGTTCTTAACTGGAGAGCATGAGAGGTAAACCAAGCTAAACCTATACAAGGTACAACTCAGGCTAGAAATGATTTAGAAAGTTAATTAAGTTTTATGGATTCACACATCTTATGAACTCGTAAAATTTAATTATTCAATGGTGCATGCCAACTGATGCTAAACTTAACTAATTAGAAACAAAAAATGCAAAGAAACTAAGCTTAACTTGAAGGAAAAACACTTAAAGGATCTCTTTGAACCTAAGGTGACAATACTTATCATGTTTAGCTCGTTGTCTTGAAATAGGGGAATGAAGCTCTATTCACTCCTTGTTTTAATCTAGATAAAAGAGAAAGCTGACAATTAATTACTAACAAAATGGAATAGAAAATAATTGACACTGCAACATCAAGTACTTCACACCCAAAATAAGCTGACCTTTTATTAATCTTTCATTTCAATACATATAGGATTCTAAGATGACCGTTACAATGGAAGTTTAATCAGCTCATCTCCTCAAAAGAATGATAAACGACAAGGAATCAGTTTGTCATATCACAATGATTATATCAAAATGTGAATGAGGCCGAATATGAATCACTTTACCTTCTTTCCTTCTTTTTCTTTTGCTCTATAGGCCTTAGCAGCAACGATAATTGGAATTAATTCTTCATGACTTTGTACATGTACATTAGTATATCTCAAGAGCCATCTAGAATGTTCTCTAGCAAAATCTTTGATGACATTTAATCTATCTTGCAATTCCTCCATGTCCATGTGTATGCATCCACCAAATTTTTGGAGTTTGAAAACTCTATTCTAGTGCCCTAAAGATATGCTTTTCAGACTATCTATAAAATTAGAAAAAATTATCTACGTGACAGTTATCCCAATTATTCCTTTTCATTGCCTTCTATTTTGTGAATTTGTATGCAGTCCCTTGAAGAATTTGTAATCTCTATATTCATCTTTCTTTACCTTATCTTCAGTCTCCTTTAGGCCTTTTCTGCCACCAAGATCATTTTAGACTTGAACTGCATTCTTTGTAGCCACTCGAAAAAAGGCTCATCTCCTTTGGGAAGAATTTTAGCTTCAACAACCTCCTTTGGTTTCATGTGGATGATCATCTTCAATAGAGATACACAATCATCACTCTTAGTTCTCTCTTCTACTAGGGTATTTCTATTAGACGAAATGTTACCTTTCTCTCTTTCTAGTCTTAAGATGACATTTCCAATTTGCTCAATAATGGAGAGCCCTTCTAACTTAATCTTGTCACTCCATTCTTTACCAATCTAACCAAAATGTTTATCTTCTTGAAGCTGGGAGATAAGTGCTTGAACATTTGTAGCAATAGGATTACTACTCATGGGCATCCCAAAGATGCTCGCCAATGGAGTGACCCATTGTCTAATATACCTATTCAATTCTTGTATCTCCATCTTCATCCTAACCTTTGACAATTTGAGGTTCTTGAGTTGTCCTTCAATTACCTCCTTTGTCAACTTCCACAAGCCAACCTTGTTATCATGTTTGGCTTCCCCAAGATCTACTGAATGCATGGTAAAATTATCCGTAGTCATATCCTCAATCCTTCCTTATTTAGTAGGTTTCTCTATCTCCATTGTTAAATGACCTATTTCAAAGTCTTGCCTGAGGATAGACAAGGTTTTCTACTTCTTGACCTTACTCAATGTGGATCCAGAGTGAACCCCAAGAGATAAGGTATCCTTGTTGGGAACCCATTCATCCTTTCTTTTTCTCTTCTTCTCTTGAGTGTCCTCTGACCAAGAATCAATGCCTATCACCTTGGAAGCAATCTTGAGAGAATCTATGTTGAACATCTTCTTCTTGATCGGAGTAGTTGCTCTTGCTATCAAAGAGAAGGGATTCTTTAGAGTTTTTCAAACAAGCTTCGAAGAGTCTTGGCCTTTCTCTGCTTCTGTATTCTTTTTGGTTTCTTTGTCTGACTCAGTGGACTTGCTATCACTACTTCCTCCATCTCCTAAGTCCACTACCTACACATGAGGGCTGCTAGGAAAGAAAAGTGCAACACTTGCAAATGGAATTAGACTACTATGAGGTGAAGCAACTGGAGTAAAATCACTATCCTTTGGCTCATCCATCTTCTTCTCTACTTCTAGTTGGGCACCAATCACTTGGAGGGAGCTATCTTGGCAAGTCTTATCCATAGGAATGTTTTTGTCTAGAGATTGATCACCTCCATCTGATTGTTGAGCTGGTCCTTGAGTTATGGCCAAGGTTACACCTGATGTGCCACCTTGGGAGGAAGAAGGAGTTGTAGCTACTAGAAAAGTTTGAGCTGATGTGCTCTAACTTTAACTTCTTCTTGTTGTGGTCCATTCAACCCATTTTCCAATCCTTTTCATGATTTTAGCCATCATGACATCTGACTCTTCTCCAACATCTTCATAAGGCTTAGAGCTGATAAGAGTGCCTCTTAACTTTGTTAGATATATATTATTGTACATATTTTTCCTGTCATCTTCTACTCCTTCAACATCAATATTAATTTGATACAATTTCACTTGATCCACTATGAATCTAGCAAAAGCACAGTCTCGGCTCTCAAATTCATCTTTGCAATTTTCCCAATAGTCTTCAATTGTGGTGATGAGTTTGATCACACTCCCAATCTACAACAATTCCCTTGCATACCCATTCAGGTCAAACATATTTCTTAATACCTCATGCATCTCCAATTTGTATTTCATCTCGAATGCCTTCAACATGTTCTTTGCTTCAAAACAAGATTCACAACTGAAAGCTCCCATCTTCATAGGGAACTTGTATCCCTTCTTCTTTAAACTCTCACTCAGCATGTTCACTTGGATTTCTCGCCCCACGATCTTGATCAACACAATCATATCGCTTGGATACCTTGACAACTTCAAGGGTAACCCCTCAAAAGTTGCAAGATGTAAATATGAAAAATATGAGAATTGGATGAAATTGCTTCCAAACTCACTAATAGCCACCATTGCTTCTAGACTTAATCTCCTCTCTAGGAATCCTTGGAGCTCCTTACAAATTCTCATTATAAATGTGTCATTAACTCTTATATATTCTGCATAACTATTTTCCAATTGCAAACATGGGTAGACCTCATAAGACTTTACATCATCAGGAAAATTTTCTACTTTGGAGATGCCTAGCCACAACTATAGAGAAGCTAACATGTAAATGAGAAAGGATGACATATAGAATGTATTTTAGAACTTTGTAGCACAAAGGGTATTAGACAGATTATTGCTTACCTCATAGGCCCAACCAATGTATTGGGTATCAGAATAAATAACTTGCACTAGGAAGAAATATTGTTTAACAAAATTTAAAGCTTCTACCTCACCTTTCAAGTTGTACAAAAGGACCACTATGTCAACAATCTTAGGCTTGAGAATAGTACCAAATAGAGCATTAGGGACCTTACTCTTGGCTCCTTGTGGCTTTTGAAACCATGATTGCATGATCTCCTTTCTCCAAACCATCTTCTTGGTAGATAATTTAGAAGGGGCTCCTCCAACTATTAAATCTAATAACTCCTGTTCAGGAACTCTAAGGCAATTTACCATAGTTTGCCTATTAATGGAGATCAAGATTGTGTCATCTAGAAATACAATTTGTCTAGTGTTCAGGTTGTAATGATTTATGCATTCATAGATCAATTCCAAAGCTTGGACTGCCACTAGGAAACTAGCTACCTCAACTAGCCTGCATTCTTAGAGCTTTTTAGTTATGAGATGAATTGGCTCCAATTTCACTCTCTTCTAAAAACCTTGCATATCATATAAATGGAGAGAGGTGTTCGTGAAATTTTGCAACATAGACTTGATTCCATTCAACCCATCAAAACCCTCAAAGTTGGCTGCAATTCTATTTAGAGATGAATTTTGAGTATAGGATGCAAGAGGAATAGTAAATGCAAGGTTTTAATAGATATATCAGTGTCTTTTCACTATTCTATTGGTCCAACAGTAAATGTATATCCTCTCATACTTACTTTCCCATTTCCCATTAAGTTTCAGGAAGTTATGAACAGAGTACTCCATAAGGAAATATCTGCCAAATTGAATTATGCTTAATAGATATTTCCCACAATGTTTAGATTTTTTCTATTATCATCTCAAGATTTTTCACATATAGTTTGTTGGTCCCATCCGCTTACATACTTGATTTTCTTTAAAATGCAAAAAATTGTGCTCATGGGTTGAAAATCCACCGAGGAGAAGACAATTTTCATTTCTCCACTCAAGTTTTCCTTTTAACTTTTCTTTTTGACTTATTCCTTCCTTTGGGTTTGGAAATGTCCATAAGGAGTGTGAAGCTTCATTAGGGACCCACCTTTCATTTCCTTTCCTTTGGAATTTTCTTTTGTGGAAAACAAACTTCATGGGTTATAATCCCATCAAGGAGAAGTCAATTTTGAGTTTTTCACCTAGGATGATGTTGAGAGCTGTGATGAATCTTTAATACTTCCTAAGGTAGATAATAATAAAGGAAATGGAAATTTATCATAAGTTACCTCATCATCTTCTTATTGTGGCTTGTATGAATCATTTGGTTCTCTTTGCGAGAAATTGTCTTCATGGGTTGAAAACCCATCGAGGAGAAGGCAAAGTTTGGATTTCCACAAGCTTCTCTTTTCATGGAGAAAATGATAGGCCACAAGTAGATATAACTCTTGTGAATGATCTTTGCATGTTTCATGAATGTCCATCAGATTACGTACTAGACTACTAGTAACATCCCTCGACACACAAGAACAACCATCCAAGTACGAAATGTGGAGAAGGGGGAGATGAAAAATTTGATGAAGACTTCCTTCACTTAAGGAGACTTAGACTTAGACTATAATTAGGACTTCGTTAAAGCAAAAATTTCCACTTTAAAAATTAATTAGAGGGTGAAAAGTGGGGCAATTGGTGGCTTTGACTGGGGACTTGGGTAGACTATACCCAAGTAAGGAATCCAAAATCTCTAGTTTCATAAAAATAAAAGGGGGCACACGATAAAACTAAAGCGAGGAAAAACAAGGAAAAGAGGAAAGCAAGGGAAACCTAACTAGGAAAACACAAACAAGAACAAAAACATAACTATATTACAATACAAGGGTTACATGTTTTCAATTTGAAATTTGATAAAGCTTCAGATCCTGACCATTGTAGGTTAGAGGTAGCAACTCACCATCTGGGTATGCCAATTTAAACGAATTGTTTTCAAATGACTAATGAATAGTGAATGGGCCTTTCCACAAAGTATCAAATTTCTTATGCATACCTTTTGGAGCTCTTCGCTTATCCCACAGTAACACACTATCTCCTATCATGAATTTCCATGGTCTTGCCTTTTTATCAAATAGGTTCTTCACATGCATCTAATGTTGTGTGATATGATCTACGATTGCTTCCCTTTCCTCTTTGAGTATGCTTAAGTACAAAATCCTCTTCTCTAAGCCATCCTTATAGATATCATCTTCAATTGATGTTCTCAATTTATTTGTAGCTAATTCCAAGGATAATGGGAGATTAGCTTCAGTCCCATAGGCCAATTCGAAAGGAGATATGCCAATTCCCCTTTTAGGTGTCACCCTATCTGTCCATAGTGCCTCATGAATTTTCTTGTGCCAGGTCTTTTGATTATTTGACACCAATTTCTTGACAATATTCATCAAATTCTTATTGCTAGATTCTGCCTAACCATTTCCTTGCAGAAAATAGTCAGATGAGTGGCTAACTGTAATTCCATGTTCAAAATAGAACTGAGTAATCTCAACTAAAGAGAAATACATCGCATTATCCATTACCAATTTTATAGGAACACCAAATCTAACTAGTATATTTTCTTTAAGGAATTCACATACCACTTCGGAAGTAGTTTTCTTAGTTGCTTTGGCCTCCACCCACTTAGTGAAATAATCAATCACAATTATAACATATTAGTGACCAACACTGGATGCTAGGTTGATAGGCCCAATGAAATCGAGACCCCATTATTGAAGAGGACCTTTAATAATGATAAGTCTAAGAGGAAAAGTAGCTAATTGAGGTTGCTCGGTGAACATCTTAAGTTTCTTGCATTTTGCCACTCAAGAGTAGGCATCTTTAAATATTCCCAGTCAGTAGTAACATTGTCTCAGTATTTTGAAAGCTGTGACTAAAGATGAGAAATTTCTACCGCATGCTTTGTCATGAAAGGTTCTCAACAACTTTTCTTGCTATTGCTTATCAACGCATCAAAGAAAAGTACCATCTATAGCCCTTTCAATTTGTCATCCCAAATTACGTATTTAGCTACTTTCAATTTGAGATCTCTCCACTATCTTGCTATCATGCCTTCTAGACATTCTCCATATGTCAGTAAATAAGCAATCTTTTCAAACTAGGAATCTTGCATGCCTACTACTAATACTAATTGCCTTTCTCCTAATTCCTTTATTTCTTGAACAATCCTATTTTTTGCAATTGCATTGCACAAAGCATTGCCTCTCACTAGCTTAGTAGGCTTGATTTCAATGTTATACTCTTGTGCTTTCGCCATCCACATCCCTCTAGCATTGCACCCTACATCCTATTACGTCAACATGCATTTTACTGCTACATCTAGAACGTAGACCACAAAATGTGAGTGCAAGATATAGAATCTAAATTTTTTTAATGCTTTGACTACTGCAAAGGCATTTTTTCAATTTGTGAGTATTTAAACTCAATATTTTTCAAAGGTATGCTCATGAAAGCTATAGGGGCTTGTATTCCTTCTTTGCTATCTTGCATAAGTATTGTTGATAAAATGTGTTCATAGGTATAATAGTAAATGATGAAATCCCATTTATAATCCAAATGACATAATACTAGAGTGTTAGCAATGGTAGTCTTAATGTTCTAGAAAGCTTGTTTCCCAACTTCATTTCATTTAAAACTTGAATTCCCTTTCATCATATCTACAATATATTTAGTAGTTTTAGCAAAATCTAGGATGAATCTTCTGAGGAAATTTACCTGTCTGAGGAATGACTTAACTCCTATTTTGTTTACTAGTAGGCTTAACCTTTGAATGGCCTCTACCTACTCTAGATCAATTCTGATACCTTCCTAGGAAACTATATGACATAGAAGCTTTCCTTTTGTAACATAAAAAATGGACTTTCTAGGATTAAGTGAGATTTTATGTTCTCGACACCTTTGTAAAACTTTCTTCAAATCTTCAATGTGAGTTTTCCTTTTCTTTGAAAATGTAGTGAGGTCATCCTGATATATGACTATAATCCAATCCTTTAGATTTGAAAATGTTTTACTCATGCATCTTTCAAATGTAGTGCCAACATTAATGAGTCCAAAAGGCATTCTATGGTATGCAAACATACCCCATGGAGTAGTAAAGGCCAGTTTGTGTTGATCCTTCTCCTCTACTTCTATTTGATTGTACCCTAAGAAACTGTCGAGCATGGACATCATTTCAGCTCTAGCTACTATTTGCAATAGGTAATCCATATTGGGAATTGAAAATTTGTCTTTCAAAGATGCCTGGTTCAAATTTTGGAAATCAACACAGATCCTTATTTCTCAATTCTTCTTCCTAGCTAGTACTATATTGGCTACCCAAGTGGAATGATGAATGGGATAGATTATCCTTGCTTTTAACATCTTGTCTATCTCCTTGAATATAGCATTAGCTACTTTAGGATTATAATTGCTCTGTTTCTATCAAAAGGGGACTGTGTCAAGCTTTAGGGGAATTTGATGTTTTACCTTCCCACCCCTATAAATTTTCAAGTCCTCATAGCTCTAGGAAAATACATCTTGGTATTCTATGAAAAGTTGTCTAGCAGCTTCTTTCTCCTCTAGTGAACAACACTTTCCAATATTGATCATTTTAGGATTATAAACATCTCCAATATTCACTTCTTCATACTCACTAGTAGTAGGACCCTTTTCTGCCCTCTTTTTATTTATGTAGGCATCATGTATATTAAACAATTTTTCCAAAGACACAAAGTATGGGGGAATGACATTACCTCGTAATTGGACTTTAATAGTTTGATCCTCTTTTGGCTCATGATCAAAGTATCCATTATTGTCTTCGTTAGATTGATTTTTGCAAGTAGCCTTGTCATTTTCTAAGAACAACTGCAAACTCTTGTCATCTTCAAAGACTTCCCAGGATTCTGCATTGTCAAGAACATAGGCTCGATATATGATTTTGACTTGATGCTTCTTATCTTTGAATTCTAGATGAGATAACAACAAGGAAGCAAAAATGGCCAATGAATCTACTTTGGCATTCATCTCTCTTGGTATTGATTCAATAGAAAAAGCATCAAACCCTTCTATTTCATCCCAAACTCTATTTCTATAGTTTTTCAACTTGTGATTCTTTACAAAGTATTGCCCTTTAATTTGTGTTACAATAAGCTCTACATCACCTCAACCCTTTAGGATCTTTATTCCTTTCACCTTCACTACTATTATCCCCAGTAGTAGGGCCTCATACTCTAAAGTGTTATTTGTATTTTCAAACTCCAATTTGAAACTCCAAGTTCTCCCTCAGGAGGTATTAGCATCACACCTACTCCGGATCTTGACAAAGAACAACTTCCATAAAATGCCAATGTCCATATAGATGATGACTCTTTTTCCTTACTGGGGGCTTTTATTTCCAAATCTTTAGTTTCCTACTCATTCAGGGTATCTTCAGTAAATAGCATGTAATTGCCAAACTCTAGTTCTTGATAGAGAATTTGGGCCTTAGGGTCATCTAACTTCAAGATAGTAAATTTTGCCTTTTCCTCATGTTCCAACTTGACTTTCTTACTCCCTATAGTTATGACTGCTTGAGACCAATCTAACTTTATCTCAACCCCTAGATCTCTACAAAAACTTCTTCTTAAGAGCATTCCATAGCTTGCCAGAATATCTACAACCAGAATAGTCAGTAATAGTTTCTTTTCTGGATGAGAAGCTAAGGCTACTTGAGCATCTTTGATTTGTCCAAGCAAGGGGACTTATTTGGCATCCATAGAGTAACACCTTCCATTAGCTTTAGTAAGATTGACACCCAGGGCTTTAGCTACAAAATAATGCATCACATTATCTGACACACACTAATCTATTATGTAATTGCTTAATTTGCATCCATTAATATACAGTGAAATATAGAATGGGTCATGTTTTTGCCTAGGAGAAGTTGCTAGGATAGTGGAATCCTCTTGGTTAAATAGGTTAGATGTCAAAGTTTCATCCCCTTCCTCAAAGGTCACATTGTGATTCAAATTTGAAGCATTCCCTTTATAACTATCTACCAATCTTTTCAACTCAGAGGGATGAGATTTCAAATAATCTATAGGGGAAATTTGGATTTTTGACTCTTCACAGAATTGGATGAAATCAAAAGGGATTTTATCCTTACTTGTTTGAGATGTTGATGCTCCTTGATCAACATGAATATTATTTGATGAAGAATTGGGGTGATTTCCTGTAACATGACTAGAGTATGACTTCTTGAGTTTTTGACCTCGTGTTAGTACTATGTATGAGGTTCCATCAATAGTTGCATAGCATCCACCTTTAGGTTTAGAATCTGACTCATACTCCAAAAATAAATTTCTAGAGTTTCCATTTGAATATGAATTTGACTCCAAACAAGGAGTTGTAGTATTCAATTCATTGGTGGATAACAACTGCATCATTCAAGTAGTTTCCAGACAACTCTCACTACCATGATCCACTATCAAATGAAACATGCACATGTTTCCTTTCTTTGGTGCTTCTTCAATCACCAATCTTGGTTGTGACCCTGTAAGTTGTGGAAACTTTCCATCATTATTTCTTCTTAGCAGGTTTTGATAATTCCATTGGTAAGGTTGATTAAACCTAGGTAATTGTCTCTTCACTACCACCAACTCGTTTGATAGCTTCTGAATCATTTCATCAGATGATGTGGTATTAGTAGAACTTCCTTTAGTTTACAGTTCTCATTTCCATTTTCTCGCAAAAATCAAGTCATCTTCAAATTCAACTACCTTCTTTTGTGCATTTTCCAAATCTATGGGATGTTCCCTTCTTAAGTCATAATTGATATCTGGGGGCATCACACTTATGAAGAATTTTTTTAGATTACCAACAATGGGTCTGTTAGTAGTGGGGATTCTACTAGTGATCTTATTGAAAGTTGCAATGAAATCCCTCATACTCATGGTGGGTTTTTTTTTAATGGATGTCAACTATGTTAACAAGACATGTTCATCTTCCATAGTTTTGAATCTTGTCTCGAAGATTATTCTCATTGTATCCCAATTGGTGATTGAGCCATCATCTAGATGATAAAACCAATCCGTTGCACTTTCTGTCAAGGTCTTTACAAATAATCTTACAACAACATCTTCATGTGCAACCCCTAAGACATGAGTAGCTGCAAAGAAGGCCTTAATATGTTCATCTGTGGTAACCTTCTCATCACCTAAAAATCTAGAAAATTTATTCCTTGAACCAGTTGGAAGTGGGTGATAGGCTGTCAGTGCTAATGGAACTATTGCTATAGGCCAAGGAGCAGCCATAATTGTTCTAGCAAGGTATGGTGGAAAATTGACAATTGGGAAAGCAATAACTCCATGCAAGGCCAATACTTGGTAGGTAGTATGTGAAGAACATTGATTTCTAAAAGGTGAAGATGGTCTTCTTTGACTTTTCTTTTCACCTTTACTCTTAGGAAGATCTAAGATGGGGAAACCAAGTTCTGTGAGTTTATCAAAAATAGGGTCTTGCCCACCCTATTCTTTCGTACTTCTGAGAAACCTTGTTTGTTTGTTCTAGGGTGCTAGATTAATTTTATCTTTGAGCTTTACATCTTAATTTCCTTTCAACCCTTAAATTTTGTCCCCTTGGGTTAGCTCTTTCTAATGCTTCAACCATTGATTCTTCTTCTTCCAATACTTGGCTAGCATTTCTGTAGTGTTTAGTGTTCCACCTATTTATCTAAAAAAATGTATTAAGAGATGAGATTAAATGTCTTCTTGGTTGTCTTGAAAACCAAGATTAGGTTGGAGCACTAGAAAAATATTCTCATGAGGTAGTACCATTTTTCCTCATGATATAAGCTTATTAGTCAAGTGATTGTCCATCTCCCCAGTAAAGTCACCAAAAATCTATTGGTAAACAGATTGTTCTTTATGATTTTAACTCTTAGACTCCCTAATTCGTGAACTATAATTAATTACAGTAGTTGGAAAGTTGCTTTTGAAAGGACTAACTTCCCTCTGGATTATTAGGTACAACTCCCTATGGCAGATTTGCAATGAATTTTGTTTATTTCTAAATCTAAACTGGGTATGTTCTTAACTGAAGAACAAGAGAGGTAAACCAAGCTAAACCTATACAAGGTTCAACTCAGGCCAGAAATGATTTAGAAAGTTAATTAAGTTTGATGGACTCACACATCTTATGAACTCATAAAATTTAATTATTCAATGGTGCATGCCAACTAATGCTAAACTGACCTAATTAGAAACAAACAATGCAGAGAAACTAAGTTTAACTTGAAGGAAAAACACTTAAAGGATCTCTTTGAACCTAAGGTGACAATACTTATCACATTTAGCTCTCTGTCTCAAAATAGGGGAATGAAGCTATGTTCGCTTCTTGTTTTAATCTAGATAAAAGAGAAAGCTAACAATTAATTACTAATAGAATGGAACATAAAATAATTGATACAAAATACCATTCAATTGACTCTGCAACATCAAGTACTTTACACAAAAAATTAGCTAACCTTTTATTAATCTTTCATTTCAATACATATAGAATTTTGAGATGACCGTTACAATGGAAGTTTAATTGGTTCATCTCCTCAAAAGAATGACAAACAGTAAGGAATCAAATTGTCATATTACAATGATTATATCAAAATGTGAAAGAGGTAAGATATGAATCACTTCACCTTCTTTCCTTTTTCTACTTTTTCTCTACAGACCTTAGCGGCAATGATAATTGGAACTAATTCTTCATGTCTTTGTACATGCACATTAGTATATCTCAGGAGCCATCTGGAATGTTCTCTAGCCAAATCTTTGATGACATTCAATCTGTCTTGCATTCCTCCATGGCCACGTGTATGCATCCGCCAAGTTTTTGGAGTTTGGAAACTCTGTTCTAGTGCCCTGAAGATATGCTTGTTAGACTATCTATAAAATTAGAGAAACTTGTTTGCATGACATTTATCCCAATTATTCCTTTTCTTTTCCTGCTATTCTATGAATTTTTATGTAGTCCCTTCAAGAGTTCATTATCTCTGTCTTGATCTTTCTTTACCTTATCTTTAGTTTACTTTAGGCCTTTTTCTACCGCCAAGATTATTTCAAACTTGAACTGCATGCTTTGTAGCCACTCAAACAAAGGCTCATCTCCTTTGGGTAGAATTTTACCTTCAATAGCTTTCTTTGGTTTCATGTGGATAATCATCTTCAATAGAGATACATAATCATCACTCTTAGTTCTCTCTGCATCTAGGGTATTTCTATTTGACGAAATGTTATCTTTCTCTGTTTCTTGTCTTAAGATTGCATTTCCAATTCACTCAATAATGGAGATTTCTTCTAACTTAAGCTTTTCACTCCATTCTTTACAAATCTAACTAAAATTCTTATCTTCTTGAACATCCTAACCTTTGAGAATTTGAGGTTCTCTAATTGTCCTTCAATTACCTCATTTGTTGACTTCCACAAGCCAACCTTGGTATCATGTCTAGCTTCCCTAATATCTACTGAATGCATGGTGAAATCATATGTAGTCATATTCTCAATACTTCCCTCTTTAGTAGGCTTGGCTATCTCCATTGTTAAATGCCCTATTTCAGGGCCATGCCTAAGGATAGAAAAGGCTTTTTGCTTCTTGACATTACTCAATGCAGATCTTGAGTGAACCACAAGAGATAAGGTATCCTTGTTGGGAGCCCCTTCACCCTTTCTTTTTCTCTTCTTCTCCAGAGTGTCCTCCAACCAAGAATTAGTGCCTATCACCCTAGAAGTCATATTGAGAGAATCTATGCTGAACATCTTCTTCTTGATCGGAGTAGTTGCTCTCACCATCAAAGAGAAGGGATTCTTTAGAGTTTTTGAAACAAGATTTGAAGAGTCTTGGCCTTACTCTACTTTTTTATTCTTTTTGGTTGCTTCGTCTAACTCAGTAGACTCACTATCACTACTTCCTCCATCTCCTAAGTCCACTACTTGCACATGAGGGTTACTAGGTAGGAGAAGTGTAGCGCTTGTAGATGGAACTAGACTACTATGAGGTGAGGGAACTGGAGTAACAACATTTTCTTTTCGTTCATCCACCTTCTTCTCTAATTTTGGTTGGGCACCAATCACTGGGAGGGAGTCGTCTTGGCAAGTCTTATCCATAGGAATGTTTTTGTGTGGAGATTGATCACCTTCATCTGATGGTTGAATTGGTCCTTGAGTTATGGACAAGGTTACACCTGATGTGCCACCTTGGAAGGAAGAAGGAGTTGTAGCTACTGGAGAAGTTTGAGTTGATGTGCTCTTACTTTGACTTCTTATTTTTGTGGTCCATTCAACTCACTTCCCAATCCTTTTGATGATTTTGGCCATCATGACATCTAGCTCTCCTCCAGCATCTTCATAAGGCTTAAAGCTAATAGGAGTGCCTCTTAACTTTGTTAGATATGTATTACTGTATCTTCTACCCCTTCAACATCAATATTAATTTGATACAATTTCACTTGATCCACTGTGAATCTAGAAAAAGCACGGTCTTGGCTCTAAAATTCATCTTTGCAATCTGCTCAGTAATCTTCAATTTTGGTGATGTGTTTGATCATGCTCTTAATCTACAACACTTCCCTTGCATACCCATTCTGATCAAACATAGGTCTTAAGACCTCATACATCTCCAATTTGTATATCATCTCAAATGCCTTCAACATGTTCTTTGCATTAGAATGGGACTCACAATTGAAAGCTCGCACCTTCACAAGGAACTCGTATCCCTTCTTCTTCAAACTCCCACTTAGTGTGTTCACTTGGATTGCTTGCCTCACCATCTTGATCAGCACAATCATATCACTTGGCTACCTCGGCAGCTTCAAGGGGAACCTGTCAAAAGTTGCAAGACGTAAATATGAAAAAAATGAGAATTGAATGAAATAGCTTCCAAACTCACTAATAGCCACCATTACTTCTAGATTGAATCTCCTCTCTAGGCATCCTTGGAGCTCCCTACAAATTCTCATTATAAATGCATCATTAACTCTTATATATTCTGCATAACTATTTTCCAATTGCAAACATGGGTAGAACTCATAAGACTTTACATCATCAGGGAAGTTTTCTACCCTTGGGAGGCCTGGCCACAACTGTAGAGAAGCTAACACATAAATGAGAAAGGACAACATATAGAATGTGTTGTAAAACTTTACAGCACAAAGGGCATTGGATAGATTCTTGCTTACCTCATAGGCCCAATCAATGTATTGGGTATTAGAAAAAATAACTTGCACCAGGTTGAAATATTGTTCAACAAAATTCAAAGCTTCTACCTCACCTTTCAACCTATGCAAAAGGACCAATATGTCGATGATATTAGGCTTGAGATTAGTACCAAATAGAGTCTTAGGGACCTTACTCTTGGAGCCTTGTGGCTTTTGAAACCATGATTGCATGATCTCCTTTCTCTAAGTCATCTTCTTGGTGGAGAATTCAAAAATAGCTCCTCTGACTATTAAATCTAAAAACTCCTTCTGTTCAAGAACTTTGAGGCAATTGACCATAGTTTTCCTATCAATGGAGATCAAGATTATGTCATTTGGCGATACAATCTATCTGGTGTTCGGGTTGTAATGATTTATGCATTCATATATTAATTCCAAAGCTTGGACCACAATTGGGAAACCAACTACCTCAACTAGCCCACATCCTTGGCGCTTTTTAGTTATGGGATGAATTAGCTCTGATCTCACTCTCTTCTAAAAGTCTTGCATATCATAGAAATGGAGAGAGGTGTCCGTGAAATTCTACAATGCAAACTTGATTTTATTCAGCCCATCAAAACTCACAAATTTGGTTGTCATTCCGTTTAGAGATGAATTTCAAATGTAGGAAGCAAAAGGAATAACAAATGTATAAATACTAGCTTTTGAAAAAGTTGTGCAATTTTAATAGAATAATATTTCAAGAAAAAGTGGTAGTTTTTGTAACTGTTCATGTTTCCATTTATATAGGAACTTCAATTCATCTGTTAATCTGTAGAGTTTGCGCCACACGAATGAATTGAAGGAGAGATCCATTGAAATAGTAAATGCAAGGTTTTCATAGATTTTTCAGTGTCTTTTCACTATTCCATTGGTCCAGCAACAAATTTCTATTCTCTCATACTTACTTTCCCATTTCCCATTAAGTTTTGGGAAGTTATGAACAGAGTACTCCGTAAGGAAATATCCGCCAAATCAAATTTTACTTAATAGATCTTTCCTGCAATGGTTAGATTGTTTCCATTATCACCTCAAGATGTTTCACATACAATTTGTTGGTCCCATCTGCTTACATACTTGATTTTCTTTAAAATGCAAAAAATTGTCCTCGTGGGTTGAAAATCTGTCGAGGAGAAGACAATTTTCATTTCTTCGCTCAAGCTTTCCTTTTAACTTTTCTTTTTGACTTATTCCTTCCTTTGGGTTCAAAGATGTCCATAAGTAGTGTGGAGCTTCATTAGGGACCCAACTTTCCTTTCCTTTCCTTTAGGATTGCCTTTTGCGGAAAACAGACTTCATAAGTTGAAAACTTGCTAAGGAGAAGTCAATTTTGAGTTTTCCACCTAGGATGATTTTGAGAGCTATGATGGATCTTTAATACTTATTGAGGTAGATAATCATAAAGGAAATAGGTATTTATCATAAGGTACCTCATCATCTTCTTATTGTGGCTCGTATGCATCATTTGGTGCTCTTCGCGAAAAATTGCCTTCATGTGTTGAAAACCTACCGAGGAGAAGGCGACATCCGAATTTTCACAAACTTCTCTTTTCTTGGAAAAAATGATAGGTTGCAAGCAGATATGACCCTCGTGAATGATCTTTGCATGTTTTGTGAATCTCAATTGGATTAGGTACTAGACTACCCCTAACATCCCTCGACACACAAGAACAACCATCCAGCTACGAAATGTGGGGAAGGGGGAGATGAAAAATCTGATAAAGACTCCCTTCACTTAAGGGGACTTAGACTTAGACTATACCTAGGACTTCACTAAAGCACACATTTCCACTTTACAAATTAATTAGAGGGTGAAAAGTGGGGCAACAATACACATTTCATCATATTACACCAACTTAGAATTTGAAACAAAAAATTGACTTTTACATTGTTGAAATTTAACACTTTTTTTTATGTTAGTATTTTCTTTTGTAAAAGGGTGACACATGTTTATACTTTTGCCATTTTATTGACCATTGAACATTTATTATTTTGGGTAACATCTTTTTATAAAGTTGTTGAATATCATGAATATAATTATATAGTACATATCAATCATACACTACAAATTGATAATTTTTGCAAAATTAAATTTTATAGTTTAAAAAAAAATCAATCTACCAAACAACTCTTAATTTATATTCCTTTAAAAGATTAAAAAAAAACAACTCGTTTCAATCTTCAATATGATAAATATATTGATAAAGACAAAAAAGAGAAAAAAGAATAAGTAAATCAATAACAAAAATAAAAAATAATTTCCTAAATTGTTTAAGTATACATAAATATTAAAACTATAAAATTGATCATCACCTTTTTAACTATCATAATATTTGTCAACTTAAAAAATTTAATTGCATTTAAAAATATTGTCTTAATATTGTCTTGGACAAACACAAGTAAATGAAAACTCTTAAATATTTCAACTACCTTTCAAATATCTCAACTACCTAAAATGCAACATTAAAGTTTCTTTCCATTGTGCAGTTGTTTTTCTAGATCAGATTGCATAGAATGTTTTTAAACATCAACGTTTCAGATCATACTCCATGATTTATCATCAGGATGAAAGAGTGTAAGAATGCCAAAATAAATATTGATTAAATAAAAAAATTGAGAATTATACAATTGTATAATGATTTACAATTCATTAAATAAAACAAGAAACCATAATCTTAGTATGTTTCGGTGAAAAATTATTGTACCATTTAATAACATGGGTGTATAAAGATAAGGTAGAAGGATGCAACTACTGTAGGCACTGATTCTCTGACGAGGAGAATTTTAAATATCACCTACTTTAGCGAATAGGATTCCATAGAGCACGGTACTGCCAAATTCAGAACCTTATAAATTTACGACTGTAGTGTACAACTGCTTCGTTCAATCACTGCATTCCATTCAATGGCCGTTGAGCTCAGGAGAATGAAAAATGGAAATGAGGATGAGCGCGAGCATGCAGTGAGTCCAACAGGAGAGATTTTCAACACTCCTTTTGGCCTCTGCATTCATGTCGTTTTTGAGTTCGACCAACTAGTCGACATCTCCCATGCAAAGAAAGCCATCCAAGAAATCCTTCTCCTTCAAGGCCCGCGCTTCTCCTCTATTGTGGTACATTTCTTCTCCCATTCTCACATATACACATCATAAATTAGTTTATTGTATTCTCACATCTATTTGTGTATCACTAGTCGTCCATGTTCCAATGACTGTTATGTCTATCATTTTAGATCCTGTAATTATCACTTATAAAATACCCAAAAAAATGATAGCGCACACATTACTAACAGCCAATCACAATCACACATGTACTAGTCGATAATTTTTAAGCTTTCTTGGTTGTTGATGGGTTCATTTGAGCAAAAAGTACTATTTGTTTTTGGTGAGCGGCTATTGAGGAGTAATGACACTTTTAGACTCCCTCGCACTTTACGAGTTCTACAAAGAGCTCCCTAAATGCGGAAAAGCTGAAAAATTAGCTTTAAGCTCTTCACTTACCTTCAAAAAATCACCCAAAGCAAATTTTGATGTACCGGTGGCCGAAGCTAGCCTTAGCTCCTCTAGTTGTTCTCAACTAAGAATGAGAAGAATCCCATTAGTGTATCATTTAGTTGATTCTACATTTGATTGGGTATACTCATTTTTAAATATTGTTTGATTGCAGACTAAGAATGAGAGAGGGTGATGAGGAGCAATCACAATAATGATAGTCAAATAATAAATGATACAATTTAAAAAGGAACCATATGGCAGACTCCTCCTAGCACTTTTGACTCTTGAACTAGGCTTTTCTCAATCACTTGATTACACATATTTCCAATCCCAACTAACAATGGATTCACCTTCACATGTACATTGTTTAATGTCTCCAATCAGCAAATAAACCCCTTGTTTGGGTAGAATCCCTATCTTGTTTAATTCTGCACGTGCTTGGTTAGTAATATATCATACATGTTAGAATAACTCTTTCCATGAGTATCAGGCCTTCATCCTCTTGGAAAGATCTTCATTTCCTTTAAAAACCTACTGCAGCAAATAAATAATTAAAAAGAAATCTACTGGTTCTACAACAAGCGTAACAACAAACCTATAATAACATGAAACTTATCAACAAAGTACTTGGAATGATGAAGGAAACCTTATTAATGCACTTGTAGAGCCAACCAATCGGTTTGCAAACTTCAATATGGAATTTGAGTTGCAGAATATCTAAGTTTTAATATTGCTGTTCACCAGTATGTACATACCAGTCTTTCAATATTTTTCCCTCCCCTTTACATCAGAGACTCTGTCCAATTTATAAGACACCCTATAATAACTGACTCCAACCAACTATCATCGTTGAGTTGGGTATTTTAAAATTATTACAAACTAAATTTCCCTCTAAACCAGCCGTTACCTTTTTTATTTAATGTTTGAACTTGAAAAACCATACAATTGTTTTATTAAACATTAAACTATTTCCTATACCTAAACCTATCTTGAAGACCTAATATTATTTTAGCATCATGATAGGTTCCAAGACTGCCCAATTGATTTGATGACCTTGTTTATACATTCCTTCCTTCTGATTTGTTTTAAGGATTTTCGTGGTCTTTCTAATCTTCAACTGTTGCTTGAATATTTGAGGTGCTCCTGCACCATACTCCCCACCATAAAAAGAACTCTTGCCCCAAGGGTTGACCTATGATCCATTGTTCCTTGCTCCCATCTGCTGCTATTATTCCCCAAAGTGATCTGCTCCTTCATCCTAGTTCTTGCAGTCACACACCAAGATTTAGATACATAAATATTTGGATTAGACTGTCCTCTTGCTTGATAGTATTGCTGCTACACATTAGACCGATGGAAAGTCTTTATTTGTCTCTGCTCTCTTACCATATCATCTTCATCTATCTGCCCTCTTAGAGGACACTTCATTGCTCCAACCAAAACAAAAGGTTGTTCAACTAGCCCTACCACCCCTAGCTTGTCCCACCTCTTAGCCTGGCATTGCTTCCAACCAGTATCTACTTTGGCATTCATCTCTCTTGGTATTGATTCAATAGAAAAAGCATCAAACCCTTCTATTTCATCCCAAACTCTATTTCTATAGTTTTTCAACTTGTAATTCTTTACAAAATATTGCCCTTTAATTTGTGTTACAATAAGCTCTACATCACCTCAGGCCTTTAGGATCCTTATTCCTTTCTCCTTCACTACTATTATCCCCAGTAGTAGGGCCTCATACTCTGAAGTGTTATTTGTATTTTCAAACTCCAATTTGAAACTCCAAGTTCTGCGTTGGGAGGTATTAACATCACACCTACTCCAGATCTTGACAAAGAACAACTTCCATAAAATGCCAATGTCCATATAGATGATGAATCTTTTTCCTTACTGGGGCCTTTTATTTCCAAATCTTTAGTTTCCTACTCATTCAGGGTATCTTCAGTAAATAGCATGTAATTGCCAAACTCTAGTTCTTGATAGAGAATTTGGGCCTTAGGGTCATCTGACTTCAAGATAGTAAATTTTGCCTTTTCCTCATGTTCCAACTTGACTTTCTTACTCCCTATAGTTATGACTGCTTGAGACCAATCTAACTTTATCTCAACCCCTAGATCTCTACAAAAACTTCTTCTTAAGAGCATTCCATAGCTTGCCAGAATATCTACAACTAGAATAGTCAGTAATAGTTTCTTTTCTGAATGAGAAGCTAAGGCTACTTGAGCATCTTTGATTTGTCCAAGCAAGGGGACTTATTTGGCATCCATAGAGTAACACCTTCCATTAGCTTTAGTAAGATTAAGACCCAGGGCTTTAGCTATAGAATAATGCATCACATTATCTGACACACAACAATCTATTATGTAATTGCTTAATTTGCATCCATTAATATACACTGAAATATAGAATGGGTCAAGTTTTTGCCTAGGAGAAGTTGCTAGGATAGTGGAATCCTCTTGGTTAAATAGGTTAGATGTCAAAGTTTCATCCCCTTCCTCAAAGGTCACATTGTGATTCAAATTTGAAGCATTCCCTTTATAACTATCTACCAATCTTTTCAACTCAGAGGGATGAGATTTCAAATAATCTATAGGGGAAATTTGGATTTTTGACTCTTCACAGAATTGGATGAAATCAAAAGGGATTTTATCCTTACTTGTTTGAGATGTCGATGCTCCTTCATCAATATGAATATTATTTGATGAAGAATTGGGGTGATTTCTTGTAACATGACTAGAGTATGACTTCTTGAGTTTTTGACCTCGTGTTAGTACTGTGTATGAGGTTCCATCAATAGTTGCATAGCATCCACCTTTAGGTTCAGAATCTGACTCATACTCCAAAAATAAATTTCTAGAGTTGCTATTTGAGTATGAACTTGACTCCGAACAAGGAGTTGTAGTATTCAATTCATTGGTGGATAACAACTGCATCATACAAGTAGTTTCCAAACAACTCTCACTATCATGATCCACTATCAAATGAAACATGCACATGTTTCCTTTCTTTGGTGCTTCTTCAATCACCAATCTTGGTTGTGACCCTGTAAGTTGTGGAAACTTTCCATCATTATTTCTTCTTAGCAGGTTTTGATAATTCCTTTGGTAAGGTTGATTAAACCTAGGTAATTGTCTCTTCACTACCACCAACTCATTTGATAGCTTCTAAATCATTTCATCAGATGATGTGGTATTAGTAGAACTTCGTTTAGTTTAAAGTTCTCATTTCCATTTTCTCGCAAAAATCAATTCATCTTCAAATTCAACTACCTTCTTTTGTGCATTTGCCAAATCTATGGGATGTTCCCTTCTTAAGTCATAATTGATATCTGGGGGCATCACACTTATGAAGAATTTTTTTAGATTACCAACAATGGGTTTGTTTGTAGTGGGGATTCTACTAGTGATCTTATTGAAAGTTGCAATGAAATCCCTCATACTCATGGTGGGTTGTTTTTTAATGGATGTCAACTATGTTAACAAGACATGTTCATCTTCCATAGTTTTGAATCTTGTCTCGAAGATTATTCTCATTGTATCCCAATTGGTGATTGAGCCATCATCTAGATGATAAAACCAATCCGTTGCACTTTCTGTCAAGGTCTTTACAAATAATCTTACAACAACATCTTCATGTGCAACCCCTAAGACATGAGTAGCTGCAAAGAAGGCCTTAATATGTTCATCTGTGGTAACCTTCTCATCACCTAAAAATCTAGAAAAATTATTCCTTGAAATAGTTGGAAGTGGGTGATAGGTTGTCGGTGCTAATGGAACTATTGCTATAGCCCAACGAGCAGCCATAATTGTTCTAGCAAGGTACGGTGGAAAATTGACAATTGGGAGAGCAATAACTCCATGCAAGGCCAATACTTGGTAGGTAGTATGTGAAGACCATTGATTTCTAAAAGGTGAAAATGGTCTTCTTTAACTTTTCTTTTCACCTTTATGCTTAGGAAGATCTAAGATGGGGAAACCAAGTTCTGTGAGTTTATCAAAAATAGGGTCTTGCCCACCCTATTCTTTCGTACTTCTGAGAAACCTTGTTTGTTTGTTCTAGGGTGCTAGATTAATTTTATCTTTGAGCTTTACATCTTAATTTCCTTTCAACCCTTAAATTTTGTCCCCTTGGGTTAGCTCTTTCTAATGCTTCAACCCTTGATTCTTCTTCTTCCAATACTTGGCTAGCATTTATGTAGTGTTTAGTGTTCCACCTATTTCTCTGAAAAAATGTATTAAGAGACGAGATTAAATTTCTTCTTGGTTGTCTTGAAAACCAAGATTAGGTTGGAGCACTAGAAAAATATTCTCATGAGGTAGTGCCATTTTTCCTCATGATATAAGCTTATTAGTCAAGTGATTGTTCATCTCCCCAGTAAAGTCACCAAAAATCTATTGGTAAACAGATTGTTCTTTATGATTTTAACTCTTAGACTCCCTAATTCGTGAACTATAACTAATTACAGTAGTTGGAAAGTTACTTTTGAAAGGAATAACTTCCCTCTGGATTATTAGGTACAACTCCCTATGGTAGATTTGCAATGAATTTTGTTTATTTCTAAATCTAAACTGGGTATGTTCTTAACTGAATAAGAAGAGAGGTAAACCAAGCTAAACCTATACAAGGTTCAACTCAGGGCAGAAATGATTTAGAAAGTTAATTAAGTTTGATGGACTCACACATCTTATGAACTCATAAAATTTAATTATTCAATGGTGCATGCCAACTAATCCTAAACTGACCTAATTAGAAACAAACAATGCAGAGAAACTAAGCTTAACTTGAAGGAAAAACACTTAAAGGATCTCTTTGAACCTAAGGTGACAATACTTATCACATTTAGCTCTTTGTCTCAAAATAGGGGAATGAAGCTATGTTCGCTTCTTGTTTTAATCTAGATAAAAGAGAAAGCTAACAATTAATTACTAATAGAATGGAACATAAAATAATTGATACAAAATACCATTCAATTGACTCTGCAACATCAAGTACTTTACACCAAAAATTAGTTGACCTTTTATTAATCTTTCATTTCAATAAATATAGAATTCTGAGATGACCGTTACAATGGAAGTTTAATTGGTTCATCTCCTCAAAAGAATGAAAAATAGTAAGGAATCAACTTGTCATATTACAATGATTATATCAAAATGTGAAAGAGGTAGAATATGAATCACTTTACCTTCTTTCCTTTTTCTACTTTTTCTCTACAGACCTTAGCGGAAATGATAATTGGAATTAATTCTACATGTCTTTGTACATGCACATTAGTATATCTCAGGAGCCATCTGGAATGTTCTCTAGCCAAATCTTTGATGACATTCAATCTGTCTTGCAATTCCTCCATGGCCACGTGTATGCATCCGCCAAGTTTTTGGAGTTTGGAAACTCTGTTCTAGTGCCCTGAAGATATGCTTGTTAGACTATCTATAAAATTAGAGAAACTTGTTTGCATGACAGTTATCCCAATTATTCCTTTTCTTTTCCTGCTATTCTATGAATTTGTATGTAGTCCCTTCAAGAGTTCATTATCTCTGTCTTGATCTTTCTTTACCTTATCTTTAGTTTCCTTTAGGCCTTTTTCTACCGCCAAGATCATTTCAGACTTGAACTGCATGCTTTGTAGCCACTCAAACAAAGGCTCATCTCCTTTGGGTAGAATTTTACCTTCAATAGCTTTCTTTGGTTTCATGTGGATAATCATCTTCAATAGAGATACATAATCATCACTCTTAGTTCTCTTCGCGGCTAGGGTATTTCTATTAGATGAAATGTTATCTTTCTCTGTTTCTAGTCTTAAGATAGCATTTCCAATTCACTCAATAATGGAGATTTCTTGTAACTTAAGCTTGTCACTCCATTCTTTACAAATCTAACCAAAATTCTTATCTTCTTGAACATCCTAACCTTTGAGAACTAGAGGTTCTCTAATTGTCCTTCAATTACCTCATTTGTTGACTTCCACAAGCCAACCTTGGTATCATGTCTAGCTTCCCTGATATCTACTGAATGCATGGTGAAATCATATGTAGTCATATCCTCAATACTTTCCTCTTTAGTAGGCTTGGCTATCTCCATTGTTAAATGCCCTATTTCAGGGCCATGCCTAAGGATAGAAAAGGCTTTTTGCTTCTTGACATTACTCAATGTAGATCCAGAGTGAACCACAAGAGATAAGGTATCCTTTTTGGGAGCCCCTTCATCCTTTCTTTTTCTCTTCTTCTCCAGAGTGTCCTCCAACCAAGAATCAGTGCCTATCACCCTAGAAGTCATCTTGAGAGAATCTATGCTAAACATCTTCTTCTTGATCGGAGTAGTTGCTCTCGCCATCAAAGAGAAGGGATTCTTTAGAGTTTTTGAAACAAGGTTTGAAGAGTCTTGGCCTTTCTCTACTTTTGTATTCTTTTTGGTTGCTTTGTCTAACTCAGTAGACTCACTATCACTACTTCCTCCATCTCCTAAGTCCACTACTTGCACATGAGGGTTACTAGGCAGGAGAAGTGTAGCACTTGTAGATGGAACTGGACTACTATGAGGTGAGGGAACTGGAGTAACAACATTTTCTTTTCGTTCATCCACCTTCTTCTCTACTTTTGGTTGGGCACCAATCATTGGGAGGGAGTCATCTTGGCAAGTCTTATCCATAGGAATGTTTTTGTGTGGAGATTGATCACCTTCATCTGATGGTTGAGTTGGTCCTTGAGTTATGGCCAAGGTTACACTTGATGTGCCACCTTGGAAGGAAGAAGGAGTTGTAGCTGCTGGAGAAGTTTTAGTTGATGTACTCTTACTTTGACTTCTTATTTTTGTTGTCCATTCGACTCACTTCCCAATCCTTTAGATGATTTTGGCCATCATGACATCTAGCTCTCCTCCAGCATCTTCATAAGGCTTAAAGCTGATAGGAGTGCCTCTTAACTTTGTTAGATATGTATTACTGTATCTTCTACCCCTTCAACATCAATATTAATTTGATACAATTTCACTTGATCCACTGTGAATCTAGAAAAAGCACAGTCTTGGCTCTCAAATTCATCTTTGCAATCTGCTCAATAATCTTCAATTGTGGTGATGTGTTTGATCATGCTCTTAATCTACAACACTTCCCTTGCATACCCATTCTAATCAAACATAGATCTTAAGACCTCATACATCTCCAATTTTTATATCATCTCAAATGCCTTCAACATGTTCTTTGCATTAGAATGGGACTCACAATTGAAAGCTCGCACCTTCACAAGGAACTCATATCCCTTCTTCTTCAAACTCCCACTTAGTGTGTTCACTTGGATTGCTTGCCTCACCATCTTGATCAGCACAATCATATCACTTGGCTACCTCGGCAGCTTCAAGGGGAACCTGTCAAAAGTTGCAAGACGTAAATATGAAAAAAATGAGAATTGAATGAAATAGCTTCCAAACTCACTAATAGCCACCATTACTTCTAGATTGAATCTCCTCTCTGGGCATCCTTGGAGCTCCCTACAAATTCTCATTATAAATGCATCATTAACTCTTATATATTCTGCATAACTATTTTCCAATTGCAAACATGGGTAGAACTCATAAGACTTTACATCATCAGGGAAGTTTTCTACCCTTGGGAGGCCTGGCCACAACTGTAGAGAAGCTAACACATAAATGAGAAAGGACAACATATAGAATGTGTTGTAAAACTTTACAGCACAAAGGGCATTGGATAGATTCTTGCTTACCTCATAGGCCCAATCAATGTATTGGGTATTAGAAAAAATAACTTGCACCAGGTTGAAATATTGTTCAACAAAATTCAAAGCTTCTACATCACCTTTCAACCTATGCAAAAGGACCAATATGTCGATGATATTAGGCTTGAGATTAGTACCAAATATAGTCTTAGGGACCTTACTCTTGGAGCCTTGTGGCTTTTGAAACCATGATTGCATGATCTCCTTTCTCTAAGTCATCTTCTTGGTGGAGAATTCAAAAATAGCTCCTCTGACTATTAAATCTAAAAACTCCTTCTGTTCAAGAACTCTGAGGCAATTGACCATAGTTTGCCTATCAATGGAGATCAAGATTGTGTCATTTGGCGATACAATCTATCTGGTGTTCGGGTTGTAATGATTTATGCATTCGTATATTAATTCCAAAGCTTGGACCACAACTGGGAAACCAGCTACCTCAACTAGCCCGCATCCTTAGCGCTTTTTAGTTATGGGATGAATTAACTCTGATCTCACTCTCTTCTAAAAGTCTTGCATATCATAGAAATGGAGAGAGGTGTCTGTAAAATTCTACAATGCAAACTTGATTTTATTCAGCCCATCAAAACTCACAAATTTGGTTGTCATTCTGTTTAGAGATGAATTTCAAATGTAGGAAGCAAAAGGAATAACAAATGTATAAATACTAGCTTTTGAAAAAGTTGTGCAATTTTAATAGAATAATAGTTTAAGAAAAAGTGGTAGTTTTTGTAACTGTTCATGTTTCCATTTATATAGGAACTTCAATTCATCTGTTAATCTATAGAGTTTGCGCCACACGAATGAATTGAAGGAGAGATCCATTGAAATAGTAAATGCAAGGTTTTCATAGATTTTTCAATGTCTTTTCACTATTCCATTGGTCCAGCAACAAATTTCT
This sequence comes from Cupressus sempervirens, assembly GCA_028749045.1. Classification (NCBI taxonomy): domain Eukaryota; kingdom Viridiplantae; phylum Streptophyta; class Pinopsida; order Cupressales; family Cupressaceae; genus Cupressus; species Cupressus sempervirens. The sequence goes on from CM053790.1 coordinate 527,573,838, forward strand.
ATTCTCTCATACTTACTTTCCCATTTCCCATTAAGTTTTGGGAAGTTATGAACAGAGTACTCCGTAAGGAAATATCTGCCAAATCAAATTCTACTTAATAGATCTTTCCTGCAATGGTTAGATTGTTTCCATTATCACCTCAAGATGTTTCACATACAATTTGTTGGTCCCATCTCCTTACATACTTGATTTTTTTTAAAATGCAAAAAATTGTCCTCATGGGTTGAAAATTTGTCGAGGAGAAGACAATTTTCATTTCTTCGCTCAAGCTTCCCTTTTAACTTTTCTTTTTGACTTATTCCTTCCTTTGGGTTCAAAGATGTCCATAAGTAGTGTGGAGCTTCATTTGGGACCCAACTTTCCTTTCCTTTCCTTTAGGATTGCCTTTTGCAGAAAACAGACTTCATGGGTTGAAAACCTGCTAAGGAGAAGTCAATTTTGAGTTCTCCACCTAGGATGATTTTGAGAGCTATGATGGATCTTTAATACTTATTGAGGTAGATAATCATAAAGGAAATAGGTATTTATCATAAGGTACCTCATCATCTTCTTATTGTGGCTCGTATGCATCATTTGGTGCCCTTCGCGAGAAATCACCTTCATGTGTTAAAAACCTGCCGAGGAGAAGGTGACGTCCAAATTTTCACAAGCTTCTCTTTTTTTGGAAAAAATGATAGGCCGCAAGCAGATATGACTCTCGTGAATGATCTTTGCATGTTTCATGAATCTCAATCAGATTAGGTACTAGACTACCCCTAACATCCCTCGACACACAAGAACAACCATCCAACTACGAAATGTGGAGAAGGAGGAGATGAAAAATTCGATAAAGACTCCCTTCACTTAAGGGGACTTGACTTAGACTATACCTAGGACTTCACTAAAGCACACATTTCCACTTTACAAATTAATTAGAGGGTGAAAAGTGGGGCAACAATACACATTTCATCATATTACACCAACTTAGAATTTGAAACAAAAAAATGACTTTTACATTGTTGAAATTTAACACTTTTTTTAATGTTAGTATTTTCTTTTGTAAAAGGGTGACACATGTTTATACTTTTACCATTTTATTGACTATTGAACATTTATTATTTTGGGTAACATCTTTTTATAAAGTTGTTGAATATCATGAATATAATTATATAATACATATCAATCATACACTACAAATTGATAATTTTTGCAAAATTAAATTTTATAGTTTTAAAAAAAATCAATCTACCAAACAACTCTTAATTTATATTCCTTTAAAAGATTAAAAAAAAACAACTCGTTTCAATCTTCAATATGATAAATATATTGATAAAGACAAAAAAGAGAAAAAAGAATAAGTAAATCAATAACAAAAATAAAAAATAATTTCCTAAATTGTTTAAGTATACATAAATATTAAAACTATAAAATTGATCATCACCTTTTTTAACTATCATAATATTTGTCAACTTAAAAAATTTAATTGCATTTAAAAATATTGTCTTAATATTGTCTTGGACAAACACAAGTAAATGAAAACTCTTAAATATTTCAACTACCTTTCAAATATCTCAACTACCTAAAATGCAACATTAAAGTTTCTTTCCATTGTGCAGTTGTTTTTCTAGATCAGATTGCATAGAATGTTTTTAAACATCAACGTTTCAGATCATACTCCATGATTTATCATCAGGATGAAAGAGTGTAAGAATGCCAAAATAAATATTGATTAAATAAAAAAATTGAGAATTATACAATTGTATAATGATTTACAATTCATTAAATAAAACAAGAAACCATAATCTTAGTATGTTTCGGTGAAAAATTATTGTACCATTTAATAACATGGGTGTATAAAGATAAGGTAGAAGGATGCAACTACTGTAGGCACTGATTCTCTGACGAGGAGAATTTTAAATATCACCTACTTTAGCGAATAGGATTCCATAGAGCACGGTACTGCCAAATTCAGAACCTTATAAATTTACGACTGTAGTGTACAACTGCTTCGTTCAATCACTGCATTCCATTCAATGGCCGTTGAGCTCAGGAGAATGAAAAATGGAAATGAGGATGAGCGCGAGCATGCAGTGAGTCCAACAGGAGAGATTTTCAACACTCCTTTTGGCCTCTGCATTCATGTCGTTTTTGAGTTCGACCAACTAGTCGACATCTCCCATGCAAAGAAAGCCATCCAAGAAATCCTTCTCCTTCAAGGCCCGCGCTTCTCCTCTATTGTGGTACATTTCTTCTCCCATTCTCACATATACACATCATAAATTAGTTTATTGTATTCTCACATCTATTTGTGTATCACTAGTCGTCCATGTTCCAATGACTGTTATGTCTATCATTTTAGATCCTATAATTATCACTTATAAAATACCCAAAAAAATGATAGCGCACACATTACTAACAGCCAATCACAATCACACATGTACTAGTCGATAATTTCTAAGCTTTCTTGGTTGCTGATGGGTTCATTTGAGCAAAAAGTACTATTTGTTTTTGGTGAGCAGCTATTGGGGAGTAATGACACTTTTAGACTCCCTCGCACTCTACGAGTTCTACAGAGAGCTCCCTAAATGCGAAAAAGCTGAAAAATTAGCTTTAAGCTCTTCACTTACCTACAAAAAATCACCCAAAGCAAATTTTGATGTACCAATGGCCGAAGCTAGCCTTAGCTCCTCTAGTTGTCCTCAACTAAGAATGAGAAGAATCCCATTAGTGTATCATTTAGTTGATTCTACATTTGATTGGGTATACTCATTTTTAAATATTGTTTGATTGCAGACTAAGAATGAGAGAGGGTGATGAGGAGCAATCACAATAATGATAGTCAAATAATAAATGATACAATTTAAAAAGGAACCATATGGCAGACTCCTCCTAGCACTTTTGACTCTTGAACTAGGCTTTTCTCAATCACTTGATTACACACATTTCCAATCCCAAATAACAATGGATTCACCTTCACATGTACATTGTTTAATGTCTCCAATCAACAAATAAACCCCTTGTTTGGGTAGAATCCCTATCTTGTTTAATTCTGCACGTGCTTGGTTAGTAATATATCATACATGTTAGAATAACTCTTTCCATGAGTATCAGGCCTTCATCCTCTTGGAAAGATCTTCATTTCCTTTAAAAACCTACTGCAGCAAATAAATAATTAAAAAGAAATCTACTGGTTCTACAACAAGCGTAACAGAAAACCTATAATAAAATGAAACTTATCAACAAAGTACTTGGAATGATGATGGAAACCTTATTAATGCACTTGTAGAGCCAACCAATCAGTTTGCAAACCTCAATATGGAATTTGAGTTGGAGAATATCTAAGTTTTAATATTGCTATTCACCAATCTGTACATACCAGTCTTTCAATATTTTTCCCTCCCCTTTACATCAGAGACTCTGTCCAATTTATAAGACACCCTATAATAATTGACTCCAACCAACTATCATCGTTGAGTTGGGTATTTTAAAATTATTACAAACTAAACTTCCCTCTAAACCAGCCGTTACCTTTTTTATTTAATGTTTGAACTTGAAAAATCATAAAATTGTTTTATTAAACATTAAACTCTTTCCTCTACCTAAACCTATCTTGAAGACCTAATATTATTTTAGCATCATGATAGGTTCCAAGACTGCCCAATTGATTTGATGACCTTGTTTATACATTCCTTCCTTCTGATTTGTTTTAAGGATTTCCGCGGTCTTTCTAATCTTCAACTGTTGCTTGAATATTTGAGGTGCTCCTGCACCATACTCCCCACCATAAAAAGAACTCTTGCCCCAAGAGTTGACCTGTGATCCATTGTTCCTTGCTCCCATCTGCTGCTGTTAAGGGGTGAAATTATTCCCGAAAGTGATCTGCTCCTTCATCCTAGTTCTTGCTGTCACACACCAAGATTTAGATACATAAATATTTGGATTAGACTGTCCTCTTGCTTGATAGTATTGCTGCTACACATTAGACTACTGGAAAGTCTTTATTTGTCTCTGCTCTCTCACCATATCATCTTCATCTATCTTCCCTCTTAGAGGACACTTCATTGCTCCAACCAAAATAAAAGGTTGTTCAACTAGCCCTACCACCCCTAGATTGTCCTGCCTCTTAGCCTGGCATTGCTTCCAACCAGCATCATAATGTGGAGTACCCTGATCCTGCACTGAAATATCTCTACCAAAACACATCAGTATAGTTTCCTTATGACACCTCACCAATGGATACAACTTATACTTCACCTTTCCTTGTTGAACTAAATATGTATTTTCATAGCAATTATGCATGACTCTCCTTGAACATTGCCAGGATCTTCCCAAAATGAGATGCCCACAAGTCATGTGCATGACATCACATAGTACCTTGTCTCTATAACTCCCAACTGAAAACTCAACCATCACTTGATCTTTAACCAACAAATTCTAATTCTCATTGACCCAAGTAGCACAATAAGGAGTAGCATGTGCAAAAGTTTTCAAATTCAATTTCTTAACAACTTCATAAGATAACATATTATTACTTGCCCCTGAATCAATTATAACCTTGCATACCTTGCCTTGAATGAGACAATTTGATCTTAATATACTTGGATCTTTTGGTATTTGATTTCTTCTTCCCATTAGTAAGCACTCTCCTTCTTCTGGAAGAAGTTCAATGGGTTCATTATGCTCATCCTTTCTTGGCTCTTCATCAACCAAGTTTACTCTTCTCTCTCTCCCTTTGTCTTCCTACCATTTAGGACACCGAAAGGACTGATGGCCTACTTCATTACAAGTGAAGCATCTTTCCGTGAACACTGCACTTCCTCTTCCTCCACTTCTTCCACCTCTATAACCCCCTCTTAATTCTAAAATTTTTTTGTCCTTATCCTTATCATTGCTGCTCTGAAAATCAGTAGTACCTCTTCCCCCTCTTCCTCTCATGGAAGATCCACCTCTATTGTTGCTCTACTTTTCTTGTCTCCTTCTTATCTTCTCTTCAGCCCTCAAGGCTAACTGATAACATTCATCAACTGACCTCAGGGTAGCAAGACTAAGTCCATCCTGGATATTGAACTTTAGTCCCCCCATATACCTTGCAATCTTTTCTTCCATCTCTTCATCATGATCCACCCTAATATCAAGCTTGTGAAATTCCTTAGTGTACTTCTGTACATCCATCTCTTTTTGCCTGAAATCTCTCATTTTCTTATACAACTGTACTCTATAATCCTTCCGCAAAAATTTTGCCTTCATTTTGTCCACCATAGTATACCAAGATGTGATCTTGGGTCTACCATTCTTCCATCTGTCTGCCTGGATGCAATCCCACAACAACAAAGCATGTCCCTTCAACCTGGACTTTGCTATCTTCACTTTTTCCTTCTCTTCTATCCCTTCACACTCAAAGCAATTTTCCATTGCATCGAAACAATCTATTAATTCTTCATCATCCATCTTTCCTCCATACACAGGTAAGTCTGTCCTTACCCTTTTATCTTCATTTCTTATGGCTTTTGCAAACTTAGCCATTCTTACTTCCTCAGGGTCCTTTTCTTCTTCTTTGGGTTCTTCTTCCTATTCTTCATCTCTAATTTCTTCATCCAATCTAATGCTCTTATCTTTCTTCTCTAGTGCTGATAGCCTCTCCATCATGGACTTTATCAATCTATCTTTTTCAGCATTCTCTTTGTCCCTTTGTTCTAATGATGCCCTTAAATTTTTGTTATCTGCCACTTGTTCTTTCACTATCTTTGCCAACTCCATATTTGTCAACCTTGTAGGAATCTCTTCTTCTCCTTCAGACATGGTTACTTGATCAACTTTTTACAAGAATCTACTATAGGGTTACTCCTCTTAGGATAATTCAACTATAAGGGCTCACTAAGGGATTCAAGAACCAACTTCACAAGACCAATTACGTTTCCACAAGACCTTTCCCTTTCTCTGATACCAATATGATGAGGAGCAATCACAATAATGATAGTCAAATAATAAACGATACAATTTAAAAAGGAACCATATGGCAGACTCCTCCTAGCACTTCTTACTCTTGAACTAGGCTTTTGTCAATCACTTGATTACACACATTTCCAATCCCAGCTAACAATGGATTCACCTTCACATGTACATTGTTTAATGTCTCCAATCAGCAAATAAACCGCTTGTTTGGGTAGAATACCTATCTTGTTTAATTCTGCATGTGCTTGGTTAGTAATATATCATACATGTTAGAATAACTCTTTCCATGAGTATCAGGCCTTCATCCTCATGGAAAGATCTTCATTTCCTTTAAAAACCTACTGTAGCAAATAAATAATTAAAAAGAAATCTACTGGTTCTGCAACAAGTGTAATAACAAACCTATAATAACATGAAACTTATCAACAAAGTACTTGGAATGTGAAGGAAACCTTATTAATGCACTTGTAGAGCCAACCAATCGGTTTGCAAACCTCAATATGGAGTTTGAGTTGCAGAATATCTAAGTTTTAATATTGTTGTTCACCAGTCTATACATATTTTTCCCTCCCTTTTACATCAGAGACTCTGTCCAATTTATAAGACACCCTATAATAACTGACTCCAGCCAACTATCATCGTTGAGTTGAGTATTTTAAAATTATTACAAACTAAACTTCCCTCTAAACCAGCCGTTACCTTTTTTATTTAATGTTTGAACTTGAAAAATCATACAATTGTTTTATTAAATATTAAACTCTTTCCTATACCTAAACCTATCTTGAAGACCTAATATTATTTTAGCATCATGATAGGTTCCAAGACTGCCCAATTGATTTGATGACCTTGTTTATACATTCCTTACTTCTGATTTGTTTTAAGGATTTTCGTGGTCTTTCTAATCTTCAACTGTTGCTTGAATATTTGAGGTGCTCCTGCACCAAAGGGAAGCTTCAATGGAAGCCAACAGAGGTGAATATTGAGAACCATGTATTTGTTCCACATTTTCCTGCTGGTCACATGTTTTATGACAAGTTTGTGGAGGACTATGTTTCTGATATCCATTCAAGAAAGCTTCCCCTCTCTCGCCCTCTTTGGGAGTTCCACTTCCTTAACTACAAAACCACAACGGAAGAATCTACACTCGTTATAAATTTACATCATATGCTTGGAGATGGTGTTTCTCTTATGTCTCTAGCAATAACCTGCTCTACCAAGGCTGATAATCCCACCATTCCACCAAGCTTTCCTCTTGATTCATCCCAACAGAAAAATCTTCCTACACAAATTCATGAAAGTCCATACACTGGTTTTCAGTTTCTTTTCAGGATATGGAGTCTTTTTTTCACAGTTATGGTTGTGATGTTTTGCAATTTACAAGACCTTATTGCTAGTTTTCTACGTTTGACTTGGATGGAGGATAGCAATTTTCCTATCAGAGGTCCTCCTGGTGTAGAGATGTTGCCCAAAATTATGGCGTCCGCCACTTTTTCGCTACAAGATGTTGCGAAAATAAAGAATTATTTTGGAGTGGTAAGTTATTGCATCTTACTAGCCTTGTCTCTACTTATACTATGTTTTTAGTTACACTTATTTGGTAGTGATTTTTATTTTGTGAACAGAGCGTTAATGATGTGATAATGGGTATGGTATTCTGTGGCTTTCGACTGTACTGCGAGATGGTTCTTTCTGGTCTAGCTCCTAACTCAATAATGGTCGATTTAAATATCATATATTAACACTAATTTTTACTTATTTTTCTAAAGTTAATTTCTTCCTTAATAAATGTGTGATGTTTAAGAGTGACCACTCAATAACTCTCCTCATTTTGTTTTTCATATTTTTTTTCTTTTTTCGACTTTCATTTGATCTCATTCAAAATGTGTTGCTTCAATGAATGCAGACTCAAAGCAAACAGAGGAATTGAGAGTAACAGCTCTTGCTCTGATGAACTCACGATCACAGCCTGGCTTAAAGGCTTTGTACACATTGTTCTTTTTCATTTCTCACGATTGGCATTACAGTGAGGTTTAAGGAGCTTATCGTATCACCTATACTTTTCATAGTTTACTATACTTTGTTCTCTCCTTGCAATATTGCTTCCCTTGGAAAGGGTTTACTTAAAAGAATGTCTTTGTGACAGTTTTTTCAATGAAAGAGATTTAATGTTTACGTAAAAGAATGTCTTTGTCGGATAGTTCTTGAAGACAGTCTTTTTTAATGAAAGAGATTTAATGTTTACTTAAAAGAATGTCTTTGTCATAGTCCTTGAAGACAGTAGTTTTTGAAGACAGTTTTTTTAATTAAAGAGATTTAAAGCCTGTATTCATATGCTAAGCTATGATTTTTGTGTTGGATGTGAAGTCCAACTGTCATGACTATTCATTTCATATTCCTCTTATTTGTCTTTTCGTCTTCTGTTGAAGACTGTAGCATAAATATAAGGGCAAAGCCCTGTGTATGTAAGTTGTAAGCTGTAATGACTGAATATATATTTGCTTTGCTCTCGGTGTGGACGTAGCCACAATTGTGGTGAACCACGATAAATCCTGTCTCTTATTCTATTTTGTGTATTCTCAATTTATCTTTTAGATTTAACAATTGGTATTAGAGCGTGTAAGATTTTGGAGAGCAGAGCAAAAGCCAAAGAAGTCTGTTGAAAGAAGAAAGAACAATGGTCTATTGAGGCCCACGATAAGAAGCAGCAAGTGGAGCTTTGAAACCCCTGCAAGGAAAAGTGAGAGTCGTGTTTCCTCAATACAAATAGACACACACTTGTCGGCATTTACCAAGTTTCACTCAGTACCTCATGCGATTCGCAATGGTAGAGACGTTTCTTTGGAGAAAGAGAAGCAGGCGCTGGGGCTTGCGACCGGGGGGCACATGGTGTTGCTAGGGTTAGGGCTAGGAGTGTGGATGATGGTGGGCTTAGTAGAGCCAGCATGGGCATTTAGACTAGAAGGTCACCTTGTTGAAGAATTCTACTAGAACCACTGAGAAGACAAGGTAAAATAAAAAATGTTTTTTCAACCAGTAAATCTTTTTAGCCTTGTATAAGGAGACAGTTAAGGGAGTCTTCTCAAAATTTTCTTGGGAGATGTCAGTTTTTATTATGCTTGTCCAGATTATGGAGAAATTGCAGCTTCAGTGTGATATTTGGTATCATTTTTATTATTTTTTGATACCACGAAAAGTTCACTATCATCGTGCAGTGGGAGTTTTTAAAAATAAAAAATAAAAATTGTTCTCATGAGATGTTTTCCTCCATGTGATTGGAGATGCATTTTCATGGTGAGCTCTTCATTCTAGATTAGAGTGTTGACATGATACAAGTTCTCATGGCAGGTTATGCTCTTTAGAGCATGAGGTTCTAATTTGTGGAGATCAAGTTGTCATGTTCTAGTCTGTAGTTATGCAGACGTGCAGTGGGAGTTTTGACAATTGATCTAGGTTAGTGCTCTTGGTATCGGGTACTTTGGCGGATTGACCATGGAGGTGCTCTTGAAAACTAAGAGGCTTGGGTGAGGCTACAGTTCTCTTGGCTTAGAGAACATTTGTTGAAACAGTTTCTCTTTTGAGGTTTCAACATGAAGTCTGAACAGCCTACACTTGTGGATGGGCGCAAGTTCATTATAGACCTAGTGGTGATTGTTCTCAGAGAAGAGTCATTGAGACTTGGTGTATCCTAGAGGAACATTCTCACTCCCCACACTTGGTCTATTCGGCAGATTTATCTCCTTGTGCATTTAGGAGATGGTTGATATTATTCATAATTTTTGGAATGTTTGGAGTTTGATATTCTTGTTTATAGGAGCTTTCATTCATGGTGTTTGGGTGTTGTCAATGCTCTCATATGGGTAGGTAAAGGAGATCATACTTGACACAGCTAGGCACTTGATGGTGTTGGTAGAAGGATGAGTTATGATTTGTGTTAGTATTCCTTCCAAGAGTTTTTTGCGGTCATCTATTGTTGTTGTACTTCATTTCTTTTTAACAAAAATACGTGGTCTTTTCATGAGGACTTGGAAGATGTCATTTTGTAGCAGGTTGGTTGCGATTCGCAGATCATCTCAAGTTAACGCCATGCCTTCTATGTGTTGATTGGTAAATTGAGTCAACTTATAGTTGACATTGCTCATGCAATTTAAATTTCTCTATAATGGTCTTCTAGTTTTTTGCATATCAATGGTTTTTTGGTGTGTTTTGTTGGAAGATGGTATATTTGGTGAGTTATTGTATGGGCTGGTTATGTGGTTATAAATCTACTAATGTTGTATGGATAGTTGGATGTGTTTAGTGATAAGCTGTGGTTGCTATTCCAGCTATGAAGATTGTCTTTTGACAATTTCTTACCATGGGATTTGGTAAGGGAAAACAGAGTTTAAGTGGGAGGATATTCAGATACGAGGTTGTAGCATGAGTTGAACTTCAAGTGGGAGATTGTTGGATGTGAAGTCCAACTGTCATGATTGTTCATTTCATATTCCTCTTATTTGTCTCTTCGTCTTCTATTGAAGACTGTTGCATAAATATAAGGGCAAAGCCCTATGTATGTAAGTAGTAAGCTACAATGACTGAATATATATTTGTTTTGCTCTTGATGTGGACGTAGCCACAATTGTGGTGAACCACGATAAATCCTGTCTCTTATTCTATTTTGTGTATTCTCAATTTATCTTTTAGATTTAACATTTTGGGTAAAAGTGTTAAATAGTTGATTTATTTTTTCCAAACTTAATTTTTCCTTAGTGTGTGATTTTTTAGGGTGACAGTATTTAAAGAAGTTAAAAAGTAACTTTTGAGTCAGTTGTTCTAAATAAATTGATTGAATTTGTTTTTAATTTGAATTTAGATATAATTGTTGATTGACAGATATGAGAAATGAATCAAAGCTATAAGATTTCCACAATCCATCTAAATTTGATATATAGCTTCTAGATTTGATTGTGTAAAATCCATGATGTAAGAAGTACTACACAATCAAATCCAAATATTACATATCAAATAAATAGCGTTGATGTAAAAACTACTACACTTGCCTTGATGTAAAAACTTCTACACAATCAAATGGAGAAACTATATATCAAATTTAGATGGATTGTGGAAATCTTATAGATTGTAAATGTATCCTATGAAGAAAATAGTTATGATCAATCATCAAGATATAATAAAGTAATAATTTTAGTTTTGTTGATATTTGAATATGCACTATAATTAATCAAATATTTTTAAAAATAGTTTTCAAGATTTTGTAAATCTAGAGAACTTTAGTACCACTTAATTATTAGTTTTTTATGCAATAATGCATTAATATATTTGAAATTAAAGAACTATTGATTTATGAATGCAATTTAAGATAAAGCTAAAAAGTAGTTCAAGAAAAATAAATTAATTTTGTTACTTTATCAAAATAAATATATATATATATATATATATATATATATATATATATATATATATATATATATATATATATATATACACACACGTGTTTCTTTCCTGCAACTTTTTAAAATTTCATTTCTAGTCATGTCATCATTGCAGTTATGTTTCTGTTTCTCGTTTCTTGTAACATAGACGAAAAATATTTTTATTGTAACACTTATTCTTCTCAGACGAAAAACATGTCATACTGAGTGCCACTTCCGTGGATTGGTAGCACATAAAATACTCTTCTTTAAAATGCTCTATGTTATTCTATGTTTTGCATCCTAAATTTATTGATGTCTGTCCAATTTTATTTTTTTTAAATTTAAGGTTGTGGCTTTAATTGTAGCTGTTAGTTTTTGCCGAATGACAATTTAGTTCTGATATTTCTAACTCATATAAAACAATGGTGTAGAATCTGGAGGAAATGACAAAACCCTTAACAAAAGTTCCATGGGGCAACCGTGCGGCTTATTTGCAGCTAGTAGTGCCCATCTTTGGAGTATGTTCTCAGAGGAAAGAGAATGATAGATAAGAGGAAAATGTCTTTGGCAGTCGCTATAACAAACAAAGTGATAAGCTACATTACATGATCTAAAGGTCTCAAGGTAGTTGTTCTACTATCATCATTCTTAAACATCACACACTAAGAAGAAAACTAAGATCGAAAAAATTAAGTCAACTTTGACTATTCAACACTTTTAAATTTGGTGTATCCCTTCTAATACTACTACTAGTAGTTTTACTAGACACCTCATAAATACACAACTACTATCCGATATGGGGCCACACGTGCCTGAAACCTCTTCGGCTAAGAGCCAAGGACTGAGGAGCATCCACGCTGCCAAATTCACCCGGGGCACGATCCCGACCTCATCGCTTTTTGATGTCTTTGGACCTTGCACTCAGCAAGACTTGATCTCTAGTGGGCTCTTTGTGAGCCATTCAACTTCACCAGCACACCAAGGGCCCTTTGACCAATCAATCTTTTTAGATGGAACTCTATTATTAAAAAATTAATATTATTTATTACTAAAATTTATTCAATTTATTCACAAAAAAATTAATACAATGGTGTCTTTTGTCTACCCAGACTATTCTTGTTACATGTATGAGGTTTGCAAACAACATGAGAATGCAAGTGATCATGACCCAGGGTTACGTGGATGCAAACAAGCTATCTAAATGCTTTGAGGAAGCATTTTTGGAGATGAGGGATGTGTGATATAAGAAAAATTTGTGGGCAATTGCATTGACTTAAAATTAGAGACATTGCATTTCCATAATTTGGAATAATTACTAAGTTTATTTTTGATATGACTGTTTTATATCATAGTTATCAGGTTTGGTTTTCTATTTACTTAGGTACAACTTGTGAGCCTTAATAATCTATTAATTATCATGAAGACAAAACATTTTAGGGTCTAGTTTGATTATTTATTGATTGTATCACTTATTGATGCATAATATGAGTCAAATATCATTTTATCGCTTATATAGTGTGTTGTGATATTGGGAAATGCTAGAGTTTGAATGTTATTTAAATGATATTAAATTTATTCATATTTGCTTGTTGAATAGATAATAATAAATTTTGTATTCATATCATTTTAATTGCTCTTATAATAAGTGTTTGTATGATCTTTAGAGAAATGTTGGATTTTAAATACTACTGAAATGATGACAAATTAGTTGTGTGATATGTTATCTCAAGCTTTGGAATGAGAAGTACAAAAGAGGTGAATATATACAATAGGAGAAGAGAAACTTAAAAATTCACTATATATCCTTAATGCATAATATTTGTATTTTATATTAGAATTAAATAGATTTTATATGAACCAAAAATTTGAGTTTAAACAAAATAAATAGCCATCAAGTCAATAATGTCAAATGGGTAAACCATTCCATAACCACACAAGACCTAGATGGTATATCTTTGTTACTAGGTATGGTTTTTTGAATTAACTAGATAACCAACTTCTTTCTATCCATGGATCACATTATCCAGATTATTATCAAGATGCCAAAAAATGTGCTAAAATTTGCTTTGATGTTTTATATTTTAGCTATTATGTTTGGTTTTCTATTTAATTGTGAACAACTCTATGAGTGCCAATGGATCACATTTTATTAATTATCATCAACACAAATAGTGTTAAAATTTTGCTTGATCATTTATTGATTGTTTTATTTATTGATGCATACTGCGAGCCATGTATATCATTTCATTGTCTAAATAGTATGTTCTGATCTTGTGAGAAATGCTAGATTTTGAATGATGACAAATGCATTCATATTTGTTTGTTGAATAGATAATGATAAAATTTGTATCTGTATCATATCAATTGTTCTTATAATAAGTTTTTTAATAATATTTAGAGAAATGCTAAATTTTGAATATTACTAAAATAATGATAAATTGATATTTTTATTTATTCATTAAATAGATTATGAAAGTTATATTCATATTTCTTTTATAGATTTTTATTTATGTTATAGTGAAAGTATATATTTATATGAGTTATGCTTTTGTCCAAGTTTCAATCTTATGTCTTACTTATGTGTATGATATGTCATCTCAAGTTTTAGAATGAAAAGAGAAAAAAAAATTTAGTATATACAAAAAGAAAAAAGAAACTTAAGAATTTACTATTTATCCTTAATACATAATATTTGTATTTTATATAAGAGGAAAATAGATTTTATAGAAACCAAAAACTTGCATTTAAACATTTAAATAAATAGTCACCCAATTAAATTTCACAAAAACAAAAACAAAACACAGGGGAACAAAAACCTCTAAACAAACTATGTAGAGTCTTAACTAATTCTTTATTTTTCCTAATGATTTCAGCATCGATATCCTTGACCTTCCTAACAATATTTTCCAAAGGGATAGCACCCTTTCCTACTTAATCTCAGAGCATATTCTGACACGTAAGAGTCAGCCACAGATGTGATGTTCATATTCCACTCCTTATCCAAAGTCATAATATTTTTCTTCATTCAAAGCCATGATATTTTTCTTCATTCACTAGTGTCTTGCGAATTTGATTTACTCCATACGCAAACCTTTTTAGTGTGTTTTGAATACCCAAAAACAATTTCTTCTAATTTAGTAAATTTCTCCTCATGGTATTTCTTTAAATCATTAATCCCCTTTTCTAAATTAAGATTACTAGCGAGGATAATGTCCAACTTCTAATAAAAAGGGATGTACTCTTCAAGATATTAATCTACAAAATAAACCAATCTAATATGGCCTCTCGACTCTATGAAAAAATATTAACATTAGCAATGATATGGGAGATCTTCTAAATAGAGGAACCTTTCTCACTTGGGGTACCCTTCACCAAATCTAAGGGAAAATCAAAATTAATCTCTTTATCTTTTTCAATAGTTACCCCTTCATCAGGGATTGCCTGGATGGAGTGAGCATCTTTAAACATGATACACTACGGATCAAATTAAGTTTGGGAAAAAAGTCAGCTTTGACTATTTAACACCTTTAACTTAGCGATTAGTCATTAGTGTGTAATTTTTAAGCCAACCAGATGGAGGAGGAGTAGATTTATTCCAAATAGTGGAATTAAAATCCTTAAAATAAGAAATTGGGTGATTTGGATGATATTTCATATTAACCCTACTAGATTTTGAACTCGCTTTGCTCTTTCCCTAATTGGGTTAAAAATGATAGTGCTCAAGATTTGCAAGGACATGTAATAGGGCAAAAGCTCAAATATGTGTCACCCTTTGTAAAAGAAAAGACTAACAAAAGTATAATTTTTCACCTTCAATGACATAAATCTGGTATTATTATTTAGAATTTGAAAATGAAGTAAACTAATAAAATGTGTAGAAATGGATGAAGTTTAGGATTATAATTTTAATAATTATTTGGAATAAGAATTGATATATTTTCCTAATTTTTATAGATGATTTTTTAGTTGCTAAAAAATACTAAAAATTAGGGGTTTAGTTCCTAGCACAAAACTATACGGAAATAAACTTATTTCCATTTGAACTCAGACTATGTTATGGATAGCATATATAGCTAGAACAATCAAAAATAAAAATTGATTTTAGACATATATTTTCTCTTTTATTATGATTCAAATTTCATCTCACCTAAAATCGATAGTTTTCATCTCCCACCACATTTTTCAAAACAAATCTATTCTAACCAGAAGAAAAATTATAGATTCTGGAAGAGGAATCACTCCTATAGAACATCATATAATTTTTATTTTTTTTGATATGATTTAATATTTTTTTCTTTCTCAAAATCAACATCTTTCCAAGTGTTAAAATATGTGCTTATAGAATTTTTTAATTACAATAAACTATATCTAATTAAAACACTATAAACTCTATATGAGATCATTCTTGACTTTGAGCTCTACAAAATGGTGTTTATATGTTAAAACAATATCATAAAAAATAGTAATAGTAAAAGTTATTGAAACATCATTTTTCTGAAATAATTCTATTTCGTTAGTAATTGGATACAAACTAGTATAAAACGTGCATTTAATAAACTTCGTTCTCAATATGTCGTGGGGTGCTTTCTTTTCCACAAAGGGAAGGACACTCTAACCTTTGTTCATTGGATTTGAACTTTATTTCTACGCAGCATCTAGAATGTTGTAATTAAATAAAAAATATAAAGTAGGTATTTTAAATTTGAAAAAACAAGGATTACAATATTTTTTAATAAAATTAATCAGTACAATGCATCAAATATTCTAGTTGTTGCATAGACAATGGTTGAAATTTATGTATTTTAGTATTATATTTTGAAATTTATGTATTTTAGCATTATATTTTGTTTTAAGTAAAAAAGTTTGATGTAGATAGAATTTATCTTAATAGAGGTGTATGTATAAGGTGGAAAAAAAAAAAAGTTAAGAAATAGTCTTAACAATAGAGAATATATAGACAGCATGTAAGTAGGGTTATAACGGGATTGAATAGATTACAAAATAATACATGAAGGATTTAAGCCCACCAACAGAGTGACCCATTGTCTAATATACCCGTTAAATTCTTGTATCTCCACCTTCATCCTAACCTTTGACAATTTGAGGTTCTCTAGTTGTCCTTCAATTACCTTGTTTTTTGACTTCCACAAGCCAACCTTGGTTTCATGTTAAATCATCCGTAGTCATATCCTCAATCCTTCCTTCTTTAGTAGGTTTGGATATCTTCATTGTTAAATACCTTGTTTCAGGGTCTTGCCCGAGGATAGACAAGGCTTTCTGCTTCTTGACGTTACTCAATGCAAATCCAGAGAAAACCACAAGAGATAAGGTATTCTTGTTGGGAGCCCCTTCATCCTTTCTTTTTCTCTTCTTCTCCAGAGTATCCTCCAACCAAGAATTAGTGCCTATCATCTTGGAAGCCATCCTAAGAGAATCTATGTTGAAAATTTTTTCTTGATAAGAGTAGCTGCTCTTGCCATCAAAGAGAAGGGATTCTTCAGTGTTTTTGAGACAAGCTTCAAAGAGTCTTGGCCTTTCTTTTCTTCTATATTCTTTTTGGTTGCTTCGTCTGACTCAGTGGACTTACTATCACTACTTCCTCCATCTCCTAAGTCCACTACCTGCACATTAGGGCTACTGGGTAGGAAAAGTGCAATGCTTGTAGATGGAACTAAACTACTATGAGGTGAGGAAACTAGAGTAACAACACTATATTTTGGTTCATCCACCTTCTTCTCTGCTTTTGGTTGGGCACCAATCACTGGGAGGGAGCCATCTTGGCAAGTCTTATCCATAGGAATGTTTTTGTCTAGAGCTTGATCACCTCCTCTGATGGTTGAGGTGTTCCTTGAGTTATGACCAAGGTTGTAGCTTATGGAGAAGCTTGAGCTGATGTGCTCTTACTTCGACTTCTTCTTGTTGTGGTCCATTCGACCCACTTCCTAGTCCTTTTGATGATTCTGGCCATTATGATGTCTAACTCTTCTCCAACATCTTCATAAGGCTCAGAGCTGGTAGGAGTGCCTCTTAACTTTGTTAGATATGTAAAACTGTACATATTTTTCCTGTCATCTTCTACCCCTTCAACATCAATATTAATTTGATACAATTTCACTTTATCCACTATGAATCTGGCAAAAGCACGATCTCGAGTCTCAAATTCATCTTTGCAATCTGCCCAGTAGCCATCAACCATGGTGATGTGTTTGATCACGCTCCCAATCTACAACACTTCCCTTGCATACCCATTTGGGTCAAACATAGGTCTTAAGACCTCATACATCTCCAATTTATATTTCATCTCAAACACCTTCAGCATGTTCTTTGCATCAGAACAGGACTTGCAACTGAAAGCTCCCACCTTCATAAGGAACTCGTATCCCTTCTTTTTGAAACTTCCACTCAGCACGTTCACTTGGATTGCTTGCCTTATGATCTCGATCAGCACAATCATATTGCTTGGATACCTCAGTAGCTTCAAGGGGAACCCGTCAAAAGCTGCAAGACACAAATATGAAAAATATGATAATTGGATGAAATAGCTTCTAAACTGACTAATAGCTGCCATTGCTTCTAGACAAAATCTCCTCTCTAGGCATCCTTGGAGCTCCTTACAAATTCTCATTGTAAATGCATCATTAACTCTTATATATTCTACATAACTATTTTCCAATTGCAAACACAGGTAGAACTCATAAGACTTTACATCATTAGGGAAATTTTCTACCCTTGGGAGGCCTGGCCACAACTGTAGAGAAGCTAACATGTAAATGAGAAAGGAGGGCATATAGAATGTGTTGTAGAACTTTGCAGTACGAAGGGCATTGGACAAATTCTCGCTTACCTTATAGGCCCATCAATGTATTGGGTATCAAAACAAATAACTTGCTCTAGGAAGAAATATTATTCAACAAAATTCAAAGCTTCTACCTCACCTTTCAACCTATGGAAAAGGACCAATATGTCGACGATCTTAGGCTTGAGATTAGTACCAAATAGAGTCTTAGGGGCCTTGCTCCTGGTGCCTCATGGCTTTTGAAACCATGATTGCATGATCTCCTTTCTCCAAGTCATCTTCTTGGCAGAGAATTCAAAAACGATTCCTTCGACTATTAAATCTAAAAACTCCTCCCATTCAAGAACTCTGAGGCAATTTACCACAATTTGTCTATCAATGGAGATCAAGACTATGTCATTTGGCAATACAATCTTTTTGGTGTCCAGGTTGTAATGATTTATGCATTTGTAGATCAATTTCAGAGCTTGGACCGCCACTGGGAAGCCAGCTGCCTCACCTAACCCGCATCCTCAGAGCTTTTCAATAATGGGATGAATTGGCTCCGATCTCACTCTCTTCTAAAAGTCTTGCATATCATAGAAACAGAGAGAGGTGTCTGTGAAATTTTGCAATGTAGACTTGATTCCATTCAGCCCATCAAAACTTGCAAATCTAGTTGCCATTATGTTTAGAGATGAATTTTGAATGTAGGAAGCAAAAGGAATAGCAAATGCACAAATACTGGCTTTTGAAAAACTTGTACAATTTTAACAGAATAATAGTTCAAGAAAAAGCAGTAGTTTTTTTAATGGTTCATGTTTCCATCTATATAGGAACTTCAATTCATTCAATGATCTCCAGAATTCACACCACACGAATGAATTGAATGAGAGATCCGTTGAAATAGTAAATGCAAGGTTTTAATGAATATCTCGGTTTCTTTTCACTATTCCATTGGTCCAACGGTAACTTTCTATCCTCTCATACTTACTTTCTCGTTTCCCATTAAGTTTCAGGAAGTTATGAATAGAGTACTCTGTAAGGAAATATCCACCAAATTGGATTCTACTTAATAGATCTTTCTTGCAATGGTTAGATTGTTTCCATTATCATCTCAAGATGTTTCACGTACAATTTGTTGGTCCCATTCACTTACACACTAGATTTTCTTTATAATGTGAAAAATTGTCCTCATGGGTTGAAAATCCGCCGAGGAGAAGACAATTTTCATTTCTCCACTTAGGCTTTCCTTTTAACTTTTCTTTTTGACTTATTCTTGCCTTTGGGTTTGGAGATGTCCATAAGGAGTGTTGAGCTTCATTAGGGACCCACCTTTCCTTTCCTTTCCTTTAGAATTGCCTTTTACTGAAAATAGACTTCATGGGTTGAAAACCCGTCGAGGAGAATTCAATTTTGATTTTTTCGCCTAGGATGATTTTGAGAGCTATGGTGAATCTTTAATACTTCTTGAGGTAGATAATCATAAAGGAAACAAGAATTTATCATAAGGTACCTCATCATCTTCTAATTGGGGCTCATATGCATCATTTGGTGCTCTTTGTGAGAAATCGCCTTCATGGGTTGAAAACTTGTCGAGGCAAAGGCAAAGTCCAGATTTCCACAAGCTTCTCTTTTCATGGAGAAAACAATGGACCGCAAGTAGATATAACTCTTGTGAATGATCTTTGCATGTTTCGTGAATCTCCATTAGATTAGGTACTAGAATACTCATAACATCCCTCGACACATAGGAACAACCATCCAGCTACAAAATGTGGGGAAGAGGGAGATGAAAAATCTGATGAAGACTGCCTTCACTTAAGGGGACTTAGACTTAGACTATACCTAGGACTTCGCTAAAGCACTTGTTCCACTTTACAAATTAATTAGAGGGTGAAAAGTGGGGCAACAATACACATTTCACATTACACCTACTTAGAATTTGAAACAAAAATGTGACTTTTACATTGTTGAGATTTAACACTTTTTTTGATGTTAGTCTTTTCTTTTGTAAAAGGGTGACACACGTGTGTACTTTTATCCCTTTATTGACCATTGAACATTTATGATTTTGGATAACATCTTTTTATAAAGTGGTTGAATATCATGAATATAATTATATAATACATATCAACCATACATTACACATAGATAATTTTTAGCAAAATTAGGTTTTATAGTTAAAAAAAAAAATCAATCTACCAAACAACTCTTAATTTATATTCCTTTAAAAGATAAAAAACAAACATCTCATTTCAATCTTCAATATGATAAATAAATTGATAAAGATAGAAAAGAGAAAAAAGAATAAGTAAATCTATAACAAAAATAAAAAAATAATTTTCTAAATCGTTTAAGTATACATAAATATTGGTCAATTTTTTTATTGTCATAATAATTGTCGACTGTAAAAATTTAATTGCATTCAAAAATATCGTCTTGGACAAACACTAGTAAATGAAAATTCTTTAATATTTCAACTACCACTCGAATATCTCAACTACCCAAAATGCAACAGTGAAGTTTCTTTCCATTGATTATAAAATATTGAGAATTATACAATTGTATACTGATCTACAATTCATTAAATAAAACAAGAAACCTTAATCTTAGTATGTTTGGGTGAAAACTCATTGTACCATTTAATAGCATGGGTGTATAAAGATAAGGTAGACGGATCCAACAACTATATGCACTTATTCTCGACAAGGAGAACTTTAAAAAATCACCTACTTCAGTGAATAGGATTCCATAGAGCACGGTACTGCCAAATTCAGAACCTTATAAATTTACGACTGTAAAAGTGTACAGCTGCTTCGTTCAATCACTGCAGTCCATTCAATGGCTGTTGAGCTCAACAGAATGAAAAATGGAAATGAGGATGAGCATGCAGTGAGTCCAACAGGAGAGATCTTCAACACTCCTTCATTTGGCCTCTGCGTTCATGTCGTGTTTGAGTTCGACCAAGCAATCGACATCTCCCATGCAAAGAAAGCCATCCAAGAAATCCTTCTCCCTCAAGGTCCACGCTTCTCCTCTATTGTGGTACATTTCTTCTCCCATTCTCACATATACCCATCATAGATTAGTTTATTGTATTTTAACATCTATTTGTGTATCATTTAGGGAAATGATTCAGTGGTCGTCCACGTATTATAGATCCTGTAATTATCGCTTATAAAAAACTCAAAAAAATGATAGCATATACAGTACTAATAGTCGATCACAATTACACGTGTACTAGTTGATATTTTTAAAGCTTTCTTGGTTGCTGATGGGTTTATTTGTGCAAAAAGTACTATTTGTTTTTGGCAAGCAGCTATTAGGAGGTAATGACACTTTTAGACCCCCTCGCACTCTACGAGTTGTACAGAGAGCTCCCTAAATGTGGAAAAGCTGAAAAATTAGCTTTAAGCTCTTCACTTACCTTAAAAAAAATCACCCAAAGCAAATTTTGATGTTCCGATGGCCGAATCTAGCCTTAGCTCTTCTAATTGTTCTCAACTAAGAATGAGAAGAATCTCATTAGTGTATCATTTAGTTGATTCTATATTTGATTGGGTATACTTATTTTTAAATAATGTTTGATTGCAGACTAAGAATGAGAAAGGGAAGCTGCAGTGGAAGCCAACAAAGGTGAATATTGAGGACCATGTATTTGTTCCACATATTCCTGCTGGTCACATGTTTTATGATAAGTTTGTGGAGGACTATGTTTCTGATATGCATTCAAGAAAGCTTCCCCTCTCTCGACCTCTTTGGGAGTTCCACTTCCTTAATTACAAAACCACAACGGCAGAATCTACACTCATTATAAATTTACATCATATGCTTGGAGATGGTGTTTCTCTTATGTCTCTAGCAATTGCCTGCTCTACCAAGGCTGATAATCCCACCATTCCACCAAGCTTTCCTCTTGATTCATCCCAACAGAAAAATCTTCCTACACAAATTCATGAAAGTCCATACATTGGTTTTCAGTTTCTTTTCAGGATATGGAGTCTTTTTTTCACAGTTATGGTTGTGATGTTTTGCACTTTACAAGACCTTATTGCTAGTTTTCTACGTTTGACTTGGATGGAGGATAGCAATATTTCTATCAGAGGTCCTCCTGGTGTAGAGATGTTGCCCAAAGTTATGGCGTCCGCCACCTTTTCGCTACAAGATGTTGCCCAAGTAAAGAATTATGTTGGAGGGGTAAGTTATTGCATCTTACTAGCCTTGTCTCTACTTATACTATGTTTTTAGTTACACTTATTTGGTAGTGATTTTTATTTTGTGAACAGAGCGTTAATGATGTGATAATGGGTGTGGTATTCTGTGGTTTTCGACGGTACTGCGAGATGGTTCTTTCTGGTCTAGCTCCTAACTCAATAATGGTCGATTTAAATATCACATATTAAGACTAATTTTGACTTATTTTTTCAAAGTTAATTTTTTTCTTAGTAAATGTGTGATGTTTAAGAGTGACCACTCAATAACTTTCCTCGTATTTATTTATTTTATTTTTTTTTGACTTTCATTTGATCTTATTCAAAATGTGTTGCTTCAATGAATGCAGACTCAAAGCAAATAGAGAAATTGAGAGTAACAGCTCTTGCTCTGATGAACTCACGATCACAGCCTGGCTTAAAGGTTTTTAACACATTTTTCTTTTTCATTTCTCACGATTGCCATTACAGTGAGGTTTAAGGAGCTTTTCGTATCAGCTATACTTTTCATAGTTTACTATACTTTGTTCTCTCCCTGCAATATTGCTTCCCTTGGAAAGAGTTTACTTAAAAGAATGTCTTTGTCCGATAGTTCTTGAAGACAGTTTTTTCAGTGAAAGAGATTTAAAGAATATCTTTGTCGGATAGTTCTTGAAGACAGGTTTTTTAATGAAAGAGATTTAATGTTTACTTAAAAGAATGTCTTTGTTATAGTTCTTGAAGACAGTTTTTTTAATTAAAGAGATTTAATGTCCTTATTCATATGTTAAGCTATGATTTTTGGATAAAAGTGTTAAATAGTTGATTTATTTTTTCCAAATTTAATTTTTCCTTGGTGTGTGATGTTTAAGGGTGACGGTATTTAAAGGAGTTAAAAAGCAACTTCTTTCGACTCAGTTGTTCTAAATAGATTGATTGAATTTGTTTTTAATTTGAATTTAGATATAATTGTTGATTGTCAGATATGAGAAATGAATCAAAGCTATAAGATTTCCACAATCCATCTAAATTTGATATATAGTTTCTGGATTTGATTGTGTAAAATCCATTATGTAAAAAATACTACACAATCAACTCCAAATACTATATATCAAATAAATAGCGGTGATGTAAAAACTACTACACTTAGCCTTGATGTAAAAACTTCTACACAGTCAAATGGAGAAACTCTATATCAAATTTAGATGGATTGTGGAAATCTTATAGATTGTAAATGTATTCTATGAGGAAAATAGATATGATCAATCATCAAGATATAATGAATGAAGAAGAAAATAAATAGACACAAACAATTTTTATCAATATTTCTTGTCCCACAACCCCTATCCCTATATTTCTAAGGCTAAGGGAAGGGCTCCCACCCACCCCTACTATTCGACGGATGCCGGGAAATGGAAAGAATTGCATGGATGAAAATATTATTAATATGTTTTAAAGGGTGAAAAATATTAATGTATTTTAAAAGGTTTGGCGGGAATGTATCATGCCTACCAGTTTTAGTTTTGTTAATGAAGTATCAGTTTTAGTAATTTTGTTAATGAAGTAATAGTTTTAGTTTTGTTGATATTTAGATATGCACTATAATTAATCAAATATTTTTCAAGATTTTGTAAATCTAGAGAACTTTAGTACCACTTAACTATTAGTTTTTTATGCAATTATGCATTAATATATTTGAAATTTAAAAACCACTGATTTATGAATACAATTTAAGATAAAGCTAAGAATTAATTCAACAGAAATCAATTATTTTTGTTACTTTATGAAGACACACACATTCTTTAACCCAACTTTTAAAAACTTAGTTTCTCGTTTCTTGTAACATAGACTAAAAATATTTTTATTGTAACCAAAAAGCTTGCCTCAAAAGTTAACACTTATTCCTCTCAGACGAAAAACATGTCATAGTCTTCTTTAATTGGATTGGCAGCAGATCAAATACTCTTCTTTAAAATGCTCTCTGTTATTCTATGTTTTGAATCCTAAATTTATTGATGTCTGTCCAATTATTGTTTTTTTAGTTTAAGGTTGTGGCTTTAACTGTAGCTGTTAGTAAATGCGGAATGACAATTGAGTTCTGATATTTCTACCTTATATAAAACAATGGTGTAGAATCTGGAGGAAATGACAAAATCCAGAACAAAAGTTCCATGGGGCAACCATTGGGCTTTTTTGCAGCTGGCAGTGCCCATGGAAAGTATTGAGAAGCCTTTGGAGTATGTTCTCAGAGCAAAGAGAATGATAGATAAGAAGAAAATGTCTTTGGCAGTCGCTGTAACAAACAAAGTGATAAGCTTCATTACACGATTCAGAGGCCCTAAGGTAGTTGTTCTACTACCAGTCACTTGAAAAAATTAAGTCAACTTCTACTATTCAACATTTTTAAATTTAGTATCATCCCTTCTAGTTCTAGTAGACACCTCATAAATACAAAACTACTATGTATTCCATGATTTTATTTTGGCAGGTTACAGGTAAAGCTCTGTACAATACTCTGGCCAATACTACATTTGCTGTGACGAATATGAATGGACCTGCAGAGAAGTTAAAGTTGGCGGGATACGGAGTTAGAAGTTGGTATTTTTCAGTGTCAGGCGTTCCTCAGGTGAAGTAATTGTTATACGATTAAGCTATACTGGACTTTATTTTTAATTTTCGAATTATTTTCCCTGCTATTTTGCTCTCCTAGTCTTAGTCTTGTAGATATCATTAAAATTATTAATAGGTTTCTGAATAGATCGTTTTACAGTTGTTTCAATCAATCTTTTTAGATGGAACTCTACTAATAGATTATTCAAAATATTGATAAATCTGATGATAGATTGAAGAGTTGGAGTCTAAATGTTAATAAAAAATACCAACACCCACAAATCTGTTAATAATCTTTATAGATTATAAAAAAT
This sequence comes from Cupressus sempervirens, assembly GCA_028749045.1. Taxonomy (NCBI): domain Eukaryota; kingdom Viridiplantae; phylum Streptophyta; class Pinopsida; order Cupressales; family Cupressaceae; genus Cupressus; species Cupressus sempervirens. The sequence continues at coordinate 527,599,072 of CM053790.1, forward strand.
TAATATTATTTATTACTAAAATTTATTCAATTTATTTACAGAGAAATTAATACAATGGTGTCTTTTGTCTGCCCAGACTATTCTTGTTACATGTATGAGGTATGCAAACAACATAAGAATGCAAGTGATCACGACCCAGGGTTACGTGGATGCAAACAAGCTATCTAAATGCTTTGAGGAAGCATTTTTGGAGATGAGGGATGCGTGATATAAGAAAAATTTGTGGGCAATTGCACTGACTTAAAATTAGAGACATTACATTTCCATAAATTGGAATGATTATTAAGTTTATTTTTGCTGTGGCTGTTTTATATCACAGTTATTAGATTTGGTTTTCTATTTACTTGGGTACAACTTGTGAGCCTCAATGGATCACACTTCATTAATTATCATGAAGACAAAACATTTTAGGGTTTGGTTTGATTATTTATTGATTGTATCATTTATTGATTCATAATGTGAGTCAAATATCATTTTATCTTATATAGTGTGTTGTGATATGGGGAAATGCTAGAATTTGAATGTTATTTAATGATATTGAATTTATTCATATCTGTTTGTTGAATAGATAATAATAAATTTTGTATTCATATCATTTCAATTGTTCTTATAATAAGTGCTCGTATGATCTTTAGAGAAATGTTGGATTTTAAATACTACTGAAATGATGACAAATTAGTTGTGTGATATGTTATCTCAAGCTTTGGAATGAGAAGTGCAAAAGAGGTGAATATATACAATAAGAGAAGAGAAAATTAAAAATTCACTATATATTCTTAATGCATAATATTTGTATTTTATATTAGAATTAAATAGATTTTATATGAACTAAAAATTTGAGTTTAAACAAAATAAATAGCCATCAAGTCAATAATGTCAAATGGGTAAACCATTCCATAACCACACAAGACCTAGATGGTATATCTTTGTTACTAGGTATGGTTTTTTGAATTAATTGGATAACCAACTTTTTTCTATCCATGTCACATTAACAGATTATTATCAAGATGCAAAAAAATGTGCTAACATTTGCTTTGATTGTTTTTTATCGTAGCTATTATGTTTGGTTTTCTATTTAATTGTATACAACTCTATGAACGCCATTGGATCACACTTTATTAATTATCATCAAGACAAACTGTGTTAGGATTTTGCTCAACCATTTATTGAGTGTTTTATTTACTGATGCATACTGTGAGCCATTTATATCATTTTATTGTCTAAATAGTATGTTGTGATCTTGTGAGAAATGCTAGATTTTGAAAGATGATAAATGCATTCATATTTGTTTGTTGAATAGATAATGATAAAATTTGTATTTGTATCATATCAGTTGTTCTTATAATAAGTGTTTTATTAATATTTAGAGAAATGTTAAATTTTGAATATTACTGAAATAATGATAAATTGATATTTTTATTTATTCGTTAAATAGATTATGAAAGTTATATTCATATTGCTTTTATAGATATTTATTTATGTTATAGTAAAAGTATATATTTATACGAGTTATGCTTTTCTCCAAGTTTCAATATTATGTCTTATTTATGTGTATGATATGTCATCTCAAGTTTTAGAATGGGAAGAGAAAAAAAGGTAAGTATATACAAAAAGAAAAAAGAAACTTAAGAATTTACTATTTATCCTTAATACATAATATTTGTATTTTATATAAGAAGAAAATAGATTTTATAAGAACCAAAAACTTGCATTTAAACATTTAAATAAATAGTCACCCAATTAAATTTCTCAAAAACATAAACAAAACACAGGGGAACAAAAACCTCTAAACAAACTATGTAGAGTCTTAACTAATTCTTTATTTTTCCTAATGATTTCAGCATCGATATCCTTGACCTTCCTAACAATATTTTCCAAAGGGATAGCACCCTTTCCTACTTAATCTCAGAGCATATCCTGACACGTAAGAGTCAGTCACAGATGTGATGTTCATATTCCACTCCTTATTCAAAGTCATAATATTTTTCTTCATTCAAAGCCATGATATTTTTCTTCATTCACGTATTCTCTGTATCACACTAAATGATTCTAGAACTAGTGGTTTGAGAGTTTCCTTTGGATTAACAATGAACAACTTCATCTTGTTCATTAAGATTTCACAAGTCCTCACTAGTGTCTTGCGAATTTGATTTACTCCATACGCAAACCTTTTTAGTGTGTTTTGAATACCAAAAAACAGTTTCTTCTAATTTAGTAAATTTCTCCTCATGGTATTTCTTTAAATCATTAATCCCCTTTTCTAAATTAAGATTACTAGCGAGGATAATGTCCAACTTCTAATAAAAAGGGATGTATTCTTCAAGATATTGATCTACAAAATAAACCAATCTAATATGGCCTCTCGACTCTATGAAAAAATATTAACATTAGCAATGATATGGGAGATCTTCTAAATAGAGGAACCTTTCTCACTTGGGGGTACCCTTCACCAAATCTAAGGGAAAATCAAAATTAATCTCTTTATCTTTTTCAATAGTTACCCCCTCATCAGGGATTGCCTGGATGGAGTGAGCATCCTTAAACATGATACATTACGGATCAAATTAAGCTTGGGAAAAAAGTCAGCTTTGACTTTTTAACACCTTTAACTTAGCAATTAGTCATTAGTGTTAATTTTTAAGCCAACCGGATGGAGGAGGAGTAGATTTATTCCAAATAGTGGAATTAAAATCCTTAGAATAAGAAATTGGGTGATTTGGATGATATTTCATATTAACTCTACTAGATTTTGAACTCGCTTTGCTCTTTCCCTAATTGGGTTAAAAATGATAGTGCTCAAGATTTGCAAGGACATGTAATAGGGCAAAAGCTCAAATATGTGTCACCCTTTGTAAAGGAAAAGACTAACAAAAGTATAATTTTTCACCTTCAATGACATAAATTTGGTATTATTATTTAGAATTTGAAAATGAAGTAAACTAATAAAATGTGTAGAAATGGATGAAGTTTAGGATTATAATTTTTAATAATTATTTGGAATAAGAATTGATATATTTTCCTAATTTTTATAGATGATTTTTTAGTTGCTAAAAAATACTAAAAATGAGGGGTTTAGTTCCTAGCACAAAACTATATGGAAATAAACTTATTTCCATTTGAACTCAGACTATGTTATGGATAACATATATAGCTAGAACAATCAAAAAAAAAAAATGATTTTAGACATATATTTTCTCTTTTATTATGATTCAAATTTCATCTCACCTAAAATCGATAGTTTTCATCTCCCACCACATTTTTCAAAACAAATCTATTATAACCAGAAGAAAAATTATAGATTCTGGAAGAGGAATCACTCCTATAGAACATCATATAATTTTTATTTTTTTTGATATGATTTAATATATTTTTCTTTCTCAAAATCAACATCTTTCCTAGTGTTAAAATATGTGCTTATAGAATTTTTTAATTACAATATACTATATCTAATTAAAACGCTATAAACTCTATATGAGATCATTCTTGACTTTGAGCTCTACAAAATGGTGGTTATATGTTAAAAGAATATCATAAAAAATAGTAATAGTAAAAGTTATTGAAACATCATTTTTCTGAAATAATTCTATTTCGTTAGTAATTGGATACAAACTAGTATAAAATGTGCATTTAATAAACTTTTCCAATTGGAAAAGTGTGAGACCATATATAAATTAGCTAGAATGAAGTATCTAGATCATATGTTTGAACAAAATTAATTTTTGGATAGAAGTACTCGAATTTAGTCATTTTGATAAGTTAGCCTAAAAGGTGACACAACTTTGGACTTTTACCCAATTTGGAACCTCCTCATCCAAGGAATTAATTATCTTCTGCTGAGATGAGGAAGGGATAGAGATAACATGATGCATGAAAGCCTTTTGTTTGCTTTTGAATATATGATACACTTAATCCCCATTAGAATCAACACCCCCATGATCAAAATTAGAAGTGACATAATGAACCCTATATTTTTCTTAAACTCAATCTCAAACTTTGGACTTGGGGAATTTTTTTATTTGGAGGTCTTTAGTGTATTCCATGATATAAGTAGAACAAATTCCTCATGTAAAATGGGAGAAGAGTGTTTCTTCTTATGAGGAAGCACATTTTTATTAAAGAAATAAAATAGATTAAATAGTATCAAAATATTCTTATCAAGGAAAAAATTATTCAAAATAATGAAATAATAGCTAAAAAGATTGTCAAACTTCCCATCAAGAGTCACATACCACATAATAACCTCAATAGTCTCTCTTTCTCTCTCTCCACCTCAAGGATGACTTCTTCTCCCTATAGAATTTGGAACCATCACTTTGTGTATTGGACACCTACAAACCCAACTCCATCACATAAGCCTAAAGAACACCATCCTTCCAACCCTCAATGAAAACCTTTGTGATTAGAGAATCTACACCATGGAGTTTCCCTATATAAGGGGTTAAACCACCTATAGATATAAGGGATTCATTTTCTTTTCCACCCATACATAATAGGCTCCATCTTGTCTATATCTCCATCAACAATATGCATAGAAAATCCATACAAAACTAGATTGAGAAAAATAAGTGCATAATCAATAACTTTCATTCATTAGGAAAATAAAAAAAGCATGCCAATCATTTCATATTATTTGTTGTTGTAGTCATTGTGTTGGGTAGTGTCCAATTTTGGTAGTTTGGATATGTCATTTATTACAATAAAGATCCATTGGTGTTATTTTATTAGGGATCTTGAGATGCCCATATTTGATTATTGTCAACTTAAAGAGTTTCTCATGATTGTATGAGTGATTTTTGGTCATGATTTTTGTCATTAGTGCTAGTGTTTGACATGTGTATAGAGGTTGAGTATTTGGTTTGGTATGAATTAGATTTTGTGATCTCTAGAGAGGTTGTGATGTTGGTATTATCAATATGCCTTATCTTTTTGTTTGTAGTTGAAATTTTTCATGATTTTGAATGCAACAAGTTATATTTCAATTTGACTGAGTTTGGTAGTTTAGTGTTTTGATGTTTGGTGCTAAAGATGAGTTTAGATCTAATGTTGGAGATGTTGTGAAAGTTTTTATTGTATTCATGTGTTGATTATTTTGGTTCTTACATTGTATGATGTCATTTTAGTGATACACATTGATTGAGGAAATCAAAATTTCTATTTTGACACTGTGTGGGTTTTCTTTCATTTATGTCCTAAATGATTTGATGAAGTAACATGTTCTGATCCTTTGCGTTGCATCGATGATGGTATAAAATGTTCATGGTTGATGATTTTGATCCTATCTAAGTCCTAATTAACTTATTTTAGGTCAAACTTGTGATTGAGCATATGTATTATATCTTTTATTATGCTAGATCAACTACTACACATAGTAAATGTTTATTCCTTGTAATGATTATAAATGATATTTTGAGCATATAAGAGGAGTAAGGGATATGAGAGTATGTGATGATGATATGAGTATATATTTTGTACTTCATTGGAACTGTATAGGTATGCAATATGTTATTTTAAAGTTTGGGCAGACTTCTTGTCCATCTTGATCTAGAACTATATAATGTGACGATGAACCTAACTAAGGGCTAGATTCGAGATTTTAATGTGAGCAGAGATTCTTAGTGATTCGATTGTCAATGTTTGGGGTGTATGTGCACCTTTTATTCTCTATTTTCATTCTCTTAATTGAGCAATACTTTTACTAGAGCCCATCATCTTGTGGGTTAGATTCTCATCAAGGTTTTTCCTCACAAGTTTTCTTGAGAAAAAAAATGGTTCTTATGTGTTGAGGATATTTCATTTATTGTTTACCATTCAAATATATTTATGTTTGAGATTTTTTGTGATGATAATTGATGCAACTAATTTATAACCCCATGTTGTTCTCACCTTCTTTGGGTTTAATAATTTTTTTCATAGCTAAGTCCTTTTGGAGGAGCTAAACAACTTGAAGGACATCTAACATGGAAAGTTTGTGGAAAGAGAGTTTTAAGTTTGATGGTAAAAACTATCTAATCTAGAAGGATCAAATTATAACCTAACTTATATGCACGAGAGAAGAATATTGTGTTGGAATCCTTTAGAACAACTGAGAAGGGGGTGTGAATCAGTTATGCAAGGTCCAAATGCATATAAATGTTGACTTGACATCCATTTGATAAAATTTGAAACCTTTGCATGGAGAGTAAGGAAGCAGAGTTCTTACTCCTTCCAATCTTGCAACAAGGGAAAATGTTTCTCCATAGTCTATTCCTTCTTCGTGTGCATACCCTTTGCAAACTAATCTTGCCTTATTCCTTGTGACTTCACCATTTTCATCTACCTTATTTATGTACACCCACTTGGTTCCAATCACATTCTTGTCCTCTAGTCTAGGAACTAGAGTCCATGCATTGTTCTTCTGAATTTGCTCAATCTCTTCTTTCATGGGTTTACTCCAGTCCTCATTTTCTAAGGCATCTTTCACTATCTTAGGCTCATGCATTCTCAACAAACATGTACACCACTTCTCTACCTAGTTCTTTTCATTGATCTAGCATCTTTATCTCCATTAATTTGTTCAGTAGGGTGATGTCTTTTGACATACTTTGACAATCTTGGTTCTGCTCTACTTTCCTCATTAGATCTATCAACTTTAGAATCACTATGTACTTCTTTATCAAGTAATTCAACATCTCTTTCATGTAGACTTATCTCAAAATTATAATGTGCCTCAACTTTTTTCTGCAACTCAACTCCTGACTGTAGCTTGGTTCCTGAATGCAATTCAACATTCATTGTATGTGACTCGATAGTGACTAAAACTTGTTGTTGATTTGAAACTTGATTTACAACATCTTCATTAGCAGGCATACCATCATAAAAGCATACAAAAGATTTTTACTCTTCTGGCTCCTTCATAGGTTCATCATCATGTACCTTTTTATATTCATCATACTTCACATTTGCACTTTCCACAACTTTTTTAGTGTTAGTATTTAAACACTTATAAGCTTTACTTCTTGTGGAATAGCCAAGGAATTTACCTTCTTCACTTTTAGCATCTAATTTACCATGCCTGAATCCTTAAGAATGTAGAACTTTCTTCCAAATACCTTAAAATATATTATATTGGCTAAGTATCCATACCATAATTCAAATAGTGTTGAATGAGTACCTTTCTTGACTTCCACGTGCTTCAAGGTATAGACATTTATACTTACAGCCTCTCTCCAGTATTTCAAACCAACATTCTTCCCCATCATGAGTGTCCTAGTACAATCCATTACTAATATGTCCCTCCTTTCAGCAATCACATTTTGTGGAGGGTCCTAGGTGAAAATGTATGTCTTTTGATTCCTCTGTCATTACAGAACATCTCAAACTCATTCGATATAAATTCTCCACCTTTGTCAAATCTTAGACATTTCACGATTTTTCCTATCTCCATTTCAAGTCTAGCTAAGTACCACTTAAACTTTTGGAAAGCATATGATTTCTATTTTAGAAACATAACTGTCATCATCCTAGAATAATCATTAACAAAAAGGATAATGTACTTGTCATCCTTGTAGCTTTGCACATTAATTGGTCCACACAATTCAATATGAGCAATCTCAAGAATTTATTTAAAGGTGTGAGTCTTACTTTTAAAACTAGATTTTTTCATCTTGCATAACTGGCATTGTTTACAAATTATATTGTCATGATTCTTCAATTTAGGAAAGCCTCTTACTCTTTTCATGTTACTAATACTGACCAAGTTATCAAAGTTAACATGACATAAACTCTTGTGCCATAACCACACATCATTAAATTCTATAACAAGATAAGTAACATCATTCATATCAAGATAAAATAGATTACCTCTAGTCTGGTCACCTTTCCCAATTAGTTTCCTATCAATGTCATAGATCTTAGCTATCTTGTTCTCAAACTCAACTTTGCAACCTCAACTATTTAGTTGTGACACACTCAACAAATCATAGTTAAGTCCTTCAACATAATAAGCATTGTCACAGATTCAATCTTTTTTGTGAGTTTGATAGATCCTTTTCCTTTTACCAGACAGGGTGCATCATTACCAAACCTTACACTATTTCCATCATAATAATTCAGGGTAATGAACTTACTTTTATCTCTAGTCATGTGATGTGAACAACCACTATCAATGATCCATCTTTCATTCTTGTTCACACAAGACACTAGTGTAGTTTCCTCATCCTCATCAGAATCATCCTTCATTGCAACATACACCACCTCATCATCATCATCATCAGATCCATCTCTGGTTTCCTCCTCTACAATGTAGCAAGACTTCTGCCTTTATCTTTGTAATATTTGTTTTTTCGTCATCTCTTTTACTTATGCATTTGTCTCCACTTCTATTGTTATTCTTCTCTGGACATCTAGTAGCAATATGACCAACCTCATTGTAATTAAAACACATGATATATAACTTTCCTTTGAATTTGCCTTTGTCTCTATGAATTCTCCTTGCTAGTAGTGCATCAAGCTATTCTACACCTTTCTTATATGTATCACTATCACTAGAAAAATATTTTACCTTCTTCTTCTTCTCTTTAGGTTCCTTTAATGACAATTTAGCTTTGAAGGCAGATTTAAGATTTTTAGATTTGAATTTATCAAAATTAGAGAGTTCAAAGGTAGTGAGCCTACCTACTAGACCTTCAAGAGTTAGATTAGAACTTGGTATACATCTTTATTCTTGTATGGTATAAACTCTAATAGCATAGATTGGCATAAGTGTTTTCAATACTTTTCTTAATATAGTCTCATTATCAAATTTACTAGTAGCTCCTCTTATAGCATTAATAGCATCTTTTATTCTAGAGCAACATTGAGCAATGTTCTCACCTTCTTGCAACCTCATGTCATAGAACTTACCTGTAATGCCCCGCCAAGGGATCCAAAAGAATTAACCTAAAGTTTTACTAAGTTTTCCAAACATTTCTTTTCCTTTTCAAGAAAGATAAATAATTCATATCAAGCACATAGTAGCGGAAGCAATAACATACAATCAACTAAAAGTGTAAATAATAGGTTACACTTCTTAAGGATCCCATGATGTTGAATTACATTTAAATCTAATCAAATACTAAGTCTAACAACTACCACATCCACATGAAAGAATAATTATAAAGTCCAAAGTCCTTTCAATATACATTTGTTCTGAATGCCTCTTGGAAAATTAATTCGGAATGCTCATTCATCTAGTGTACATGTCACAAGGTATGAAAAGCTTAAAAGAATATACATATGTGAAAATTGAAATACATCATCCTCTTCAAATCCATGATGCAAATGCAATACAATAAAATAAATGAAACCATCCACCATACATGATACATCCATACATCAAAAGATATAACATCCATAATAAAATATAACCATCCATCATAATGATCTACGAATAGAATGAAGGTAAATGCCAACAAAGAATGCTCCAGCCACAGTGACTATGGATGGATCTCAATGGTAAGAGTGAAAAAGAACTACCACCCGACCCTGTGGAACCTAAATGGCCCACTCCCACTGCGCTGAGGAGATAGTCTCAAGTCCCAAACAAGATATCAAATCACATAACACAAATACTCTCTAAGTACAGGAAATCCTAAAAGTATACTAACTCAAAGGTTCCAACATAGATCAACATATAGACCCAGAGGCACACAAAGACACGTAGGAATCTACTATATAAGTGAGCAAGTGTCATCACACGAATCATGTTTGAAGTTACCCAAGCAATCCCTTAGGAATCCCGAGTCCCTAGTGATCCCTGTGGCCACTAGTATCCTCTCATATTGACGAGGCATACTATGGAATGCAAGATCTTAACCAAGCATTCTCTCTACTCCCATCCTAGTTTGTACTAGCACTCAAGGTATGGGTGAGAACATACAATTAATCTTATTAGGTTCATTTTACTCTCATTTAGTGTAAATATTATCACTTATTAAAAAAAATTACAATGAATTACCCTGGCAACCACTTAGGGCCTCGGCCCCCATTGCAAGCCACTTCCCGACACTACATATAGATGACCTACCCTAAGCTCATGAATCACAAATCAAAGAATCATAGTAAAATCATCTCAGTTATATACAAAAGTGACTGGAAAGCATCATGAAGATAATCATAATAGTCACATCAATTCTCCATGAGCAACTGAAAAACATCAAATGATAAATTACAATATCCATTGGTCCTCAACGAGCAACCGAAAAGTATCACAATATCCATTGGTTCTCAACAAGCAACCAAAAAGTATCCCAAAATAATACTGATCAAAGACTCCAAAATGGTCAAGTCAAACATGTCACAACATTACATCATCAAGAACAAATCATCCAAAACATCTCAGTCCTCTCAAAGCAATTAGAAGGCAAATCAAATATAATTGATCAATGACTCAAAAATGGTTAAGTCAGGTATCTCATATACATAATCCTTATCTTCACACAAGAAGACTGGAAACAATAACAAGTAGTAAATACAACCATATCATAGAGCAAACCATCACATTACCATGGTTGAGTAAAAAGATCAAGATCAAATCAACATGAAAACACAATCACATAACCCCTAAGCCTCTGGTAAACGTCCTAAACTGGTCAACACTCTAAGACCACCCAAACCCCAAACATAATCAGTACATAAAAGACATTATAGTTTCACAGTAAATTTGATTTGAAAACACATAGTTTGAGTTAAACAATAACGTTTCAGTTTTCAGTGTTTGTGTTCAAGTAAATAGTCTTATAGTTCAATTTGATTGATAATATACTATTGAGTTAATGCGAGGTTTCCATTTCTAGTTGAACGTATGTTTTAAACAAATAGAACCCATAGTTTACCCTTACAAATTATCTCGTTCCTATAAATGCACAATTACCCCTAATTGATTTCAAGACAAAGTCCTAAAACAATCTAAGGGTAATAATTAAATTATTATTAATAAATAAAATAACTATATTACATTTATTAATAATTTATTTAATTATAAAATTATTAATAAATAATAATATAACTTCAATATGATTTAAATTTAATATAATTTTAAAAAATTAATATAATTGAAATTAAATAATAATTATATTAATAAATTTTTTTTTTAAAACTTTTTAAAATACAAATTAAAAAGGTGTGTTTAAAGGCCCGTTGACCTGCCACTTATTGTGGTCGTCGCAGCTCTTTGTTGCTGCCACAGTAGAGTACACTGCGACAACAGTTGTACTTGCTATGTTAGCAGCAGAGCACACTGCGGCAACAATAACATAAAGAGGAGGGGGGGGGGGGGGGGGGGGGGGGGGGGGGGGGGGGGGCGGGGGGGTTTGGTGCATGGGATATTAAATTCACAAAATTTACTCAAATAATATCGCGCCCCGATTAATATTATAATTTATTTTTTTTAAATTAATTTTTTTAATATATATATTATTAATGTTTCTTTTATATATATATATATATATATATATATATATTTTAAATGTGTTTTATTATAACTTACATTGTAATTTGAATTACAAAATAAATATGATTCCAACTATATATATATATATATATATATATATATATATATAAATATTCAACTTTCTAATATGAAAATTTCTTTTTATTTCAAACCTTTCCTGAATCAAATTCTAAGTTTCTTTAATCTACAAAATAGGATTTTTCGATTACTTTACTGATCACCACATGTGCAGAAGATAATGTCATGTTTTTCAGTAATTTACAACATTGAAAAATTCATTGTTCATCACAGAGAAATTTGGATTTGCAATCCACAGTCATGAAGAAGACATAATTATTTAAATAGCAAAATTAACTATGCAATTCAAAACATAAGAACCTAGCTAGTTCTAATGCTAAAATTGCAACACCCAAAAGATTTGTAAGAGAATTCGCTTCTATCCAAGAACTTCTTTCTAACAGTCTTTCCCAAAATTTCCCTTTCCAAAACTTGCATCCAAATCCGTCTCCAAATTCATGTTCATAAAAAATGAACCCTCTAATTGTGATAAAGAGTTCTCTCCTTAAATTGGGGCATTGATTGTGCTTTCACCCGAGAGAACTCCTTGCTCACAATCCTTAACTCCATATTAACTTTTTATTAATCTTTGCTTTTTTTCTTTTTATGCACGTTAAATAAATTTTTAAATAACTTTATTTAATTTTCACTTGACTTCTATTTTTAATTAATTAATTACTTTAATCTCATGCACACTTTATGAAATTAAAATATCTTTTTATTTAATTATTTTCTTCTATTTAAACTCATGCGTAAATCATGCGAACTAGAATCCTTTAATAAATTAATATCTTTTCACTTTTTAATTTATTTTAGAAACTTAATTGATAAAATATTTATTAACTTAAATAATAATAATATTTAGCATTTATCTAAAAATGAACTCTAAATATATATTATTATTAAATTAAATAAATATTATCGTGTTCTAAATTTAAACTTATAACTTTATCTTCAAATTTAATTCTTGTTTATTTAATTAATTTATCAATTAATTAAATATAATTAAATATTAAAATGTCATAATAATTTTCCATTAAATTAAATCATTAATTTTATCTTTTTAATTAGACTTAATTAATAGAAAATCATCAAGGACTCATAAAACAACATACGAGAACCCATCATAGAAAAACACATACAAAATCAAACTAAAGGGTTATAATCACGAATTAACGTCATTCGACACATTCAAAGGGTACTCAACTCAAATACTTGTCCTAATTTTCAATTAGGACAAATGGCTTAAAGGTTTAGGATTTGGACTCAAGAATTTATCTCCCCTCTCTTACCATTGAGATAATGCGATAGGGTACGCTCATCCTGGCAATTCAGGGAAATCGATACTCGGTACCTGTAACCTACATAAAATTCACACATGTACAAACACAATATTCTAATCTAAACAAGCAATGGCAGGAAGTGGTGCATCGTGTAGATCCCAACTAGCAGGTGACTACGACTCCCTTCCTTAACCACATCAGAAATGCCATACATAAAGAAAACAAACACGCACACCATACACATGCAAGTATGGGGTAAGTATCCATAAAAAAACACATAATAATCCATCTAACTAATCATCATACATACATGAAGTAAGGAGTATCAAGTAATCTCATCCTATAACCAACTGAATGTAAAATAATATATGATAATCTTAAAACAATGTCACTAATCATAAGCATAAGACTAGCCTAAAAGAATCGCACAATGATAACAAAAAAGGCGAACTAGGGGCAGACACTACATTACCTCTAAGACTTTTAGACTTGGCTCTCAAAACATTTGCATCACCTCCATAAATGGTGTGAAGAGCATCCCACATCTTCTTTGTAGTATCATGACCCTTGATTTCATCAGCCTTAGAATAACTTAGGTCAAAGGAAATCTCCAACATTGTCTAATTATGTTCTTTCTTCTCTTTCAAATCATCAATAGTTAGGGCTCCAACAGGGTTAACATGCTTAGTGGTGATGGTAGATTATGCATGGCCTCCAAGACCTCCTAGGTGTAGCTTCATCAAACTTTTCCATGCAAGGAAGTTCTCCTTATTAAGCTTTGGTACCTCTCTTTTAGACATCTTGATCTTTTGCTTCTAGTATGTTCAAACTAGTCCTTTTGAGTATTATGGCTCTGATAGTAATTGTTGAAATTCTTTAGAACAATTGGGGGGGTGAATCAGTTATCCAATGTACAAATAATTTTTTTAAATTTTTAGTAGACCCATATCTAGAAAATCTTATTATGCATGCATCCATTAGATCATACAATACTTAAACCTTGTAGGTTACTATCCTAGGTCAAAATAACTTTGTAGAAATGTGAACATGAAACATAATAGATTCAATAACATATTTGACAAAATAATTTTATGTGGAAACCCAATTTGGGAAAAACCACCAATAATATGCTACTAATTCTCTCTTTTGAAGTGATACCCTGTAAAAGACCAACCATGTTAAAGGTTACAATACACATTGTTAAATGTGACCCAGTTAAAGGTTTTGAATCACCCTATTAGGAGTGAGCCTTGTTATAGGACTTTAGACCATTCTATTAGAATTTCACCCAATTAAATGATTCACAAATTATGACTGTTAGGTCAACCTTAATCCAAAGGACTTACCCTAGATTGACACAATTATTAGAAAGTAATAGTAAGGCTTGATTTAATAACAAATTACAACTCACTTGCAGATTACAGATCTCTATTTTAGTCCTCCTTTTTTATTGGCATTCACACACTTCAACTCTAATAGCTTGTTCATCCTTCAAGAATTCATACTCGTAAACCTCCTTCCTTTTCATGCCAATTGTAATCTCTTCTATTTGGCCATTGAATGAAGCAATACCCTAGACTCCTTATCTTCCCTAGGTTCTCACATGACAACCTTTACTTTTGACCAACTCTCTCTATAAATAGAGAATTAAGATCTTTTTTTCCTTAACTATAATCATCCATTTTAGGGTTAGGTAGGATTAGGTAGAATACAATGAATCTACCCACTTTTCCATTTGGTTCCTCTAAAAAATTCTTCAACGTCTTCCTTGAAATCATGACAAAATAATTTACCTTGAATTTTGTGTCACCAGCTCATCATAGTTATCTTCCACACGCTTCACACAATTCAAGAAAACAAACTAGTTGGTGTAGATTCATCAAATCTTTTATTTAACATAAATATTGGTACTCGGCATCAATATGTTGTCACTCGACTTCGATACTATTCTTCCACTCAGCCAACACTAGTTTACTTGGCAAACACTAAAGTATACTGATGCTCAACATTGACTAAAATTTACTTGGCATATACTAACAATCACTCAGCTTGAACTGATTTTCATCTTTTCTCGACACCTCCTTTTTTTCACTTAGATTCCACTAATTTATGCTTGGCTTGAACTGACTAATTGGCAAGGCTCAATAAACACTTTTCATACTTGATCTTCTTCCAGTCTAAACTTGAATAATCTTTCATTTTAGAATTTAAGTAGATAAATAATACACTATAGTATCAATGTCTTACTTGGTCTTAGTGCTTCTTTTACATACCAAATAACTCAACCTTTCTCTAGGTGCTATTGTTATCTCCTTTTTTCAAATCCTCTTCATCAATCAACCAAATGATAGCTTCCAGAGCATATAGTAATTGTCTCACTAGAAGGTAGGAGGTTTGGCATCATTGACAAAATAATGATTGTTCCATTACAGGTTTTTCACTTCAAAGCAATCTTATTTCAATATATTGACAGATTATAGTTTGTAGGACATATTCTATACCAAATAATTTATTGCATGCTACCACAAGATAGAAGAAGAAATTGAAGGAGAAAATGTTAGCAAGATAAGAAAATATCAATGGATTATCTGATACTTAATATTCACATATTTATGGATGTAGAAGATCATATGGGATAAATTAGAAATTAATTATAAAGGTGATGAATATGTCAAGAAATATAAATTGCAGCAATTAAAATGAAAATACAAAGACGTGAGACTGCAAAAAAATGAGAATGTTACATCCAATATGCAAAGAATAAATGATATGGATTGTTAAATAAGACTTTTTGATGGAACCTTGATAGAAGATGAAGTTATAGATAATA
Source organism: Cupressus sempervirens (assembly GCA_028749045.1). Classification (NCBI taxonomy): domain Eukaryota; kingdom Viridiplantae; phylum Streptophyta; class Pinopsida; order Cupressales; family Cupressaceae; genus Cupressus; species Cupressus sempervirens. Next base: position 527,614,709 of record CM053790.1, read on the forward strand.
TTTTGAAGTGTTATAGTAAGAAATGTATTAATAATGAAGAACTCATAAGGGTTAGAAAGATTTCCAGAGAAGCATTGGTTAGAAGACTTTTCTCATATGAGATGATTGGCCTTAACTAGGAAATTCTAAATGTTGAGACTCCATTCAAAGCCATAATTATAAGAGTTGGAATAATTATTGATTTCATGAACTCTTTTTCTAAAAATAATGATAGAAGCATAGTTGATTCTGACAGTTCTGAAAGTTCATCAAATTCTGCCAAATTTGGAAGGTATTCTAATGATTAGGAAGAGATTAAAGAAAAAGAAAGGAATTTGGATGAGCTTAGAAAATTAATTTCGAGGAGAGTACCTATAGTATTAATAAATATGCAAGAAAACTACCTTTAAGATGCTTTAACTATTGTAAGATCAATGGTATTGCATCTAGATGTCCTGATAAAATTTCTACAAATTAAAAGTATAAAGTGAAATTTAAGAAATAAAAACATAAGGGAAATAGAAGTTACTATGTAGGTGATGAAGGTGTAACTTGGGTAGAAGTGAGAAGTTGGGTCTCAAAACTGCAGAAGTCCTTGGATTAAGATCATCTCAAAACTACAGAATTCCTCGGATTAAGATCATGCTCTTTTAAAAACAAACACTCGTATTAGGCTCAAATGTGTGATCCAAATTTCAAAAAATGGGCATCATTTTTTTAAAACATTGGGTGCCTATTTTTTTATTTTCAAAAATCCATTGCCCATTTTTAAAAAAATAAAAAAATTTGATTTTTTTTAAAAACGAGCACCTATTTTGTAAAAATAAAAAATGGATACCTGTTTTTCAAAAATAGGGTGCCCATTTTTTAAAAAATCAATTTTAATTTTTTTTTAAAGATTTAAAATGTGTTTTAAATGTCAATTTTACTTTTTCAAAATGGGCACCCATTTTTTGAATTTTAAAAAATAGGTGCCCATTTATTACAACATGGGGTGGGATTTTTCCCTCCTGCCTCGGATTTTGCTTTAGAACAGGCTTGGAGAGACCAAGCCTATGTCTTGACCTCTCAAGATTTGGCTAAGGCATTGATATGACAAATTCAGGCCTTGCCATTATTTTTAGAGAGTCTTCCCAATCAAATTATTTTACAAAATAAAATCTCATTAGAGTTCTCACTGTCTTGATCTCAGAAATATAAATCTTATAGTGTTGTGATTTTATTTACTATGTTTGCATTATTTTTTAGTCAAAGGTGCACCCCTAAATGTAAAATAGCAAGGTTCAAAAAAACTTTAATAACTTTTTTTATTTATGGTTTTTCTTAAATTAATTTATATGCCATCAATCTAAATACAATTATTTTGAAGTTAAAAAAAAATTATTATGAAAAATTTGAATTTTGATCAAATTATGGTTTCCGTACATGAGAGGTTTTAAAATTTACCTTTATAGCCAATTAAAAATTGATATTAAAAAAATAGTATTCAATTAAAAATTAAGGAAAAATATTATCATCAATCTTTGTTGTGTTAGGTAACTTCCTTTAAAAGGATTGATACATATTCATTTATTTGTGTCAAATTATGGTGTTTGTACACGAGTGTGGTATGGTCTTGAAATATACATTTTGAAAAAGTGGTTTTTAACAATCTATACCAAAAATATATCTATTATATGGGTACAAAAATAAATTACATATTCAAATAGTAGACTCTAAGCACTACAATTTTTATTTTTGAATATTTTTAATATTCAATCCCCAAATGCCTCAAATTTTGACATCAATTGACAAGAAATTTCAAAACTAAGAAAGACACTTCCACTTTTTGCCCAAAAGTGAGACTTAACTTCTTGCACTTACCCACTGATAAAGAACTTATTACTAGTAAGGAATATATTGTTTCTGTTTCTATTAAAGAGTAAAGTACTAATGAAGAAAGAGCTTTTGTTTACGTGTTATAAAGAGAAAAGAATGGGTTAAGAGCATGTTCACATCATATGACTGGTGATAAGGATAAGTTTGTAAAATTTAAAGACTATAATATAGGCTTTGTTAGGTTTGATAATGATGCTTCTTATTGGATATGAGTAAAAGGGTCTATGTCTCCTAATGGAAAGAATAATATTGAAGATGCTCTATATGATGGAAGTTTGTAATATAACTAGTTGAGTGTTGGAAAGTTATTGGCCAAAGGTTTCAGAATGGAATTTAGGATGGTATGTGCAAAATTCTTGGAAGAAGTGGAAAAATGTATGCATTTTATGAATAAACAATTGGTAATATATTCATTGAAAAATAGTTGAGAATTCATGCTTGGTTTATATGATTGATAGTAGCTGGTTATGATATATAATATTTTTACATGTAAAGTTTGATAATGTGGTATTTAGGTTAGTGTGAGTAACATTGTGAGAGATTTTCCTAAATTGATGAAGCCTAATAATATGTATAAATAATAAGAATTAGGAAATTTGACTAGATCTATTTTTAGAAATAATACATGTATACTTAAAATTTCTTTCTAGATGTGGTGCATGCAAATTTATGTTGTTTTAAAAGAAAAATAATTTACTATGGACACAAATACTTTATTTTATTCCTTAATGACTGCTATATAATGATAAGGGTGGAATTTGTGAAAAAAAATTACAATTTTTTTTTAAAAAAAAAAAAAGATTCTTAAGGTGATTTTTCAGGCTGAATCCAAAAACATTTGAATTGCTTAAAATCGAATAGAGCCGGTGAATTCACATCTAGTGAATAATATTATCTTTGTGAAGAACATGGGATTAAGAGATAAAACTCTTCTCTACAAATTGCATGGTATAACAATGCTACTTAGTGAAGGAACAAATCAATTCATAATACACCCAAAGTCATGATTATTGAAGGAAAAATACCGCATATCCACTTGAGAGAAACAATATGTATGAAAGTGTACACATTGAATATAAAAAAGATTAACTAGGGAACCAATAAGACTTCTTATGAGTTATTATATAGTCATGCTCCTATTATGAAATACTCAAAAATTTTGGAGGTAAATTCTCTATTAAGAGAGATGAATGTGTTGGAAAGTTTGACCTTAGGAGCGATGAAGGAATATTTCTTGGTTATTCTACAGAGGGAGAAGTTAATAAATATTATATGGTCATGCTCCTATTATGAAATACTCTAAATTTTTGGAAGTAAATTCTCTATTAAGAGAGATGAATGTGTTGGAAAGTTTGACCTTAGGAGTGATGAAGGAATATTTCTTGGTTATTCTACAAAGGGAGAAGTCGATAAATATTACTATTTTAGATTGAAGAAAATTATTGAAAGTGGTCATTTTAGATTTGATGAATGTGAAAATATTTTAAAATGATTAAACATATGATAGATATGAGTAAGAAAGTTAGGGTGAGGAAAAGTGGAATCATTTTGAATTGCTATTAAATGGTTTAGTATAAAATACAAAGGATAACATGGAAAACATGGATAACAAGGAAAGTATTACAAGATCTACTCTAAAGACTCCATGATATGTAAAGATTAATTATTCAAAGAATGATACTATTGGAAACATAAATAGAGGTGTTCAGACTAGATGAAAGATTATGAGGAATGGAACATGTCTGGTATTTGAGATTGATCCTAAAGATGTTAATGAAGCACATAATGATGAGAGTTGGCTAAAATATGTGGAAAAAAAATTGGATTAGATTTAGATGCACAGTACTTGGATTCATATTCCTAGGCCATTGAAAAGAATGTGATAATAAGTAAATGGATATTCAAAAAGAAACTAAACAAAGAAGGTAACGTAGGCTAGAATTAATCAAGAATGGTATGAAGCTTATTCAAAAATAGAAGTTATTGATTTTAATGAAACTTTTTCTCCTATCATAAGAATTAAAGTATTTGGATTATTTCATGCAAATAATTCTTACATAAATTAAGATTTTATTAGATGGATGTTAATTTATCTTATCCTGAATGTGAGTTAGAGGAAGATGTTTGTATTGAGAAACTTGATGAATTTACTTTAACTAGTGAAGACATGGTTCAAATAAGTTTTGCAAAAATATGTGAATGGATTGAAGCAAGCTCAGAGAACTTGGTATGATATATTGGACAATTATTTGTTGAAAGTTATATGTTTACTAAAGGGATTATAGACAACAATTTGTATTTAAAAATAACAACTAATAATATTTTAATTGTGGAAGCATTGTTAATGAAGTTGTTAATAATAACAACTAATAATATTCTAATGAAATGCAAAAAAGAGTTTAAGAAGTCTATGGTAGGAGAGATGAAATTATTTCTTGAATTAAAAATTATATAATTGGAAAATGAATCTTTGTTACAATGTTTGAATATGTGAAAGAGTTATTGAATAATTTTAGAATGGAAGACTCCAAACTGGTTGGCACTTCTATTGTAACTGGTTGCAAATTAACTAAATATGAGGAATCCCCTTGTAAAAATTAGACTAGATATAGGTCCATGATGAAAGGATTTATTTGACACAATCTAGACTTAACATTGTAAATGTTGTTGGTAATGTTTCTACATATTGAACTAAACCAAAAGAATCACATGTTGCTTCTCTAAAGAGAATCTTTAGATATTTGAAATGAATAGCTGATTATGGATTGTCATTTGGAAAAGAGAGAAGTTTTACACTTTGTGCATATACTTATGTTGATTGGGTGAGAATTTTTTTATGATAGTAAGAGTACTAATAGAGATGATTTTTTTTGGGGAAAAATTGTGAATCTCGTGGACTACTAAGAACCAAGGTTTTATCTTATAATCTAATAATGAAGCTAAATATGATGCTTCTGCAAATAGTTGTACACATGTCATTTGAATGAAGTAAATGTTGAAAGATTTGAAGGTATGCATTGGTAAACCTAAAGTGATTAAAAGAAACACATTAATCAATAACAAAGTAAGCAATAAATTTTTAGATCATTAAAATATGCATAAATATTAAAACTATACAATTGTGCATCACCTTTCTTAATTGTCATAATATTGTCAACTATAAAAATATAATTACATTCAATAAATATATAAAAACTATTATCTTGGACAAACACTAATAAATGTAAACTCCTATATATCTCAACTAACAATTAAAATCTCAACAACTTAAAATAGAATTGATGAAAGGAACGACTTAAACATCACAAACTAAGCTTAATTCCTAGACCAAAAGTGTTAAATAGTCAAAGTTGAATTTTTTTTCCCAAGATTAATTCATCACTTAGTGTGTGATGTTTAAGGGTGACCCTGATGAAACAATTTCTTTAGATTGATTAAAAAATATTGAGAGTCACTATACAATTTTATAGTGATTTATAATTCATTTAATAAATCAAGAAACTTTAATCTTTAGCATACAGACTAGTTATGGGTGGACATGCTAATGGATTATCATGATGTCTCACCCTTAAAATAATTGATGACTCTGAAACTTTAATCTTTCCTTCTATGATCCCAAATTCTACACAGTCAACTCACTCATGTCAAAGATTTTTCCCAACAAACATAATTCAAACTATTCTTCTTCTTCAAATGTAGCCAAGATCTTCCATTCAAATAACCTAAAGAGATGGGTAATTGGAGGTATATGCATCATAGTATTCAACTTGCATCAAGAGAGGCAATTAGGGTGTAGTCTAAAAAGTCAAACTAGAGTAGATGGACGTGGCTACCCCCCCTACAAACTATCTAGTTGACCAATTTTACAACAATATAAACATGATTAATTTTTCCAAAAAAATTAGCATTTGATCTACGTGATTTGCATAGTTTGTAATAAAAAAAAACAAAAAAATTGAAAAAAAAACACTACATTTTTGTAAATCTGGAAAAAAAAAAGAAAAAAAGTTTGACTTTGTTTTATATTTAGTATATTTTATCTAGAGATTAGACTATCCCAACATAGATGGTGCTTCCACATGCCAACCAAAAAGATAGATCTACTACCAAAATGTAGAGGCCAATGTGGATTTCTTGGAAGAGTTGCACACACTAGGAGGCTTGAGCCATTTGAACTCAGTACCTCTCTTGGATTGCTACCTACGTAGCAACCAAACAATATTCATGTACAAAGTACAAACTCATCAAGAATGGGAGATTAAAAAAATCCATAGAGTGCTCCTCCATTATCATCCATAGAGACATTAGGCCATTAAGGTTCTCTTAGATGGTGCTTTTAATGCCTTCATGACAGACTAGCTTGGTGAGATACTAGAGGAGGTGCATGACATACACCAGCACTCTTGTGGCAGGCACATAGGGGTATGTATTCCTTGAGTACTCCAGGCTACCACCAAAGGTGATGTGTACAACTTGGGGAGTGGTGCTAATGTAGCTTGTAATAGGACTAAGTGTCATCAGCATGGATAATGGGCTAGAAGGTGGGCTTGCTATCTGGGTCAATTACAATCTCACTATATGAAACAACTAGGAGAAAAATCAGCAGATGTTTAATTGTTCTTTTGGTCTCCTGGATTGATGGTCTCGTAGATGTCATTAAAATATTTCATTTCAGTCTTCATTAGAGGAACCTAAATATATTTGATCCACATGTCATGGAAAGTGACACCTGCGATGAGGAGTCAAGGTTGACTACTTGCATTCTTCTTTTTCAATTACACACCGACTAACAACCATTATTATTCTTAGCTACATTGAATGCTCTAATCCCACTTTTACCTTTTCCCTTTGGTAACACTACTTGTTTCGACATATTTTATTGACAACATAATCTTTGTAAATTTTTGTCATGCATATAAAATGAGGACAACATAATAATTGCATTTGGAATTCCACTTGCGGTAAGAAGACTAACTTTTTTAATTTGATTTTAATCAATAGTCTAGCCAAGAAATTATGATTTTTGAAAAAAATTAGAAAATTTTAGTGTTCAATAATATTTTTATATTTATAATATAGAAGATTTCTTATTTGAAAGAGATGGGTTAAAATTCCTATTTAATGGTGGGAAATCATGCATACTAAATGACTACCATCAAACTAATCTTAATTGTTCATTATAGTGTAGTTTGATTGGAAGTAATATAGTTGGGTGTCTAATGAATTGAATATGAGTTTATTTATCTTGTTACTAGTTATTAACAAGGTGATGTGATAGGAGATCAAACCACTAATATAAATTTTTGGGAGACCTGTAAAACTCAAATTTGAGCAAATACAACTTCTTAATCATATTGGTTTTTTTTCTATGGCCTCCTTAAAAAAATTAACGACTGAGACAACTTCATAAGTGTGTGCGACTATTCAACCAATATGAGTCATTTGTTTGTGTTGTGGCATGCATTCCTTTTACGACAAACATTTTTTTATCAAGAGTGTAATGTGGCATTACCAAAGATAGTGACACTTTTTTTTTGAGTTGAATACATGGTTTGTTAAACACTGTGACTCCTCTCAATTTTTTTTTGGAGATATAGTTTGGGTAAAATGTATATAATTTAAAACTAACATAATTTAGGGATGAAACAAATCAAAGGCATGAAGATGACTTGCATATCACATATTTAAATCCCTACCACATCCACCTTTTCTCATATGCTCTTTTCAAAAGTAATCTTCTTGTACGCTTCTAAGGTGAATAAAATTGTCACCTATATTTATAAAAAAATAGTGCAAATTATAAAATATTTTTAAGTCAAAAGTAAAGAAAGATGAAATCTACACTTTTAATTGTATAATACACACTAATACACACACACACACACACACACACACACACACACACACACACACACACACACACACACACACACACACACACAATTATAATTAATTATTAAATTATTTAAATAAATAAATAAGTGATTGAAAATAAAAATAAAAATATCAAATTAATAAATAATTTGAATATATTTTTGGGTTAATATGTGAAACTATATTTATGATTAAATATAATAAATTTTCTATAGATATATTCATGTGGTGAAATCACTATATATATGAATGTTCTATACTTTGGATCAATAAAGACTTTCCTAAATATATATTATGTTATCTATTGAAACAAGTTAAAATATGGAAATAAAATATAAAATATCAAGAAGTCATTGACTTTTTTTATGTGTCATTGTCTTCTGTGTGTGTGTGTGTGTGTGTGTGTGTGTGTGTGTGTGTGTGTGTGTGTGTGTGTGAGAGAGAGAGAGAGAGAGAGAGAGAGAGAGAGAGAGAGAGAGAGAGAGAGAGAGAGAGAGAGAGGCGAGGGGAGGGGTAGTGGGGGAGGGAGATGCTCAACATTTACATCAATACTAACCATTTGTAATAAATTTAGCAAAATTGGAGACCTTTTCTAGAATGGGTGATATAGTTTTATTAATAATATATTTTAAAAAAATCTACATTCATTTGGAAGTGTCGATAAGGCATCATTTTCTTACCTTCTTGGTTCAACAAGCATTCTATTTGGGTGAAAGAATACATATGTGTTACCATTCAGGCTAACTTTCAAGATCCAATGGGACCGAATCCAGTTCGACACCTTTTGGTTGAAACAATTTTGGTTAAATCCAAGTGGTGTTGAGTAGGTTTGCCACATGGCGTGTACATCTCTGCAAGGTTCTAACTGAAACAATCAGTTTGCACTGGGTCTGCTGTATCGATTTTGGTCAAAACCCAAATAATTATATAATCCAAAAAAATCCAATCAGTCGATCATTTGCATGAAACAAGTTTGCTGGAATTGCGGAGTGGGAAGGGCAATAGGAGTAATTCGACCAGATTAGGTACGTTAGTAATTTTTCCAATTTTTTAATATGTTCTAAGATTTATCTTATACTTCCTTAAGTAAAAATATGGTTTTTAAATCTTTACAATTTTAAATAGTTCAAATATTTTTTATTATTATATGTTTATATTTTTAAGTAATGTATTAATTTTTTAAAAGTGTAATATTAGATAACTTAGAAAAAATATTGAAATTTAGTAAAGTGTAGACATTATTAGAAAAATTAGATTAATTATAAAACATTATTTAGAGAAATTAGTAGAAAATTACATAGAAAATTTAGAAACTTTTATAATAGTTAGAAAGTTTTGAAAGTTTAGAAAATAGTAGAAATTTTTTATTAAATATAGAAAATTATTTAGATAGAATATTAGAGAATTAAAAAAAAAAAATTGTTTTTGTTAGAAATCATTAGAAATTGTTAGGTAAAATTTTAGAAACTACTATTTGAAATATTTGATAAAAATTAAAAAAAAAAAGAAAATAGTACAAAACTTTTTCTAGCATAAGTAAAACTCTATCACTCAAGCAAATGAAACTAGTACAACCAAAACCATCAGATTGAACTAAATTAGATGTTACCTCTTATACTGAACCCAATTAAATTCTATTTGAAACCTTAACATTGAGCCTTATAAATTATAGGCAAGAGCAGAACTTAAGATTGAATATAATTAAACCACAACATTAAACCCAATCAAACTTACATTAACTAAAACTCTCACATTGGACCAAGTTAGACTTTAACTCCTATATTGAACCTTAAATCCAAATATGTTGATCTAAACCCTAAACTTTTAACCCTCTCTCTCTCTCTCTCTCTCTCTCTCTCTCTCTCTCTCTCTCTCTCTCTCTCTCTCTCTCTCTCTCTCTCGATCTCAAACTTTTGACTCTATCTCTCTCTCTCTAACTCCCAAACCCCATCTCTCTAACCCCATAATCCCTAAACTTCTTATCTAAATTTTATTTGTACCTATTATTAAAATCAAATTGTAATGTAGTTAATGTTTCTTTATATATTGTACAGTAGGTCTATTTAGCAAGATTCATTTAGTCTATTTTGATTTAATTAGTTTTTAAAATAATGTGTGTATATATGTGTATTCATGTGCAAATCTCTATTATCAGCTATCTTGTTTTTTTTGTTTATACATTTCATCATTATGGCATCTGAGAGTAGTGATTCTAAAGAGGCTAGTGTACATTGTTGTCCTCACAATGGCTCATTGTGTAGATCTATTACTAGTACCCAAGATAGGCAGACATTGTTCACAAAGACTATTCAGTTCTTATAGAGCACACTTGATGCTATTGATTAGAGCTTCCAGGCTTCACCTACCCTACAACATAGGGATAATGTGATTGCTATTAGAGATGGGTTGATCAATATGATGTACACTATCGAGGGTTTTAACCCTTATGATAGTCTCAGTTTGGATACATTTTGTAGCACTCTATCCCATAGTGTCAGTGGTGGTTTAAGGTGGATGAAGATAGATGAGATGGTGTCAATGGAGAGTGTGAAGAGCATGTTCTCATATTATTAGCCTTTTGAAAAGGTTAGAGGGTACCATGTTGTAAGGTGTATTGATCCATTGGTGACACCTTTCATATATCCTTTGGTTGGTTGCACATCACATGTGGCCCCAAAAGGATGAGTTCCCCTTATATTTTTGCAAATAATTATTTATGAAATTTCATTTACATCGAGATGTTGATTACACCGATATCCCTAGGCATTTTGAGTAGGGTCAAGGTATGTTCTCAGATAAATTTAGACACCTAGATGCTCCTGTGCTCATTAATAAATGAGAATTGATTGGTCCAAACCTTTTGGTGATGCCAAAATGTTTGGAGTTAGTTGCACTTAGAGATAGAGTGACAGATGATACACATAGAGATGTGTATGAGAGGATTGCCACTATTGCTACCTAGGTGCATGAGATGTCTTCTGATCAAGTGTACAAATACATGATAGGCTCATAATCTGCATCTACAAGTGGTCACAGTGTTGCATCATCTTTAGCTGATGATATGTATCATGAGGTTGACATCCCATCTCTAGTAGATGCCTTTGTGGAGTTTTTAATAGACCATTTGAGCACTACAAGTACATGTTTTTCTAATGATCTACTTTTAGCCTATCGATCTATTCAGTTGTTGATTGGATAACCTCTTAGTATGGTTCCATCATATGTGAGTGGTATAATTAGAGGCATGTTAGAGGCACAGGGTGGTCAGGGGCAGGAGGACATACATGTTTCATCTATAGCTCCATCGTAGACTATAGCTGAGGAGGATGTAGCCCCCCTACTGAGGTAGGTTCTTACTGACCATGATGTCCATTGTTCATAGATATGCTCACAGATTCTACACTTGACATTGGAGATATGACCTTTAGTGATACAGACTTGAGTGAGATAGGTAGACATGTATTTGTGACGATGATGTCATATGGGGACTTGCAGATACCTACACATCCTGTGCAGCATGAGACATAGGTAAAACTTTACAAATATGTCTATTTAATTGTCTGTAGATATTCTATTTATTTTTAAATATAATATTAAATTCAATTTATTAAAGTATAACTTGTGACATATTTGTTTCTTCTATTACATATAGACTACATCTACAACTCCTGAGGGTGGAGATGGAGAGATGCCTATCGACTCTAGTTATCCTGACTCATAGGTAAATATGATTGTATGCATGTTATTATTTATTGAATATGTACATGTGGTCATGATACATTTGTTCTTATATTGGACATAGGGTTCTAGATCTTGTGGCAATCGATCAAATCGGGGAGCGTGACCTGATTATATTTGATATTTATACATGTCATATACATGAGTTTGGCTCATATTTTTTAGATGTTTGATATTGATTTAAGATGATATCATTTAGATTTATTTCTATGAGACATTTTACATTTATAGAATAGTCATATTTGACATATTTTATATATGTGTCAGTTATCTAACCATTTTCTTTTATAGCAGACATATTTGATATTTTCATGAGTTATGTGACCATTTACATTTATAGTTGACATATTTGATATTGTCATGAGTTATGTGACTATTTACATCTGTAGTTGACATATTTGATATTTTCATGAGTTATGTGACCATGTTTATAAGTAGTTGATATATTTGATATTTACATTTATAGAATATCTTTTACGTAAATGTGGAAACTGTCGAGAATAAATTGAAAACAATAAAAGAGGGATATTGTTTGAGGGGGATCGTTGAGAACATACAAGTATGATCAATATGTTTCAATCATTATTTTGTTATTGATGTCAAACCTACTATTTTCTAGTAAGAAAATTGCTTATATGATTTAAGTACTATCACTTATTTGATTGATGAAGAGGATTTGATCAAAAGATGTAACAATAACACCCTAGAAAAGGTTGAGTTATGTTGATGTAAATAAGTACAAAAATTAGTTAAGACAATGATAAAATGATGTGTTGATAATCTACTTAAGGTTACAAAGGCTGGTTACACTAAGAAAGTTTAGAAAAATAAGTTACACAAAGTTTGTCTACCAAGCTTGACCAAGTGAATAGTAGGTGCCAAGAAAAGTTATTGCAAGCCAAGCAGAAAATTAGTTGGAGCTGAGTAAATGCCTATTCTAGTGTATGCCAAGTAGAATAGGGGATGCTGAGTAAAGTTTAGTTGATGGTGAGCACCAATAAACTTTAGATCATGCTGAGTGATTTTATAGAGGATGCTAAGCAATGTAGTATGTGTCGAGCATCAGAAGAAAGATAATGACAAGTGGCTACATTATTTAAAAGATCATAAATTTAATGGATCTAAGCTGACAAGTTTGTTTTCTTGGATTATGAGAACGAGATGGAAGATAAGATTGATGAGTTGGAGGCACATAATTCAAGGTAAACCATTTTTAGGCGAATTCAAAGAGGATTCAAGGAGAAGTTTCTAGAAGAGATATGGAATGTGGGGTAGATTCATTATAGCCTACCTAATCTATCCTAACCCTAAATTGGACGATCAAGAATGAGCAAAAAAAGATCTTAATTTCCTATTTATAGGAATGGCTGGTCATGAAGCAAGGTTGTCATGTGCGAGAACCTAAGGAAGACAAGGAGTCAAGGATTTTGCTTCATCAAGTGACCTAAGAGAAGAGTCTGCAATGATATATTAAGCAAGAAGGCTTAAGGGTATGAATGCTTGAAGAATGAACAAGTTATCAGAGTTGCAATGAGTGAAGACCGAGCAGAATGGAGGACTAAAACAAAGATCTATAATCTACAAATGGAGTTGTAAGTTGTTATTAGATCAAACCTTACTATTACTCTCTAATAATTGTATCAATCTAGGGTAAATCCTTTGGATTAAGGTTGACCTAATAGTCATTTGTAAATCCTTTACCTAGGTGACATTCCATCTGAATGGTCTAAAGCCCTCTAACAAGGCTCACTCCTAGTAGGGTGATTGAAATCCTTTAATAGGGTCACATTTAATAGTGCACATTGTAACTTTTAGCAATGTTGGCCTTTCATAGGGCATAACTTCAGAAGAGTAAAAAAGAGTAGCATATTACTAGTGGTTTTTCCCAAATTGGGTTTCCACATAAATCATTGTGTCAAGTGTGTTGATGAATCTATTATGTTTCATGTTTACGTTTTTGCAAGTTGATTTCACAATAACCGGAAATTTTTTTGTGATTACATAATCTTATGGATGCATGCATGAAGATAAATGTTTTATGGGTTCACTAAGCTATGAAAAGTTTTATTTATACATCTAGACCTTGGATAACTTATTCACTCCACCTCTCAGTTATTCTAACATATTCCAACAATTGGTATTAGAGCCATATGCTTAAGAGGACAAGTTTGAGGGTACTAGAAGCACATAGATTAAAATTTCAAAAAGAGAAGTACCCAAGCTTAATAGAGATAGCTTTCCTGCATGGAAATGTTTGATGAAGCTACACCTTGGAGGACTTGAAAATCATGCACAATCTACCATTACCATTGAGCATGTTAATCCTATTGATACTCCAACTACTAAGGATATGAGAAAGAAGAAATAACATAACCAAACAATGTTGGAGATTGCCTCTACGCTAAGCTATGCCGCATTTGATGATATCAAAGGTCTTGATAGTGCAAAGAAAATGTGGGATGCCCTAACCACTATATATGGAGGAGACGAAAATGTTGTAAGAGACAAAGTTGAAAGTCTTAAAGGTAAGTTTGATGATATGAGAATGGAAGAAGGTGAAAATATTGCTCAATATCTTGCAAGGATAAAAGAAGTTGTTAATGCAATAAGAGGAGCTACTAGTAAAATAGATGATGATAATGTGCTAAGAAAAGTTTTGAGAACACTACTGCCTGTATATGCTATTAGAGTTTCTGCAGTTCAAAAATTGGGATGTATACCATAGAATGATCTATCACTTGAAGGTCTGGTAGGTAGACTCACTACTTTTGAGCTATCTAACTTTGATAATTACAAACCTAGAGGTATTAAATTTGCTTTCAATGCTAAGGTATCATTCAAGGAACTAGATGAGAAGAAGAAGAAGAAGAAGTACATGTCTAGTGATAGTGATATAGATGAGGAGGATGTAACAACTTGAAGCACTATTGGCAATAAGATTCCACAAAGATAAAGGCAAGTTCAAAGGTAAATTACCTATCATTTGTTTCAATTGTAGTGAGGTTGGTCATATTGTTGTTAGATGTCTAGAGAAGAAGAACTATAGAGGTGGTGAAAAATACAAGAGTAGAAGAGATGAAGACAACAAGGACCCAAAGACAAAGGCAAGAAGTCATGCTACATTGCTAAAGAGGAAACAAGAGATGAATCTGATGAACATGATGATGAAGTGATATATGTTGCAATGAAAGAAAAATTTGATGGAGATGAGGCAACTGCACTTGTGACTTGTGCGAACAGGAATGACAGATGGATCATTGACAATGAGTGTTCACATCACATGACTAGAGACAAAAGTAATTTCATTACCCTAAATTATTATGATAGAAATAGTGTAAGATTCGGTAATGATGTACCATGTTGGATAAAAGGAAAAGGTTCTATCAAGCTCATAGATAAGATTTTATGTGACAATGCTTACTATGTTGAATGACTTAACTATAATTTGTTGAGTCTGTCACAACTAAATAATTTGGGATGTAAGGTTGAGTTTGAAAATAATATTTCTAAGATATATGATACAAATGGAAAACTAATTGGAAAAGGTGATCAAACTAGAAATAACTTATTCTATCTTGATATAGAGGATGCTACTTGTCTAGTTGTAAAATTTGATGATGTGTGGCTATGGCACAAAAGGTTATGTCATGTCAATTTTGATAACTAGGTTAGTATCAGTAACATGAGAAAAGTTAAACGTTTGCCTAAGTTGAAGAAGCCTTATAATATAATGTGCAAACAATGTTTAATTAGGCAAACTAATAGAGTCAAGTTTTAAGAGTAAAGCTTATACCTCTAAAGGAGTACTAGAGATTGTTCATACTGACTTTTGTGGACCAATTGGTGTGCAAAGAGGAGATAAGTACAGTATGCTATTTGTTGGTGACTATTGTAGAATGATGACAGTTATGTTTTTAAAATAGAAATTTGATTCTTTCCAAATGTTTAAGTGGTACATAAAAAGAGTTGAGAAGAAAATAGGTAAAAGTCTAAAGTGTTTGAGATATGAAAGAGGAGGAGAATTCACATCACATGAGTTTGAGATGTTCTATAATGACATTGGAATCAAAAGAAAGACATCTACACCAAGAATCCCTCCACAAAATAGAATAGCTAAAAGGAGGAATAGATCTATAATGGACTGTGCTAGAACACTCATGATGGAGAAAAATGTTGCTTTGAAATACTAGAGAGAAGTTCTAAGTACAACTATCTTTACCTTGAATGTGTACAAGTCAAGAAAGGTACTCATTCAACTCTTTTTGAACTATGGTATGGATACTCACCCAATGTAAAATACTTTAACATGTTTGGAAGCAAGTGATACATTCTTAAAGAATTCAAGAATGGTAAACTAGATGCAAAAAGTGAAGAAGGTATATTCTTAGGATATTCCACAAGAAGTAAAGCTTATAAGTGTTTAAATACTAACACTAACAAAGTTGTGGAAAGTGCAAATGTAAATTTTGATGAATATACAAAAGTACATGAGGCTAAACCTATCAAAGAACTAGAACAATACAAATCATTTGTATACTTTAATGAAGGAATGCCTATTGAAGAAGATGCTATAAATCAAGCTACAAACAAACAACAAGTTTCAGTGATTGTTGAGTCACATACTATGAATGTTGAGTTTCATTCAAGAACCAAGCTACATTCAAATGCCAAGTTACAGAATGAAGTTGATACACATTCTAATTCTAAGATTAGTGTACATGAAAGAGATGCTAAACTACCTGATAGAGATGTACACAATGACTTTGAAGCTAAAAGAAAAATTAAAGAAACTAGAGCTGATCCAAGATTGTCCAAATATGTCAAAAGACATCATCCTACTACACAGATTATTGGAAGTAAAGATGCTTAACCAATTACAAAAAATAGATTGAGAAATGATACATTTTTGCTGAGCATGATGGAACCCAAATTAGTAAGATATAATTTAGAAGATCTGGACTAGAGTAAAGCCATGGAAGAAGATATTGAATGAATTGAGAAAAATAAAATATGGACTCTAGTTCCTAGACCAGAAGACAAAAATGTGATTGGCACCAAATGATTATTTAGAAACAAGCTAGATGAAAACGGTGAAGTCACAAGGAACAAGGCAAGATTAGTTTGCAAGGGATATGCATAAGAGGAAGGAATTGACTATGGAGAGACATTTGCCCTTATTTCCAAATTGGAAGGTGTAAGAACTCTACTTGCTTATTCTGCATACAAAGGTTTCAAATTTTATCAAATGTATGTTAAATCTATAGTCTACATAGAGAAGGCAAAAGGTTTTGTTGATTTTAACAATAAGAACATGGTATGTAGATTACACAAAGATCTATATGGTTTGAAACAAGCACCAAGAGCATGGTATGAGATACTTCATAATTATCTTGTGAAGATTGGATTTCAAAGGACTGTTGACAACAACAATGTGTGCATGAAGATAGAGAAAGGAAAAGGTATCTTGTTATCTAAAATTTTTGTTGATGATATCATATTTGGAGGTCAAGATGCTTTATGTAAGGATTGTGCAAATCAAATGAAGCAAGAATTTGAAATGTCTATGTTTGGAGAGATCAAATTCTTTGTGAGTTTGCAAGTATATTAGATGAAATATGATATCTGCATCACTCAGTCGAAGTATGTCAAGGAAATAGTAAAAACTTTTGAGTTAGAAGATTCCAAACTAGTAAGTACACCTATGGTGACTAGACACAAGTTGTCAAAGAATGACGATTTAGCTGAGGTGAATCACACATTGTACAGGTCTATGATTGGAAAATTACAATATGTAGTACATAGTAGACCTAACATTACATTATCTATAGAGATAGTTGCAAGATTATCTGGTAATCCCTAGGAGAATCATTTGATGGCTATAAAGAGAATAATGAGATATCAGAAAGGAATAGAGGAGTATGCTGTATACTATAAGAAAAATAAAAAATTTGAATTAAGAGCCTACACTAATATTGATTAGGCTGGAAACATTAATGAAAAAAAGAGCACCAATTGAGGAGCATTTTTCTTAGATAAGAGATTGGTTACATGGACTAGCAAGAAACAAAATTGCACCTCACAATCTACTATTGAAGCTGAATATGTTGCTGCTACTATAAATTGTACAAACATTGTATGGATCAAACAGTTACTCAAAGGTATGAAGGAAGATATCACAGAACCAATGACACTTTATTGTGACAATACAAGTGCTATCAATGTATCAAAGAATTATATGATGCACACAAAGACTAATTACATTGCAATCAAGTATCATTACTTGAGAGAATTAGTTCAAGATAAAGAGGTGAAGATGGAATATGTTAACACTAAAGAAAAAATTGTTGATATCTTCACAAAAGCATTACCTAAGGATGCTCATGATTATCTAAGAGGTAAACTAGGGGTGATACTCCTATCAAAGGCTATCTAAGTAACAAGAGGAGTGTCCTATATCAAACAAGTTGTTGTTCATATGTTACACATTGATCCAGAGGATCTTACTTTAGAAGTTTCTTAAAGTAATCAAAGAGTTGACACTTCAAATCAGTCACAAGAAAGGTGGCAAAGAGAGAAATTGAAAGGATTGAAGAATCCCATATTTGCATGTTAAGAGGACAAGTCTTTGACATTATTGTCAAAGAGGGATATAATTTCTAATTAAAGGAAAAGTAATTATTGATCAAAGGAATGATCAAGGGAGATAATTGATGAGGAAGATATGTAGTGATCAAAGGAGATAATAAATCAAGAAAGAGGGAGATACTAAATCTAAGAAAGATAGAGATAGTTATTGATCGGGAGAACAAAGATAGAAGAAATCCTAACAACTACCTAATAAGAGGGAGATATAAGAAGAAATTCTGAGGGATTTATAAGGAATATTTTTGTAACCTATTTAGAAGATGGAAATTGTTGATAGAGCAAGAGATTTCAATAGAAGGAATCATTTTCTTTTTGGTATTATAATACTATTTTAACCTAGTCAGTTTGGTTGATCAATTTGGTTTGTGATCAATGCCAAAGAGGGAGATTGTTGAGGGGTATGTGCAAGATCATGGTGTACCAAACTATGGCCTTAAGTGGTAGTGAAAAATCAGAAAATTAGGGTTATGTCAACTTGACACATAATTTTAAAGTGGTTATGGACTTTATATCAAAAAGTTGTAAGAAAATAATTTGTAGGAAATTGAATGTAGTTTCTAAACTACTAGGCCTTATTAAGAAAAAAAAAAAATTGATTGGTCAAAAGTTTGAATTTTAATGCAGTACTACAAAAATTTTAGGGCAAAAATAAAAAGTAGGTGTATTTCTGACCACCTTAATCAAAATCAAATGATAATATTTTTTTAATATAATTATAGATATGAAAAGTAGACTCATGCCCAGATGTGACGCATATTTTTTAGTATTTTTATTCCAAATAAATAATTAAATATGAATTTTCTATCAAAACTTTTTTGAAAAAAAAAAGTCTCGTGTCTGACCACCTTAACTAATAGAAAATTTTACCAAATTTAATTTATTTTTTCTTATACTAGGCAAAGCATAGAATGTGATGCAACTTTTAGATTTAAAAAATGTTATACCGTTTGAAAATGATAGCTATTTTTCAATCAGTATGTCAATCAAAACTTTACAATAATCTTCATTGATAATTAACTAATAAATACTTATCGATCTTAGAATTTGACAGAAATTATATTGATGGAATCTTGAGAGCGATATTAAAAAACCTTTTTCGTCCCATTCAATTTCAATCAAAATAACATTGTCAGATGACTACTCGAAGTCTAAGTATCACTAAAACCCTCTTCAAACACGTATTTTGGGTTGACCGGGCAGGCTTGGTAAAATACCAAGCCTAATCGGATATCGAATTTCAAATTGGATATCGGATTTGAAATCGGATATCGGATTTCAAATCAGATATCCGATATGGCTAGGTGAATTTTGGTGGGAAATTTGAAATTCCAACCCATTTTGGAGAGAAAATCAGATTTAAGACTTATAGCTTATGATTTATAAATTATTTTTGTTATATTACTATATATATATAATAACATAATATTTTTATTAAATATAATAACCTTATATATATATATATATATATAAGTATGTTATTAATATATATATATAATAACGTAATATATATTATAACATAATATTTTATAGATTATGATTTATAAATTATTTTTGTTATATTACTATGTTAATATGTATTATAATATATATATATATTATAACATAATGTAAAGATATAACATATAATATATTAATATATAATAATATATTATGTTATTCTCATTATAATCTATTAATATAATTTATATTATTATTATTTTTACTAAATATTATAACGTAATATATATATATATATATATATATATATATATATATATATATATATATATAAGTATGTTATTAATATATATATATAATAACATAATATTTTTATTAAATATAATAACCATATATATATGATTAATATATATTATTATATTAATATGTATGTTATTAATATATATGTATATTATTAATATATATGAGTCAAAGGGCGTCATAGGTTGACCTATGACCCCCTTTGACCCATTACATAACAACATATGTCTCTAGAGGTCCTAGGACCCCTAGTGACATATTAGAATCATTCTTATGGGTCGAAGGAGGTCATAGGTTGACCTATGACCCATTTCAATGCATTACATGATGACATATGTCTCTAGAGGTCTTAGGACCCCTAAAGACATATTAGAATCGTTCTTATGGGTCAAAGGGGGTCATAGGTTGACCTATGACCCCATTCAACCCATTAAATGATGACATATGTCCATAGGGATCTAGGACCCATAGGGACATATTAGAATTGTTCTTATAGGTCAAACTGGGTCATAGGTTGACCTATGACCCCCTTCGACCCATTAAATGATGACATATGTCCCTAGGGTTCCTAGGACCCCTAGGGACATATTAGAATTGTCCATATGGGTCAAAGGGCGTCATAGGTTGACCTATGACCCCCTTTGACCCATTACATGATGACATATGTCCCTAAGGATCCTAGCATCCCTAGGGACATATTAGAATCATTCATATGGGTTGAAAGGGCTCATAGGTTGACTTATAATCTACTTCGACCCATTCAATAATGGCATATGTCCCTAGAGGTTCTAAGACCTCTAGGGACATATTAGAATTATTCTTATGGGTCGAAGGAGGTCATAGGTTGACCTATGACCCTCTTCGACACATTACACGATGACATATGTCCCTAGGGGTCTTGGGACCCCTAGGGACATATTAGAATCATTCATATGGGTCAAAGGGGGTCATAGGTTGACCTATGACACCCTTCGACCCATTACATGAAGACATTTGTCCCTAGGGGTCCTAAGACCTCTAGGAACATATTAGAATCATTCATATAGGTCAAAGGGGGTCATAGGGTGACTTAGGACCCCCTTCAACCCATTAAATGATGACATATGTCTCTAGGGGTCTTAAGACCCGTAGGGACATATTTGAATTGTTCATATGGATCAAAGGAGATCATAGGTTGACCTATGAACCCCTTCGACCCATTAAATGATGACATATGTCCCTAGGAGTCCTAGGACCCCTAGGGACATATTAGAATTGTTCATATTGATCAAAAGGGGTCATAGGTTGACCTATGATCCCCATCGACCTATTAAATGATGACATATATCCCTAGGGGTCCTAAGATGCCTAGGGACATATTAGAATTGTTCATATGGGTCAAAGGGGGTCATAGGTTGACTTATGACCCCCTTTGACCTATTACATGAAGACATATGTCTTGAAGACCCCTAAGGACATATGAGAATCATTGTTATGGGTAAACGCGGTCATAGGTCTTTAACACATTACATGACGACATATGTCCCTAGGGGTCCTAGGTACCCTAGGGACATATTAGAATTGTTCATATGAGTCGAAGGGGGTCATAGGTTGACCTATGATCCCCTTCAACCCATTAAATGATGAAATATGTCCCTAGGGGTCCTAGGACTGCTAGGGACATATTAGAATTGTTCATATGTGTCAAAGGGGGTCATAGGTTGACCTATGACCCCCTTTGACCCACTACATGATGACATATGTCCCTACGACCCCTAGGGACATATGAGAATCATTCTTATGGGTCAAAGGGGATCATAGGTTGACCTATGACCTCGTTCAACGCATTACATGATGACATATGTCCCTAGGGGTCCTAAGACCCCTAGAGAAATATTAGAATCATTCTTATTGGTCAAAGGTGGTCATAGGGTGACCTATGATACCCTTCAACCCATTACATGATGACATATGTCCCTAGGGGTCCTAGGACCCCTAGGGACATATTAGAATCATTCTTATGGGTCAAACAAGGTCATAGGTCAATCTATGACTTCTTTTGACCCATTACATGATGACATATATCCCTACAGGTCATATGACACTTAGGGACATATTAGAATTGTTCATATAGGTCAAAAGGGGTCATAGGTCACCCATTACATGATGACATATGTACCTAGGGGTCCTAGGACCCCTAGGGACATATTAGAATGCTTCTTATGGGTCAAAGGGGGTCATAGGTTGACCTATGACCCCCTTTGACAAATTACATGACGACATATGTCCAAAGGGGTCCTAGGAACCTTAGGGACATATTACAATTGCTCTTATGGGTCAAAGGGAGTCATAGGTTGACCTATGACACCTTTTGACCCTTTACATAATGACATATGTCCCTAGGGGTCCTAGAACCCCTAGGGACATATTAGAATCGTTCTTATGGGTCAAAGGGGGTAATAGGGTGACCTATGACACCCTTTAACCCATTACATGACGACATATGTCCCTAGGGGTCCTAGGACCCCTAGGAACATATTAGAATCATTCTTATGGGTCAAATGGGATCATAGGTCAACCTATGAACCTTTTTCACCTATTACATGATGACATATGTCCCTACAAGTCATAGGAACTCTAGGGACATATTAGAATTGTTCATATGGGTAAAAGGGGGTCATAGGTTAACCTATGACCCCATTCAACCCATTAAATGATGACATATGTCACTAGGGCTCCTACGAACCCTAGGGACATATTAGAATTGTTCATTTGGGTCAAAGGAGGTCATAGGTTGACCTATGACCCCCTTCAACCAATTAAATGATGACATATGTCCCTAGGGGTCTTAGGACCCCTAGGGACATATTAGAATTGTTCATATGGGTCAAAGGGGGTCATAGGTTGACCTATGACCCCCTTTGACTCATTACATGATGACATATGTCCCTAAGACCCCTAGGGACATATGAGAATCATTCTTATGGGTCAAAGGGTGTCATAGGTTGATCTACAACCCCCTTCGACACATTACATGATGACATGTGTCCCTATGGGTCCTAGGACCCATATGGACATATTAGAATCATTCATATGGGTCAAAGGGGGTCATAGGTTGACCTATGATGCCCTTCGACCCATTAAATGACAACATTTGTCCCTAGGGGTCCTACGACCCCTAGGGACATATGAGAATCTTTCTTATGGGACAAAGGGGGTCATATGTTGACCTATGAACCCCTTCGATGCATTACATGATGAAATATTAAAATCATTCTTATGGGTCAAAGGTGGTCATAGATTGACCTATGACTCGCTTCGACCCATTACATGATGACATATGTCCTTAAGGGTCCTCGAAACTCTAGGGACATATTAGAATAGTTCTTATAGGTCTAAGGGGGTCGTATGTTGACCTATGACCTCCTTTGACCCATTACATGATGACATATGTCTCTAGGAGTCATACGACCCCTTAAGGACATTTTAGAATGATCCTTATGGGTCAAAGGGGGTGATAGGTTGACCTATGACCCCTTTCGATGCATTACATAACAACATATGTCCAAATGGGTCCTAGGACCCCTAAAGACATATTAGAATCGTTCTTATGGGTCAAAGGGGGTCATAGGTTGACTTATGACCCCCTTTGACCTATTAAATGATGATATATGTCCTTGGGGGTCCTAGGACCCCTAGGGACATATTAGAATCATTCATATGGGTCAATGGGCATCATAGGTTGACCTATGACCCCCTTCGACCTATTACATGACGACATATCTTCCTAGGGGTCCTAGCACCCATAGGGACATATTAGAATCATTGATATGAGTCGAAGGGGGTCATAGGTTGACTTATGATCCCCTTCAACCCATTACATAATGACATATGTCCCTAGAGGTCCTAAGACCCCTAGAGACATATTAGAATCATTTTTATGGGTCAAAGGTGGTCATAGGTTGACCTATGACACGCTTCTACATATTACATGATGACATATGTCCCTAGGGGTCCTCAAAACCCTAAGGACATAGTAGAATCGTTCTTATGGGTGAAAGGGGGTCATAGATTGACAATTGACCCACTTCGACACATTACATGATGTCATAAGTCTCTAGGGGTCCTAGGACCCCTAGAAACATATAATAATGCATCATATGGATCAAAGGGTGTCATAGGTTTACTTATGACGCCCTTCGACCTATTAAATGATGACATATCTACCTAGGGGTCCTAGGACACCTAGGGACATATGCAATCATTCTTATAGATCAAAGGGGGTCATAGGTTGATCTATGATCCCCTTTGACCTATTAAATGATGACATATGTTCCTAGGGGTCCTAGGACCCCTAAAAACATATTAGAATCATTGTTATGGGTCAAAGGGGGTCATAGGTCACCAATTACATAACCACATATGTCCCTAGGGGTCTTAGGACCCCTAGGGACATATTAGAATCATTCTTATGGGTCAAAGGGGCTCATAGGCTGACCTATGACCCACTTCGACCCATTAGATGATGACATATGTCCTTAGGGGTCCTAGGACCCCTACGGACATATTAGAATCGTTCTTATGGGTCAAACGGGGTAATAGGATGACTTATGACCCTCTTTGACACATTACATGATGACATATGTCCCTAGGGATCCTAAGACACCTAGGGACAT
The DNA here is from genome assembly GCA_028749045.1 of Cupressus sempervirens. Lineage (NCBI taxonomy): Eukaryota > Viridiplantae > Streptophyta > Pinopsida > Cupressales > Cupressaceae > Cupressus > Cupressus sempervirens. Next base: position 527,639,215 of record CM053790.1, read on the forward strand.
ATTAGAATACTTCATATGGGTCAAAGGGTGTCATAGGTTGACCTATGACCCCCTTTGACCACTTAAATGATGACATATATAGATAGGGATCTTAGGACCCCAAGGGACATATTAGAATAGTTCATATGGATCAAAGGGGGTCATAGGTTGACCTATCACCCCCTTCGACCAATTACATAACGACATATGTCCCTAGGGTTCCTAAGACCCCTAAGGACATATAAGAATCGTTCTTATTGGTCTAAGGGGGATGACCTATGACCCCCTTCGACCCATTACATGATGCCATATGTCCCTAAGGGGTCTTAAGAACCCTAGGAACATATTAGAATCATTCTTATCGGTCAAAGGGGCTCATAGGGGTACCTATGATCCCCTTCGACCTATTAAATAATGACATATGTTCTTAGGGGTCTTAGGACCGCTAGGTAGATATTAGAATTGTTCTTATGGGTCGAAGGGGGTCATAAATCAACCTATGAGCCACTTTGACCCATATGACCTATGAGCCACTTTGACCCAAGGGACATATGTCATCATGTAATGGGTCGAATAGGATCATAGGTCAAACTATGACCCTATTTAACCCATATGAACAATTCTAATATGTCTCTAGGGGTCGTAGGACACCTAGAGACATATGTCATCATGTAATTTGTTGAAGGAGGTCATAGGGGTCATAGTTCAACCTATGACCCCCTTGAACCCATAAGAATGATTCTAATATGTCTCTAGGGGTCCTAGGACCGCTAGGGACATATGTCATCATTTAAAGAGTCAAAGGGGGTCATAGGAAAACCTATGACCCCCTTTGACCCATAAGAATGATTCTATTATGTCCCTAGGGGTCTTAGGACCGCTATGTACATATGTCATCATTTAATGGGTTGAAGGGGGTTACGGGTCAACCTATGACAATCTTTGACCCATATGAAGCATTCTAATATGTCCCTAAGGGTCTTAGGACTCTTAGGGACATATGTCATCATGTAATGTGTCGAAGTGGGTCATAAGTCAACCTATGACCCCCTTACACCTATAAGAACGATTCTAATATATCGCTAGGACATATGTCATCATGTAATGGGTTGAAGGGGGTCATAGGTCACCCTATTAGCCCCTTTGACCCATAAGAACTATTCTGATATGTCCCTAGGGGTTCTAGGGCCCCTAGGGACATATGTTGTCATGTAATGTGTCCAAGGGGGTCATAGGTCAAACTATGACCTCCTTTGACCCATAAGAACGATTCTAATAAGTCCCTAGGAACCCTAGGGACATAAGTTCCTACCCATATATACCATTCTAATATGTCCCTAGGGATCGTACGACCCCTAAGGACATATGTCATCATGTAATGTGTAGAACGAGGTCATAAGTCAACCTAGGACCCCTTTTAACCCATATGAATTATTTTAATATGTCTCGAGGGATCCTAGAACCACTAGAGACATATGTTGTCATCTAATGGGTCGAAGATTCTAATATGTCCCTAAGGGTCCTAGGACCCCTAGGGATATATGTTAGCATTTAATAAGGTCGAAGGGGGTCATAGGTCAACCTATGACCCCCTTTGACCCATATGAAGCATTCTAATATGTCCATAGGGGTCCTACGACCCCTAGGGACATATGTCATCATGTAATGGGTCAGAGGGGGTTATAGGTCAACCTATGACCCCCTTTGACCCATAAGAATGATTGTAATATGTCTCTAGGGGTCTTAGGACCCGTAGCTATATATGTCATCATTTAATGGGTCGAACGGGGTCATAGGTCAACCTATGAGACCTTTTGACTCATATGAAGCATTCTAATATGTCCTTAGGTGTCCTACGACCTCTAGCAATATATGTCATTATGTAATGTGTCGAAGTGGGTCATAAGTCAACATATGACCTCCTTTCACCCATAAGAATGATTTTAATATGTCCCTAAGGATCTTAGGACCCCTAGGGACATATGTCGTCATGTAATGGGTCGAAGGGGGGTCATAGGTCAACTTATAACCCCCTTTGACCCATATGAATAAATCTAATATGTTCCTAGGGGTCATAGGACCCCTAGGGACATATGTCATCATGTAATATGTCGAAGGGTGTCATAGGTTAACATATGACCCCCTTTGAGCCATAAGAATGATTCTAATATGTCCCTAGGGGTCCTAGGACCCTCAGGAAGATATGTCATCATTTAATGGGTCAAAGGAGGTCATAGATCAACCTATGACCCCCTTTGACCCTTATAAAGCATTCTAATATGTCCCTAGGGGTCCTAAGACCCCTAGGGACATATGTCGTCATGTAATGGGTCAGAGTGGGTTATAGGTCAATTGATGACCCCCTTTGACCCGTAACAACGATTGTAATATGTCCTTAGGGGTCCTAGGACCCCTAGCTATATATGTCATCATTTAATGGGATGAAGCGGGTCATAGGTCAACCTATGACACCCTGTGACCCATACGAAGCATTCTATTATATCCTTAGGTTTCCTACGACCCCTAGCGACATATGTCATCATGTAATGTGTCGAAGTGGGTCATAAGTCAACTTATGACCTCTTTTGACCCACAAGAATGATTCTAATATGTCTCTAGGGGTACTAGGACCCCTAGGGACATATTTCATCATGTAATGGGTTGAAGGGGGTCATAGGTCAAGCTATGACCCCCTTTGACTCATATGAATGAATCTAATGTTTTTAGGGGTCCTAGGACCCCTAGGGACATATGTGATCATGTAATATGTCGAAGGGTGTCATAGGTTAACATATGACCTCCTTCGAGCCATAAGAAAGATTCTAATATGTCCCTAGGGGTCCTATGACCCTTAGGAAGATATATCATCATTTAATGGGTCAAACGAGGTCATAGATTAACTTATGACCTCCTTTGACCCATATGAAGCATTCTAATATGTCCCTAGGGGTCTGAGTACCCCTATGGACATATTTCGTTACGTAATGGGTGACCTATGACCCCTTTTGACCTATTAAAAAGATTCTAATATGTCCCTTGGGGTCTTAGGACCCCTAGGGACATATGTCATCATGTAATGGGTCGAAGGGGATCATAGGTCAACCTATGACCCCCTTTGACCCATAAGAACATTTCTAATATGTTCCTAAGGGTCCTATGACCCCTAGGGATATATGTCATCATTTAATGGGTCGAAGGGGGTCATAGGTCAACATATGACCCCCTTTGACCCATAAGAACAATTCTTATATGTCCTTGGGAGTCCTAAGACACCTAGGGACATATTTCATTATTTAATGGGTCAAATGGGGTCATACATCACCCTATAACCCCTTTTGACCCATTAGAACGATTCTAATATGTCCCTAGGGGTCCTAGGGACATATGACATCATGTAATAGGTCGAAGGGGGTCATAGGTCAACCTATGACCCCCTTTGACCCAAAGGAATGATTTTAATATATTCAAAGGGGGTCATAGGTCAACCTATGACCTCTTTTGACCCAAAGGAATGATATATATCATCATTTAATGGGTCAAAGGGGGTCATAGGTCAACCTATGGAACCCTTTGACCCATATGAAGCATTCTAATATGTCCCTAGGTGTCTTAAGACCCCTAGGTACATATGTCATCATTTAATGGGGTGACCTATGACCCCCTTTGACCCATAAGAATGATTCTAATCTCCCTGGGGGTCCTAGGACCCCGAGGGACATATGTCGTTATGTAATTGGTTGAAGGGGTCCTAGGATTCCTGAGGACATATGTTGTCATGTAATGGTTCGAAGGGGGTCATAGGTCACCCTATGACCCCCTTTGACCCATAAGAACAATTCTAATATGTCCCTAGGGGTCCTAGGACCCCTAGGGACATATCATGTCATTTAATGGGTAAAAGGTGGTCATAGGTCATCATATGACCCCATTTGACCCATATGAAGCATTCTAATCTATCCCTAAAGGTCCTAGGACCCCTAGGGACATATGTTATCATGTAATGTGTCGAAGGTGGTCATAGGTCAACCTATGACTCCCTTTGACCCATACGAACGATTCTAATATGTCCCTAGGAGTCCTAAGACCCCCAAGAACATATGTCATCATTTAATGGGTCGAAGGGGGTCATAGGTCAACTTATGACCCCCTTTGATCCATATTAATGATTCTCATATGTCCCTACAAGTCCTAGGACCCCTAGGGACATATGTTGTCATATAATAGGTCGAAGGGGGTCATAGGTCAACCTATGACCCCCTTAGACGCATATGAAGATTTTAATATGTCCCTAGGGGTCCTAGGACCCCTAAGGACATATGTCATTATGTAATGGGTCATGAAAAATTCTAAGACATTCCTAGGGGTCCTAAGACCCCTAGGAAAATTTGTCATCATGTAATTGGTCAAAGTGGGTCGTAGGTTAACTCATAAGAATGATTGTAATATGTCCCTAGGGCTCCTAAGACCCCTAGGGACATATGCCATCATTTAATGGGTCGAAGGGGGTCATAGGTCAACCTATGACCCCCTTTGACCCATATGAACGAATCTAATATGTTCCTAGGGGTCCTAGGACCCCTAGGGATATACGTCGTCATGTAATATGTCGAAGGGGGTCAGAGGTTAACCTGTGAGCCCTTTTTAGCCATAAAATAATTTTAATATGTCTCTAGGGGTCTTAGGACCCCTAGGGAGATATGTCATCATTTGTTTGGTTGAAGGGGTTTATATGTCAACCTATGACCCGCTTTGACCAATATGAAGCATTCTAATATGTCCCTAAGGGTCTTAGGACCCCTATAGACATATGTCCTCAGGTAATGGGTCAAAGGGACCTATGAACCCCTTTGACCAATTAGAAGGATTCTAATATGTCCCTAGGGGTCTTAGAACCCCTAGGGACCCCTAGGGGTCTTAAAACCCCTAGGGACCCCTAGGGACATATGTCATTATGTAATGGGTCGAAGAGGGTTATAGGTCAACCTATGACCCCCTTTGACCCATAAGAATGATTCTAATATGTCCTTAGGGGTCCTAGCACCCGTAGGGACAAATGCCATCATTTAATGGGTTGAAGGGGGTCATAGATCAACCTATGAACTCCGTTGATCTATAAGAACAATTCTAATATGTCCCTAGGGGTCCTAGGACCGGTAGAGACATATGTCATCATTTAATGGATCAAAGGGGGTCATTGGTAAACTTATGAGCCTTTTTGACCCATATGAACGATTCTAATATGTCCCGAGGGATCCTAGGACCCCTGGGGACATATGTCATCATTTAATGGGTCAAACGGGGTCATAGGTCAATCTATGACCCCCTTTAACCCATATGAATGATTCTAATATGTCCCTAGGGATCCTAGGACCCCTGGGGACATATGTCATCATGTAATGGATTGAAGATTCTAATATGTCCCTAGGACCCCTAAGGATATATGTTGTCATTTAATGGTTCCAAGGGGGTCATAGGTCAACCTATGACCCCCTTTGACCCATATGAAACATTCTAATATGTCCTTAGGGTTCCTAGGACCCCTAAGGACATATGTCGTCATGTAATGGGTCAGAGGGGGTTATAGGTCAACCTATGATCCCTTTTGACCCATAAGAACGATTGTAATATGTCCCTAGGGGTCCTAGGACCCCTAGCTATATTTGTCATCATTTCATGGGTCGAAGGGGGTCATAGGTCAACTTATGACACTATTTGACCCATATGAAGCATTTTAATATGTCCCTAAGTGTCCTAGGACCCCTAGGGACATATGTCGTCATGTAATGTGTCGAAGAGGGTCATAAGTCAACCTATGACCCCCTTTGACCCATAAGAACGATTCTAATATATATGTTGTTATCTAATGGGTCAAAGGGGGTCATAGGTCACCCTATGAGCCCCTTTGACTCATAAGAATGATTCTAATATGTCCTTAGGGGTCTTAGGACCCCTAGAGACATACATCATCATTTAATGTGTCAAAGGGGGTCATAGGTCAACCTATGACCCCCTTTGACCCATATGAAGCATTCTAATATGTCCCTAGGTGTCCTAAGATCCCTAGGTGTCCTAGGACCCCTAGGGCTATATGTCATCATGTAATGTGTCGAGGGGGGTCATAGTTCATCCTATGACCCCCTTCAAACTATATGAAAGATTCTAATATGTCCCTAGGGGTCTTAGGACCCTTAAGGACATATGTCATCGTGGAATGTGTCGAAGGGGGTCATATGTCACCCTATGATCCCCTTCAACCCATATGAATATTTCTAATATGTCCCTAGGGGTCTTAGGACCCCTAAGGACATATGTCATCTTAGAATGTGTCGAAAATGGTCATTGGTCACCCTATGACCCCCTTCGACCCATATGAATGATTGTAATATGTCCCTAAGGGTCTTAGGACCCCTAGGGACAAATGTCATCTTGTAATATGTCGAAAGTGTTCATAAGTCATCCTGTGACCCCCTTCGACCCATATAAACTATTCTAATATGTCCGTAGGGGTCCTAGGATCCCTTAGGGACATATGTCATCATGGAATGTGTCGAAAGGGGTCATAGGTCATCCTATGAGCCTTTTTGACCCATATAAATGACTCCACTAGAAATAATATAGTAAAAATAATAATAATATAGTATAACAATCATATATATATATATATTATAATAATAATAACATAATATATTATATGTTATAATTTACATATGATAATAATAATGATTATAACATAATATATTATTATTTATTAATAGATTATATATTATATCTTTACATTACGTTTTATATATATATATATATATATAGATTATATATTATTTTATAAATAATAATTATGTTATTATATTATATATTTATAGATTATATATTATATCTTTACATATTTCATAACTCAAATTAGTTATATCACTTACAAATTTGTTTTTCCCTCTAATTTTTGTGCCTTTCCCTCTAATTTTTATGTCGCCGATATTGAATATCGAATCTCATATCGGATATTTGATCTCAAATCGAATATTCGATAAGGCTTGGGCCTTACTTTCTAGGTTTGGTACATGGATATGTGAAAAAAAGTCAAAGCAGATTTTGAAGTGCTTTTAGACATGTTCAAACTCTATTTTTTTCACATTGCCACTTTTTGGCACACCATGATCCTGCACATACCCTGAGAATAGATTGAAAACAATAAAAGAAGGAGATTGTTTAAGGGAGATTGTTGAGAACATACAAGTATGATCAATATGTTTCAATCATTATTTTTTCACCAACGTTGAACCTGCTATTTGCTAGTAAGATAACTGCTTATATGATTTAACTACTTTCACTTATTTGATTGATGAAGAGGATTTGATCAAAAGATATAACAATAGCACCTAGAGGAAAGGTTGAGTTATGCTAATGTAAAAAAGTACAATAATCACTTAAGATAGTGATAACATGATGTGTTGATAATCTACTTAAGGTTACAAAGGTTGGTTACACTAAGAAAGTTTAGAAGAACAAGTTACACAAAGTTTTTCTACCAAGCTTGACCAAGTAGATAGTAGGTGGCAAGAAAAGTCAATGCTAGCCGAGTAGAAAATCAGTTGGAGCCAAGTAAATGCCTATTCTAGTGTATGCTGAGCAGAATGGTGGATGCCGAATAAAGTTTAGTTGATGTCGAGCACCAGTAAACTTTAGTTTGTGCCAAGTGATTTTATAGAGGATGTTGAGCAATTAGTATATGTTAAGCATTAGAAGTAAGATAATGTTGAGTGGTTGCATTATCTAAAAGATCATGAATTTGATGGATCTAAGATGACAAGTTTGTTTTCTTGGATTATGTGAACTAGGTGGAAGATAAGATTGATGAGCTAGAGGCATAGAATTCAAGATAAATTATTTTTAGGTGAATTCGAAGAGGATTCAAGGAGAAGTTTCTATAAGAGATATGGATTATAGGGTAGATTCATTGTACCCTACCTATTCTATTCTAATCCTAAATTAAATGATGGAGAATGAGTGGAAAAAGATCTTAATTTACTATTTATAGGAATGGCTGGTCATGAAGCAAGGTTGTCATGTGTGAGAACATAAGGAAGACAAGGAGTCAAGGATTTTGCTTCATCAAGTGACGCAAGAGAAGAGTTTGCAATGGAATGTTAAGCAAGAAGGCTTAAGGGTATGAATCCTTAAAGGGTGAACAAGCTATTAGAGCTGCAATGAGTGAAGGCCAAGCAGAATGGAGGACTTAAATAGTGATCTATAATCTGCAAATGGAGTTGTAAGTTGTTAACAGATCAAGTCTTATTGTTACTCTCTAATAATTGTATCGGTCTAGGGTAAATACTTTGGATTAAGGTTGACCTAATAGTCATTTGTAAATCCTTTAACTAAGTGACATTCCAAGTGAATGGTCTAAAGTCCTCTAACAAGGCTCACTCCTAATAGGGTGATTGAAATCCTTTAATAGGGTCACATTTAACAGTGTACATTGTAACCTTTAGTAGGGTTGGCCTTTCACAGGGCATCACTTCGAAAGAGTAAAAAAGAGTAGCATGTTACTGGTAGTTTTTCCCAAATTGGGTTTCCACATAAATCATTGTGTCAAGTGTGTTGATGAACCTATTATGTTTCATGTTTACATTTTTGCAAGTTGAATTGATAGTAATTTACAACTTTTTTGTGATTGCATAATCTTATCAATGCATGCATGAAGATAAATGTTTTATGGGTTCACTAAGCTGTAAAAAGTTTTATTTATACATCTGGACCTTGGATAACTAATTAACACCCCCGCCCCCCCCCCAAATTATTCTAAAGTATTCCAACAGAAACATGTTTTTGAAATCTCTATACATTATTTTTTAGATAATTGTTAATGTGTAAGAACTTTACATGTTCTATAAATTTATGAAAATGTCTTACATAATTTTTGAGGTGTGTTGTAAATGTGTATAGAAAATGTTTTAGATATATTTGCATGTGCTAAATTTACAATTAAGTAAAGATCTACATTTACATATAGCTATTTCATCTAAAGAAATAATTACATTATATCTACATTTAGACACTTAAAGAAATGTAAAAATAAAAACATTTATAAATATTGAAAAAAAACACTTAAAGCAATGTAAACAAAAAACAATTTATGTATATATAAAATTTGAAATATTTTTATGAATCATTAAACATATCTATAAATGTACATGCATAAGAAATACATACATATCTAAAGAAATTAAAACAATATATGTACATTTAGACACTTAAAGCAATGTAAAAAAAAAAGAAGGAACATATAAATATTGAATAAATACTTAAAGCAATATGTAACGAGATGATAGGTAAGTAACTTGTACATGTACATGTTAAAGTAGTACAAATATATAAGACATATATAGAGTAATGAAATATAACTACTTAACAGAAAGCTATGATACATATGGTTGGTATCCTCTCTATCTTTAATAATCCCCAACAATTTTTCATGCTCCTCAATATCTAATCTCCACTTTGGTTTATTGTACGTCCTTATTTTTGGCACAATGTCAATTTGAATCTTTGTGGCTAAAACCAAGCAGTTGTAATGCAAAAAATTGGCCAGGCATGTATTCAAAAAATTGAATACCATTGTGGTCAATTTTCCTTTGTTGATAATAGGTGCCTACAAAATAAGATTTACTTCATTCAGTATTCTTAATAATATAGAATTTTTTTTTTTTTTATAATTTATCTCTCACTCTCTAATTACTTCTATAGATCTCATAAGGGAATAATCGATACCTTCTATAACAATTGTTCCAATTGGATATGACTGGTTATCATTATCTCTAGTTGGTTCAATCAACTTCATTTTAGCTTGTGTGCATCTAAGTAAATAATAATCTACACCTTCCATATTTTCAGGATCCCCATACATAGCAAAGATTTCACCTACAAATGTAAAAAAATAATGGAAACTATAAATAAATAAATATGGAGACAATTAAATTTAAAAATGAAAGATGTTTGTAAAAACTCAACTAGAACAACTAAATCAAAAACTCGCTCATAATTAGCTCAATACATAGGATTATGAATGTCTATGTCATTATCATCTTCTTCATAAGGAAGACTTCTAATTATGTGTTTCTATGTCCATTCAGAGTGATACCCATTTGCAATATTCTCACATTGACCCATCACATTATTTTGAATGTAAACATTACAAAAACATGATTTTTCTCTTTTGAATTATCAGAGGTTTGTGTTGTTTGATAGTCATTAGTTGATGTGATCTTCTAATTCCAATAATGATTTGACAATTGTAAGGATTTCATCGATCAATATTTGTAATACATTAAATTGGAAAATTTCTATGTCAATAATCAAAATATAAAGGTAATCAAATCAAAGAAAAATGGAAAGCTTACCTTTCACTTCCCAAAAAAAGTGTTTATTATATGTCATGTCACGAGGAGAAAAATGAGATTTGCACCATTCAAAAATTTGGTTTTCTTTGTCTATCTTTGCACCTGCATAGGAAAGAAAATTGTATGAATATTAATAAAATATAAAATAATTATCTGGCAAATGGTCATACATCAAATTGGATTAGTACATAACAATATTATACTTGAAAGTTCATGTTGGTGAAGTTTGCACTTTACACATGCTCCTGCTCCATCATGCTCTCCTTTTCCATGACCACTTTCAAAGAAGTTCCAAAGGAACTTAATATTTTGTCTTGCATGTTGCAGTGCAAGCCAATTCAATGCTTTTGTAGACTTTAATTTCACTACGAAAAAAATTAAACTAAATTTATGAGTAATCAAATATATATATATATATATATATATATATATATATATATATATATATATATATATATATATATATATATATATATATATATATAAAATTATTTATTTAATTAAATATGTGCATGAAATTTTAAATTTTAACTTTCAAATACATGTACCAATGCAACCATCAAACATTTATCCTATGATTCACAAGATCGTAAAACAACATTACAAAACAATGAGTTACATAGCTCCTATCATTAACCCTATCATCACTAAGATAAAAATAGACCTCCTTGATGATAATGTGTTCATCTAGATCAATACTTTCTACCCCACCCACCTCAAATTGTGCATGTCTATAGGAAACTTGTACAAAAATTGCAACTTGATTTGAGTAATAATATTTAGCTTGAATTTTAGACTGAGGGAAAAAAGTATAGTTTTCAAAGAAGTCTACAATTGACAAAATACATCCTAGTGAAATAATTTTTTGAATCTCAAAATTGTTTCACTTGCCATCTTGCACCATGACAATGTTAGATGTGTGGATAAATCATGGTTCTGAATTTATCCACAAACTCACCATATGGAAAATTTCTCTCCTTCAATGCTATTTTTAAAAATTCTTCTCCATTATTTGTTTAATATATCTCATACTCAAATCTATTTGAGAGGACTGGTGTTGGAACATCAATATTGTCCATTTCATATGAAAATTTTTACAACTCTCCATAATTTGTACATGCATTTTTAATGTATTGTACATTGAATTCATCTAGCTCTTCAAAATTATCACATAAAAAGACTTTACAAATTATGTTGTGCTTCTAGGAATTATCACATTTGGCTTAAGTGCTGGCATAGCTTTTCTAAAAGATTGCAAATAAAGATGAAACTCAACATGATTTCAACAACAACAAGCTTTACATACCTTATTTATGCATACAAAGCATGGGTGCAACCTCTCAAAAATTCTTTGCAAAATTTGCAAATTATTTTTTGAAAGCTTTAAATAATTCACTTTGTGTTATGTCTACAAAGTGTTTTGGATGTGTTATTTTCATACCTGCCTCTTTATCTTTGATATTTATAGTGTCTCTTCTATTGGAAGAAACACGTGACTGGTTGGTCCAATATTCAACAACCTATCTTCCAAAATATTTATAAATTCTATCATTTTAAGGAAGCCAAAAAATATTAACCCAGTTATTTTCAATGTTCTCAACAAGAACATTTCTCCTTTTTATGTATCTTTGAATAGTTTTTCTAGATAGATTGAGCATTTCAGAAATTTCTTGAACGTTTTTTCTATGACAAGTCCTTTTTCATAATCATAGTAATCAATGCTCTCCATGCAACACTTAAATTAGCTACTTGACTTCTATTATCAATAGCATTTAATGCATTTGTCAAATTTTGAACTATTGTTGCCTTGGCATTATCTTCAGAGCTTCTTTTTATTGTTCACACCTAGCAAGTCCAGAACAAGAATCATTTCTCCTTTCCTAAATAATCTGGAAAATAATTGTGCTTTACCAATCATATATTAATTTAAAAAAAAAATTCTTACACATATTTTCAAATGTAGCTTAACTATACTTCCATGCATCATGTGTTCAAATGATTCAATTTCTCTAAAAAGAGTGTCTTTGTCCATCTCCAACAAAGTTTCCAATCATAAACTATATTTGCTAAATGTCCTACTACTTTTTGGAACTTTAACATGATCTTCTTCAACTTCAATCAATGGATCTTTAATTGGTGGCTCTATATTACATTTTGTTCATCTTTCTCCTAGTCATCTCTTACTCGATCATATATTTTTGCTTTTTTTTTTTCTTTATTACCCATTGCACAAAAACTTGAATAGAGAGCTTGAAATCACCTGCATATAAAAGACTTCTAAATTCAATTACATAAATAATAGTAGATCATAGACAATTTAGAAAAAGCTTTCAAGTTTAGAAGCTTGTTATGTTTGACTATCTGTAAGACTAGAAAATCTTAAGACAACTAGTTGCATTAAAGCATTGCTAAATTTAGATTAAGCAAATTATACAATATATTAAATAATTAAACTATTCAATAATTTTAATAGTTTTTATAAATTTTTAAAATAATTAAATTGATTTACATCAAATTAATTAATAAATTTAAAATAAACAATACATTTAATTAATTGATTTCAATACACAAATAATTAAAAAAAATAATTTCCAAATACTTCTACAATAAAACTGATTAATTCAATAAAACTTAATAAAACTTAACTTTTTTAATAGTACAAATGTAAATATGAATAAAATATACAAATTTAAAAAATTAAACTTTACCTTTAAAAAAAAAGCTTATTTTATTATTTAAACCAAATAAAATATTTAGGCTGGTGTTGGCGCTCAAAATTGCCTTCCCGATTTTGAGCACCATTGAGAAATTTCAGGCCTATAAATGCCTTATGAAGCTTATGTACCCCACTATTGAGTTAATGCATAAATGGTGTTTAATGTTTCTAACACCTTTCATTTAGTGTGTCTATGTGTTCTATGAAGTTAAACTGACATTTTGAATCATTCTGCGAAGTCCCATTTTGAGCTAGTGTCAAAATTTGCAATTTTGCCCAAGTGTCAAATAACGATCAAAGGCCCAGTTTGCATCTGAATTTTTTTAACCCAGGAATGTGTCATGACTAGCTACTTTGGGGATGTTTAGTATGCATAATAAAGAACCTATGTTTCAATTTTCAAGTCATTTCAAATCTATTTGACTAAGTTTTGCACCCCTCAAAGTTGGTCATTTACTGTTTTGTGCATTTGACTAGTTGTTCACAATTCTGGGAAGCCCTGTTCGACCAATCATATCTTTGACCCAGTTAACCCAAATGAAAAAATTCTTTTTGCATTGTGTTCCAGTGGTAAGACACTTCATATGTTCCAATTTTGAGATCATGTTGAATCGATTTGATCAGTTTGCTAACATGATCAAAAACGCAGTTTATATTATCTTGTTACGGCTAAGGTATCCTGATTGATCCGTACCCTTGTTCGACACATTATAACTTTGATCCTATGATTGGTGAGCCTAAATGGATTATATCATTGTGTTGTCTCCTAAAAATCCTTGAAGTATGCCAGTTCCCAAGTTATGACAAATCCATTTGCATACTTTCTTATGTTCGTACATTTGCCAAAAATTACTTTTTAACACATTTCTCAGTTAAAATTTCCAAGTGCCTGTTTTTGAAAATTCACAAAATGTTCCCTATGATTCGTCATGAGCCCAAACCATGGAATTATATTCTCTTTATGGCAAAGAACTTATATCCTAGTTTTCAAAACCTCAAGTGATCAATAACCCAGTTTATAATGCCGAACCCGAGCCCAGTTTATGTTTTTTTTAACATTGTTTGCCTGCAGAGTAATTGAAGTATGGATGTTCGGCAATTAAAATCTTTTTACTAGAAAATCATCATGGGCTAAGAATTTGCAGTATGATAGAGTGTGCAGGATTGAACACTCATGCTAATTTTTATGGCCTGGTTATTTGATTGTATTAGTTTTTAAGGCCAGCTGGTGAGCCTCCAGACACAAATCCACAATTTCCACAATTGATTAAAAGAAGTTGGATAGAATGGAAAAAAACATATTGAAAGGTTTTAGAAGAAGGCAAGTGTTGATTAACCCCAATATTGTTTGCTCTTTTTCACCAAATGAAAATGGAAGCCACAGGTTATCAAAGCAAGGGAGATTTTTAATTTTAATTGTTTTAGAAGTTTGCTGACATTATAAAGGAAATGAGGCATCCATATAATTATAAAAAAGGAGCCGGCCAAGAATAAATTGGCATAAGGAAAAGAAAAGCTGCTATCATTAGGGAGAATCCATGCCAAGTAGAAGGAGCAGCTGGCCACCATTTGAGAACTCAGCATCAAAGAATGGTAAAGGCTCACCGCATGTTTTTTGACATAGTCTATTGCAACCTCTGTGAAAATGAAAATGAAAAGGGGCAGCCCATGAACAGAAGAATAAATGCTGAAACAAAAGCACCAAAATATAGAAAGAGCTATCCAGTTTAAAAGGAGTCGCATTGAAAGGAGCGGCCACACTGAGGTAAGCCATGGTTGAATTAAAAGGAGACATCCATAAATAAATAAAATGCAGCCAGAGGAAGGAGCAGTCCACGTTTTTAATAAAATGTACAGATTTTTTGAAGAAAACAAAGCTCAAGGAAGCATGTATCCACATTTTTGAAGCCCATGGCTTCCTCTAGCAACAGTATCATGTTTTTTACAAGGGGGGAGCTTCATTTTAAGTGACCATATGCATAAGAAATGACCATCACTATGAAAAGTCTACTGATTCATGGCAAAAAATGACCAACAGGCAGGGATATTTACATAAAAATGAAGCTCCATTATGGAGCTATCAATCACAAGGTTAGAGCTCCATGTAAGAATGAGCAACTCATGCCAAAGGAGTTGGAACAGTACACACATATGCAGTAGAAGAAATCAGCATCTACATGATAGAGGGAAAAGTAAAACGAATTATCCCACATCACTTATACAAGGGAAGTTTTTGTTATTTAAATACTTTTGCACTCAAACATGTAGTGTCAACAATATAAAGGCTTTTGAAAGTTGTGTGATGTGTGGTGGATTTTGTGGGTACCAGTCGGTTGGAGGACAGAGTATAATTTTGAATGGGCATGCAATTCAAAGGTCAATGACGTCAGCAGAATGAAGGTGACCAAAAAAGTCAAAAATCTGGTACTTGGCTACTTCGCTAGCCGAAAAATTTCAAAAAATCTAGCTAGCAAGGTAGCGACTAGCCGAAAAACTTCCAAAATTTGGCGAGAGCCAAAAATGGTCATGGGTTTCACTTGCAATGAATCACAAGGTGCCATGTGGCACAGACTTCAAGACAAACATGATGTGGCAAGATCGTTGAATGAGATCATGCCACGTGGCACATCCAGCGATTCTCGTTATCTCGGTAAATGAAGTTGCTCATAGGTTAAGCATGGAAAAGTAGAGAGAAGATGACACGTGCCGCTGATGAGGATGTCCAATCAGAATGTGACATGTGGTACTACTTAGGTTCGAGCCAATCAAAAGATGACATGTGTCAAGCATGGTCAAACCAATTTTGACTCGGACGGAACTTGTGAGGAAAAATTCAAAAGTTTTAGAAAAATTTTAAAAATTAAAATTTAAAGATTTTCCTCCAAACATGCAGGTCAGACATTTTAAATAATGTCTAAACTTTATTTAGTTTAAACTTTAATGAAAGTTTAATTTTTTTGCATAAATAATGCAAAGCCATGAAGAGAGGCCTGATTTTCAAATGGCCATATCTGGGGCAATTTTTAACCAAATTGGGCACTCCAATATACCGTTGGAACTGGGAGAACCTGAAATTTCCAAATTTGGAGATTTTTTTTGCACAGGTGCTTCCTGGTTCAAGTTATAGGACAATTTATGAAATTAGAGGCATTGGTGACAGAATAGGTTGAGTTCTTTAGTGATGATTAAGATTGGTTAGAGGACGGTTTTAAAGGTCTGTTGCAATTTGAAAGTGAAGAAAATCAACTTGAGGTTGTTTTCTTGTCTTCTCAAGGCATTTTCAACTAATTTGTTACTTTTACCTTGAATTCACTTTTACATCAGGATTAGTTACATGCTTTTCATCATCAAATTTTTGAGATATTTCTACCTAGTAGAGGCCAAATGATGAGGATTAGATATGATATGGAGTTGTAGAGAGAAGGGGGAGAGAGGTTTTTTCATCTTCTTGAAGGGAAATTCTGAAGGGACACTTGTCGATTGCAAATTCAATTCGAGAATTGCCCTCTTCATATTTATTCTTTCTTCTCCTTTGAAAAAAGGTTGTTGGTTGGTTTTCTATTTCCAGTTCTTGGAGCTCTGCTCAGGCTGTGAAAGCCACACACCCAACATTTCTCTTTTGTATTGAGCAGCATTCATGTTTTATGCAGATAGTTCTAGTCTGTTAGGTGATTTATGAGTTGTTTTCTATACATTTCATGTAGTTGGTTTCAAGGAAAGCAAATAAAGAGTAGCAAAGGTTTTAAGTTCAGTTTGAATCTTGTCTCTTGATTATGGATCTGTTATTTCTTCTAATTTGTGATCAAAGATCATAGATTAGGTTGCATTTCGTTTAGGAATGTATGTGATTAAAATGTCTTGCTGGTGGGGCAAAGAACCATGTAATTGCTTGATGTTTGTCACAGGGTTTGCAGATTTCGTGATAGGATGTTCTAAGTATGAGATTCATTCTGTAGCAGATGTCTATTCACAAGGTGAAAGATAGATCAGGGATCTTGATGTAGGGATATGTCTGAGGTTTCCAAGAGATGTATGGTTATGATTCATTTAATTTCCTAATAGATAAGGCACTGATCATAGATAGGATATTTAAGTTCTGTTGCTCATACTTGGGTCTTGCTGATATCAACATACTAAATCATTTTTCCCTTTTATGTTGAAAGCTATTCAAATGTTAACCCGCACTTAGCTTGCCAGTTTCATGAGTTATGTTCTTAGCTATTTCATGCTTGTGATTCTTGGTTAAGTATATAAGATTTAGGGGTTTTTATTTTCTTTACATTAGATTCAGTGTATGCTTTGACAACTGGTACCATATAAAGAATCTATAGGTTCACCCGCCTAGGTTTTGTAGAGCCTGAAGAAGAAGAATGGTCTAGCCTTATAGTTGGCCTAGGTTCTTGGTGAAGTGTGTCCATTATTGGAGATAGCTACCCATAGATGCATTCTTGCCTTGCATACTTGGTTGTTTAACCTCTGTTAAATCAGGAGCCAACAAAATGGCGACTTTGCTGGGGAGATAAGATGGCAATCCATTTTGTTGAAAGGACAAGAATCTCTGGTGTTCATTGAAAATTTTAGTCCTACTCTCAGTTTTGTTTTGCCCATCCGAGTCACCAAAAAAATGGTGACTCTTCTGGGGAGTTGCATATAGAAAGAACCAAAATCTCTGCCATGAAACAAATTGGATATAGCAAATCTAGAGCAAGATGTGTTCCATTTTCTTTGCTAAAGTTTCATGTTCCTTAGTTAAGCTTTATTCATTATCAGCAGTATGTTGAAACTAGATGAAAATTGTGTTCTATGACTGTCATAGGTCTATCTTCAACCAATCCAGTTTGCAAATACTATTGAGAAAGTTTCAAAGTCAAGAATTCATTTATAAAGTGTAAATTATTTTAAGATAATAATGATCTGCAAGTTCTCCTACATTGAAAGTCTAGTTCAGATTTGTCAAGTGACAAATTATGTTTTATTTCTCACATGAGTAAGTGGCGACTCTCAAATCTCTGTACCAATTGTTCCTAGTTGATTTCATTCTGAAATTTTTGAAGGATTTTCAATTGTGTGGGCAGATCTAAAACTATTGGTAGTTTCTTAAAAGGAAGTTTTAAATTCTTGATAAGTTTTAAAGTGCTGTTTGAAATTTGCTGCTATAAAGAAATTGAAATGTAAAAAATTAATCATAGTAGTGGTTATTTTATTCCTCTTGCAAAGAGGTGGCAACTCTACAAAGTTTGATCAGTGGTGTGAAGGAATTCCAGTCTTGCACCTGTGCCAAATTAGCAGATCGAGGTTCAACATCAGCACTGGAGCTATTTTGATTTTCATGCTTCTTTTCATGGAAGTCAAGTGTTTAAAAAAGTTGCCTCTATTCAGTGATTTTCAGCACTAGAAAGAAGAGGTAGAAATTTTGTTTTATAATGGAGTCAGATCTTAGATCTGAGATTAGGTTGCCAAATTTTGAGAGTCTAGAAACTGTGAATAATAACATTGCTTTGTTGAATAGACTGATCTACATAAGGATTGTCAATATTATAAGAACTGAAGTAGGCAGTACTCAAGGTCTAAGTGTCGAACAATGTTATTTAAGGCTTAAGTCAGTAATCAATAAGATGCCTTTTCATTGTAGACCTGAGGAATCTTCACTGCCTAGTGTTTTCCTTGATGTTCTAGTACCTGATTCAGTCAATTGGCCAATACCTATAAGATTACAAAGAATTTTGCGAATTGAAAAATTCATTAAGGAGATGGAAGATGATGATTATAGATTTCATGAAATATCTCCTAATGATAATGAGTGTGCTGAAAGCCAAGGTAATAATGAATACAATGAGTCCGTAGAGCAAGATAATCTGTCTTTCGATCTAGAGAGTAGGACTAAAATTTATCTTCTCTTTTATTCTGGCATGAAAAAGATGGATATAAAAGAGAAGATAAATTTTGTTATAGTACATATGAAGTTGAAGAAAGTTGTAACAACAGTAGATCTAGTGATTGCCACGATAAGAAAGAATGTTGTAATAATGTTGATTTTCCATATTGTTACACTAAGGATCTTGCTGTTGTAAGTTCTTCATGTTATCCAAATGATAACCATAGCCAGGAGAAGATTTGTGAGGTAATCTTCTTGAGCTCCGATGAAATCGCAGAATTGTTGGCTCATGCATTTGAAAAGCATGTAAGTATTTCTAAGGATCTTCATATTTTCTCTCATAATACTTTCTCATTTAGTCAAATCAATTCCCCAAAGTTTGATGTAGAAAAAGATCTAGAGTCTAAACAATCCTTATTAGATTTTGGAGGTGTAGATGATAGTACCTCAAATGTCTTTGCAGATGATGATTTGTTGAATGCTGATTATGTTAGTGAAGGGAAGTTTAATGTTGTTTCAGATTCTTTTCATGCTGGTTATGCTACAATAAGTTTTGATATTTCATGTGATGAAGAGGAAAACAGTGAATATTGTTAATCAGATTATGGCTTTTCTTTATATGCTAATAAGTCTTGTGAAGATAAGTTCAAGGTGTATTCTGACTTTCAATTTGATGAAGAAGATGATAGTGGTCAACATAGTTTAGATAAGCACTTTTAGAATGAGTTTCCAATTTTGGTGACTAATCAGTTGTTTGAAGAATGTGAAGAGGTTTCAACAAATGATAAATCTGACTTGATGAGTAACATGGTTGCAAGTAGGCATAAATCATATTCTACATACTCTTCACACCTGGAGGCACAAGGTGAGTTACAAATTGATTCATGTAACTCGTTGAACGAAATAGAGTACCAAGCTTTTGTGTTTCCGGTTAAAGGAATCCATGATTTAGTTAGAAGTGATCAGTTTCAGCTTGATATCAGTTGTTATGGTCATGCTGATCCATTATTTCATAGTGGGCAAGATGAAGAAAGTATGTCTGATTTTTATTCGCACTATGAAGATGATGATAGTTTTGTTTTACCTATTGAGCTGATCGTGAATAATGATGTGTTGGGTAAGAAAAGGAAGAATGAGAGTTTCAGTTTGCCTTAGTAGAATGTGAATGAAAATAAGGTATATGACAGAGGTAAAAAGTTCTAAAACTTTTCAATGGCCTGGGGCCATCTCTTGTACATAGTTAAGAGTAGTTTTCCTATTTTCAATAAAGTTGTTCGAGAAAGTTTTGCTGTTCAAGTGTGTGGTCTACTTCTCCCAGAGATTTGAAATCTTGCCATGCCTGCAAGGGACATGGATCCCTAGATAGAGCCACTATTGGCGCTCAAAATTGCCTTCCTGATTTTGAGCACCATTGAGAAATTTCAGGCCCATAAATGCCTTATGAAGCTTACGTACCTCGCTATTGAGTTAATGCATAAATGGTGTTTAATGTTTCTAACACCTTTCATTTAGTGTGTCTATGTTTTCTATGAATTTAAATTGACATTTTGAACCATTCTGCGAAGTCCCATTTTGAGCTAGTGTCAAAATTTGCAATTCTGCCCAAGTGTCAAATAGCGATCAGAAGCCCAGTTTGCATCTGAATTTTTTTTACCCAAGAATGTGTCATGACTAGCCACTTTGGGGATGTTTAGTATGCATAATAAAGAACCTATGTTTCAATTTTAAAGTCATTTCAAATCCGTTTGACTAGGTTTTGCACCCCCAAAGTTGGTCATTTACTATTTTGTGCATTTGACTAGTTGTTCACAATTCTGGGAAGCCCTGTTCGACCAATCATATCTTTGACCCAGTTAACCCAAATGAAAAAATTCTTTTTGCATTGTGTCCCAGTGGTAAGACACTTCATATGTTCCAATTTTGAGATCATGTTGAATCCATTTGATCAGTTTGCTAACATGATCAAAAACGCAGTTTATATTATCTTGTTATGGCTAAGGTATCCTGATTGATCCGTACCCTTGTTCGGCACATTATAAATTTGATCCTATGATTGGTGAGCCTAAATGGATTATATCATTGTGTTGTCTCCTAAAAATTCTTGAAGTATGCTAGTTCCCAAGTCATGACAAATCCATTTGCATACTTTCTTATGTTCGTACATTTGCCAAAAATTACTTTTTGACACATTTCTCAGTTAAATTTTCCAAGTGCTTATTTTCGAAAATTCGCCAAATGTGCCCTGTGATTCTTCATGATCCCAAAACATGGAATTATATTCTCTTCATGGCAAAGAACTTATATCCTAGTTTTCAAAACCCCAAGTGATCAATAACCCAGTTTATAATGCCGAACCCGAGCCTAGTTTATGTTTTTTTTAACATTGTTTGCATGCAGAGTAATTGAAGTATAGATGTTCGGCAATTGAAATCTTTTTACTGAAAAATCATCACGGGCTAAGAATTTTCAGTATGATAGAGTGTGCAGAATTGAACACTCATGCCAATTTTTATGGCTTGGTTATTTGATTGTATTAGTTTTTAAGGCCAGCTAGTGAGCCTCCAGACACAAATCCACAATTTCCACAATTGATTAAAAGAAGTTGGATAGAATGGAACAAAACATATTGAAAGGTTTTAGAAGAAGGCAAGTGTTGATTAACCCCAATATTGTTTGCTCTTTTTCACCAAATGAAAATGGAAGCCACAGGTTATCAAAGCAAGGGAGATTTTTAATTTTAATTATTTTAGAAGTTTGCTTACATTATAAAGGAAATGAGGCATCCATATAATTATAAAAAAGGAGCGGGCCAAGAATAAATTGGCATAAGGAAAAGAAAATCTGCTATCATTGGGGAGAATCCATGCCAAGTAGAAGGAGCAACCGACCACCATTTGAGAACTCAACATCAAAGAATGGTAAAGGCTCACCACATGTTTTTTGACATAGTCTATTGCAACCACTGTGAAGATGAAAATGAAAAGGGGCAGCCCATGAATAGAAGAATAAATTCTGAAACAAAAGCACCAAAATATAGAAAGAGCTGCCCAGTTTAAAAGGAGTGGCATTGAAAGGAGCAGCCACACCGAGGTAAGCCAAGGCTGAATTAAAAGGAGACATCCATAAATAAATAAAATGCAGCCAAAGGAAGGAGTAGTCCACGTTTTTAATAAAATGTACAAATTTTCTGGTGAAACAAAGCTCAAGGGAGCATGTATCCACATTTTTGAAGCCCATGGCTTCCTCCAGCAATAGTATCACATTTTTTACAAGGGGGGAGCTTCATTTTAAGTGACCATATGCATAAGAAACGACTATCACTATGAAAAGTCTACTGATTCATGGCAAAAAATGACCAACAGGTAGGGATATTTACATAAAAATGAAGCTCCATTATGGAGCTATCAATCACAAGGTTAGAGCTCCATGTAAGAATGAGCAACTCATGCCAAAGGAGCTAGAACAACTCACACATATGCAACAGAAGAAATCAGCATCTACAGGATAGAGGGAAAAGTAAAACGAATTATCCCACATCACTTGTACAAGGGAAGTTTTTGTTATTTAAATACTTTTGCACTCAAACATGTAGTGTCAACAATACAAAGGCTTTTGAAAGTTGTGTGATGTGTGGTGGATTTTGTGGGTCCTAGCTAGTTGGAGGATAGAGTATAATTTTGAACGGGCGCGTAATTCAAAGGTTGATGACTTCAGCAGAATGAAGGTGACCAAAAAATTCAAAAATCTGGTGCTGCGCTACTTCGCTAGTCGAAAAATTTTTAAAAATTCGGCTAGCGAGGTAGCGACTAGCCGAAAAACTTCCAAAATTTGGCAAGAGCTAAAAATGGTCGTGGGTTTCACTTGCAATGAATCACAAGGTGCCACATGGCATGAACTTCAAGACAGACGTGATGTGGCAAGATCGTTGAACGAGATCATGCCACGTGGCCCATCCAGTGGTTCTCGTTATCTCACTAAATGAAGTTGCTCACTAGTTAAGCATGGCGAAGTAGCGAGAAGATGACACGTGGCCTTGATGAGGATGTCCAATCAGAATGTGACACGTTGCATTGCTCAGGTTCGAGCCAATCAAAAGATGACACGTGTCAAGCATGGTCAAACCAAGTTTGACTCGGATGGAACTTGTGAGGAAAAATTCAAAAGTTTTAGAAAAATTTAAAAAATTTAAATTTAAAGATTTTCCTCCAAACGTGCAGGTCAGACATTTTAAATAAGGTCTAAACTTTATTTAGTTTAAACTTTAATGAAAGTTTAATTTTTTTGCATAAATAATGCAAAGCCATGAATAAAGGCCTGATTTTCAAATGGCCATATCTGAGGCAATTTTTAACTGAATTGGGCACTCCAATATACCGTTGGAACTGGGAGAACCTGAAATTTCCAAATTTGGAGTTTGTTTTTGGACAGGTGTTTCCTGGTTCAAGTTATATGAAAATTTGTGAAATTAGAGGCATTGGTGACAGAATAGGCTGAGTTCTTCAGTGATGATTAAGATTGGTTAGAGGATGGTTTTAAAGGTCTGTTATAGTTTGAAAGTGAAGAAAATGAACTTGAGGTTGTTTTCTTGTCTTCTCAAGGCATTTTCAATTGATTTGTTACTTTTACCTTGAATTCACTTTTACATCAAGATTAGTTACATGCTTTTCATCATCAGATTTCTGAGATATTTTTGCTTGGCAGAGGCCAAATGATGAGGATTAGATATGATATGGAGTTGTAGAGAGAAGGGGGAGAGAGATTTTTTCATCTTCTTGAAGGGGAATTCTGAAGGGACACTTGTCGACTGCAAATTCAATCCGAGAATTGCCCTCTTCATATTTATTCTTTCTTCTCCTTTGAAAAAAGGTTGTTGGTTGGTTTTCTATTTCTAGTTCTTGGAGCTCTGCTTAGGCTATGAAAGCCACACATCCAGCATTTCTCTTTTGTATTGAGAAGCATTCATGTTTTATGCAGATAGTTCTAGTCTGTTAGGTGATTTATGAGTTGTTTTCTGTACATTTCATGTATTTGGTTTCAAGGAAAGCAAATAAAGAGCAACAAAGGTTTTAAGTTCAGTCTAAATCTTGTCTCATGATTATGGATATGTTATTTCTTCTAATTTGTGATCAAAGAGCATAGATTAGGTTGCATTTCGTTTAGGAATGTATGTGATTAAAATGTCTTGCTGGTGGGGAAAAGAACCATGTAATTGCTTGATGTTTGTCACAAGGTTTGAAGATTTCATGATAGGATGTTCTAAGTATGAGATTCATTCTGTAGCAGATGTCTATTCACAAGGTGAAAGATAGATCAGGGATCTTGATGTAGGGATATGTCTGAGGTTTTCAGGAGATGTATGGTTATGATTCATTTAATTGCCCAATAGATAAGGCACTGATCATAGATAGGATATTTAAGTTCTGTTGCTCATACTTGGGTCTTGTTGATGTCAATATATTAAATCATTTTTCCCTTTTATGTTGAAATTTATTCAAATGTTAACCCACACTTAGCTTGCCAGTTTCACGAGTTATGTTCTTAGCTATTTCATGCTTGTGATTCTTGGTTAAGTATAGAAGATTTAGGGGTTTTTATCTACTTTACATTAGATTCAGTGTATGCTTTGACAACTAGTACCATATAAAGAATCTATAGGTTCACCCGCCTAGGTTTTGTAGAGCCTGAAGAAGAAGAAGGGTCTAGCCTTAGAGTTGGCCCAAGTTCTTGGTGAAGTGTGTCCATTATTGTAGATAGCTTCCCATAGACGCATTCTTGCCTTGCATACTTGGTTGTTTAAACTCTGTTAAATCAGGAACCAACAGTTGGGACATGTGACCTTGTGCATACGACTATTATGTTAGTCACTTTGGCTAAGTCTAGTCTAGTCAAATTTCTCTAGCTAGATCCAATCCATTTGAAAATGTTTATGTGTCATCTGATGCGGCACTTTCTATGGTGCTTTTTGTAATTATGAAGAACTTAACAATTTAGAGGCTAATTTCATCATCAAAATTAGGGTTTCAAAAAAAAAATCATTGGATAAAGCTTGTAGTCATAATTATGCACATATTTTTAATAGGTGTAACAATATCGTTTACAATAATTGCAAAATAATGCAAGTAGGTATTTCATCATTGAAGATGATGCACATCCGAAAAAATATTTAAAGTTTAGTAGATGGTATAGAATTTAAAAATAAATTGAATTGGTCTAGAGGAGAGAGTCATCTTTGATAATATATAACATTTGTAATGGTTAACATGTATTTACTAGGGAAAAGATGGTGGAAATGAAAAATTGTTAAATTGTGAATAGCTCAACTTAAAATAGCTAAATATATAATATTTTTTGAGTATTTCTTTTTTATAGTTCTAGATACATATGTCATCAAAAATATAATTCAAATTTAGATGGAAAAACATTTATTTGTAGTTATTTCTATGGTGGGAACTATAGAAGAGGAAGGTGGGAGGGAGAGAGAGGGAGAGAGAGAGAGAGAGAGAGAGAGAGAGAGAGAGAGAGAGAGAGAGAGAGAGAGAGAGAGAGAGAGAGAGAGAGAGAGAGAGAGAGGAGCTGATTTTTTACACTATCAAAAAAGGTCATTGAAATTTATAAAAAAAAATATACTTTTTTTATTGTTAATTTTTTTTAAAAAAATAATAGACAGAAACTTCATCATTTTATACACATTTCATCAGTTTACACCAAATTAAAATTCAAAATAGAAATATAATTTTTTCATTGTTGAAGTTTAACACTTTTTTCGATAACATTAGTCTTTTCCTTTGTAAAAGGGTGACACATGTTTGCACTTTTACCCATCATGAATGCTTGCATATATATTAATTTTGTGTGTGAAGGTATGATACATTCAAAGAATCACAAGGAAATGTACTTTTATATAATAATTAATGTGCATCCTTGTTGATCAATATTGTTGATGCCAATTAACACTCTTTGAATAAGAACATAGAAACACTTGTCGTGACTTTCAAAGATGATTTCACTTGTACATATTTATCAATCCAATTTACTTTATATGTATGTATGTATGTACATCTACACACACACACACACACACACACACACACACACACACACACACACACACACACACAAGTTTTATACATGTGATATGTGAGGAAGTAAATGGTTATTCTTAGGTGCAAGTTTGGGTAATTAATGAAGTTTTGTTATGAACTAAATGATGGGTAATGTGTCATTCATCTCTTGTCTACACAAATTCAAGTTAATGTCTAATAAAAAATGTATAGTTTTGAAAGTGTACCACACTTGCTGTCAAACTACTAGTAACATAAGATGTGGCACAACATTTTGCCATTGTCAATATCATATCCTAGATCCCAATTACCATATGAAAATAATGTTTATAACATGAACAAAAGTAAAAATACTTAGTTGACCTTCCATACTTCTACGACGTACCCATTTCACACTAAGGTGTGATTGCTACTTATTGAAAACAATGTTCTAAGGGTTGACCGCCTCCATCTCTTAAAATTATTTTCCTTGACTGCCTTACTCAAGCAACCTCTAAGCTAAGAAAATTATTTTTTGACATCTAAAAGTTTAAAAAAATGAAATCTTGAAAAAGCATTGGTGAAAAGAATGTTTAAAAGAGAACAAGGTTTAAAAGCATGTATTTAATTCCATTTTTCAACAACTAAAATTATCAATTCAATAATTGACAACAATTCCCTCATTTGTAAGTAAAGATTTATTATGTATATGAAATGTATTAACATTAATTTTTTTAATTAATATTATAATATAAATTTGTAAATTATCATTCATATAATTTTTTTTAGATTTCAAACAATTAAATAATTTATTTTGAATAAAAGCTATAATTTTTTGAGGGATGAGTTTATAACACAATGGTAAATTGTGGGTCTCTCATTTGAAAGGTCTTGAGTTCAAATCTACTTGAGCATGACACATAATAACAATTAATTGAATAAATCGTAATAAATAAATAATATAGGCTTCCATAGTAAACCCAAAAATAAAAAGCTATAATTTTTGTGATAATTATATAGAAAAGTTTAGAATTTAAAAAATTATTAAAATATATAATAGATTTAAATTGACATTTGTATATTAATTTTTCTCTCTTTTTATGTATTAAGATTTAATTTTTCATAATGATTATTTATCAACAAATAGCTTTAGAATTAGTATATAAAAATAACAATTTGACCATAACTAGTATTTATATAATTTCATAGTTTTAAATTTTCATTGATCAATTTTTTTCTATTGAATATCAACCAACTATGCTAAACCCCTTAGACTTCAATTGAACAATTTAGAGTTAATGTACATCATGATAAAACACCCAATAACTACTAACACCGTGGAACAAATTGTATGGCCCAAAAAATATTTGTAAGCCTAAAACAACAATTTCTATGCCTTATTTTACCTAGTCCATTCACAAAAAAAACTTCTACTACCCCCAAGAAAGGAAATATAATTGAAACAACTATATCATACATATGACTTCAAACAATTTAAGTAATACTAAGATAATAAAAAAAAGGAAAAAATAATGTAAAAATATTGAGAATTTGTACTTTTAATGAATTTTTTTTTTCATCTTCCTTTTCAAAATCATAACATGATCTTTGATAAATCTAATTTATCATATAATCAATTTGAAATTAAAAAAATCTATATAAAAACGTGTCATGCTTAAAAAATTTAGCCAACATTCAAAATTATTAGTGTAATAGAGTATATATAAGCAAATGATTTTTTATTATATAGATTCATAAATGAAATGGTGAATATTTATGTAAGTAATTTTATCTATATAGTATTCGTCATATAATTTTTAGTAATCTTCTATTATTTTATTACTACTAGTAAAATAATACAATATAACATTTAAACTAACAATAATAAAATAAATTAGTGTAAAATATAGTAAAGCTAATTCTACTTTAAATGTACTCTTAACTCTAATTATGAAATCCATAAACTCGACACTAGCAATAATTATAAATAATTGAATCTAAAACCTAATATTTGATTTCAATTATATACTTTCAATTGATAAATCATCTTCAAATGTTATTAATTCACTTATATTATAAATATTATGAATAATGCATTATTTTTGTGTGCTCGTTAGATTAGTTTTTGGATTTGAAGTCTTTTTGAAAATATTGAAATCAATACATAGAATTAAATTTAAAAATATAAAACTCAAATCTAAGATTTAATGATAAACAATACATGGTAATATTCTTTCAATATTGCAATGATTATTGATTATTTTAAATAAAATGACATTAGGTTCTCAATAAGTTATTGTTGACATATCTAAAACAATCCCAAACAAAAGAAGATTAGTAGTTGTACACTAACTGTGCGAGTCTATTGAAGTTACAACTATTAGTACTATAGGATAAAAATATTAATTTGTCTAGCTTTAAAAATATTAAAAATCAAAATTCAAATAAAGATAGTTTAAATGAAGAATTAGTTTGAAAAACCATGTAAAAATAATAATTTTCTTGAAAAAAAATCTGAAAAATCCTTCCAAACATACTGCACATATCTTTTATATATTTTTAGTATGTCAAATAATAATAACTTAAAAAAATATGTAACAATTTTATTAATTTTGCGAAAAGACTTATATGTTTCATTTTTTTAAATTTGTAGAGGAGGAGGAGGAGGAGGAGATGGAGAGAAGGAAGATGAAGAAGAGGGAGAGGAGGAGGAAGGGGAAGGCAAGCGGGAGGAAAAACGGGAAGACGAGGAAGAAGAGAAAGAGGAAGAGGATAAGTGGTATGAGGATATGAAGGATAGAGGGAGGAGAATGTGGCAGATGAGGAGGAGGAGGATGAGGAGGTGATAATGAGGAGGAGGAAGAGGAGGAAGTGACAGTAAG
Organism: Cupressus sempervirens; assembly: GCA_028749045.1. Lineage (NCBI taxonomy): Eukaryota > Viridiplantae > Streptophyta > Pinopsida > Cupressales > Cupressaceae > Cupressus > Cupressus sempervirens. Next base: position 527,668,101 of record CM053790.1, read on the forward strand.
GAAGAATAAGAGGAGTAGGAGACAAAGAAGAAGAATAAGGGGAAAGGGGAAATAGGAGATGGAGAAGGAGAATAAGAAGTAGAAATAGGAAAATAAGGAAGAGGAGGATAAGATAAGGAGGAGGAGAAGGAGAAGGAGAGTATGAGGAGGAGGAGAATATAAGGAAGAGGAAGAAGATGGAGTCAAAGAAAGTGAAGAAAAAGGAGCATTGACAATTGATTTTACTTTAATGAATTAGCTGAGAAGTATTAAACCAGATATGGAAGTCTCTGCAACAATGTCACCAAAAACAATTAAGAGATAATATATGGTGTAAGTTGAAAAACTCATTATATTCAAACTATTCAAATTTGTGAAATTAAAATGATAGGATAAGTTGTGCAAATAGTTACTACACAACATGTTGGTTGTTGGATGCATATTGCAATTTACTATGTGAATTAAAATACGCTAAGTATTAAAGAGTGAAAATCTTTTCAACATTGAAACATGTAGTCAACATTTTGCAAATGACACAATATATATCTTGTGATCAATGTAATCCTTCACTGAGAGGAAAAACAAACAGAAATTAACTTTCCTATTTGGTGTCTAAGCTTTTTCCTAAAATACTAGAGTACTAAATATATTTTACTATTAACTAAATCATTGCACCTCTTTTAGGTGCAAGTGCTAATAATATGTTTGGGTGAAAATTTATTGTACCATTTAATAAAATGGGTGTATAAAGATAAGTTAGATGGATCCAACTACTATAGGCACTCATTCTCTCACAAGGGGACTTTTAAATAGCACATACTTTACTAAATAGGATTCCATAGAACACAATACTACCAAATTCAAAAACTTTTGAATTTACTACAATAATCTTATACAACTGCTTTGTTTGATCATTGCATTTCATTCAATGGTATTTGGGTTGAGTAGCATGAAAATAGAAATGAGGATGAGTATGTAGTGAGTCCAATAGGGGAGTTTTTGAGCTCAACCAACTAGTTGACATCTCCCATGCAAAGAAAGCCATCCAAGTTCTTCTCCCTCAAGGCTCACGCTTCTCCTCTATTGTGGTACATTTATTTTCCCATTCTCACATATACCCATCATAATTAAATGAGTTTATTGTATTTTCACAATCTATTTTTGTATCATTTAGTTTTTTCTAGACTAAGAATGAGAAGAATCCCATTAGTGTATTATTTAGTTGATTTTGTTGGAAATATCAGGTAGGCAAGGTTACTAAGAGGGGGAAGGGGGGTGAATAAGGAACCAATAAAACTTCAACTTATTTCACAATTAATCCTTCATTAAATATTCTGATCTAATTGCATGCATGAAAGAATGAAAGCAGTAAAATATTCATAACACTTTGACACAAGATATGGTGACCTGAAAACCTTCCAAATAGAAAGTAAAACTAGGGTTAGGATGATAACCACAAGCTTTATTACTACAGTATAAAGTTGGCTGGTTAAGGCTTATAATTGATCACTTTTGATGATCTTCCTTATGAGAAATAAGGACTACTAGGTCTACCTTGTGAAAGGATTTACAAAACATACAATGAGGTATGAATTCGATAAAGAGATTTGTCAAAGATTGTTAAGTTTACCTGGTTAAAGGATTTATTTGATACACCTGTTAGGATGAATTAGTGGCTGATCTCTAATCTATAACTCTAATTTTCTAGTTGAGATTCCTTTGAAATGTAAAGATCACCTTGTTGTGATAGATAAATCTTTGTTGTCCCTTATATTGCTTATAGCCTTCACAATTCACACTTCAACTCTCTATATTTGCTTTATACCTTTTTTTCATATTTGGATGTGATATAATACATTACATATATACCAATCTAAATCACAATTCATCAAAGTCAGCTACAACATAGGTTTCCATCAAGATCACAAAGTTGGCTCAACTAGTGGCACTCAGGTTCTGAAGAAAAACTCGGTGAGGTTCTAATACTTGACAACCATTGTCAACACTCAACATCGTCATGAACTCTATAGATGTAGAAGCTCAGTTCATACTAATCACTTCCAATTAGCTTGAACTCAGTCAACACTTGCATGACTCGATGAGCATTGCAAAACTTGACATATTAACTGAATCACTTGGTTGATGCTTCATGGCTTGGTCAACATTAACCCTGTGATCTCAGTATAAACTAAATCATTTGGGTGACACATCTTGGTTTAGTCAACACTAAATTCACATCACTGATACCACAAGCTTGGTAGATACTGAAGACCACAATTGACAATGTGAAACTCGGTTAATACTATGAAGCTTGGTTAGCATTATCACTGATAAACTCGGTAAATGCTACTCAGCATGAACTGTGTAATGATTCTAGAACTTGGTAGCAATTATAAGACTTAGTAGTACCTAAATTACTTGGTTAACACTGCAAACTACAAGATAAGCTTGATAGCAGTTTAACTAATTGACAAAGTGTGAGTTACTAATAAACAAACTTTGACCTTAATGTCAACAATCTCCCCCTTTGGCATTAGTGACAAAAACACTTATCATTTCTAAACTGAATACTCAAAATTTCAAGTGTAAACATTATTTTTATCTCCATCTTGTATCTACAACTCGGTAACATACTCTATTTTTGAGATTTTTCAAAATTGCTTTTGTAAAAGATGTTTTCTGATTATATGTATGTATGTGTGTATGTATGTATGATATTATACTTCTCCCCCTTTTTGACATGAATGCTAAAGGTGTATGCTACATGGTAATGCCAAAATGTGACAAGAAGTTACAGTGTACCTTCAAAATCAATGCCATTATCTTGTCCCAATTTTCCTGTAACATCTTGCTTGTGTGACATGCAATCCACACTTCTACTGATAACTCCATCATGTGATCAGTTATGGAGAAGTTATTGTCATGGATGAGAGTTTTGGCATGTGCAATGTGTTTTTGCAATGCATCTATGTTCAAAAGAATCATTCCTTGGATGTGTACAAGTGTGGCCCTGATCCTAGCTTCTTCCCTTAATAACTTGACTTTCAAATATATTAGATATCTAATATTGAATAGTAAGTAGAACTATAGCTTGGATCAAGTGACAATTGGTGTGCACTCGCCTTCAAGTCTTCATCTATCTTAGATTTTTTTCTTTGATTTCTTGGGTGAAGATAGATGTATCACACAACTTAATAAATGATAAAGTTACATTATTTGTAGATGTCTGCAATGAACTAAGAATAGTAGACAATTCTACTTGATTTATTTCAATTTTCTACGCTACTTGTTCCAATACCTTATTCTCAAATTTTCTCTCTACTCTTTGTAGAAACTTATCTTTTCCATTTAGATCTTCATTGAATTTCTAGACAACTTTTACTAACTGATCCAAAATAGGTTGTGTACTATCAACCTCAATACTCAATGCATCTACAAGTATGTTCTTTACATCTTCAAGCACTTGGATTTCCTTGCTCTTCTCTTCTCTAAGCTTCTATTTCTTAGCTCTCTTTTGCAATAATTCACCCAGGATGTTCATTTGATCAGGATTCAGAGTAGAGATATCCCAATTTAGGATAACTATATCCTATTCTAGATCAATCTCTTCTTCTTTACCCTTATCCTTAATTGAAACTTTAGTACTCCGTTGAGACTTATGCTCAACTATCCTTGTACTAACTGAATGTGGAATAGAAACAATATTAGAAATTGAGGGGTAAGAAACAAAAGTAGATATTGCACTGATAGTAGAAATACCTTGTTGTTGCATTGTCAAATTTGATGATGATGGAGGCAATAGCTATTTGGTAAATGAAGAGTTGATCACTTCAATCAATGTAGTACTCAGTTGAATAGGTGGAAAGATTGGTTGGGTGTGTGTTATTGGAGTGGTTTCCACAACCAACTTAGCATAAGCTTTCTCTGAGCTTGATGGCATTAAAGCTTTGCTTGGAGAGTAAGGAAATGAGGCCATTATTGCTATTGCTATCTTCTCCAAGTTAGTTTCCTCAATACTCTAAATCTCAGGGAGATTCTCCTCTATATCTTATTGTTCTTCCTCCTCATTATCTAGATTTACATCTTCTATTTCCATATCTTCTTCATCATTATCATCATCTTTACCACTAACATGAACAATGAAGTCACTCAATTCATGCAGGTTGTAAATGTTCTTCCATGTGGTAGTAGCAGATTTTACCACATCTTTTATGTCTTTCATCAACACAAGACATGTGTTGAACTTAAGAGTGAGATTTTCTTCATTCTTCTTCAAAGATTCTTTCACCTGTTTCTCACTAAGACTCAACATGAGTTACCTTAGAGTCTATTCAAATAAGTCTTTTTTTGTCTTGCATTCTCTCATCTGGGTTTTATTGCATGTAAAATCTCCGTAGGAATTCGTTGAGCAAGTTGATTAGGTGAGTACTTCCACTTATCCAATTTTGACATCATCATGTCTTCAATCTGTTTCTTCTCATCTACATTTCTGGTTTCATATTTGAGAGATTTGAAGTTTGTCATTCTAACTCCTCCTTCTATTTCCTTTATTTTTTCTTGAAATGTAGGTGGAAGCTTTTTGAAAATAATTTCCTCGGCATCCTCCTTACCTAACTTCAATTTCTTCCTAGATTTTGATGCTCTTCTTGTGAATACAACAGTGGATGACTTGGTAGGTCTGGTTATCATAACTTTACCTTTCTTCCTTATAGGCTCTTCTTTCTTAGACTTTTTTTCTTCTACTTCATCCTTTGCTTCATCTTCTTCCATGACATCTCCTTTTCCCTCTGTCAATAGGAGAGTAGAACTTGCTTGCCTTAGTTTTTCTATCCTCTTCTTTCCTTTGTTAACTACTTGAGGAAGCTTAATTTCAAGTTTTATCCTTGCCTTTCCTTCTTCATAAGTACCAAAATATGTGTCCTTGGGATCCATAAGTTCATTCAATAGTGCCTCAATGATATATTTGGTGTCATCACTATTAACCTCATAGTTTAAAGGCTTAACCTACACCACTCTAGGTTTGACTGCTTGTGCACTTTGTCATAGTCTACCATGAAACAACTATCATCCTTGTAGTCTTCTACAAGTTTCTTTGGTATTATATATCTACTATTCATCTTTTCCTTGAATGAGTCAAAATAGTTGTCCATGATACTAACAAAGTTTTCACCCATCTCTGCTACATATTCACTAATTTGATACAAAACTAGTACATCTTTTCTCCATACGATTGAACCTTTAGAAGGGAAGAATTTTTGCACATAGAAGAATAAAAAAGTTAAGAGTGAACCAAAATTACATGGATTATTTTTGGAAGTTTTGATGCTCTCCATGTTCTTTATGAACTAATTCAACATTAACTCGGCAAGGTCGAAGGACATGTTGTTCTTCACTACCTTGAGAGCCAGATCAACTACCTCACATGATACACTGTTAAGATGAATGGACTTGTAGATCTTATGAGAGATCACATGAATTCCAAATTTTAGTTCTATGTCAATTACATTGTTGATCTTTATTCCTCTTCCATCCCACTTGGAAAGAGTCTTGTTTTCTAGTTCTACCTAACTTAGGGTTTTGGTAGTCTTGGCTTTGTTCAACATTGGGAGCCTTGTGATTTTATGAATCATTTTCTTTGTGATTTGAATAGGTTGCTCCAACCATAACTGCCTATTGTGTACTTATCTAAGGATAAACCTAATCCATTTTATTTGAAAGTCTTGGGGCATATACAGAATGTGTGTTAAACCCTTGGTCTCCAAATGTTGATGCTCGGGTTTCAACACACCATTCACACATAACTTCTCTAGAGTTTCATCCATCTCTAGGTTTCAAGTTCTTGTATCAAATAGTGAAAATATGAATGGATATCATGAATAAGTAATAGCATGGGCATAATCTATGATTGAGCTTTAATTGGGTCAAGTGCTTTTGCAATTGCCAGACTCAACTTGAAGTCTAGTGCCTTCCAATCAATTCCTCGAACCAACATCTCAGATCCTTTTTTGATTTTTCTACTAGAAGATGCTATGCTCTATAGACTTTATAAAAACATGAATATCTTCAACAAAAAATACACAAATCACATGGAAGCACAGAAATTGCTCTTTGCAAATAGCTCTCAAAAATTCACAATGAAATATAAATTTGATTTCCTTCCTTTTAACAATTATCACTTTTCAAATTCCATAAATGCTTGGTACATTCACTCATTTAGTGACAAACTATCTTCCACTTGGTTCAACCTTAATTCTTAGTAGAGTCATTCATAACTAAGTGTCTACACAATATTTCAATGTATCCTGACCTTGCTTGGTAGAGTCTTGTGACCCAACCTAGCTTGGTAAGTTCTATGATTTCCACAATCTCTCAGTGATCCTTGTGCATCTTAAATGCTGATATGGATCTTTCCTTCTAGCTAGCTGGAACTAATGTGAAATGTCTACTTCAAAGTCTCAATTCTAGTCATTCCATAGGGAATTCAAGTTGAGATGCTTCTGTCACCCAACTCTTGAGTGACATCTGCTTCATGACTCAGACTTGCATTCTTAGGAGATTTAGGTATCCTTTGCTACTTCATCTACTTTCTGATATTGTTGGCTTTGGTTTTCTTTTCATCTTCAGTCCTTCTAGTGTTCATATAGTTCTTGGCAAGGTGTCCAATTTCTATACAAATAAAACATCTTCTAGTGGTTTCTCATTTCCTCATGTGATGTTTCACATAGTTTTCTCCAATGTGCCCAATTCTCCACAGTAGTGGCATCTACACTATGTATTGTAGTCCCATCCAAATATAGCTTTCACAATCTGTTCTATTGGATTCAATATCTTGGTTTTGCATTTAGAAAATTTGTGTTCTTGTTTCTTGAAATTGTGACATTTACCTTCAAACTTAGGTTTCTCCTTGCATTCACTTGCTCTATGTCCATGCTTATTGCAACTGTAACACTTTCCATTGAATTTTTCATTACCATTACCCCAACATTTGTTTGATGTATGACCTAACTTACCAAAATGATTGCAAGTAGTTCTTTGATTATTTTGAGCTCCCTAATTGGATGATTCACCTTTTTCTGTGTATCCTACTCCCATTTTGCCTATTGTCTATACTAACTTTGCTCATTCAACCAATTCATGCTTTCTTGAGATTTCATTATCTCTCATTGATTTGATTCTTAGTGTTTAGATCATTCTATAATCTTTCACTCTCTAATCTTAGATTCATGAGTTCTTCATTTGCATTGATGAGTTGATCAATGAAGTCTACTTGCTGAAGGGATAAATGTTGAGTTTTATTGTTATTTTCTTGTATCTCTTCTTTGGATTTGTTTTTTTATTCCATGACTTCACATAGTTTTATTGACTAGATTTATTGTTCCCCTTTCAACTTTCTAACTAATTGAATATTGGAATACTTTTCAAGAAAATCTTTGATTGCTTCATCAACTTCATCTAAGTTTCTTTTAGGACATATATCTTCAATTCTTTCTTCAATGTAGATATTGTCATTCTTTTGTACTACAAGATCTTTCCTTCTTTTCAATGATTGAGAGAGTTTCTCCTTTACTTTATTCATATGGCCAATAGCCAATTCAATATCCAAATTATCATTCTCAATAGCCTTGTCTAGCTTGTATACCTCCGTTACCTTTGATCTTTGCTCAAGCTTTTAAATTTCTTCTCTAAGAACCACAGAGCTCTGATACCAATTATTGGAAATATAAGGTAGGCAATGTTACTAGGGGGGGGGTTGTGAATCAAGAACCATTAAAACTTTAACTTATTTCGCCAATTAATCCTTCATAAATCATTCTTATCTAATTGCATGTATGAAAGAATGAAAGTAGTAAAATATTCATACCACTTTGACACAAGATATGGTCATCCAAAAACCTTCCAAATAGAATATAAAACTGGGGTGGGGATGATACCCACAAGCTTTAGTATTGTAGTATAAATTTGTTTAGTTAAGGCTTACAATTGATCACTTTTGATGATCTTCCCTATTAGGAGCGATAAGGACTACTGGGTCCACCTTGTGAAAGGATTTACAAAAAATACAATGATGCACTCAATAAAGAAAATTTTCAAAGACCATTAATTATACCTAGTTTTAAAGGATTTAGCTGATACACCTATTAGGATGAACCAGTGGCTGATCTTTGATCCACAACTATGATTTTTTGGTTGAGAGTCATTTTAAATGTAAAGATCACCTTGTTGTGATAGATAAATCTTTATTGTCCCTTATACTACTTGTAGCCTTCACAATTCACACTTTAGCTCTCTATATTTTCTTAATACCTTTTTTCCATATTTGGATGTGATATAATACATTACATATATACCAATCAAAATCAAAATTCATTAAAGTCAACTACAACTGATGCAGGAGAATCCAGAGGTATAAGGGCAATCCTGTGTCACCCAAAAAAAAATGTACTTAGACTTAGTTTTTGTTTCATGTGTTTTCATTTATGGATACCCATTTGGGTCAAATAAAGGTTCCAACTCTCACAATTTCACTATTAGTGTTCTAAGATAGAGTATTTGAGCACCTTGGGATACGTGTAAATGTAAAAAAAAATAGGAGTATGTAATTGAGCCATCATTTTGGTGAACTAGAAGGTGTAAATTGGTTAGATGATTGTAATTATAATTTAGAGCATTCTAGAAAAAGAATTAGGTCAAAAGGCCCCACGGTTTGAAAGTTATTGCAGTTTTTCAAATTTTGGAGACATCCTAAGAATGCTTCAAAGTCGGGTTAGGGGCATTAAATGACTTCGAACAAGGACAAAAATGGGGGATGAGCAAAGCTGTCCATAGGGCTATAGATCGCTTTGAGAGCTTTTCAAAAATGTAAATGGTTTGTCAATCAGAGCTACAGTTCAAAAGTTATGCCTCCCGAAAGTTCAGTTACCATTTCTGGATTCTTCTAATTTTGTGCCGACTTCTAATGCAACTTCTAGAGCCTTCTATTTGGTCGGTGGATGCCAACTAGCACTTTCTAGAATGTATTCCTAATCCTTAACCCTCTGGGGTCTATTTAAGAACATTTCTGGCATTGTAAAAGGCAGTTTGGAGTGGAGTTTGAGAGAAGGTACTGGGAGAAGAATTTATCTCCAAATTTATGCTATTGTAAGCCCGTAGGGCATGTTTTGAAGTCTATTTTCTATGTACTGAATGTATTAGCTTATTTACAAAGTTAATAAAATTTTCCCTTTCCTATTGTGCCCATTTTGTGCCTGGGTTGTGTCCCCATCAACAACATAGGTTTCCATCAAGATCACAAAGTTGGGTCAACTATTGGCACTTGGGTTCTAAAGACAAACTTGGTGATGTTATGATACTCAACAATCATTGTCAACACTTAGCATCATCATGCACTCAGTAGACATAGAAGCTCAGTTCATACTAATCACTTCTAAGTAGCTTGAACTTAGTACTTGCATGACTTGGTGAGCACTGTGAAACTTGGCATAAAAAGTGAATCACTTGGTTGAGAGTTCATGGCTTGGTCAACAATAGGGTAAAAGCACAAACTTGTGTCACCTTTTATAAAGGAGAAGTGATATCAGAATTTAAAGTCTTCAACTTTAACGAAATAAAAGTGGCATTTGTGCTTAGAATTTGAAGATGATGTAAACTAATGAAATGTGTAAAATTGGATGAAGTTTATGTCTATAATTTTTTTTTAAAAATTGAGTGAAAATTTTGTTTATTTTTGAATTTTTAAAGTGTATTTTTTAATTTTTTAAAAATACTAAAAATATAGAGTTTTTTTCCCATCAAACAAATATATGCAAATGTTCATATTTTGGTTTGATTTTGGAATATATTAGAGTTAACATGTATACCTGGTGTACCGAAAAAGAAAAATTGAAATTTGGCTAATATTTTTGAAGTTATAACTGGTCAAAGTCAAAGTTATCAGAAATAGATAGTTTTTTTCTCCCGTCAAACTTTTTCCATCAAATCTACATTTTTTTTATAAAAAATTACATATTCTTGAAGAAGACTCTCTCCTCTAGTGCACCATAAAAAATAAAAATAAAAATTAACATGATTTACTATTTTTTTCTTATTTTTGAATAGACATCTTCCTGAATCTTAAGATACCTACTTGTAATATTTTTAAATTATAACATATTATTCATAATCAAAACTTTAAAAAAATTATACAATCATAATCGTGACTCCGAGAACTACAATAGTATATTTTTAGTTTTAAAAAATACTTCAATTTAGTAGGTCAAATTGGCCTTCAAAGTGAGATGTTTACAGAAGTTCTAATTTTTGCTTGTTTGGCTGCCACATAGACCGTTATGGCCAAAACTATTTCGATCGTAACTGTTTCAGCTGAAACAGTTCCAGCCGAAACCCCCAGTTGGCTTGAGAAATCGCTAGCGGTTAGTGTGACTTTTTGATATAAAAAAATATTGTTTTATCTTTTTTAAATAATTAAATATAAAAGACAGCAAAAATTGGAAGAAGATTTGCAAAAAATAATTAATTTTGAAGCAATTTTCAACAACTGTTTTGCGGATTTAATCAATATTGCGAAGGATCGAATATTTTGAAGGTGCTTTTTTTCTCTTCTAATTATTTTTATTTTTATGTATCATATATTGAACCATTAGCTGATATTTAGTGAAATCTAAATTTTTATTTTTATTTTTTCTATAGGTTGAATTATTCAATGGGTAGTAAAAGGAAAAGATCAAGGAAATATGATAGAAAAAGAGATGACAAAATGAAAGGCCATACAAAACATGCTCAAAACCAACCTACTGAAATTCTTGAACATGATGAGATTCATGAAGAAAATGAAAGTAATTAAGAGGAAGAAATTGGAAGTTCTATTGATAGAGACAAATTAGAAAGCATAAAAAAATTTGATGGATTTGGATGAACTACTTTTTAACCAAATTCCATCTAAAGATATGATAAATGATAACACTATCAAAAAGGATTGTCAGAACATGTGGGATGAATATTTCAAGGATAAAAGTATATTTGGACAGGCACAATTATTTGTCAAGTTATTAAGGAGAAGAGATATGAGACCTGTCTTAGAGTTGTTGGGTGTTGATAACAGGAAAAGCCATGCTCATAATATTAATAAAACAATAGTTGAAAATTTGCAAAATGCTTATAACAAAATTGACAACACAACTCGAGGAGGTGATTTGAGTAATGCACGTAGAGCATTGATGACTACTATATCTAGTAAAAAATTGACACATAGAAAATAGGTACGTGCAATTTATGATGTACTACATATATCTAAAAGAACTGTCCAGAGATACATCAAGAGGAGAAATATGCTAGATGATAACATTGAGAATAACTGGGTGAATATTTGTAGAGTTCCTCAAAAAGACAGGATTTTTGAAGAAGTAAAAAGACAAGTTATTGAATTTTGGACCACACATTCTCATGTTTCTTCCAATAGGCGTGATACTATACAAATTAAAGATCAAGAAACAGAGGCCAAAATTGAACATCCAAAACATTTCATAGATATAACTCAAAGTGAACTTTTTGAAGCATTCAAACAAGAATTTTAAAATGTCAAAATATGTCAGAGAATGTTTGAGAGTTTACGTCCTTCCTTTGTACGCATAAATAAGATGCAAGAAACTTCTTGTTGTAGAAATCATGTTGAATTTGGTCTACACTTGCAATCATTTAAAAAAGTTATGGCAATACTTGATCCTAATTTGGTCATCCCTAGCAGTACAACACAATTTGTGAGGTCCATATTATGTGATAAATTAGAAGATTCAAATGAATTCAAAGTGCAATGCATCAAAAATCAGTGTGAAGTTTGTGTAGATTTACACAAATTTTTTCAAATTATGCAAGTTGAGAATATTAATGAATCCACACCAGTTTCATGGATGAGATATGAATATGAGACATACCAAAATAATAGAGGGGATGAATCCAAAAAAATTGTATTGAAGTAGAGTGAATTGCATTATGATGAGTTCATGGCCAAGTTCTGTCCATTGATATATCCACATATCCAACATTGTCATGGTGCACGATGGCAAGCTAAACAGTTTCGTGATTCCAAAAAAAATTTTCCACCTAGTTGTATACTTTCAATTGTAGATTTTTCTGAGAATTATACATTTGCACCTCATACAAAGCTCCAAAGCCAATATTATCATTCTGAACAAGTTGCAATATTTGTGCAAGTGACCTATAGACATGCACAATTTGAGGTGGATCAGATAGAAAGATTGGATGAAAATGAACGCATCATCATCAAAGAGGTTCATTTCTATAGTAGTGATGATAAAGTTCATGACAGGAGTTATGTGGCTCATTGTTTTGCAATGTTCTCTGAAGATCTCAGAAATCGTGGAATAAATGTTTCAGAGCACTAGATTTGGTCTGATGGATGTGCAGGTTAGTATACACGAAATAGTTACACATTTATTTAACTTTATTTTAACTTGTATTTATTTGGACATGTCTATTTCTATTTAATATATGTACTTGGATAATTGTAGATACTTATCATGTTTCACGTTCACAGGACAATTCAAATCTACAAAAGCATTTAATTGGTTAGCAATGCAACATGCTAGAACCAATGTTAAGTTTTTTATGGAATTTCTTTGAAAGTGGACATGGAAAAGGGGAGCATGATGGAGCAGGAGCATGTATAAAATGTGCGCTTCGACAACATGAACTTGCAGGTAAATATATGCATTTTTTAAATGTAAATGTTTAATACTCTAATAGCATATATTTTAAATTTTATATATACATGCATATTTTATGTACATATAGGGAATAGGATAGAGAGGGCAAATCAAATTGTTGAATGGTGCAAAGTTCATTTTGCTACTCGAGATACTGAATACAATAAGCGTTACTTTTGGGAGGTGAAAGGTGAACTAAGTTATATTTATTTTTAATGTCTTTTTCAAATCAAGTTGAGTTTTTAATTAAATATTTATTTTGAAATATGACAATTAGTTTTTGTATTTGTAACAGATATAGATCGATCTAATCCTTACAATTGTCAAACGATTCCTGGAATTAGAAGTTTACATCAAGTGATGACTACAGGAAACCATAAACCTCTAGTACTTAAAGTAAGAGAGAAAACATGTTTTTGTGATGACTGCATTAAGGACAATGTAGTGAGTGAATGTGAAAATAATGAGAATGGATATGTTTCACATTGGGATTTGAAGGAGATAGTTAGAAAGCCTCCTTTTGAAGATGTTGACATTGACATTGGCATTCATGATCCTGTATATTCAGCTAATTATGAGCGCATTTTTGATTTAGTTGTGGCAGGTTTGTGTGCATATATACATATATGTAAATTAATATACATGTATATTTGTTTTAAAATTAATTTATATTTCTCTTTTTATATACATGTAGGAGATATTTTTGCAGTTCAAGCCTTACCAAATAATGTAGAAAATGTGGACTATTATCTTTTAAGATGCACAAAAGAAAAACACAAGTTGCTAGAAGGAACTATAGATGCTGATGAACAGTCATATCCAATTGGATTAGTTGTTATTGAAAGAACATATTATCAACAAACAAGGGTAATTGGTAGTGGTACTGAATTTATTGAATACAAGCCTGGAGAAAAGGTTTTACACTATAGTAACCATGTTATAGCAACCAAATTACAATTTGAAGCAGTACAAAGAAAAGGATGTCGTGGAAATCAAAAGTGGAAATTGCCTATTGAAGAACATGAAAAACTTCTAGAGATAATAAAAAGTAGAGAGGATCCTAACAATACATTGTTTGTGGAGCTCTAGTTTACCTATGTACTTATTGTGGAGCTCTAGTTGAGTTATGCCTGTATAGCTCTTATACTTTCATACTTAATATTGATAGGATATTTGTTTTATATAAATTTTTGTACATTGGATCATTTATCTTGCATATGCAAAATTAGACATGTATTGTTATTTTTATTTAAATTCAACATGGATATCTCATTTAAGACCAGGTCTCTTAGGACCTCCCCTTAAGACAACCTTTTTAGTATTTGTATGTATTTGTATGTACATATAATCTTCATATGTTCTTATATGATACATTCTTTATGTTTGTATATAATCATTATGTTAAGATTACATGTATATGTTATATGAACTATGTTACATATAATTACATGTACATTATATTTTATTAATTAAATGTTGTTAATTATAGTTAATTAAGAATGTATGTCATTAAATACAGTTAATTAAGTCATTAAATAGAGTTAATTATTAAGACATTAAATATAATTAGATTATATATAGTTAATTTAAAGGTTAAATATTGTTAATTAAGGCATGTCATTTTATAGAGTTAATTAAGTCATTAAATAGAGTTAATTATTAAGACATTAAATATAATTAGATTAAATATAGTTAATTAGATTAAATATAGTTAGTTATAGTTAATTAGGTTAAATATAGTTAATTATAGTTAATTAAGGCATGTCATTAAATAGAGTTAATTAAGTCATTAAATAGAGTTAATTAGTAAGACATTAAATATAATTAGATTAAATATAGTTAATAGGATTAAATATAGTTAGTTATAGTTAATTAGGTTAAATATAGTTAATTATAGTTAATTAAGGCATGTCATTAAATATAGTTAATACATGATCTACATTAAATATAATTAGACTAAATATAGTTAATTATACAGTTAATTAAGACATGTCATTAAATATATGTTATGTTGTTATGTACATCGACCATTAAAATTATATAGTTAATTACACTTAGATTAAGGCATTAAGATGAATAACTATACATATACATGTAAACTTGAACATTGAAAATATGAATAACATATAGAAACATGTGCATAACACATACATAAGTTACATAAAAGATGAAGACATCAAAAGATCAATAAAATAGACGTCTAATTAAAAGATCAATAACATACATGTGCATATATCTGGAGAATATAATGTACCCATATTAAATGTATAAAAATAGATCATGTAGATCAAATGTCTTGAAATAACATATATAAAGCATCAAAATCTCCATATAAGCATGTATCTCGAAATAACATATATAAAACATCAAAATCTCCATATAAGCATGTATCTCGAAATAACATATAAAACATCAAAGTGTCCATATAAATCATGTATCTAAAAATAACATATAAGACATCAAAGTGTCTGGATATAAAATGTATGCATATGGAAATAACATATAAAACATCAAATTGTCCATATAAATATGTATCTAGACATAACATGTGTGTAATAAAATAAAAGGCCACATATGATCTAATCAGCTACATCCCCCCTCCTGATCTTGGGCCTTGTCCCCAAAAGGGTCTATCAGTTGCATCTGAACCCTGTGTCAAATGATAACAAGTGAGCCATTTAATTATGTGTACAGACAAATTATATCAAGATCTACATGTATATAAATAAAATATATATATATACATATATATATTGTAACATACCTGGGACTCACGACGTGTAGGATCTGTCGGTGTCTGCAGATCAGCAAAACGTAATATACTATCACTCAAACCCTATAACACATACACAAAAACACACATATACATTAATTTAAACATATAGACATATTATTTACTATAATAAAAATAAATCTAAACATATAGAGACATTTACCGTAGCATTATGTAATGCTCTGCCGATCTGACTGATATCTGAATCATGTAATGAAAAAATAGTATCAGCATCCAAGTCAATAGTGCGGCCCTAATCTGAAAGCATGGAAGTAAATAGACCAGGCTGTATGGTGCCACTGAGATCTCGAGTAGGGGGGGGTGTTGTAGGGTCCTGAGTAGCTGGGGCTGGTGCTGTAGCCTGGGCCTGTGTAGCAGTAGGGGTAGTAGAAGGTGCATGAATGTCCTCCTGCCTCTGTGAATCCTCAGGGACTGCTATATGTGACAAAATATGTCTAATCTGAGAGCTCATGTCACGAAGTGGAATCCCTGAGAGTGTAGATAATGCTTGATATGCATCTAAAAGATCAGATGCTAAATATTATGTCAAATGATGCAATGCATCCACCTCTAAGACTGCAAAAATGTCTACAGGAGAAGGTATGTCTGCAACTCAATAATCATCATCAACAGGTGTGCTAGATGATGCAGCTGTGGGAGCGGTACCTCAAGACCATAGCATATATTGACTACATCGATCAAAAGAAATCTCATGTAACTATGTGGTGACGATGGCAATGCTCAAAAAAATCTGTGTCCTAATTGTGTCATTAGGAACACTCTCACCTACAGTAGCCATCTATGGACCTCTCGGCATAACCCAAAGGTTTAGACCCACCATTGCCCATTTTTTAACGGGCACAGGAGTGTCCGCAGGTCTAAATCTATCAAAAAGTCTCCCCTGACCCTGCCCAACATGCCCTGGATAATTTGTATAGTCAACATCATAGTGTAAATGAAATTCTGCAAACAATTGTTTGTAGAAATATAGGGGGAACTCATCCTTCTGTGACCATCTATGATGAGTAGCCAACCAACGAGGATACATCAATGGTGGGACGAGTGGATCAGTACACTTTGTTGCAGAGTAGCCTCTAACTCTATGACAATCTGCATAAGATGGAAACATGGTTTTCACCATGCTGGTGGAAACCTCAGTATCAATCTGTGTGTACTTCACAGTGCCAGTGACACTATGAGATAAAGAAGAATAAAATGTCTCAATGCTCATATCATCAAAAGGGTTGTATGATTCAACTGTCTGAATCATACGAAATAACTCCTCTTGCATCGCTATGACCTTCTCCATATTAGGGAGGGTGGTAGAAGAGGAAAGCGAGTTATCCAAAACCTGCATAGCACGAGATAATCTCGCCACTGTATCTCTAAATAACTGTTGTCTATCATGGGTGGAGGTCGATCTACATGCTGTACCAGACTCAGCACTCTGACCCCCACCACGAACACTGGCATCCCCTGAGGATGCAGGAGCACAATCCCCAGAACTGGATGCCATAATGTATGTATGAAAATAAATATGACAATATGAATGTGAAGCTACAATCTGAGTGATAAATATCTAGAGATCTGCATATGCATATATATACAAATATAAACATACAAGTCTATTTAAATTAAAATAATTAAAAGTTAAATTTAATTTGAAACACATGTACATATAAATACACAACATTAAATGTATGGTGCTAAATGAACAATCATGTAACATACATATGTATTTTAAAACAAATTATCTTAGAGACCATATCTAATGTACATTGTAACGTGCTCATGCAAATGTGAAAAATAAATATTCGTACATGTACATGTATATGCAATAAAAATAAAATAAAATTTCTTGATTAAATGATAACTAAGTGCACACATGTACATACATGCAATAAAAAAATATAATTCTTGACTAAAATCTAAATTTTGATGTAAATGCTTTGATGATTATGGGGAGTGTAGATGAGAGTTAGGACATAGGGATAGAAAATTTGTTACTAGATAAGTGAATGAGTTTAGTTAGCAAATGTTAATTTACAATTTAGAACTCATGACTTAATTTAGTAGTTTGAATTAGAGTTAAGAATGTTAATAAAGTAAATGGGATATAGTTTTATTAAGGTTGATAGTAAGGTCAGTCTATTATGTGCTAGTTTAAACATATGAATACCTATTACAACCTATAACAAACGTAATGACCTAGTAGGAGTCCCTAGGTCCCCTTAACATATATATGGATAAAAATACCTAAAAATGTATCATGAGGTAGTTATGTGTCATTTGGTAATGTAAGAATCATCATTACCTAATAAGACCTATTATATCCTAATAATACATATTAAGATTTATTAGAATCTATAAAAAATATTATGACCTATTACAACTCCTATGTCCCCTTAAGACACACATGTATGGATAACGTATTGAAAAACGTAGTTGACATAAGTGATCAAGTAATGTGTTGTTTGGTAATGTAAGACTCATTATTACTTGACAATACCTATTATGTGCTAGTAAACATATAAATACCTATTACAACCTATAACAGACGTAATGACCTAGTAGGAGTCCCTAGGTCCCCTTAACATATATATGGATAAAAATACTTAAAAATGTATCATGAGGTCGTTATGTGTCATATGGTAATGTAAGAATCATCATTACTTAATAAGACCTATTATATCCTAATAATACATATTAAGATTTATTAGAACCTATAAAAAATAGTATGACCTATTACGACTCCTATGTCCCCTTAAGACACACATGTATGGATAACCTATTGAAAAATGCAGTTGACATAAGTGATCAAGTAATGTGTTGTTTGGTAATGTAAGACTCATTATTACCTGAAAATACCTATTATGTGCTAGTAAACATATGAATACCTATTACAACCTATAACAGACGTAATGACCTAGTAGGAGTCCCTAGGTCCCCTTAACATATATATGGATAAAAATACCTAAAAATGTATCATGAGGTCGTTATGTGTCATATGGTAATGTAAGAATCATCATTACCTAATAAGACCTAGTATATCCTAATAATACATATTAAGATTTATTAGAACCTATAAAAAATAGTATGACCTATTACGACTCCTATGTCCCCTTAAGACACACATGTATGGATAACGTATTGAAAAATGCAATTGACATAAGTGATCAAGTAATGTGTTGTTTGGTAATGTAAGACTCATTATTACTCGACAATACCTATTATGTGCTAGTAAACATATGAATACCTATTACAACCTATAATAGACGTAATGACCTAGTAGGAGTTCCTAGGTCCCCTTAACATATATATGGATAAAAATACCTAAAAATGTATCATGAGGTCGTTATGTGTCATATGGTAATGTAAGAATCATCATCACCTAATAAGACCTATTATATCCTAATAATACATATTAAGATTTATTAGAACCTATAAAAAATAGTATGACCTATTACGACTCCTATGTCCCCTTAAGACACACATGTATGGATAACGTATTGAAAAACGCAGTTGACATAAGTGATCAAGTAATGTGTTGTTTGGTAATGTAAGACTCATTATTACCTGACAATACCTATTATGTGCTAGTAAACATATGAATACCTATTACAACCTATAACAGACGTAATGACCTAGTAGGAGTCCCTAGGTCCCCTTAACATATATATGGATAAAAATACCTAGAAATGTATCACGAGGTCATTATGTGTCATTTGGTAATGTAAGAATCATTATTACCTAACAATAACTAGTTGTTAAAATGAACATCATCAATATTTAAGTGTGGTTCATTCGGTTAGTAGAGGGCCTATGTTATGGTTAGAATGGGGTATGGTTTATGATTGTAATTAATATAAGGTTATGTTAGAAGGTGTATTTAATGTCAAAATTAATTTCACCATAAGATATTATTGTTTCACCTCTAGATCCATCAGGTTATGTTAGAAACTCAATAGTGTTCCCTAAAAGTTTGCTACATTTTTTACTAATATTTTTTTACATGTTTACTTCATAACCTAATATTTTTCTATATTTTAACCTAATGTTTTTCTATATTTTAACCTAATGTTTTTCCTAATATTTTTCTACACTTTTAATTAATGTTTTTCTACATTTTTATCTCATGTTTTTCTACACTTTTAACTAATGTTTTTCTATATTTTACCCTAATGTTTTTCCTAATATTTTTCTACACTTTTAATTAATGTTTTTCTACGTTTTTTTCTCATGTTTAACTACATTTTTGTGAACAAATTAATTTAAATACCATTCTAAAATAATTTAAACATATTAAAAAATAAACAATTTAAAGCATTTCACTCACAAAATACGTAAAAAACAACTATTTTAAGTATGATTAACATCTATTAATCAAAAAATACATTTAAAAACTATTAAAAAATAGGGAGGAAAAAACCACCAACCAGTTATGGCCGAAACCCTTAACCCACTCTCCAAACATTCAGGAACCGCAACAATAACAATGATAGCCGCTAGAGGTTTGCACCGGGTTTTATTCTGCCTTGGGGTTTTGGCCAGAACCCTTTCGGCCGAACTTGTTTCGACTGAAACAGTACGCGCCATGTAGGTGTGCAAAACTGCCATGTGTGTACAGCCGGATCTGTTACGGCCGAAATCGTTACGACCGAAAGGGTTCCGGCCAAAATAGTACAAGATATCACAAAAGGTGACACAGGTTTGTGTTTTTACCCAATAACACTATGAGCTCGATATAAAATGAATCACTTGGTTAACATATCAACACTAGATTCACATCACTGATACTGAAAGCTTGGTAGATACTAGAGACCATGGTTGACACTGTGCAACTTAGTTAATACTATGAAGCTCAATTAGCATTGTCACTGATCAACTCAACAAATACTACTTGGCATGAATTGTATAATGATTTTGGAACTTAGTAGAAACTATAGAACTTGGTAGTACCTGGATTACTCAGTTAACACTACAAACTACAAGATAAGCTTGGTATCAGTTTAACCAATTGAATAAGTGTGAGTCACTAATAAACAAACTTTGACCCTAATGTTAATAGATTCTAAATTTGATTAGGTACAATTTTTTTTTTTACATTGTTTGGTTATAGGCTAAGAATGGGAAAGGGAAGCTACAATGGAAGCCGACAAAGGTGAATGTTGATGACCATGTATTTGTTCCACAATTACCTGTCGGTCACATATTTTATGATAAATTTGTGGAGGAGTATGTATTTGATATGCATTCAAGACAACTTCCCCTCTCTCACCCTCTTTAAGAGTTCTACTTCCTTAACTACAAAACCACAATGGTAGAATCCACACTCATTATAGATTTACATCATATGCTTAGAGATGGTGTTTCTCTTAAGGCTTGTTTGGCTGTGGAAATACAAATATGGGAATAGGAATTGTTATTCTAGAATAGAAAATAGGGATACATTTTCCTATTTTCTATTTGGTTTAGCTAGAATTTGATGGGGAATTCATGGACCCAAAAATTTATGTTTTCTAAAATAAATAAAATTGGAATAGGAATACATATTCCAATTCTACCTATTTAGGTAGAATTGCAAGTGCTCTTTTTGGGCCAAAATTGGAATACATATTCCTATTTTATTCCAATTCTCAATTCCAATTTGGTGCACCTAAACAAAGAATTCAAAATTTTAAGAATTTTTATATGACTATTCCACTCGTATTCTCATTTCCTAATGGACCCTTATGTCTCTAGCAATAGCCTTCACTACCAGGGTCCATAATCCCACCATTCCACCAAGATTTCCTCTTTCTTCATAGTAGAAAAAGCCTCCTACACAAATTCATGAAAGCCCATACATTGGTTTTCTTGGTTTTCAATTTCTTTACAAGATATGGAGTCTTCTTTCCACACTTATGGTTGTGATGGTTTTCACTTTTAAAGACCTTATTACTAGTTTTTTACATTTGAAAATATGGTATTTGTCCAAAAAATATTATCCTATTATTGTTGTATGTACAAAAATGCTCTTTTAAGGTTGTGGTTATTGATAAATACCAAATGATAATTGAGTTCTATTATTTCTAACTTCTACAAAAAAATGGTGTAGAATCTAGAGGAGATGAAGCCAAGAACAAAAATTCCATGGGGAAACTAGTCGGGATTAGAGCGCTTAAATATAACATAGTAAGTTTCATTCCAATACTAAAAGTGTTAAATAGTCAAAGTTGGCTTTTTTTTCCAAGCTCAATTTTCTCTTTAGTGTATGATGTTTAAGGGTGGTTGGTGGGGATTTATTAGGGAAAAGTGGATAGTAGATAGGAAGAAATTGTTTTGGCAGCCAATATAACCAATAAATTGATAGGTTACATTACACGACTCAGAGGTCTTAAAGTAAGTACTACACCTCATAAATATGTATTATGTATTCTTTGAAGAATTGTATTATGTATTCTATGTTTTTTTCTGGCAGACCACAACTAAGGCTCTGTATAGTACTATGGCCAATACCATGTTTATTGCAACAAATATGAATGGACTTGCAGAGAAGGTAAAGTTGGCAGGATACAGAGTTAAAATTTGGTAGTTTTCAGTGCTAGACGGTTCTTAGGTGAAGTGATTTTTGTACGTTATGATTTAATTGACCTAATTTAATTTTGTAATTATTCTCCTTGCTATTTTTACCATAGTGGATATTACTAAAATTATTATTAGATTCTTGGATAGGGACATAGGTATCCTCTCAATGTACTAAAATGCTAGCATTATGCATACATACCATCCATCTTTGACATAACAAATGGAGTAAATGGAGTAAATAGAGAATACTTTGTCAAGGAAAGCATAGCTAACTTCATCTTTTATGATTTGATTGATGAAAATTCATCACACATAGAATGCATACTTTAGTTTTAAAAATTAATCCTTCTTTTATATTTATATTATTATTAAAAAAATTCAATTACTATTATTTTATATTATTATTTTCTCATTTTAAAATTAGAAGCCTAAATTGTGTGTTTTGACATTGAAGGAGTGGCTTATCGTATGAAGATTTTATTGTTAGTTTCACATGATCAAAGGTTGAAATTGTTCTCAGGTGCTAAAAACCATAGTGTTTTTTTGACATCAATGGAGTTTAGTTTATTGTAGGAAGATTGTATTTCTCATTCGACATGATCATGTGAAACAACGTGTATTACAAGATTTCAAACCAAAAATATCCCATAGAAGATTACCCAACAATATTGTGCATTGCAAGATTGTGACATCTCAACATCACAATATTGCAAATTCACAATATTGAATGAGCGAAAAACTATTCCTTCGATGCATGAAACCACACAACATTGTGAGATCACAACAAGGAGTCCCTTCACTTCAAACAATCTTGGGATTTGTAGAAACAAAATGTACCACATTTTTGACCTACAAATTTTGAATGAGTAGAAAGATATTCATTTGATATTTGACTCATTTTATGTATCTCCTTTGATGTACAAAACTACACATCACAAGATCGCAACAAAGAGTCCCCTCACTTCAAACTATCCTAGAATTCTGTGCAAGCATGAAAATGCATGACAATTTTTGACGTATGAATGACAAATGAGAAGAAAGATATTCATTTGACATTTGACTCATTTGGTGTAGCTGCTTTGATGCATGAAACTATACAACATCATGAGACTACAACAAGGATTCCCTTCCCTTCAAACAGTCTTGTGATCTTGTGCAAGCATGAAAATGCACTACAATTTTTGACCTATGAATGTCGAAATATAGAAAGATATTCATGTTCTATTTGACTCATTTGATATAACTCCTTCAATGCATGAAACTACATAATGGCTTTTTGCACCCAAGAATTCTTGAAACTGCACAACTATATATTGCCAAAAATATGTCAATTTTTCTTCAAATAAGGATTATGATTTGAGGTAGTTGTTATGCTAATATGTTTTCGCATGTTGTATATAGAGAAAACCTTGATATAAATTTATTTAAATAATAATTTTTAATGCATTATTATTATTTTAAAAAAATAAACATTTAATGTGTTCAATCATGTACAAATTTGAAAGAATCTTATTTATTTTTAAAACATAAAATAAAGATTTTAAAATTATTTGTAAAGAATAAAAGATAGACAAGTTTATAGTATCCAAAAAAGAAGAATATTGATTTAGCATTTTATGTTGAATTTGTTATTGACATCACATAGATTCTAAAAATATATTTTAAATAAATAGATTAAAATATTAAAAATCTAATAAAGAATGCAAAGAACCTTGTAAAACATAGTTCCAATTTATTAATAAAATAAGATAGATAAAAATTGTTTTAAAATAATCTACACTAGAAACATAATTTCCCTCCAACCAAAAGAGTTACCTTAATTTTTTAAACATCCCTTTTAATTTAGAATCTTTATCATAAAAAACATCAAATGACTCTATTCATTAAAATTGAACCTTAATCATTTTGAACTCGATTAAAATGTGTAGTGCCTGCCCCTAAGTTGCATTGTTGCTATCATGGTCGAACTCTTTTAGGACAAGCTTTATGTTGATGGTTAGTAGCATTGTTTTGAGATTATCAGATATTGTGCTATGGATTCAGTTTATATGTGATGAGATTACTTAGACTGTACATTTCATGGATGCATGATGATTATTACATTGCTTTCAGTTATTGATGATGATTAGATTAGATGGTTATTATCACATGTGTTTTATTATGGATACTTACCCCATACTTGCATGTGTATGGTGTGCATGTTTGTTCTTATGTATGGCATTTCTGATGTGGTTAAGGAAGGGAGTCGTAGTCACCTACTAGTTGGGATCTACATGATGTACCACTTCCTGCCATTGCTTGTCTAGCTTAGCATATATATATTGTATGTACATGCATAGATTTTATGTAGGTTCTAGGTATCAAGTATCGACTTTCGTGAATTGCTAGGATGAGCATACCCTATCGCACTATCTCAATGGTAAGAGAGGGGAGATAAATTCTCAAGTCCAAATCCTAAACCCTTAAACCTTTTGTCCCAAGAGGTAGGACAACTATCTGAGATATTTTACCTTCCAAATGTGTCAGATGACACAATTCGTGATTTTTAACCCTTTAGACTGATTTTGTATGGATTGTTCTGTGATGGGTTTTTATATTTTATCTTGGAGTTCGATGGTGAATTTTCTATTAATAAATTTTTTAATTAAAAGATTTAATTAATAATTTAATTATTTTGAAAAGAATTAATATAATATCATGATCTTTAGATATTTTGATTTTAATTAATTAAATGGGAATTAATTGAGAAAATAATTAAATAAAAGAAATTAATAATTAATAATAATAATAAAAATAATAATAAATAATAAATAAATAATAATAATAAAAGTAATAAAAGAATTAAAATAAAATTTATAAGTCTACCTAGGAGTAGATGCACCTCTTCAATGCACGTATGTCAACAACATAGGAGTTAGTGCACAAATTAAGCACATAGTGTCTACAACCTTGTGACTCATCTAGAAGGTCGGAAAAGACTCATGCTTAGTTGTCAACACCTTCTGGTTGTTTCTAGAGACATTCTAGGTGCTTCTTGAGAGTTCTTTATATTTAGGCACTCCTAGAAGCTTAGAGAGCATTTTTGGAGGACCTGGGAATGTTGGGGAAGGAAGGACCTTGCTCTGTGGATTTTGAGGAGAAGTGATTTAGCATCAGTTTTCAAGTAGACACTTGTGATTTTGGCATATGATATTTCGCTTCTTGCACTTCCTATCTTCTTCGTGTCTTCTAAATGCTTTCTGAGGATTTTTCATATCTTGATTGCATGCTTTTTCATGGGTAGTTAAATTTTATATAAGAAAATCCCTCATGCGTAGATCTAAGAATTCTATGGGCTAGGTTCTAAAAGTTTATAGGCAAACCTATTAGGAGGATTAATAGGTAAATCTAGAGATCAATCAATATAGGGAGAATTCTTAACTTATAAAATTGAAAAGCCCTATTTCTTTAAAAAATTATGTTATATTGCAAGCGTTATTGTAAATGTTTTCCTTGTTTAAAATATACATATATGTTTATTAATCTGCATACACATGCGCGCACGCGCGCGTGCACACACACACACACACACACACACACACACATATATATATGTATATATATATACATATATATATGTATATATATATATATGTACATATATATATATATATATGTACATATATATATATATATCTACATATATATATATATACATATGTATATATACATATATATATGTATATGTATGTATACATATATATATATATATATGTATATATATGTATATATGTATATATCTATGTATATATGTATACATATATATATGTATATATATACATATATATATATACATATACATATATGTAGATATATATACATATATATGTGTAGATATATATACATATATGTATGTAGATATATATACATATATATATAGATACATATATATATATATATATATATATGTTTGTTAAAAAAAATGCAGTGGAAAAATCATTTTTATAAAATTCGAATTGCGCATTTGATAAACATTTATTAAAAACATTTTTAATTAAAAAAATTTAACAAAATAAAATGGGGAGGGACAAACTCATACCCCCTCCTCTCTCTCTTACCGACAGCAACATTTGCTTCCGTGCAGGTAGGCGTGATCGCAGGGTACCTGCAATCAGCAGGCCGCACTTATTGCAAGGGTCGGCAGCGATTTTTAAATTGCTTTTAATGATTGTTTTTTTTTCAATTAGCACATGTTATTATATATTGTATTATTTGTTAATAATATATGTTAATATTAATGTTTTATAATTATTATTATAATAATAACAATGTTAGATATAAATAATAATTTATTAATTATTATTAAATTGAAAAGAGATATTAATATTCATGAATTTGGTATTGTAAATTTAATTAAGATTAGATAATATTAGGTGGAGTGTAGTTAATTATTGGTCAATTTAAGTGAATGAATTTGAAGAGAAGTTGTTTTAAGTCTTAGAACCATCAAAAGATTATAAATTTGATTTTGATAGAATTCTCAGAAAATCATTAAGTGATTCTAATTTTCCTTATTAATAGATTTTTGCTTACGTATGTGATTATAGTTCTTTTTTTAAATAAACTTATTAATTAATAATAATTAATGGTTACTGAAACAATGATAGGATACTATTAATGTAATTAATTGTGTAATGTAATCAATCTATTAGATAATCACATTATGCAATGGGGTTGAAGTTGAATCATTATATCGATCTTAAGGAAATTGTAAGTTATTTTCATCGAAAATAACAAGTGTCATTCTAATGAATAGAATAATGGAAGACGCTTCTTAAAATTAGGGAAACTTAATTTAATTGATTTTAGTAAAGTCATGCAAATGTTTTGATTAAAGTCAATGGATACTAGCTCAATAATGCAGATAAGTAAGAGCATTGTTTTAAATAATGAAGATATAGATCTATGTTTCTTTTATCGAGGGATTAAACAGGTTGGATTGTAGATCAAATGATAAATCTTATATTTTTGGAATATACTTAAAACAAAATCTTAAATAAAAATTGGAAACTCCATACTTTATTCAACTATGTAATTTTAGCAAACCAAAACATGTGATTGCATTGTAATTTCTCTATGCTTCTTGTTTTGGGTTTTTGGGCTGTCTAGTTGTTAACTAGTTATAGGACATCTACCAGAGGCTTGGGGGTTATGATTGTGATGTCATGATGATGTTTCATGTATGACATATGATTATATTTACCTTATTGCATCATGGATTAGAGTAGGATGATGTACTTTATTTCACATATATATATTCTTTTAAGCCTTTCATACCCTGTGGCATGTATAGTGGATGATTGAGAATTCAGAAATGTGATGTATAGACATTGGACTTTTAATTATTATTTCATGTGGATGTAGTGTTAGATGGAATCATTAATATTAGTTGATTTAGATGTAATTCAATGTTAAGGGATCCTTAAAGAATGTAACCTGTTACGTATGTTTATGTTTACTTTCACTTGAATTGTTGCTATTGCTTC
The DNA here is from genome assembly GCA_028749045.1 of Cupressus sempervirens. NCBI lineage: Eukaryota > Viridiplantae > Streptophyta > Pinopsida > Cupressales > Cupressaceae > Cupressus > Cupressus sempervirens. Next base: position 527,695,664 of record CM053790.1, read on the forward strand.
CGTTATCATGTGTATGATGTAGATGGTTTAACTTTCATGTTCAAAAAAAAAAATGCTACCAAACTTAGTAAAACTTTAGGTTAATTCTTTGGATCCCTTGGCGGGGCGTTACATTTGGTATTAGAGCTCGAGTTTCTACATTGGGAGCTATGGGTATTTTGGAACAAAACTAGGACTTTGAACTATCATGTGTATCTTCTCAAACTTGAAAACTAGGTGAAATGAAACAGAACTTTAAACTGTTACTTGCATATGCAACACTTAGCTTTCAAACTGAAAATTTTATTTAAACCTAAACATAGGCAAAACTAAAATTGAACTTAGTCTATTTGCAAAAACATGTGTCTTTTGGTTGTAATAGTATTTTATATTATGGATATTGTTGTAGGATGGTATCTAGGACTAGGTCTTCTGTTAGAGGCCATGGTAGAGGCTGTGGAAAAGGCTATGGTCATGGCAGAGCTATTAGTGTCTATGAGTTTGTCTGCGGTGGATCTACTCATGAAGAGAGTGGAGGAGAGCATGTTAGTGAGCAGCAGGAAGAGAGCCATAAGGGTGACCAAGATGAGTCTAAAGAGTTTAACTTGAGACAATTGATGCAGACCATTCTTGATCGCCTACCTCCTACTCATGAACATCATAGAGCACATTAGATAGAACAAGAGCATAGACCTAGGTCTAGGAGCCCTCAGAAGGATCGACAGAGATCCATTGTATCTACTTAGATGAAGGACCTTTCGAGATCCAAGGTCAAGCCCTTTGATGGGCAAGGTTTTGGATATGTGTCTAAACAATGGCTTATTGCCCTTGATAGGATTTTTTCTATGCAGGACTTTGACAGTAATGTTAAGGCAAGATTCGCCATTACCAACTTGGAGAATTTTGGGGCCACTTGGTGGACAATTGAGGAAAAGAAGCTAGGCATAGATATGAATAGTATCACTTGGGAGCTATTCTTAGAGAGTTTCTATGAATGATTCCTACTAGAGGAATGGAAGTAGCAAAGGGAAAATGAGTTCCATAACCTCAAGCAGTATTCTATGATTGTAACATAGTATGAGCATAAATTCTATGAGCTCATGTCCTTTTCCAGATTCAATGACAACTCAGCTCAACTGACACAACACTTTATTAGAGGATTGAACAACCGTTTTATTGGGGGTATTAAGGTTTTTGAACCCAAAACCCTCAAGGATGCAGTACATCGAGCCATCCTTGTAGACCAGAGTGTGAACCTAGGACATGGGGGTTTTGTAGGAGAACCTTCAACATTAGGTTCGAAGGGTGGTCAGGGAGCAAGTGTTAATAGGAAAACTCCTTTTGTGGGTAATCAGTGGCAGGGAGGAACTTACCCTCCAGCATAGAGTGGTGGCGGTGGTTCCAATACTAGGAACTATCACAACTCTCAGTGCAACAAGCACAACTAGTATGATCAGCCATCTCAGAGTGTTCAGTCTTATCCTATTGGGGGTAGCTTCCAATAGTCTAGCGCACCTAGATTTTAGAGGAGCTTCAATGGAGAATGTTTCTCATGTGGACAATGTGGACACAAGTCATATCACTACCCTCAAGGAAAACCACAGTTCTTAGGCCAGGGAACCACAGCTTCAGAACCTACAGTTAGTGACATGGGTAGAGCCCAGAGAGTGTACTTAGTGGAGTCACATCCTCTTACAAAAGGAAAGGGTCCAATGGGACCTGTACAGTGAGTTCTTAGCTTTACTTTTCTTGTAGGCTTCCAGGAGTAAGCCTAATTCTAGGGGGTGTGGGTGTAGTGCCTGCCCCTAGGTCACATTGTTGTTATCATGGTTGAACTCTTTTAAGACTACTTTTATGTTGATGGTTAGTAGCATTGTTTTGAGATTATCAGATATTGTGCTATGGATTCAGTTTATATGTGATGAGATTACTTAGACTCTACATTTCATGGATGCATGATGATTATTACATTGCTTTCATTTATTGATGATGATTAGATTAGATGGTTATTGTCACGTGTTTTATTATGGATACTTACCCCATACTTGCATGTGTATGGTGTGCGTGTTTGTTCTTATGTATGGCATTTCTGATGTGGTTAAGAAAGGGAGTCGTAGTCACCTGCTAGTCAAGATCTACACGATTTACCACTTCCTATCATTGTCTTTCTAGCTTAGCATATATATATATTGTATGTACATGCATGGATTTTATGCAGGTTGCAGGTACCGGGTATCGACTTCCCTAAATTGCTAGGATGAGCGTACCCTATCGCACTATCTCAACAGTAAGAGAGGGGAGACAAATTTTCAAGTCCAAATCCTAAATCCTTAAAACTTTTGTCCTAAGAGGTAGGACAAGTATCTGAGATATTTTACCTTCCAAATGTATCGGATGACATGATTCGTGATTTTTAACCCTTTAGACTGATTTTGTATGGATTGTTCTGTGATGGGTTTTTATATTTTATCTTGGAGTTCTATGGTGAATTTTCCATTAATTAAGTCTTAAATTAAAATATTTAATTAATAATTTAATTATTTTGAAAAGAATTAAATAAAATAAATTAAAAATTATTAATAATAATAAAAATAATAATAAATAATAAATAAATAATAATAATAAAAGTAATAAAAGAATTAAAATAAAAGTTATAAGTCTACCTAGGAGTAAACACACCTCTTCAATGCATGTATGCCAACAACATAGGATTTAGCACACAAATTAAGCACATGGTGTCTACAACCTTGTGACTCATCTAGAAGGTTGGAAAAGACTTATGCTTAGTTGTTAACACCTTCTGGTTGTTTCTAAAGACATTCTAGGTGCTTCCGGAGAGTATTTTATATTTAGGCACTCCTAGAAGCTTAGAGAGCATTTTTGGAGGACCTGGGAACGTTGGAGAAGGAAGGAGCTTGCTTTGTGAATTCTAAGGAGAAGTGATTTAACATCAGTGTCCAGGTAGACACTTGTGATTTTGGCATATGATATTTTGCTTCTTGCACTTCCTTTGTTCTTCATGTCTTCTAAATGCTTTCTAAGGATTTTTCATATCTTGATTGCATGCTTTGTCATGGGTAGTTAAATTTTATATAAGAAAATCCCTCATGTGTAGATCTGAGAATTCTACAGGCTAGGGTCTAAAAGTTTATATGAAAATCTATTAGAAGGATTAATAGGTAAGTCTAGACATCAATCAATATAGGGAGAATTCTTAATTTATAAAATTGAAAAGCCCTATTTGTTTAAAAATTTATGTTATATTGTAAGCGTAATGTTTTCCTTGTTTAAAATATACATATATGTTTATTAATCTGCACACACACACACACACATATATATATGTATATGTATATATGTATATGTATATATGTATACATATATATGTATATATGTATACATATATATGTATATATGTATACATATATATGTATATATGTATACATATATATGTATATATGTATACATATATATGTATATATATATATATATATATGTTTGTTAAAAAAAATGTAGTGGAAAAATCATTTTTATAAAATCTGAATCGTGCATTTGATAAAAGTTTGTGGAAAACGTTTTTAATAAAAAAAATTTAAGAAAATAAAATGGGGAGGGACGAACCCGTACCCCCTCCTCTCTCTCTTACCGGTGGTAGCATTTGCTTCCGTGCAGGTCTCCATGATCGCAGGGTACTTGCGATCAGCAGGCCGCACTTATTGCAAGGGCCGACAGCAATTTTTAAATCGCTTTTAATGATTGTTTTATTTTTAACAATTAACATGTGTTATTAAATATTGTATTAATTGATAATAATATTTGTTAATAATATATGTTAATATTAATATTTTATAATTATTATTATAATATTAACAATTTTAGATATAAATAGTAATTTATTAATTATTAATAAATTGAAAAGAGATTAATATTCATGAATTTGGTATTGTAAATTTAATTAAGATTAGATAATATTAGGTGGAGTGTAGTTAATTATTGGTCAATTTAAGTGAACGAATTTGAAGAGAAGTTGTTTTAAGTCTTAGAACCATCAAAAGATTATAAATTTGATTTTGATAGAATTCTTAGAAAATCATTAAGCGATTCTAATGATCCTTATTAATAGATTGTTGTTTAGGTATGTGATTATAGATCTTTTTTTTAATAAAATTATTAATTAATAATAATTAATGGTTACTGAAACAACGATAGGATACTATTAATGTAATTAATTGTATAATGTAATCAATCTATTACATAACCAAATTATGCAATGGGGTTTGTAACACTACCACTAACGAAAACAAATAACTTGAAACAAAGAACAAGAACAAAGAATGAACAATGACGCAATAATTTTTTTTTTTCCAATTCAACTTATTACAAATACAAGTACAAGGATTGAGCCATTCTAAATCTGAAAATATCAAAAGATACAAACACCTATGCCCAACATATGGACCCTACAAGTAATTATATGCTGATTTAAGAAGAACTTCAATAAACATCCTTAGCTACTTGAAAACTCGAAGCACTTGAAAAACACACATAAGCCAACACGACACAAAAGGGGGCTCAGTACACATTGTGTTGAAAAAACGTAATCCACCTGCATACATGTTAAAATAAACATATACCTAACCATAATGCAAATATCTGATCCACTTAACATAGTGCAATTCTGAAATTAATATGCAAGAAGTAAACATTTACTTAACAATGCAAAATTAAACTCTCACTAAGAATAACCCATAAATGAATCATATATATACTGAGGTGTCATCGTTATGGCACTAAGATTCTGCATCCATGTATGGTATGCTCATAGTCAACACATAACGGTAATCTCTATTATACTTGTCAATGACAGAATAAAGATATGCCTTGTTCTTCGTACTTAACCATATAGATTTAAGTCATAGGTAAGGCCAATTATCTTTTAATAAGTAATTAACCCATCCAATTCATTTTAAATTATCACTAAATTAATTAACTGAATAGGACAAATTGATATTCAGCCACCTCGATATATGATCATTACAGATATCCTTAAAATACACATCAAATAGATATTCTAAAAATGCACAAGTAACGAATAACAAATCAGTTTACTCATGATAATTACAATCTTCATCTTTTGAAAATCTCATCTTTTACTGTCAAATTCAAAAGTAAACTTAGACTATTTTAATAGTAGAAATAAATGCTTACAATATTATGTTCTCGTAAATATAACTGAAATCGATACAACAATTCAATGATATTTACCAGTCATAGTACTATACTACATATTCCTACTGCTATAATAAACTAAACTTATCTTTCGAAATGACCAAGATAATAAAACAATGCTCATATGATAATCTTTCTTTAATTGATACATTATCAAACATTTATCATAAATCCGCCTCATACACAAAATAGCTTTCCATTTTGATTATGAATTGAAATACATCTTTATAATAAACAAATTCTATTTCAAACATCTTATGTCAATATGACCCGTAAATGCTATTTAAGCACTTCATAATCAAAATTAAACATAATAGAAACTAAGTACAGCCAATGCTTAACACATGACCATTAATGAGGTTATTAAAAAGTAAGTGTCTATTTAAGTTTTACCTCTGTTTGACAATAAGCCACCACTCAACTATAAATACAACAACATATAAAATCATAATATCTAAAACAATATAAAACACAATTCATAGAATTAGCATTGTAACTTCATCATGCCAACAACTAAAATAATTAGGATGTAATCTTTCCTATACTATAGGATGTAAACTAATTGTTCACACTATGACCACATTGACGTTGAAATAACAACATTTCCCTATGTCTTTGTTTATCAAATAATTTCATATACTATTGTGAACTATTTCTCAAAACATCAGTTAATAATAACTTAATTTCCATCAGATTATAATGAACAAATGATACTATCTCCATGTTATCACTGTAATTACGAGTTTCACATTAAAATTTCTCATAACGCTACCTTTGAAAACTAACAGAAATCTTAACCATCCAACATCTAAATCACAATTAAATATTAACTCATAATTTCCTTATCAAAACAATTTCCATAAATATTTAAAAAGTGATTTATAACGTTTGCATAGAACTTCTACTTGTTTCCAATTTACCTCCTAACTGTCTGACCAAATGCCGCCCTCAGTATAATGTATGTGTTTGATGGTTTACCTATGTTTTAAGTTCATACAATTTCACATACCAAACTAAACTTTTAAAATACTAATGTTTAAAAACAAACACTGTGGATTGGACTGAGTCTCATACTCATATGCAACTATAAAATTCAAGAGATAGACTCAGGTTTTTTTATACCCCAATTCTTTCTGCAAAATAGAGATACATCCACTCTAATATTCACAAAGCTAACTAAGTATGACATTTGCAAAAAATTTCCAAATTAAACTTATACCTTAACTTCCTGCAAACCATATGACAAAATGCCTCGGCTTTTACTATACAGTTCTACAATGTTCAGTTTCAAACTAACAGTCGAAAGCATGTTTTCAAAGACAATACGACTTGATAGAAAACATGAATAGATTTATATACATATATACAAACTGTTTGCCCAAAATCAAGTCAACTAAAAACCCAGCCCAAATCTTGCTAAAGTTCTAACAGAATAGTCATATTAAGAATGCATGCAAACTATTTCTATCAAAATGTTCATTAACAAAATGCACTGAAGTTTCAAACACACAGAGCATGACTGAAAGAAAACTGAAAACATCACTATAACACTTATTACCATAACCCATAACAAATATGCTACAGCATGGCTATGTTACCATAGCAATCTCACCATACCCACATCCAAATGTGGAAATATATAGAGTCCAACAAATTAATTGCTGACCCTGCATACTTCCACCCTTGGGTGTCGATATGCGAGACCCTAAACAAACCATTTTAAACCAATCTAGTTAACAATTTTAAATGAAACACACACAACCAAGAGAGAGTAGGGTTTAAGAAAGGCCCCCTACCTCAAATCACAATTGATTCCAAAATGCTCGATGCAAAGCTTCTACAAATAACTCATTGCCAAAGCCCCAAAACAAAAACACACTCCAAAACTAGGCACACTGATATGCGAAAGAAGGATAATGATTGATAGGGAGATCCCAAACTAAGCCCAGGTTCATAAACATGAATGCTCTACCGACTAATTCCTCCATGCTGCTATTTCTTAGCAACCATCAACCCAGATGCATAATAGAACAAAGTTGTGAGGCCAAATTTTTGGCCCATTTCAACAAGAAAATCCCAAATCACATACAGATAAGGTTAGCCAAACTTCAGTGCCATAAAAACTCATAAATATTCATTGAATACAATTGCAACACCATCATTATATCGAGTACACATAACAGATATTTGCCACCACCATATATGGCTTTTTAAAACAATAAACATAATACCTTATGGAAAACACTCGACGCCCATCTAGGGTTACTTGCCAATAAGATGTAATTAATCCTACTTAGGGTGATGAGCAATAATCCAATCCCTTCTTAGTCACACAAATGTGGATATAATAATAGGTTTCAACACATACAACATAAAGCATACAAATTTAAAGCTTTCTTTCCAATATAATTAAAACAAAAAATACTATTTACGTCCAGTCTAAAACATAACAAACATGACCAATACCCAAAAAACATGAAATTATAGTTTTCAAATCATAACATTATAAATAATCTTCAAAACTAAACAATAGTTTTGAATAGAAAATACATTCATCATAAGTCTCAAATTCCAAAAGATACAAAAATATAACCAAGTAGCGCAATCAAATACAAAATATCAACTCAAATGATCACCAAATTGTAAAGTCTAAAAATACTGAAGAACAGAAGTAGTGGTCAGGCATGACAGGGTTGAAGTTGAATTATTATATCAATCTTAAGGAAATTGTAAGTTATTTTCATCGAAAATAACAAATGTTGTTCTAATGAATAGAATAATGGAAGATGCTTCTTAAAATTAGGGAAACTTAATTTAATTGATTTTAGTAAAGTCATGGGAATGTTTTGATTAAAGTCAATGGATACTAGTTCAATAATGCAGATAAGTAAGAGCATTGTTTTAAATAATGAAGATATAGTTCTATGTTTCTTTTATCGAGAGATTAAATGGGTTGGCTTGTAGATCAAATGATAAATCTAATATTCTTGAAATATACTTAAAACAAAATCTTAAACAAAAATTGGAAACTCCATAATTTATTCAACTATGTAATTTTAGCAAACCAAAACATGTGCTTGCATTGTGTTTTCTCTATGCTTCTTGTTTTGGGTTTTTGGGTTGTCTAGTTGTTGACTAGTTATAGGATGTCTACGAGAGGCTTGGGGGTTATGATTGTGATTTCATGATGATGTCTTTTGATCTCGATTTATAAACCAAACCATGGTTATGTGATGGTATGCTCTATGAGATGTTTGTATTTACTGATTGTTATTGCTCATCAATCTTCTTGAGTGAAGCTGAGTTATATGTATCTGAGACACTTGACTTAACCATTTTGAGTCATGGATAAGTTATCCTTGGATTACTTTCCAGTTGCCATGATGGGACTGAAGTGTTGATTTATTTCTTGATGTTGTCATGTTGGGACATGTTTTGACTTGACAATTTTGAAGTCTTCAATTAGTATTATTTTATTTGAGATACTTGTTGGTTACTTGTTAAGAACCAATGATTATTGTGATTATCAGTGATACCTTCAGTTGCCGATAGAGAACTATTTTCGTCATGATTACCAATGGATTCTTTTAAGTTGCTCATGGAGATTTGATGTTCTTATTTGGATTATCTTTTGGTATTTTTCTAGTTGCTTGTATAGGACTGTGGTGATTTTATGATTATGATTCCATGAGCTTAGGGTAGGTTATCTAGTTGTAGTGTCAAGAAGTGGCTTGCAATGGGGGTCGGGGCCCTAAGAGGTTGCCAGGGTAACTCATTGTAAGTTGTTTTAATAAGCGAAAACATTCACACCTAATATTGACTTAATGAACCTAAAAAGATAATTTTTTGTTCTTGCCCATGCCTCGAGTGCTAGTATAGACTAGGATGGGAGTAGAGAGAATGCTTGGTTTTGACCTTGCATTCTGTAGTATGCCTCCTCTATATGAGAGGATACTAGTGGCCACATAAGGATCACTAGGGGGCCGGGGTCTATTGAGAGACTGCCAGGGTAACTCTAGCATGATCTGTGCGATGAAACTTTCCCACTTGCATAGTAGGTTTCCTACATGTCTTTGTGTGCCTTTGGGATTAGATTTTGATTTGTGATTGGAACCTTTGAGTTGGTATACTTTAGGATTCTTGGACTTAGAGAGTTTTTGTGCTATGTGTTTTGATAACCTATTTAGGACTTGAGATTATCTCCTCAACGCGGTGGGAGTCACTAGTACATTTGATCCCATTTTTAGACCAAAATTTTTTACCATCTAATAGAATGAGGTCAAATTGGTCATTTTATGCAAGGCAACGTATATAATTTTTTTAACTAGAAGCCCATGTTGGTCAAAATTTTGACCAACACGAACTTACACTATGTCAAAATCCAAAAAAAGCTCTTTGTTGCGCCCTAATTTCAATCTTGCCGCGTGACCGAAAGAAAGGCTCTGGATGTGTGGTTAATATTTATTGTTTACTACATTTTGTGGTGCCAGCAGAGGAAGGGTTTGAAGATTACATGCCAACAGTGTTTTACTGCTATTGCCAACAGCATTTGACAACTTTAGTGCAACCTCCGCCGGAACAGTAAGGAAGTTTTCAGTAATCAAAACTATATTTGCATTGCTTAATGTGTATGTTTCATATTGCTTCCACATTGTGTACCATAGCGTTGTATAAACTTTTAAGGAAAAAAATAGTTATAACTTAATAGATTAATTTTTGTCGGCTACCTGAGAGAGGTGTCACAATAGTTGGATCATAACGTTGCTTAGTTTCAATACATTATGTGCAAATATGAACAGTGACATGCTTATCATATTTGTGAAATGGAAAAACAGTTTACCTTCATTTATTATTCAGTAATTGAGTGGTATAAAAGTCAAGACATTACATGCTCCTTATCAATTTACAATAGGCCATTCATTTCTTATCAATTTAGACAAAGGCCATCCATTTGAATAGATCGTTCATCTGAAAGGTCACTTTATGTTCCATCGTCCAATTATTCCTTTCACTATATCACTAATTGTCACTAATTGTCAAGATTATGACTAATGATGTAACATTATAAAGTTTACCCTCCCATGAAAATTTTTGTAAGCATCTCCATTATTTTTCCTTGAGATTTCTCTACATCAATGTTCCCCTTACTACACTGTGGTATTATATTGCTGACTTCATGCATCTAGATGGGGCTAATTTTAATTCGGATATCCATATCGAGGTTGAAAATTGTATGTTTTATTAGATATTTGGTTCCCAATCTCTTAGATAAATTCCAGTGCCATCCATCATCCATGGCAACCCTCAATAATTTCTACTAGTTGTATCCTTCTTAAAACAGTCAGGAATAAAATTAACTTGACGATGTTACCCAAATTGTTTTGGATCTAACAAAGAAAACTCTCTATAGAAGGCCATGACTTATCACTTGAACTAGGAATTCCCAAGAACAAATTATCAATTCCACACAATTGGTTTTGGTTATGAGAAATTCTTTGGAGATGGAAATTTGTATCTCTACTCCCTCTTTGTAGGATTTTAAATTTGATTCCACTATCACACCTATGGGATCTTTCATTCTTTTATTATTTCATCTTCCAAAATAATTTTTTTAGAGGAAATTAAGATTAATCGAATATATATCAACAATCAGTTTACACTATTCCACATATAATGATAAGGAACATTTGCAATAGACAATCACAATGAATGTGATAATGTTGGAATGGGCTACAATCAATATTAATGTTATTACAGAAGTTGTGTGATACATAAAATGGAATAAATAAGATGCTTATACAATAATTCTCTTTACACAATGTTTCTGACCTTTAATTCCCCAATTCATGGCAACCTTAAATAGAGGAGTTTTCTAACACTTGTGTAATAGAACTTGATGCTATTATACTCTGCAATAGAACACATCAAAGTCAATAATCATTGAAAGCTACCAATTTTAACAACTTGAGAGAATTCTAGGTCGGAGATTAGTATTTTCTTTTATTGTTTTATAGGTTTGAAATGTCTATAACCCAACCCCCAACTCTAATTTGGGTGAATTGGGAGGATACTAGTCAATAATAAATAGGCCCACATCTTATTTTAAAGAAGAATGACCAAATTAAAAGTTAAATATAAACTTACTGATCATATTCAATATTGATTGTCCCTGTTGTGGAAGTAGCAATATCTCTAAAGGCATCAGCAGAGAGTTGGAGTGTTCCATTGCAGTTAGAAGAGCAGTAATGGAGTATCTTGACAACAGTGGAATTGGTGTTGTCTGAGCATGGATTTTGTGATATTTGATTTGTACCAATGAGACATCTGACACTGTACTGTCTCCCACAAGCTGCTCCATTGTCCCAAATTGCATCACTCACTGCTGCAAACAGATTTCCAGCTGGAAACTACTTTGCATTACTACTTGTGTTAGTAATGTAAACATAGAATAGTTTCTTTGGATACAGTCAGTGATTGCTCCTTCATGGTTTCCAATAGATTAAATGCTATATGAGCTCTGCTATAGTGGAGAATAATAAAAATTCAGAACTGTTATCTCTTGAGTTTTCATATTGTTTGCACATTCCTTTGGTCTTGTTACTATGTTCCCATGAGTGATTTCTTACAGTAGTATCCAAGCTTAAGACTTGGGTTACATGCTAACTATTTGACAAAATACTTCTAGCCCAAACTTGATCTCCTTGATCAGAGCAAGCAGGGATTATTACACTGTTCCTGATATCAGTTATTCTCATTTCAATTTTATGAGTTTCATTGGTACATTCAGCATTACAAATTTGATTCTCATATTTAGAATTGGCTTAGTTTGATGAATTTTTAGTACTGTCATTTCTTTCCAACATATTATCTAAAATTCAGACTAGAAGAATCACTTAAAAATCCCATAAGAAACTACATAACGGTGAGGGTTAGTCATTGTCAAATTGTTTGATGAAATATCAAACAACTAGATTGGAAAGGAAATTGGTGCTTATTGAAGCCATACCCAGTTGGGGTTATTACATAACATTGATCTTTATGCAATTTTGACAGTTTTCTTGACCACTTAGAACATTTTCATTGATTGTTCTATATGGCTCATTTGATATTCACTGTTTCAAATCACAGAGTAAGGTAGTTCATTTTCTTGTTTGAATACTTAGAAATTATTTGATATTACCTCGTTGAAAAGGCTTATTTGCCTTCCATTCTGAATGGATAGATCTGATATGTATCAGTCATTGTAAAGAAGTAAAAGTTGTGCTTTCATTTTCATAATCTAAATTGAGATAAGATTGATTTGTTCAGAAGGATTTTGAATTTCTTGTTTAAATGTAGACCTAAGTCTTTGAGTGTATATACAAAGTTCAACTAGTCATTGAACTAAGACATATCTTCCTCATGTATGTTGGTATTAAGGATAAAGGGACCTGCATGGCACATAGTCATTTAAAGACTTTTTGACATTTTGTTAGTAGGGGAGTAGTGAATGGTATAATCGTCCCATGTTGAGATTTTCACTATCTAGCCACTTGTCCTATTGACAAAGCATTTTGGGACATGTGATTCTCTATATGTTATCCTTGTTATTTAATTTTGACCAATGTAGGATTTAATTCAACGACAATCCAATTATATATTTGTGTTAAGTAATTGAAGGCTTCTACCAGTATTTATGGTTACATTTCATTTAGAAATTTGATTATATTACTATGAGTTTTCATTTCAAAAATTTCATTTTTCCACATATATTTTGCAAATAACTACAAGAAAAGGGGTTACAATTAGCACACAAGCACCTTTAGTCATCTGGTAGTAGGAGGAAAGGATGTATAATCCATTACATTTACAATTTCACCCTCTTTCTTGGGTCATATATTATATTCATGGGTCAATGGGTTTGACTCAAAAAATGTACAATTGAATCGTGATAGCAATATCACAATTTCACTTGCTGTGGAAAATATCTTAGGCTTATCTATTGATGAGCTCAACGGGCTTTCTAATGAATGGTTCATAAGGCACAACACTTGTTGTAGGTTTTGCAAATGGGATTCCAAGTAGAGTGGTTTAAACCATGGAGGAAACTCCATAGTTAAGCCTTCTTGAGCTGAAGTAGTACTGGAATGGTTGAGCCTTTGAGCAAGTCATGGTGCTTTATCTTTGTGAGCACTCCCTCGATGCAATGAGTGCAAAGTGTTCATTCATTCTCATGAGAAATGAGTCTGTGTGAACTACTATGCATGAATCATGGTTCAATGAGTTTGACTCAAAAACTACACTGTTGAATCTTGATAGCAATATCAGAATTTGACTTGATGTGAAAAATATCTCCTACTTATCAATGATTTATGTGTCTTAAGTTTTAACATATTACTTCAATAATAAATACACCTTCAAAGTTCAGAGTTCAGACAATTCTGCTTTTCATCTTCCTACAACTTTTTCTTAACTTTTGCTATCTCTAGTCCCTTGTGGACATTAATATAATTTTCTTTTCTTTCTATACACAAGGTATGGTTTGACTGTTTTCTTTTGAGATTTTATCCTAAAGTTCATTTGGTAATGCTAAACTATATTGATATTTAAGCTTCCTTTGGAACTCAATGATTTCTTTTTGGAGGCTGATTTCTATTTACTTGTTCTGCCTGCAGTTTCCATCGTCTTCTTTCTCATGGGACATGACAATATTGTAGGCATAATCTTCTTGGTTAATTGGAACGTGCCTTTTGATCCAATGCATGTGGGATCCAATTTAAGTCCTTTGTATGATGATAACTTATAAAGTGGCTATAAACCCCAGATGTAGTTCCTTCAAACAAAGAGTAGCACAAGAAATTTATTAAGTTTTTCCATAATCTGTACAATATTTATTAATTATTGTGCATTATAGTCTTTATTAATTATTGTGCATTATGGAATATGTGTAAATGGTATTGCATCTGGTCCAATTGAAGGTATTACTAGAATGGGCATACTTTCACCCAAGGAATTCTTACGTGATCTTCAGAAAAACCAACCTCTTTATAAAGAAGGAGAAAAATGGGATGTTGCTATGGTGATCATCTATTTGGCATCTGACACTGGTTAGTATCTCTTGAACCTATCTAATAATCAATATTCAAATCTACAACTCTGGCCTCATGTTGATATTTGCCTACAAGTCTACAAAATAATGTTTGAATAATATAAGAGGGCATTTGTTGATTTCAAAGTACATCATTTCAAAGTACATCTCTTAAAACCATTTGACAATGGTCAAAGCTCTTGGTGCATAGCAACGAGAGTATAGCCATCGATTGTTCTTGTTCCTTAGGGGTGCCTGTATCAAGCAGCTCTGCTATAGTCATGATGCAACCATTAGTATTGGCAATCACTATTCTTCCATCTTCAATGGTAGCTAGATTATATAAGATGCTAATGCAAATTTCTGTAAAATCAACTTCATAGACAGTGAGGAGATGAACAATCTTGGAAACGACATTTGCTGACACCATTCTAGACTAATTTTCAGCATTTGTGGATAAATGATATAATGAGTTTAGAGCATCTTGTCTACATTGGTAGGAGTTTAGGAGTTTGAGCTTAGTAGTTTAATTAAGTAGTGGCTACTATATATTACATTAAGATTTCTTCTGGGAAGACAAGACTCTTTATTGTTATAGATTGAACATTGGGATTGGAGCTGCCTTGAGTAAGAGAGGTCTTAGGAGGATAGCTATTGACTATAGGATCATGAGGGTTTGCATTGGTGATTTTCTTGGTTGATTTAGCTGACTCACTCTACCTATTTTTATTTTTTTCCCACTTAGTATGACAGAATAGGAATTTATAGGAAGTTCACTTGATTTTCTCTAAGAAAACAAGCTAATTGGGTCTCATTTTTTCAAAGCTGTATGCGTTTTGTATTAGAAGTGGTAAAGCAGTCATCATTAATTTGTGTATGAATAGATAATCTCAAAGCCCTTAAAATAAATTGAAGCAGCATGCTTCTTGTGCAACATAAAACTGACATTATGAAATGAAGATGTTGGATTTGATTGGAAACAAGTTAGGAAGCAGTGCATGAAATGAAAAAAATCAATAAAAGGAATCAGAAAAATTGCATTTAAGAGAATATATATCAAGAAGATGAATTAGTCGTTGCTTATTTTGTGCAAAATGATACTCTAGGAATCAATTATTTCTCTGATGTATGGATCATACCCACATCAAGAGAGTTCTATAAGTGTCATGCCAATTGAATGAGAGGAGACGTGAAGCTCATCTAGACTCTAGTAACATCCTGGATAAAAAAATAGTGGACGGAACTGGAATTAACTCATTTGATTTTCTAGGTCATGAGGCATACCTTCTCTAACAAAATTTTAACCCACTTAGTACACCAGTACATAAATTTATGTGAGCTTTGTGGCAAGGTAAGCATATTTTATGATGATATTGTTGTAACTGCCACACAAGACAAGGGAGAAAAATGTGAATACAACAAGGGGGACAAGAAAAAAAAAATAAAAATTATATCAACTTGTGGAATCAATAACTACAGTTGTTTTCTAGGATTTACTTGGAACAAACACAAAAATACTCACTGCCAGTGTTGATCCATATGGAAATTTAGAGTTCTGAAAAAAAATAAGAACAAGCCTATTAGCTCAACTTCGTGTTCATAATTTTGCAATTACAACTCAAAATGACACCATTCAAAAAGTGCATCGGAAAGTTTCACCAATTATAACATAACAAAGAGGTGCAGAACTTTGATTGCCACACATCTCACACTATGTAACAACATGAGATGCATGGTTGTATGATTGATTGTGCAATTATCCATGTAGATCAAAATATAGACAAGGTGATTTGAGATAAATCAATCTCACACAATGAAGTTGATTTTTCATCAAGTTCTACCACCTCACCTTGCCCCTAAGACATTAGTCATTGATTCAAGATTAATCAATGATGGATCACAAAGATGCGCATTAACAGTAGTTGTGATGTTCTTTCTACTATCATCCACTCCCCAGTAGCTCCATGATCCATCTTCCTTATTGAAGAAAGCTGACCTTCAATTACCTTCTGTAAGGATGCAGATATAATTCCTCATTGTCAAGAATCTGTACTTGGATAGACCATCAAATAATAGCTGCTTACCTAAATTCAAAATCCCATACTCTGGGAAATGCTCCTCTTACCATAAGATGTGCTTCATCAGATATTTAGAAATATGCATATGCTAGTTGTGCCAAGGATTAAATGATGTCATGTTTTCACTACACTCTCAACTCTCAAGTTTGCATTCAATGTAATAAATTTAAAGTATCTAAAGGCTAAATAATAGTGTTCTCTTTAAGGGGAGCAAACAGTGTGAGGTGGAAAGGTCTTTAGTGTAAGTGTTTGTTAAAATTGCTCTTGGTGTTTCCTATTGTATTGCATTGCTTACCCTTGCTATCAGAAGTGGTTTTATAAGTTTTACAGACGATTTTTTTCAGTTATGTTTTCTCCATCTGGATTAGTTGAGTTTTCCTTTGCTGTTGAAGCCTTGAAGGTTCTTTTCAGCTACATTTTCTCCATGTGGAGAGAAGTGGACAAGTATTTTTAAACATGACCAACCCTTTTCTCCTTTGGTTTTGAGGAGTCTATCCATTCAGAGGCAATTTTCAACCATTAAATTTATTTGTTAATAACAAGGGTGGAGATTGCAGAGAGGTTTGCTCATGCCGACATATCTTCAAATTTGATGATTTATCTCACAAGTGTTTTGAATGAAAGCACTGCAACTGTTGCATGCAATGTGAACATATGGTCAGGGGTACAATATATTTTGCCTTTTTTGGGTGCTTTTGTTGCTGATTCATATTTGGGTAAGTACTGGAAAATCCTTGTTTCTTCTCTCATCTACCTACTTGTTAGTATTCTTTTCCTTCATAAAATCCTTTTCCTTAACGGTACAATTAATGGGTAGAGTAATTTGGAATAAAATTCCTTAACCAGTATTATCTACAGATTTAAGAGTTTTTGTGAATAAAGAAACTGAATATGCACTTGTTGGAAATTGAATCAGATGTCCATTTGCTTTCAAAGTAGCTGAATAAGTTTTCATTTTCTAGTGTTTTAACATGCCCAAGTAACACTTCATGCAATGCAACATGGCAGGGGCTAATCTTGGTGACTCTATCAGCCTCCCTCAGGAGTCTCAAACCCTCACTATGCAAGTATATGTCAGAGTTTTGCTCTAGACTCAAAACATCACATTTTAACATTGGTTTTTTTTTCTTCTCACTCTACTTGGTTTCTTCTCACTCTACTTGGTTGATGCTAAAAACTGTCCCAGGATCCCAGAAAAGAAAGCAAACATTTAATATGGATTGTGAAAATTTGATAGACTTAGATGATAAGTTTTGTGTTTTCAAACTAGGAATGGACCAAATTGGTCGTGGTTTAATATGAGGCTGAGGGGAATTTCAGAATGTTTGCCAAGTTTCCATTATAGGCATGCCAAACAAAAGGGATGTTGGATGCAATTTCAAATTCTAGTTCAGTAACAACATTTGGGAATAATGCTAGTTCAAATGCTTGGAGTTCTCAACTGTGTTTGTTTTGGGCCTATATGCTTGGGAGATTCCTTTTTGATGAAACTCATAGTCTTGTTTTTTCAAGTTTCTTAACAAAGCAACAATTGAAGATGAACTAGACTTTGAGTGCAAAATAGCACGCAATTGGAGACTTTGCACAGTACAACAGGTCGAAGAGGTAAAACTCCTCCTGGGCATATTACCCATTTGGATGGCATGTTTAATGTATGGCGTTGTCTTTGCACAATCCTCAACATTCTTCACAAAACAGGGCAGCACAATGGATAGAAAAATTGGCTGACATTTTGTGATCCCTTCAGCAAGTATGCAATGTTTCATGAACATATCTATAATCCTATTGCTCCCTGTCTACGACCGTATCTTTGTTCCAATTGCAAGAAGATTATCAGGGAATGAGAGGGGTATAACATTGCTCCAAAAGATAGGAATTGGTATGTTCATTTCTGCCATTTCAATGATTGTTGCTGCAGGGGTAGAAATTAAGAGAATCAATGCAACAAGGGATAGTGGACTCATAGACGTTCCCTCGGCAACAATCCCAATAAGTGTTTTTTGGCTACTTCCACAATATGTTCTTTTTGGCATGGATGATGTCTTTACAATGGTAGGAATGCAAGAGTACTTTTATGATCAGATGCTAGACATAATGAAAAGCTTGGGTATTGCTATTTATTTGAGTTTTTTAGGAGTTGGTAGTCTCCTCAGTAGTTTCCTCATTTTGATCATTGAGAAGGCTACTTGTGGAAAGCAGGAGCATTGATGGTTTGCAAACAACTTGAATAGATCTCATTTAGATTACTTTTATTGGCTTCTTGCTTCTTTGAGCTTACTCAATCTGGGCATGTTCATGACCTTTGCTAGCTGTTACAAGTACAAAGAGACTACATCTACTGACACAGAGAATGCTTCCTAGAAACTAACTTCATGTTATACCTATGAGGGGTGACACTACTGCTTCATGTTATTCCTAGAATGACTCTATTTTATGATGATAGTGTAAATATTTTGTTTCCATCAACCACATTCATATCATTGTTCAGTCTTTTTAAGCAAGAATGTTTACATTCTTTCCTCTACGATTGATAGAGAACATTTTATTAAACAGAATTTTACTATGAATTATTTCCTCTCGATTATTTGTTCTCTACATGAGTGCATTTTTTTCAACATATAATTGACTGAGAATAAATATATTTTCTTACAATTGTTCAATTGAACCCCTTCTTTAGGTCTAAGTGATAATTGAAAAGCTCATTATTTCTCTTAATTAGACTATTTGAGAGTTATTTTTTTATTCATAATCCTTATTAGGCTTAAGAGTACAAATTGTTGTTCATTTTTAACACCTAATTAAATTAGTTGAGTTATAACTTATTCAAAATGTCTAATTAATTTAGATGTAGATTGTAGAGTGCATGCACACATTGGTTAGGTTAGACATAAATAAATATGAGAGAAAAAATAATCAATTGCACAGCTGCTAGTGAACAACATTGGGTAGTAAGTGATTCTATAATTGTGCAAAAACCAAATCAACTGTATTTACTCTTACAAACATAAATAAATCTTGCATATTCATTAGATTCTTGGCATTTTTACGTCAAGTTCACCAAAATGGGGACTACAAAAAGGGGTTACATATCACATGATATTAAATGCGGGCCACAAAAAGCTAAATAGCATCGTGATGGCATCAAAAAACCCATAAAGACAAAATGTAGACAAGCACAAAAATTCAAGCAGTTAATTTTATGTTTGTTTTCTGTTGTTGGACTTGAGATTGACAATAGTTGCCTTTTCAGGTAATTTCAAAGCTTCATTTGATTCTTCGGCCATTTCTCCTCAGAAGACTGAAGGAAGAGGTAGAACAGAATCTCCCAAAGAAAAAATAAATAATCCTGTATGCAAATATGATGGAACATCAAAAATAGATACAAGAGCATTTAGTCAATAAAACACTTGAGGCCTACCTGCAGAGTAAGGTAGAGAGAGGTAGGGTAATGTGTTCTCTAATTTTAAAAAGTTATTTTGTAGAGCTCCTACATAAGTTGTGTTCCTTTATTAAATTGTACTATCAGCCATTTAGCCAGTCTTATTTTCTTGAATAGTAAAAGCTTGGTATGACTTCCTTCATCCATTTTAGGAACAAGTATCAGAACAAAGCTACAAAATTTGATGATTCAACTAAGAAAGAACTGCAATCATCCTGATCTGTTGGAATCACAGTTTGATCAATCAAGTAATGTTTTAATTAGTAATTAAGCTTGGTTGTTTTGAAACTAATTACTAGTGGGACAAATTGATTTAGTGTTATGTCTAACATTGAGCTTTCTCTTCAGTTGATTACCCACCAGTGGCTCAGTTGGTTCAGCAGTGTGGCAAATTTGGCTTGTTAGATAGACTTATATTGCATTTGAAAGATTGAAAACATAAGGTACCAATATCAATTTGCATTAGTTAACCTTCATTTTTACTGCGCCCTTAAGTTTCTTGTACTGATTTCAAGTAACACAGCAATCAAGAGAAGAGTTTGCTTGTTGTTCTCAAGTCTCTGATTTGGTCCTAGATATTTGTTAGATTTTTATTAGCATTCTAGAAGTAAAGTTTAGGTGCAATCATTGTCCCTTGTAACTCTTATTTGGTTTCCTTTGTACTGTATTTGTTTAGATTCCTAAAGGAGGGTTTAGTTTGTGGCATAGTAGGAGATAGTATGCTACAGTGACATTAGGAAGTTTCACTAAATCCATTAAATAGTACTGTCAGTTAGAAACTCAATTATATATATCTATTTAGAAGTTTACATAGATATTATCTTTATAGTTGAAGAATCAATCATGTGATATGTTCAGTGAGATTTAGACATTCACATGCTGCCCACTGCGCACAACCCAAAAAGCACTGAGTCTTGCATGTGCTCCTTTACAAGATGCCCACCTTCTCTTTATATGTTTAATGTATTGAAAAGTCTTCTAGTATAGGTGGGTCATTCTCTTGCAGTTTATTTTGAATCTTTTCTCTCTGAGAGAATGATGGAATGAGATATTAAAGTTGCAATAAAATCATGTTGTAGTGTTTCAAGGTACTGTTCTTCTTGTGTGTGTGTAATGTTTCACAATTTCATGATTCTGTAATCTACCTGTTTGGCCTAACTTTTTTGGTTTCTACAGTAGTATTTTTGCTCCAATAGTACGGACAAATGAATTGTGTCATCAGTATTTTGAAGCTTGTGTGCAAGTCTACAAAGAGATGGGTGTCAAGGTTATAGATTCATTACTACACTCAGGAATGGGCTCATCTTCAATCTTCAGAAGATTGAATATGAGCCCATTCCCGACTGTGGTAATGAATCTCAAAGCTCCTTCAGCCTGAGCATATCATGTCCTTCGGATGATCTTTTTGAAGCTGCTTCAACATTGTATCCTTCAGACTTTAGAAAAATTTATGTGATATGATTGTGAATGCTTTTCTGGAGATAAGTTTTACTCAATAAATTGTGAAGCGCATGGAATCTTCTATGATTAATCCAAAAAAATACATATGCCCCTTTATAAGTTAATTATTTGTTTGAGTATATATAATATATTTCTTGATAGTGTCTTTGGTTGATGTGCAGCATCAAGATTTGGGTTCTGGTATTTCTTCTGCAGTCACAATGAAGGATTGTATATTACTTACAGCTTGTGGAGTAGATGAGATTCTTCCTTAGAGTCCTGAATTTCTAGTTGATATCTTTACTTGATGTCTCACAACACCTATTAAAATTGTATTGTGATGGTATTATCTTATTCTCATACCTCTAATCATCTCATTCTTTTTACACATGATTGGGAAACTGCAATTTGTGATGTGCTAATGGCTAGCTCCTTTGCTGGGTACAACAACTGGACATATTAGGGAGTGAATTAATAGCATGGTTTCTCATACAAAATAAATTTAATATAGAGTTTTGGTAATGACTATTTATCTATCTTGTATCTTAAATTATTCTCATTTCCCTCAAATATGTGTCGCAATGGATATAGTGTTTACATGTATCATAATATTGAAACGATTCTCTGAGGCAGGAAAAAGTTGTTTACTATGCACAAATAGGTCACTTCTAATGGAATGGAACTTAAAAACATTGGGATACTAAAATTAGTGATCCTTTTATTCCTGTCACATGAAATTTTTGGTTTTTGCAATGTATGTTACTAGTTTTGGATTTCTATTTGCTAAACATGATTACATCTTTATCTAACAAGACATAAAGAATTACCAAAATGCTTGTCACCCATCCTTGTACAATGCTAATGATTCTTAGTTGGAGTAGTTCCAAGATAAGTCACCTCTTGGGAAGTCTTGATGCTTACCCCTTAGAGCATTGCCTGAATTGAAAAGTGACAAGTGGACCATTCATGCCCATGAGATGGTTTTCCACGATCCGCATTTCATGAATTATGGGTCAACAACTTTGATTCAAAAAACTATGCAGTTGAATCCTGCTATGGCATAATGTAAAAATTACCTTATTTGTCAACTTGATTTCTGTGTATGATTGATAATACATTAATAAATAGCAAATTAAGAGCTAAAATTCAAGCCATAGTATGCCGATTTCGCACACAAAAACTTGGCCTTATCTGTCCCAGCCAAAACATGGCGAGCTGACTTGGTGAGCAAGCTCGATGAGCGGACCTAAAGATTGACCTTGATGAGGCACTTTGGTGGGGTGACTTGATGACCGAACTCAAAGAGTCAACTTGGTGAGCATACTTGAACAGTTGACTTGGTGGGGCAAGTTGGCGAGCTGACTTAGCGAGTCCACTTGGTGAGGCAAGAGGTGAGTCAACTTGGTGAGCTGACTTGGTGAGTGAACTTAAAGACTAACCTTGATGAGGTGCTTTGGTGGGGTGACTTGATGAGCGAACTTAAAGAGTCAACTTTGTGAGCGTACTCGAACAATCGACTTGGTGACATGACTTGGTGGGCTGGCTTGGCGAGCTGACCTAGCATGCATACTTGAACAATAGACTTGGTGAGCTGATTGAAAGAGTCAACTCATTGAGGTGACTAGGTGGGAGTGACTTGGCGAGCTGACCTGGAGAGTAGACCTAGGGGATGGGCTTGGTGGGCTGACTTGGAGAGTTGACCTAGGGGGAAGACTTGGTGAGCGAACTTAAAGAGTTGACTTGGTGAGCGTACTTGAATTGTCAGCTTGGCGAGCTAACTATGGGAGTTGGCCTGGCAAGCTGATATGGCGAGTCGACTTAAAGTGGTGACTTGGTGGTGCAAGTTGGTGAGCTAACTTACCGAGGCCACTTGGTGAGGTGATTTTGTGAAGCAACTTGGTGAGACGACCTACTAAGTGTACTTAAAGATTGACCTTGATGAGGCACTTTGGTTGGGTGACTTGATGAGAAAACTTAAAGTGTCAACTTGGCATGTCGACCAAGTGAGTTTACATGGTGAGCGAGCTTAGAGAAGAAACTCTATGGGGCAAGGTGGTAAAACCACTGGGTGAGTAGACTTTGTGAGGTGACTTAATGAGTAAACTCATTGAGGTGACTGGGTGGGGGTGACTTGGTGAGCTAACCTGGAGAGTTGGCCTAGGGGGTGGACTTGGTGAGCGAACTTAGAGAGTTGACTTGGTGAGCATACTTCAATTGTCAGCTTTGCAAGCTGACTTGGGGAGTCAGCCTGGTGATCTAACATGGTGAGTGGGCTTAAAGTGGCAACTTGGTGGGGCAAGTTGGCTAGCCGACTTAGTGAGGCCACTTAGAGATGTGACATGGTGAGCTAACTTGGTGAGAAAGCTCGATGAGCGGACCTAAAGATTGACCTTGATGAGGCACTTTGGTAGGGTGACTTGATGAACGAACTCAAAGAGTCAACTTGGTAAGCATACTTGCACTAGTGCATTTGGGTTCATTTTTTGACCTTCATTGATCAAATTTTCGACCCAATTTTTGACCAAATTTGACCAACCCATTGGTCAAATTTTTTATGGTCAAAATTTTGACCAACTCACTGGTACATGATTTGTCTCAATCATATAACTAATTATATGTTTATCATATTAGTTACTATCAGTGTTTTTCAGGCATTCTGTAAAACAGTTCACATGCCTTGCGTATGATATGATATTTTGCATGCATCCTGCACTCTCACTCATCTGGCTAATGATGGATTACATAGAGTGATCTGAAACCATGATGCTAAAAAACACACAATCAAATCCAAAATGAACTTGCACTACAAATGGATTGTAGAAATCTAATATTGGTAAAATTGCATGCATGTCTACCAAGACAATAACAACTTAAATATATATTTGTCCTGGTAGACATGCATGCAAAATTAACAATATCAAATTTCCACAATCCATTTGTAATGCAAGTTCATTTTGGATTTGATTGTGTGTGTTTTTTAGCATCATGGTTTCAGATCACTCTCCGTAATCCATCATCAGCCGGATGAGAGAGTGCAGGATGCATGCAAAATGTCATATCATACGCAAGGCATGTGACTGTTTTATAGAATGCCTGAAAAAAAAATTTTAGCTACCTGTTGGTAGAAATTTCTACCTTCATTGGTCAAAATTTCTACCTTCATTGGTCAAAATTTGTGACCTTCATTAGTCAAAATTTCTACCTTCATTGGTCAAAATTTTTGACCTTCATTGGTCAAAATTTTCTACCATTATTGGTCGAAAGTTTGACCTTCATTGGTCAAAATTTCTACCTTTATTGGTCGAAATGTTTCTCTTCATTGGTCAAAATTTCTACCTTTATTGGTTGAAATTTTCTACCTTCATTGGTCAAAATTTTGACCAATTCCTGGCAGAACTTGCACCATGGCTATGGAGGTTTTTCGACCAACCAGAAGGTTGGTCAAAATTTTGATCGAAAAAATTCCGACCAATGGGTTGGTCAAATTTGGTCGAAGTTTGGTCAAAAATTGGGTCAAAATTTTGACTAATAATGGTTGAAAAATGGTCTCAAATGTACTAGTGAGTGGACCATCTAGGTACCACGCAGTCAGGTGGTAGTGCTTTTTCACTCTTATCATTTGAGATCTGTTTGAGACACCGTGGTTGATGCATTCTTTGTTGGCATCTATCTTCTTTCTGTTCATGGATTATGATGGTGGACACATATCCTTATATTGATGATTTGCATATGTTAGATAATGCTATCTTATGCTTTACTTTGCATGTTAGATTTCTTTTCTGCATATGATATGGTATGATTTAGGAGTGACATTCCTAATATTTCAATACCAATGATCTCTTCAGTGATTTGGAATGTTACACACGGAGGGATGGCTAGGACCCACGATGGTCTAATGATGCTATTTACAATTGGGAGGAATTGTGCACTTAGTTAGTTATGTTTGTGATGATGATGTTTCATGTATGACATGTGATTACATTTACCTTATTGCATCATGGATTAGAATAGGATGATGTACTTTATTTCACATATGTATATTCTTTTAAGCCTTTCATACCCTGTGGCATGTACAGTGGATGATTGAGCATTCAGAAATGTGATCAATAGACATTGGACTTTTCATTATTATTTCTTGTGGATGTAGTGTTAAATGGAATCATTAATATTAGTTGATTTAGATGTAATTCAATGTTAAGGAATCCTTAAAGAATGTAACTTGTTTGTATGTTTATGTTTACTTTCACTTGAATTGTTGCTATTGCTTCCGTTATCATGTGTATGATGTAGATGGTTTAACTTTCATGTTCAAAAAAAAAAAATGCTACCAAACTTAGTAAAACTTTAGGTTAATTCTTTGGATCCCTTGGTGAGGCGTTACAAAATGGCATAAATTGGTTGAATGCGTAACAAATTATAATAGATTTATTTTATAAGAAAATTGTTAGCAGAGAAATTTTTCATATGGGCTAACTTTGATATCAACTACATAAGTTGATTTAAATCCACACTCAATAATTTTGTTTATTCCTTATAAACTAGAGAGAAAAACTATATATTTGTCTTTTGCCTTGACTTCTTTGTAACCTACAATAAAATAAAAAATCTTTATAAATTAAATGAAAGATAGCTGAGATTTTTTTTTAAAAAAAAAGCTATCATAATATTTTGTTAATAAAACATAGATGAAAAAAGAGACAAAAACTCTATTTTTTAATCGTCAATAATCATTTTTTCTATAAAAGATATTTGAACCACAAGCAAGGCCAAATATATGCATTTTCCTATCAATTTGTTTTGCAAAAATTAAAAAAACAAATAATAAAGAAGTACAAAGTGGCAGATCATAAAGGAAATATTGCTTGTGCATCTCTAGAAAAAAAGATATATATAAATATGATAACAAATCCCGTACATGGAGGATTTTTTGAGAGATTACCTAGTCCCAATTCATCATATAATATTTGATGGATAGAAATTCATCACACATAGAATGCATAATATAGTTTTCAAAACTTTTGTTACCATCTCACCCTTTATCATATTTGGTATGGGATGGTATGATATATTTTCATGTCTTATAACATGCATACATGGATGATTTATTGGGAGATTTAGTTAGTCCCTCTAGATAGATTGTCCATGAATCTAATTATAGATCAAGCATTCAGATCTAAAATGTTAGTGATAAAACACCAACATGATCAAACTAAATTTTTATCAATAATATTTATGGATTGCATAAATTTGATTTTATTTGAAGCATAAATTTTTACAATGCATTTCAAAAGAAGAATTAATACAATGGTATCCGAACTTTTCTTGTTACATGTATTAGGTATGCAAACAACATAAGAATGTAAATGATCATGACCAAAGGTTATGTGGATGCAAAAAAACTTTCTATTGAGAATAGATTGAAGAAGCTAATCAAAGAGAGAGATTTTTGAGAGCATACAGGTATGACTAATATGCTTCAATCATTGTTTTGTCAATGATGTCAAACCTACTATTCGTTGGTAAGACAACTACTTATAAGATTTAAGTACTATCACTTATTTGATTGATGAAGAGGATTTGATCAAGAGATGTAACAATAGCACCTAAAGGAAAGATTGAGTTATGATTATGTAAAGGAGTACAAGAATCAATTAAGAAAGTGATAACATGATGTATTGATAATCTACTTAAGGTTACAAAGGTTGGTTAGACTAAGTAAGTTTAGAAGAACAAATTACACAAAGTTTGTCTACCAAGCATTATCAAGTGGATAGTAGGTGCCAAGAAAAGTCTATGCAAGCCAAGCAAAAAATTAGTTGGAGCCAAGTAAAAGTTCATTCTAGTGTATGCTGAGTAGAACAATGGATAACAAGTAAAATTTAGTTGATGTTGAGCACTAGTAAACTTTAGTTCATGCTGAGTGCTTTTTCAAAGGATTTCGAGCAACATAGTATGTGTCGAGCATAAGAAGTAAGATAATGTCAAGCTACTACATTATTTAAAAGATCATGAATTCGATGAATCTGAGTTGACAAGTTTGATTTATTGGATTATGTGAACCAGGTGGAAGATAAGATTAATGAGCTAGGCATCCTACCTAATCTATCCAAACCCTAAATTGGGTGATGAAGAATGAGTGGCAAAAGATCTTAATTTCCTATTTATAGGAATGGTTGGTCATGAAGTAATGTTGTCATGTTCAAGAACCCAAGGAAGGGAAGGAGTCAAGGGTTTTGCTTCATCAAGTGACCTAAGAGAAGAGTCTATAATGGTATGTTAAGTAAGAAGGCTTAAGGATATGAATGTATGAAGGGTGAACAAGTTATCAGAGCTGCAATGTATGAAGGCCAAGTAGAATGGAGGACTGAACAATGATCTATAATCTATAAATGGAGTTATAAGTTTTTATCAGATCAAAGCCTTACTATTACTCTCTAACAATAGTATCAGTCTAGGGTAAATCCTTTGGATTAAGATTGATCTAACAGTCATTTGTAAATATTTTAATCAGGTGACATTCCAAATGAAAGGTCTAAAGTCCTTTAACAAGGCTCACTCCTAACAGGGTGATTGAAATCCTTTAATAGGGTCACACTTAATAGTGTGTATTGTAACCTTTAACAGGGTTGGCCTTTCACATGGCATCACTTCAAAAGAGTTAAAAAGAGTAGCATGTTACTAGTAGTTTTTCCCAAATTGGGTTTCTACGTAAATCATTGTGTCAAATGTGCTAATGAATCTATCATGTTTCATGTTTACATTTCTACAGGTTGATTTGATAGTAACCTACAAGTTTTAAGTGATTTCATAATCTTATGGATGCATGCATGATGAAGGTAAATGTTTTATGGGTTCATTAAGCTGTGAAAAGTTTTATTTATACATCTGGACCTTGGATAACTAATTCACTCCCACCCCCTCTCAATTATTTTAAAGTACTCCAACACATTCTTGTTTCAATTTTTTAGAATAAGAGGGAGGGGGGGTTCAATTATCTAAGGTCCAAATGTACAAATAAAACCTTTCAGTGCTTAATAGATTCATGTCCATAAAACCATATCATGTATACATCTGTTAGAACATCAAATACCTTAACTTAGTAGGTCACTATCCTAGGTCAAAATAACTTTGCATAAATGTAAGGCATGAAATACAACAAACTCATTCACATAATTTGATACAAGGATTTTATGTGAAAACCCAATTTGGGAAAAACCACTAGTAACATGCTACCCATTTTCACTCTTCTGAAGTGATGTCTTGTTAAAGGCCAACCTTGTTAAAGATTACAATACACACTATTAAATGTGACATGCTTAAAGGATTTCAATGTGAGCCTTATGAGAGGACTTTAGAACATTCCATTAGAATGTCACTCGGTTAAAGGATTTACAAATGATTTTTAGGTCAACCTTAATCTAAAATATTTATTCAAACTAATATAGTTATTAGAAAGTTATCCAAAATACAACTCACTTCTAGATTATAGATCTTTAGTTTAGTCCTCCATTGTGCTTGGCATTCACACTCTTCATTTGTGAAAGCTTTTTCACCCTTTAAGCATTCATCCTCTTAATCATCCTTGCTTTGCATGCCAATTGTAGTCTCTTCTATTTGGCCACCATATGAAGTAACATCCTAGACTTCTTGTCTTCCTTAGGTTCTCACACATGAAAACCTTTTCTTCTAGCCTGATATCTCTATAAATAGAAAATTTAGGTATTTTTCTATTTAACCACTATCATCAATTTTAGGGTTAAGTAAGTTTTAATGAATCTAACCACTTTTCCATTTTAGTCCCTCTAGAAACTTCTCTTACAATCCTCTTTGACTTTGCCACAAAATGGTTTATCTTGAATTATGTGCCACTAGCTCATCATACTTATCTTCCACATGCTTCACACAATTCAGAATATCAAATTAGATGGCTCAAATTTGTCAAATATTTTATTTAACACTTTTTCTTGTCACTTAGTATCTATACTATTCACTTGTCAATAATAGTCTTTTGATGCTCGCCCAACACTAGGTTGCTCAGCATCAACTACTATTAGAAAAAATATAGTCCACCAACATAACTAAGAGTTTCGAGGGGGGGGAGTGGAGGGGGGCAGGTGTGAATCAGTTATCCAAAAATTAAAACATTTATCTTCTTTAAACAAAATTAACCATTCAACCAAAGTAAACAACAACCATAATAAGATGTGTATAAACAATTAAATTAGATATGTTAACTAGGGAAACCCTTGATTAAAGGAAAAATGCTAATGGGAACGATGTCCACAAGATGATGTACTAATTTAAATATTCCTTGTTAGATGATGAACCCTATTAGGAGTCTATTACAACATTTAGTACATATGAGTCCTTCTTAGGAGACTTTGAGTCCCTATTAGGAGATTCCAACCCTATTAGGAGATGTGCCAACCCTATTTGGAGTTGTAGTACAATGTATGCAAGATGAGCCCACTGCCTAAACATGCAATTTTAACTACAAGAAGAGCTCACTACTCAAACATGCAATTTACTTATATGTTATTCTTTCCTTTTTTCTATTAACTGAACCAAACACTATCAAACCTTGTAGACTAGGTCACAAACCATAGATCCAAATACCAAACCTCAGATCACACAATAGAACCTCGGCAATGAAGTTTCCTTCACTTCCAATCTACTCTGCTCAACTTTTCATTCCACTCTCTTTGCTGCTTACAATCACTTCTCATCAATATATATTCCCATTTTTTATAAAGGAAAATTTCCTTCCTTTATACTGAGTCCGTAAAACCATTCCCTGAGTCGACTGTTACACCTTCTCAATTATTTATTATAGGACCACATTAAGAACACATTACACTTAGTGATAAAATTAATCTTTTTCCTTTCAACTTGAATAATTTTCCATACATGTAATATAATGACAAGAAATCTTGACCACGTCATCATCAACATGTCTTCTACACATCCCCAACCTCAATTCTCAAAATAATAATTATGCTAAGAGATATAACAAGTTTACCAGAACATGCCTATGTAAACTCTATCTCATAACATACATCACCAAAACTTACATAACTTCTTCCAACATTAACTACATATACTAGATACACAAAAGTATCTTCCATAACCTTGGATAGTGAGAATACTCAACTAATCATCTATACTAGCTTGATCTTTCTATTATTCTTTTGTCAGATACAATAAAAGACTGTTATGTTGACATCAATGACAAACTCAGTCATGAATATAACATATCATCATAGTAACATATCTATAATGCTCCCCCATAGGAATATCATCAACATTTATGCTTCCAAAAATCTCCCCCTTTGGCATTAATGGCAACATAGATTAAAAATATCTAGTTCCAGGAATACCAACAAAACATTATTAATCTTTCTTTTCAAATCCTCTTCATCAATCTTTCTCCCCCATTGATATACCTCAATGTGCTTTCCATCAAACTGTGCTTTTTTCAAACACGCTATACTTCTTCTTTCCATGATGTTCTTCTTCATGCTCTTCTTCCCCATGATGTTTTTCATGTTGTACTTCTCCCCTATTGACATCAATGTTAAAAGTTTCAGCAACCATCAAACTCTAAAACAACTAATTCTTACTAGCTCAAGTGTCCAAAGAAACTATTCAAAACAACATCCAACAAGAGCCCTAGATGACTCTATCCATCAAAAATCCTCCCCCATATAGGAAGCATCAACATTCATTCTAGACAAACAATGGTGCTTTGTTACAATAGAATAATGCACTCTTATATCTTCTACTCTAATGTAGGAAGAGGCATAACCCCTAGCATACCTCGCAAATACTCAAAAGTCTCTTTGGGAAGAGGCTTAGTGAATATATCTGCAATCTACTCTTTAGTGCTCACATAATCCAATCTAATTTCTTTTTCTACAACTTTCTCTCTCAACATGTAATACCTGATAGAAATGTTCTTAGTCTTCAAATGAAACACTAGATACTTAAACATATTTATTGTTCTTGTATTGTCACAATGTATGAGAATAGGTTCATTGATTTCTATCCTTATATCCTTCAATATCTGCTTCATCCAAACAACTTGATTATAATTTTTTTTTGTTGCAACATATTCTACTTCTATTGTACTCTGTGAGGTATAATCTTGCTTCTTGCTTAGCCAAAAAACCAATCTTCCTCCAAGAAAGAAGGCTTCACCACTGGTGCTCTTTCTTTTATCTATACTACCTACCCAATCAGCATCAGTATAAGCATATAGAGTGAAATCATTAGACTTTTCATACCACAATCCAAACTTTGGTGTTCCTTTTAGATATCTAAATATCCTTTTGATTGCCAAATGTATTTCTCTAGGATTAGTTTGAAATCTTGTAATAATTTCAGCTGCATTTGCTATATCCAACCTTTTATAAGTTAGATATTGCAAACCTTCGATCATAGATTTGTACTTCTTCTGCTCGATAGTAGGTGTCTCATCCTTTTTACATAACTTGTGTTTGGTTACCATAGGTGTTCCAACAGGTTTACATGTTTATGAACTAAACTTTTTAGTAAATCCTTCAAGTACTTAGTCTAAGAAATGAATATTCCTTCTTTATTCTATACAATCTTTAGTCCTAGAAAATATTTCATTTCTCCAATCATACTCATTTAGAATTATTTCTTCATTTCTTATGCAAACTTTTCACTTTTCTCGTCATTTCCTCCAAATATGATATCATCAACAAATATTACCAAAATCACCAAAGCATCATCAATTTCTTTCCAATATAGATTACTATCTTTCATACCTTTTCTATATCAAATCTTTGTCAAATGCTTGTCCAACTTTGCATACCAAGTTTTAGGTGCTTGCTTCAAGCCATACAATGCTTTCTTCAATCTACATACTATGTCCTTGTTTTCTCTCAAAGGACATCCTTCAAGTTTCTCTATGCACACTTCTTCAAGTTCTCCATTTAGAAATGTTGAATTTACATCCATCTGATACACTTTAAATTTCTTACATGCTACATATGCTAAGAATAATCTTACTATTCTATTGTTTCCACAATAGTCCACTAAGATAACTGAAAGGGTGGGGGGGTTGAATCAATTATCCAATAGTTAAAACATTTATCTTCTTTAAAAAAACTTAACCATTTAACCAAAGTAAACAACAACCATAATAAGATGCACATAGATAATTACACCAGATATGTTGACTAGGGAAACCCTTGATCAGAGTGAAAACCCAGGTGGGAATGATGCCCACAAGATGATGTACTAATATAAATATTCTTTTTTGGAAGATGGACCCTATTAGGAGTCTATTACAAAATTTAGTACCTATGAGTCCCTATTAGAAGACTTTGAATCCCTGATAGGAGATTCCAACCCTATTAGGATTTGTAGTATGATGTATGCAAGAAGAGCCCACTGCCCAAACATGCAATTTCAACCACAAGTAGAGCTTGTTTCTCAAACATGTAATTTACTATTATGTTCTTCTTTCATTTTTTCTATCGACCGAGCCAATCACTATCAGACCTTGTAGACCAGGTCACAAACCTTAGATCACTCAGTAAAACCTCAGCAATGAAGTTTCCTTCACTTCCACTCTACTCTATTCAACTTCACATTCTACTCTCTCTACTGGTTAGAATTCCATACAATACCATACTTTAAGATAAAGGAAAATTTCATTCCTTTATACTTCTTCCAGACTTATCATTTCTTCTTTTAATGTTAACCACATACACTAGATACTTAGAAGTATCTCCCATAACCTTGGATAGTTAGAATAGCCAATTAGTCATTTATACCAATTTGATCTTTCCATTTTTCTTTTGTCAGATACCACATAAAACTACTATGTTGACATTAATGACAAACTCTCATGAATGTAACATATCTACAATACTCCCCCATTGGAATATCATCAGCATTCATGCTTCGAATAATCTCTCAAGATAGGTCTTATCATAGTATATTCCTTCTTGTTGTGAGTAACCTTTACATACCAATCTTGCTTTGTTCCTTACAACTTGTCCTTGTTAATTTATTTTGTTCCTAAATACCCATTTAGTTCCCATCACATTCTTGTCTACTAGTTTGGGGACCAATTCCCATGTCTCATTCTTTACTATTTAATCAAATTCTTCTTTCATAGCTTGTTTCCTATAATCATCTTTACATGCTTCATCTACATTCTTAGGTTCAACTTGAGATATCAAGCATAGTTCTTCATTGACTCTCCTTCTTTTCATCACACCTTTATCTCTGCTTCCAATGATCTTCTCAGATGGGTGATTCTTTATCATATTATTTCCTAAAGTAGGAGATACTATCTCAACTCTTGGCTCTACTAAATGTTCTAAGCTTTGCTCCTACCTTAGCTCTCCCTCATTCTGCAAATTATTGTTAGTCTTGAGAAATACTTCATCAATCCTTGGCTTAGTAACAACATCATCATATAAATTGCAATAAACTATTCTCTCTTGTATTATAAATTTATCATCAACTCTTACATTTATAGTTTCTATAATAGTCTTAGTTCTCTGATTATAACATCTATAAGCCTTGCTTTTCAATGAATAACCATGAAACATACCTTTATCACTTCTAGTATCAAACTTACCAATATCATCATCTCTTTTGATATAACACTTACTGCCATAAATTCTAAAATACTTAATTGTAGGTGAGTAAACAAACCATATTTCATAAGGGGTCATGTTTGTGTCTTTGCTAACTTGTACTCTATTTAGAGTGTAGACTAATGTATTCATAGCTTCTCTTCAAAAAAAACTTGGATACATCATTCTCAACTAACCTAGCTCTTGCAACTTCTATTACTAATATGTTCCTTCTCTCTACTATACCATTCTATTCAGAGGTTCTTAGAGCTGATAACTATCTTTTGATTCTATTTTCTTCACAAAACATGTTAAACTCATTTGAGGTAAATTCTCCTCCTCTATCTAATCTCAAAAATTTAATCTTCATGCCTGATCCATTCTCAACTCTATTCTTGAATATCTTGAAATTATCAAGTGCATCATATTTCTCTTTAAGAAATGCAACCCACATCATTCTAGAAAAGTCATTAACTAGAATCATGAAATACCTTTCACCATAGAATTCTTTAGTCTTTATATGACCACTGAGATTTGTGAGTACAATCTCCAATTTTTCTGTAGTAGTAAACTTCTTGTAGGGAAAATAAGTTCTATTATGCTTGGCCAAAACACACTTCTTGCAAATTGTATTAGAAGGTTTTACAATCTTAGGAAAATCTCTAACTGTAAACATACTACTAGTCTTCACAATGCTGTCAAATTTTATATGACAAAATCTCTTATGCCATAACCAACTTCCATCTACTTTTGCAACCAAACATGTCATTTCAGTAGGATTCAACTAAAATACATTACTTCTAAATTTGGTTCCTATTCCAATTACCTTTCCGTTTTTGTCTTTGACCATGCATATTTTCTCTATGAACTGCAATTGATAATGTTTGTCCACTAGTTGTCCAAAACTCAAAATATTGTGCTTCAAACCATCAACAAAATATATATCCTTAGTTTTACTTTTACCATCAAGAGTTATAGATCCAATATCTTTAACTTGGCATGATGCATTATTTCTAACTCTGACAATGCCTCCATCCTAACTTTTGAAGTCAAAAAACTTGTTCATATCACTAGTCATATGATGTGAACAACCACTATCAATTATCCAATTAGAATTCTTTTCAACTCAGGACAACAAAGCCACTTTCTCTGGATTTTCTTCTTTGATTGCTATAAATCCTATTTCATCATCAATAGAACTTATTGCTAGTTCATCAGTTTCATCTTCTTCATTTTCATATTAACACTCTCTATCTCTTCTAGGTTTGAAATTTCCTTTATACTCTTTCTCTCTTTTAGTACACCTAGATGCATAATGTCCAAATTCATTGCAACTCCAACATTTAAAGATTTTCTTACCATCTTTTTCTCTCCTTACCAGAAGGGCAACTCCTTCTTCAATCTTTCTATCCTCATTAGATTTGTTGCTGCTAGCAAAATCTCCTCTAGCACTTGTGCTCCTTGATAGAGTAGGTCAAATATTCAAGGCACTAGAAGTTGTTTCTATTCTAGTCAATTCTCTGGACTATCTAAGCTCATTCTCAACTACTTCAATTCTTCCAAGCAATGTCTCCTTTTTTAAATATTTGGTACAAGATATCAAAAACTATATCATTTGAATTGCTGGCTTAAATGGTGGTGTTAAACTCTTCGATATCTTCCATATCACCTCATCATCTTCTTTGGTTCCTCCTTGAGATCTAATACCTGTAGTGATTTCTGATATTCTACCTACATATGATCTTATAGATTCATCTTCCATCATTTTAGCATCTTAAATACACAAATTCAATTTTGTAGCCTCAACTTCTTAGAATGTTCATCACTTTCAAAACTAGTTTCCAAAGCTTTCCAAATCAAATGTGAAGTAACAAGTGACTTTACCTTATTGTACTCAATTTTAGGAAGTGCATTCAATAGTTCTTCTCTAGCTTTCACGTTGTACATTAAAAAATCTCTTTCATTGTTGGTACAAGATTCCAAATCTTTTTCAGAATTGATTGTCTTTGATGTTTTTGTCAAGGTCTAATATCCTGAACCCATATGCAATAGATGTGTATTCATCTTTTCCTTCCAGCTATCATAACTTGGTCCATTGAAATTTAGCCTATCTTTCCTAAACATTCTTTCCATAGATCTCCCAAAGTTGTTAAACTATATCTTCAAGGACCTGATGCTCTGATACCAATTGTTAGAAACAATAGTCCAACAAGAGAGGGTGGGGGGGTGGGTGGAATCAGTTATCCAACAATTAAAACATTTATCTTCTTTAGAAAAACTTAACCATTCAACCAAAGTAAACAACAACTATAATAATATGCACACATAGACAATTACACTAGATATGTTAACTACCATTGATAAAAGGGAAAACCTCAGTGGGAATGATGCCTGCAAGATGATGTACTAATATAAATATTCCTTGTTAGAGGATGGGTCCTGTTAGGAGTCTATTATAAAATTTAGTACATATGAGTCCCTATTAGGAGACTTTGAATCCTTGTTAGGAGATTCCAACCCTATTAGGAGTTGTGCCAACCTTGTTAGGAGTTGTAGTACAATGTATGCAAGATGAGCCCATTGCCCAAACATGCAATTTCAGCTATAGAAAGAGCTCACTGCTAAAAAATGTATTTTACTATTATGTTCTTCTTTCCTTTGTTTTGTTAACTAAACCAAACATGTTAGACCTTTTAGACCTGGTCATGAACTTTGGATCCAAATAGAAAACCTCAGATCACATAATAGTACATTGAAAATAAAGTTTCTTTCACTTCTACTCAACTTTGCATTATGCTCTCACCATTGCTTACAATCACTTCTCATCAATATATATTCTCATTTTTTGATGAAGGAAAATTTCCTTCTTTTATATTGAGTCCATGAAACAATTCCCTAAGTCGGTTGTTAGACCTTCTCAATTAATTATTATAGGACCACATTAAGAACACATTACACTTGGTGATAACATTAATCTTTTTCCTTGCAACATGAATAACTTTCTGTACACATAATATTATGATGAGTGAGCTTGACCACATCATCATCAACATGTCTTCTACACATCCTCAACTTTGATTCTCAGAATAAAAATTATGCTAAGAGATATAACAAGTTTACTAGAACATAGCTCTATAAACTCTATCTCATAACAAACATCACCAAAACTTACAAAACTTCTTCCAAACTTATCATTTCTTCTTTTAACATTATTTCATGCCCAAAATATAAGGGCAAAACACACACAATTTTTTTTTTTTTTAAATTTATAATAATAAGGTTCTCAAAGGTTTAAGAGTTTGATTCACGAGAATGCATCTACTCTGTTCATCTAAGTTCATGCTCGAGGGAAGAATTACTTTGATAAAGTTACATCCTCATCATTAAAATGGTATCAAAATTGATTCTTTATTATATTAATATAACCACAATGTATTAAGATTATTCTAATATCGATCGATGGAATATAAGAACAACTATTGCATGGCCTAGACATCAAGGAACTAATTACTACGTTATCATGAAATAAATTGTCTAACTACATACAAACTCAATTCTAAAACTAATTATAATTAGGTTGATGATCTATTGAGAAACGATGATAACGAAAATAAAATATATAGCTTCAAATTGAGTTAACTAGAATCCAAAACTAAATCCCCTATGACAATTTATAATTACAACATAACCATTAACTTTTCTTACCAAAGAGCACTAGAGTTACACTAATTAAACCTTTACTAACCACTTAATTTTAAATCTAAACTCATTGGAAATAAAACATTTCTAGGAGTAACAACAATATAATTAATTTAACTACGATTAGATAAAAACTAAAACAAGCTTTCATGACCTATCAATCTAACATTTTAATTTAAAAGTTATCTCCAACATACTTATATCAATCTAATTTATATTAATCTATCATTACAATTAAAATTCGAGACTAACGTTAATTCAAAAGGATCTATAAGTCAAACTAAACTTCTTCTTTTGAATAAAACTATTATAAATTTAGTACTACTCTTAATATGAAATATTAACAAATCTTAAAACTAACCAACACAAAACTATACTAACCTAAACTTCATACTAAATATTACTATCAAACTACACCACAATATAACTCTAATAATTAAGCAAAATTAGAATAGCATTATCTATCGATTTATGCTACATTAATATTAATGCTAACGAATCTACTACATTACTAACTATCAAAATAAAAGAATTACAATCTAAAACATACTATACTAAAAGAATTAATTATACTATTATATATATATATATATATATATATATATATATATATATATAACTAATTAAAATTTGAAACTAATAACAACTTTAATAGGAACTAACTTCAATATGCTAACACTAAAGCTAAATGATGAAAACTTAAACCAACTTAAATGAAAATTAAAAGAAAATATACTAACTATATTTAATATAACTAATCATCACAAAAACTAAAACTAACCTAAACATCTAATACTACTAACTAATACTAAACTGACAAACCTATTTCAAAACTAACTTACTATCTTAACAAGGTAACCTACACTAACCTCTCACTGACCCCTACCCACCAACCTAGCTCTATCACCATCATGCTTGGGCGAATTCCCAAGCATTGCTCACTGCCCCAAGCCTTCAAGTGCAGACTTGTCCCCCTTACCCCTTGCATGAGTGTGTTCAAGCATTTTATCTCGCGCAAGAAGGAAGTTTAAGAAAATCTGAATGGAGAGCAAGGTTAAAATGGAGTTCATAAATCCTTCCAACTGTCCACTCCTCACCAACGACTCAATCTCCAAGGCTCTGATAATACAGATTTAGATGCGCTGCCCAAGGAAGTGTAAGGCACTGAAAACGTGTGCTCTTTCTTCTTCTTTAGCTTGTGCACCATCCAAGGGGTAACCTTCTCTGCCATGCTTACATTGACCAAGGCATGATTTTCCTACTTTGCAATGCGTGATGCAAGTATGGCCACTCAATACTTCTCCCTGATGCTAAAGCTCTCCACGCTGATAGGGTGGGAGGGAGACTTTTGGAACCCATCATTCATTCTCGGTTGATGCACCCTTCAATGGAGAGATGTGCAATTCTCTTGGGTTCTCCTCCAACCACATTGAAGTGCAACCAGCTCTGCATTAGGCAGTGTCAGCATTAGTTATTGCGCCTAGGGATTTGCCTATGATTTAAGCTTGCCAAAATAATGATGATTGGATGCAAGTTGAGGAAATTCGATAGGCTAAGCTTATTCTATTGTCATTTATTATTTCATGTCTGATTGACTTCCAAATGAGACTTTCCTTTATGTTCAATTTCGAGACTACCCAATTGAAAGATGCTGATACGTACCTAGTTGTAAATTAATGAGATATTTTATTGTACTATGCCATTCTATGCTAGTATCTTGTTATTAGTATTATTTATTTAGCTAGAAGATACTTGTGCATATTCTTTTATTATTATATTTGTCTGTAATAGGAAGAATACTAAATTCTTGTTCTCATATAATTTCCAGAGAACAAAATGTGCACCTACAGCCATAATATTTACACCTTATACCCCCACTATCATCTATTCAGTTCTCTTCTTCTATAGGCTAGGATTCTCATAATAAATTATTACCATGATACTTTAGAGGTTACTAAATATGTTGAGATAGCCTATACCAAAAAAATTTACTGGTTCATTTGGGCAATAAATCCATACAAAAGCACATATAGAAAGCATGACATGATTCTTATAAGGACAAAAGATTATTCATATCTTGCAAATAATGAAATTTAGTAACCCTTTTACATGCAAGAATCCATTTCATTGATGCATATACTTTTATTGTTCTAGAGATTTGAATTGATGATAATATTCCATAAAACCAATTCTCTTAACAAGGCTATTCATACATAGTAATTGAATTCTAACTTATAATCTACATAGGAGTAAACAGACTCAATATCTTTAAGAACCAAGATGACTTGATTTCCAACACAATACAGGCTTCTACAATAATTCTTACCATACTCACAAGGTGGTGGAATTTTTGTAGTATGACAACACTTTTCATATCTTACAACTAAAATGTTTCACCACTAAACACCAAGCAACTCTTCCATTCTCATATGATTGAGGAGATACAAATATCAAGGGATAATATTCACGCTTTTCTTCCAAGGTAACATTATACAAATTTCCCTCTTCAGCTCTTCCAAAATTTAAACAATAATAAAACAACAATATTACATGGGAGCAATACAAGGAAGTTTTCATAATCTTTTTCATTTCTCTATTATGCATCCCAGTTTAAGGCTCCATTAAGAAAGAACTAGTAAGAAAAATTGATGGCGTTGCCAATACATCCATATTCAAAATACAATTACATAGGATTACATTTCAAAAGAAAACACTTTCAAATCCTTCACAAATTCTTTCTTCCAATACCTTCAAACTTCATGAAATACAAGGAGAAACCAGAGCTGACCCGGGGTAACATCACAATGTCAAACAATTCAAGCATACAACCATATCCAATTTTGCACAATAGATCCAAACATAGGACCTAACTGGGGGGGGGGGGGGGGGGGGGGTGGATTTTCCCCATGGGAGATGTCAATCACCATACCTTAACATAGCCCTTTCAGGGCTAAAATCTCAGAAACTTTCTTTGTTCCACAAATGCCCTTTTGAGGCCAATCCAACAAGGATTTTCTCTCCTTTTCATACTCATGATTTCACAATATCAACAAGGTATGCGATGACCAGTAGGGGCCCATACACCCTACCCTTTTTCCCTCCTCTCACCATGAAAGGAGACTCTGCACCATTGAGGTCCAACTAAAGCCCTACCCCCGTACATGGCCACTTCTTACCTATCCAAGGGTGAGTAATGCCAAAACAATCCCCATGAAATCCCCCTCAAAAAAACCATTCATCAAGATAAACAAAAGAAGCATCAAGAACAACCGCAGAACCCCTCCAAATCAAACCCAACAAATAAGCAAGAAAACAAATAACAACTCAACACTATATGCAAGAATCAAGCATGATCAACATGGAGATCAAAATACAAGAGCCAAGACTCCTACCTTCACCAAGAGTGATGGTAAATGAAAATTTGAGGAGAGCTTATCCCTTTCCTTCCTTCCATCCCCAAACTATCTTCCAAACCTTCTCTAAAACTAGAGATTGGGTGACCAACCCAAAACTATTCCAAAATGCCACTAAATAGGATTTCTTAACTCAACTAGACTTCATGAAACCTCAGGATGGAGTTTGAGTCCAACTCAAGTGGATGACAATCCATTTTCGAAATCAACCATGAATAGGATTTTTAGGTGACCCTAAAAATCAAATAAGGTGGCTAAAGGGGTGGAAAGTACTCCCAACCCATACCCCTTACCCTTGGGTGCTTAAATTTAATGATTCAAAACCTTAAAGTCTTAATATGAACACAGACAAAAGCTAGGAGAAAATAATAAGACCAAATAACAACCTATAAAGATGGACAATGCAAAGATAACATAAAATAGACAAGGGGTTCAGCTTTGTCTTTCCATTGGGTTTCCTAGCTAACTTTCTTGCACACTCATTGCACACATTAGTAGTTGAAGAAACATATGTATATACATATAAAAATACGCATCAGAATTTTATGTAATTTAAAGCATCCATTCCTACAATTCAATTATTCAACTTATTCTATTTATTAAAGTTGGAAGGTTGAACGTGTTCATTCGCATTCATTCACTTCATCAGCATACATGTTTATAAAGCATTAAAGATGAAAATCAAGTATCTAAAAGTAAAACATCATAAAACATACAACATTCCTTCATATCCATTACAATCTCCTATAAAAGTTTTGACAGAGAATTCATATTTAATAAGTACATGCGAGAAGGGACCTAACACATTAATTTCATATACTAGATACTGAGAAGTATCTCCCATAACCTTGGATAGTGAGAATACTCAACTATCCATCTGTACCAACTTGATCTTTCTATTGTTCTTCTATTAGATACCACAAAAGACTGCTATGTTGATATAAATGGCAAACTTAACCATGAATGTAACATATCATCATAGTAACATATCTACAATACTCCCCCATATGAATATCATCAACATTCATGCTTCCAACAACAATGTCTTCTCAGCTTAATTGCCACTTTTATTTCCCTGATGCTTAGGACTTACTATATTTTCCTAACACTCGACATGTACTAACTTTCTTCTCAGCCTAAACTAGGTTTTCTTGGCTTACACTATTTTCTCAGCCAAGCTTGGTAGACACTTTTTTATGAAAGCACTTCTTGGCTCAACTAAAGTAACCATTTAATTTAGCCTTAAGTAGATCAACAAAATGATAGCATCAATGTCTTACTTGGTCTTAGTGCTCCTTTTTACACCAAATAACTTAACCTTTCTCTAAGTATTCTTATCATCCTATCTTTCTAAATCCTCTTCATCAATCAAACAAATGATAGAATACAGACCAATAAATTAGTTGTCTCACCATCAAGTAATAGGTTTGACATCATTGAAAAAATAATGATTGTTCCATGATAGGTTCTACACTTCAAATAATCTCTTCAACAATCTCCCTCTTTGGCATTGATGGTAAACCAATAACAACAACAATACCAAAATGAAAATTAATATCTTTGAAATATCTCTCTCTATCAATATGTGTCCCTCCTCTATATAGGGCAGTGTAATCTTTGTCAATCTCCTTCAATTTATATTCTCCCTCTGACTTCTATTAGTAATATTCTATCAGTGATATCTTCCTTAGCAATGTATCTCTCCCTCATTCTATGTATCTCTCCCTCTTAAGATGTTCCATATATATCAATCTCTATCTCCCTCTTTAGGGTACATCTCTCTTTGAAAACAATGCCAAAGACTTATCATCTAATCGTGTAGATATAATCAATGCAAGTTCTCCCTTTATCACATTGTATGTGACTATAAATCTTCTAATTCAGCTCCTTCATTACTTTAGGTAGCTCCTAAAGTAAGATCCAGTTCACCAAATAATAAAATATGACATTCAACTCAGTTTATGCAGGGCACTATTCTTTCTTCTTAAGTAGCTTTGGATAGGGGAATTACCCCTAGTTTACCTCTAAGATATTCATGTGCATCCTTAGGTAATTTTTTTGTTAATATATTAGCTATCTATTTCTTTGTATTCACATATTCCATTCTTACTTCTTTGTCTTGAATTGACTCTCTCTAGTAATGGTACTTGATTGCAATGTGTTTTTTCTTTGTGTGCATCACAAGATTATTTGACATGTTCATAACACATGTAATGTCACAATAAAGTACCATATTTTCAGTAATATCTTCCTTAATTCCTTTGAGTAGCTATTTGATCCATACCACAATTGTACAATTTACTACAATAGCCACATATTCAACTACAATAGTAGATTGTGATATATAATTTTATCTCTTATTGGTCTAGGTGACCAGCCTCTTTCCTAAGAAAAACACTCCACCACTTGTACTCTTTATGTCATCAATGTTTCTAGCCCAATCAACATCTGTATAGGCTCTTAGTCCAAACTTATCATTCTTCCTGTAGTATAGACCATAGACTTCTATTCCTTTCAAGTATCTCATGATCCTTTTATAGCTATCATTGTTGACATTTGGCTAATAGTGATATGTAATTT
This sequence comes from Cupressus sempervirens, assembly GCA_028749045.1. NCBI lineage: Eukaryota > Viridiplantae > Streptophyta > Pinopsida > Cupressales > Cupressaceae > Cupressus > Cupressus sempervirens. The sequence continues at coordinate 527,739,205 of CM053790.1, forward strand.
TTGTCATTTATGGCAACACATGATGTACATGCTTGCAGGAAACCTCAGAAACAAAGATACTTAGTGTTTGGTAATCAAAAAATAATCTAAGTATAGAATTTGGTTTATAGCAATGTATTTTTTTGTTTATAACTTGTTGTTGACGTCATATTATGAATAGAAAAGTTAGCTGGAGATAGCATACATGTTGATGATGACATGTATAACCTTGAAAGTTAGTACAAACTATACAAAATAGAGTTAGTCATTTTTGAAGTGAAATGGGACAATGGAATTGAAGGAAACAATTAATTTATTTACAAAATAATTACTGGTCCAATTAGGGCCGACATCCTAGATGTTTACTCTAAGGTTAAAAAGTAGATTGTGGTCTTAGTCAACCCAGCAAAAATATGTGTAAAGGCATGGTATTTATCCAAAGGACATTGTGTGATAAGAAGTGTAAGTAATGGTGATTGCAAGTGCTATCTTGTAATTGTGATTACATGTGAACTTTTGTGAAAGCGATATATGCAAAGTTTTATATGAGCTATTTTTTCATCCAAGATTGAGCTAAAGATTAGAGATCAGTTAAGGAAGAAGTTATAGTAACTATATTCTAGAATTTTGATTACTTGTTTGGGCAATGAGCTCTTCTTGTAATTGGAAGTGCATGTTTGGGTAGTGAGCTCATCTTGCATTTACCGTACCACAACCCCTAACAGGGATTCAAAGTCTCCTAATAGGGACTCCTTATACTAAATTTTTTGATTGACTCCTAAAAGGGTCCATCTTGTAACAAGGAACTTATATATTAGTATATTATCTAGTGAGTATCATCCCCACTGGTGTTTTCCCTTGGCTAGGGTTTCCCTAGTTAACAAAATACGGTGTTATGAGTTATCTTTGTGTATTGTTACTGTTACTATTCAACATTACTTTATTTCTTTTTTATGCATGGTTCAAAGTAAGAAATAATATCTAGTTGGTGACTAAAGTTTGTAGATTATTGATTCAACCCCCCCCCCCCCCCCAAGTAATTCATATTTCTAACAATTGGTGTCATGGCACAGTTACTTTGAAGAGGCTTAATAACTTGAGTAAGATCTCTATGGATATGGAATAGTTGATGAATAAACCTTGAAGAAGCTCTTGAAAAAATTGATCTCCTTATTGAGGAAAGAGATAAGTTGAAAGATAGATATGAAGACTCCAAAGTATACATCAGTCAATTGAAAGAAAAGATTAAACATCTCAAATACAAGCCTAAATCTACTAAATCTAGAAGTAGTGATGATGCTTATTCAAAATTAAAGAAAAAATACAAGATCTTGTAACATGAATTGAAGATTATAAATCTAAAGTTGACTTTGAGGAATGATCCTGGCAAAGTTGAATCCAATTTGAAGACTAAAAATGAAAATCTAAGAACAAGTTTGGCAAAGAAAACATTTGAGTTTGAAACATTGAAAGAAGATCATGAAGAACTTCACAAGTACAATACTACTGTGAAAGGTGAATTAACCTAGTGTAGGCAACAACTTGATAAGCTTTATTCTAGCTGAAAAAAGCTTGATGATTCAATTTCAACACAGAGACCTACTTATGATAAGACTAGTCTAGGTTATCTAATTAACATGTTTGCTAAGAAACTTGAGATTAGATCAAATCCAAAAGAAAAAGGCAAATCTAATGATAATATTGAATCTAGTCAATCTTCTGATAAATCCAAAGAAGTTGGACAAGACAAGGAAGTTAAAATTTTGGATGAACCAAAGCAAGTGGAATCTCTTGAGGAAACTAATAATGAATCTAAAGGTAAGTGCTTTTTATATAATGAAATCGATCATATGAAAATAGATTGTACGAATAAGTCATTTAATCATGTTAAGAAAATTTATTGTCATAATTGTCATGGTATGGGTCATAATGCAATTGATTGTAGGAAACCTAAGTATGATAATGATAGAAGAAATAGTAAAATGTCTAAAAATACTAACCCTATAGATAGAAGAAGATCTAATGAAATGACATTGAGAGAAGGAAGATTTTATGAAGATAGAAGATAGATAATGTGTTATAAGTGTAACAACTTAGGACTTATTGCTCAAAATTGTCATGTGCTTGATTATCAACAGAATCTTAGAAGCAGAGCACTAGTATGTTAGTTATGCAATAACTTCAAACACACAGCAAAGTACTATAGAATGGAAAGAAACTTTGGAGATAGAAGGAACAATGGAAGAAACTTCACGAATAGAAGGAATGATGGAAAGAACATTGGAAATAATAGAAGGAAGAATGAAAGGAACTTTGGAACTAATAGAGAGAATGAGGAACCAAGAAATATTTTCAATGAACTTTGAGAAGAACTTATGAGGAATTTGTAAAAGGAGTAGATATCTCAAAGGAAAAACTAGATGATTTTGAGATAGGAAAATCAAAGTCAGTTGTTGAGTTTGATTTAATTAAGTTCAATTAAGCTTGTTCACAGACTCAGAATTTGAAAACTCCTTTCATAGATGGAACTAGAGGTAGTGAAGTTGGGAAAGGTATATTTAGCTATGTTTAGATGGTACCTAAGCTCACTTGTAATTTGGAGCTTATGTAAACAAGTTATGAAGGAATTCAAAGTTACTAGTATTATAGAAAAAAGGTCAATTCTATAACAAAAGATAAAAAATATGTTTTTACAAATAATTTCATGATGCGAAGTTCAGTAGAGTTTTTTCATGATGGAGACTAGCTATGGCAAACCTTGAGTAACATTTCACAATTAGATAAATAATCTTGAGTAGTTATTTGATTACAGAAAGTAATTGATAGCTTTTTTGTGTTTGCAAAGTATGAAATTAATGGAAGTTCAAATTGACAGAATAAGTGAAGGACAAAATTTAATTTCACTTCACTATGAATTCATTTGAAGTAAAGAGCACTCAGAAGCAACTTGTTAGAGCAATTTCAAAGAAAACAACAATTTTTTTTGGTAAAAGTTTATAATTAATAGAATCATGGAAATGTCAGTAGTGTACAATGTTGAGAATGAAGATAGACCTAAGTTGAAGGTTGTTTTTGTAAAACCTACTGAAGGAAACCCTAACTCAACATTGTCTATCACTCTAAACAACATAGTATATCTTGGAAATGTAGGAAAATATCTAAATAGTAAGCTTGAGTCTATTGGTAGTGAATTCATGAACAAGGATATGGAATTGGTTTTCAACCGTGACATGACTGTGAAGCCCAAATTTGAACATCTAAGGGAACTAGAGCTATTTAAATATCACTTCTACCATAAATTAGATACAGATGAATGGACACATATCATATTGAGTGGGATACATGATGGTAAATTATAGATGCAAGATAATTTAATTGACATTTTTGTTGACCTTATTCATGAGGAAATTGGTCTTAGTAAAAAAGGCAGTGTACCTATAGGTGAGAAAATGGTCAAGAAGAAAGTTGAGAGTTATACTAAAGCAATGTATAATGGAAAGGCTATGGTGATCAACATCATCAAGCAAGATGATGTAATAATTTTAAGTAGAATTATTGCCTATTATGTTTGTGCAATCTCAAAAATTGATGAAATATTAGCCGAATTCATCTATGTAGCATATAAGATATGTATAGAGAAGGACCAAGTGAATCTTAGTGAAATTCTGAGAATGCAACTCTTAGAAAACCTAGAAAAGATCAAGAGGACAAAGAATGGTGTGTTTAGATTCCAATCATTGATCAATCACACATTCTTTCATCTATTAAAATATTTCCTTACTTATTGGTCATAGACATAATGAGTAGTGATAGATGTAAAATGGAAAATATTACAAAAGAGATTCTACAGATAAGATATTGGACAGTGGCAACTTGATAATGAGAACATTTTAGAATGAAATAAAACAAAGATTCAGAATTGTACATGCAATTGTAGATAGATTTAAGGAAGACATTTGTATTTTGGTTGATACAAATTATACCTATATTCAAGTAGTGGAACCTTAGGAAACATTTATTAATCCCTTGAGTTATGAATTAAATGATGATATAACAGTTGGTTACATTGATTCATTGTTGAATTTAGATAAAGACAAAGTAGAATACATATTTGGTACCTATGATGAGATCACTTAGACAACTCATCAAGTAACCTTAGAGAAGGCATCACACAAAAAGGTAGAGCCTATAATGAAGAACGCACTATCAGAGGCTGGAATGATAGAAAGTGAGGCTGAGGCTATAAGGCAAACAATGAAGCAAGGAATACTAAATATTCAATCTTTGTCAGTATCTATTGCAGAGACATCTTTGTAACAAAGCATTCCATATGTAGTAGTGTCAGATGTGCAACCCAGTGAACCTAAGAGAAAATCTAAAAAATTGGTGGAAGAAGTAACTATTAAAATAAAGTGAGTAAAACAACAAGCCATCGGACTAGGAAAAAGACAGAAAACATTGTTGACAATTTTTGAGTTCAGTGATGAAGAAGAACAAGAACAAGAGATTAAGAAAGAAGAGAAAGTAACTCCATCCAAGCAATCATCAGGAAAACCTTGGAAACCCTAGAAGCCAAAAATGGAGAAGATCAACACAATTATTGCTAATGAAGGTAACTTTGTTCAGATGAACAAGTTTTATGACTTGTATAACAGTTTTGAGAAGGATCAGATTGATATATCTACTGTGAGATATATTATAGCAAACAATTTGAATTTGAAGGATCTTGAGAGCATAATTAACCAAAAAGTCTATGAAAGACTGATTCAAAAGAAGGCTCATGCAAGGAAAGAAGATCTAGAACTTTAGAAATCTATGCTTAGAACTATTTGCAAGATTGATGATGAAGAAGAGATTAAAATATTGTTGAATAGCCTCGCACCATATTTAAGGAATAAATTGAGACAATTTTTATTTATGGTTGGTGAAAAAGATAAACTAAGAAGTGAGACTATGGCACCAATCAATCAAACGTTGATAGAGTCAAAGGAAACATCTCCTCCAGCAGCTAGAACCTTGGAAGTCTTAGTGAGTGGTAACACTATGCAAATGTATCAAACCAATGTTACCATTAACATTGATGATACAAGGTTTCAAACTTAATGAACTAGATACTGAGGATATTGAGGACAAATTGAGATAGATTGAAGAGGAGAAGAGGCTACTTGAAGAAGAGAAAAAGAAAATAGAGCAGCCCAAGAAGAAATTATGTGAGGAAGAAAAGAAAAGAAAGGAAGAAAAAGAGAAGAGGAGAATTGCATAAGAAAAGATGAGAAAGAAAGTTGAGGAAGATGAGAAGAAGAGATTCGAAGAAAAGAGATAAAAGGAAAAAGAAAAGAAAGAAGAGGAAGAGAGAAGAACAAAAGAGGCAGCTAAGAAACAAAGGGAGGATGATACTAAACCATCTAGTTTATCCACTTTTCTCTCTTGTGCCAATTTAGCTACTGATGGTGATGATCAAATAGATTTGATCTCATCCTTGACAATGCATATTGAGAAGAATAGGAAACTGAAGAGCCTACAAAGAACTCTAATGAAGTTAGTAACGGACTACACAGTACCTTGGTAGTACAACACACTAAATTAGATCCTAAATAGAGGGCACAAGTAGTGCTAAAATCATTTGATGAAGAGTTTACAAATTTTTTGAATGTTGTGGAAGTAAAGGCATAGATTTCCCATGATGCCAAATTTTTTAGCACCATCCATCAAAACATTAAGAATGATTTGGTTAATCTTGATACTTGTATCAAGGAACTTCATAAATGCAACTAGGATGGGAAAATTTTGTATGTCAAGTGTACCTTATCAAAAAAATTGACTAAAGACATTGATAGTCAAATAGAAGGTAAGATGAGTGAGCTAGAGGCTCTATCCAACCAAATCCAACATCCATCTTGCAAAGTAGATGATTTTGAAGGACAAGTGGCCAATATCCACAAGGATATCAGGAAACTAGAACTTTAGAAGGAACAAATTTTGAAGAGGATATTAGATTTTAGAGAATCTATTGCTCTAAAATTATCTTTTTTTGAGAAGTAGTTGGAGGAATGTGTCAAGGCCAAGGACACATATTCTAACTTTTTGTATTCAGATCTTAATGCAGTTGAGATTGCATCATATGCTTTATGTGAAATTCTCACCTCAACTAAATCCACCAAGGAAACATGGACTAAGGTTATGGATAGTTTGAAGGAAAATTTTGATGATTGCATGAAGATCATATCAGCATAAGGAAGGACAACAATTTTTATTTTATTTTATAGTTTTGGACAGGTTTTTAACATTTTGACCCTTGTCATTGATGTCAAAAGGGGAGTAATTGCAAAAAATTGGAAAGTACTTGAATTATCAAAAGAGGAGAATATTGTAAGTACATAATGTGAAGCATATTGTAAGGGGGAGCTTATGTAAAGTTGGAAAAATTGTAATAGATGTAATTTTATATGTTTTTTTTTTTTGTATGTTAAGTTTTTGTCACTTACCCAATTTTCCCTATTTTTTTGCCATCAATGCCAAATGGGGAGATTGTTGAAAATTGGCCAATAGAGACATGTAATTGTTGTCATTTATGGCAACACATGATGTACATGCTTACAAGAAACCTTAGAAATAAAGATACTTAGTGTTTGGTTATCAAAAAATTGTCTAAGTATAGAATTTGGTCTACAATAGTGTATTGTTTTGTTTGTAACTTATTACTGACATCATATTATATCTAGTGAAGTTAGCTGGAGATAGTATACATGTTGATGGTGATGTGTATAACCTCAAAAGTTAGTATGAATTGTATGGAACAAAGCTAATCATGTTTGAAGTAAAATGGAACAATAGAATTGAAGGAAAGGATTATTTTGTTTACAAAATAATTACTTGTCCAATTACGGCCGACATCCTAAATGTTTACTTTAATTTGAAAAATTAGATTGTGGTCTTAGCCGACCCAATAGAAATTTGTGTAAAGGGATGGTATTTATGCAAAGGACATCTTGCAATAAGAAGTGTAAGTGATGGTGATTGTAAGTGCTATCATGTAATTGTGATTACATGTGAACTTTTGTAAAAGCGATATATGCGAAGTTTTATATGAGCTATTTTGTGATCTGAGATTGAGCTAAAGATTATAGATCAGTCAAGGAAGAAGTTATAGTACCTATATTCTAGAAATTTGATTACTTGTTTGGGAAGTGAGCTCTTCTTGTAATTGGAAGTGCATGTTTGGGTAGTGGGCTCATCTTGCATTTATTGTACCACAACTCCTAACAGGGTTGGAATCTCCTAACAAGAACTCCTTATACTAAATTTTCTCATTGAATCCTAATAGGGTCCATCCTCTAACAAGGAGCTTATATATCAATATATTATCTAGTGGGTATCATCCCCACCGAGGTTTTCCCTTGGCCATGGTTTCCCTAGTCAACAACATATGGTGTTATGAGTTATCTATGTGCATTGTTACTGTTACTATTCAAAATTACTTTATTGCTTTGTTATGCATCATTTAAAGTAAGAAATAATATCCTGTCGGCAACTAAGGCTTTTATATTACTGATTCACCCCCCACCCCCCGTTTCTAACATCTTTAGGATTTGCAGAAAACCTTGCAACAATCCTAACAACTAGTAGTACAAAAACAACAATATGTGACTAAAAAAAACCACTAAAACCTATTTATGTGACTAAAATCAATCAAGTGACTAATAGTACTATACTACTAAATTTAGTAGTATATTTTAGTCACAAATCAAAATTTGTGACTAAAATTTCTAATTAGTAGTATATTTAGTAGTGTTACAAATGACTAGATATTAACTACTATTAGTCTCTTGACTAATTTGTAGTAGTATATTTTAGTCGCAGATCAAAATCAGTGACTAAGATTTCTTAGTAGTATAATTAGTAGTGTTATAAATGACTGGATATTAACTACTATTAGTCACTTAACTGATTTTAGTCACTAATTTTGATTGTTGATATAGACACACATTTAATCATATAATTAGTAGTATATTTAATCACATATTTAGTCATAAATTTGAAATTTTTTGATAAGATAAATAGGTTTTAAAGGGACCCTAAAACCTAAAAGTAGCTACATAAACAAGGCTGATAATAAGCAAAAGAAGTCCAACCATAATAAAACAAGTCTAATGGTTGATAATAAGCACGAGGCCTAGGCAACAACAAAGGCCAACAAAAAGGCCAAAACAAACTATCTTTTACAGAACAAAGCAAAACCTAGAAAAAAAAGCCAAAAGAGAAACAACATAAACATAGAAAGACAGAACAAGAGGGCTACTCTTCATTCTTCTTCTCGAGATCCTGCAGGGTCTAGGTAGCCTCATAAATCTTTTGGTGCTCCTCGGCCTTCTGCTCCTTGACATTATCCATATCTTGGTCCAAACTGGTAATGGTGATATTAGTGGCCATATCATCCTCAGACCTAGCCCTTCCTTTTTCCTTTCTGTCCTTACCTACCAGCATGCCTCTATCTTTGAACACGCCGATTAAAGAGACAATATTATCATTGATCAAATTAAGGAGAGAGATCATCTAACTAGCCAAATTATGATTGTAGTTTTCAAGATTCTTAATTCTCCTCTCAACCAAAGTGGCTCTATCATTCTGATCCTCCTGGTTCTCATTTTTAGTCTTCTTGTTGTTGCCCTCCAATTGACAAACCTTCTCTTTGACCTCTTCCAACTCATGGTATAGCCACTTGATTGATCTAAAATTATCAATCATACCATTACGAGCATTTTTTAGAAGGTTCATACCTATCTCCCTTGCATTATCAGAGATGGCCACAATAGCAAGGTCTATGAGCTCTTCAAGCCGGGGCTCTTCCTAATTTTCCACCAAAATTTGAGGATTCATAACTTCTCTATAAATTCCCAATGTCGTAGTCGTTACATTGATATTCCTCCAAGATTTTCTCCTATTTTTGACAAGCACTTCCCCCTCTTTAGCACTAGTATTATCCTTTTCCTTCTCCTTGAGGTGAGATTGAGGATGGGGATGAACAAGGGAAAGGGGAGAATCATAACTTTCGGCCCCTGATTTGAAACCCTCTCATCATTTGCATCATCCCTCTTCCATTTTTTCCCTACATGGTCCTCTTTAATCTCCTCTTCCATCTCCTTGTCTTCATCATCAGAAGCCATGTCCTCCTCATCCTCATTATAATCCATATCATCTTTACTAGAGGTTTGGTCGTGATCCCTTGGGCTCTTTCTTCTTGGGTTAAATCGAAGGACTGCTTCTTAACATGACCCTTAATTTTCTTTCTAGAAGAAATGTTTCCCTCCTCCTATGAGCTTATGCTCTAAATATCATCAGAGTGTGAGGAGTAGCTAGAGCTACCATTGTCCTCTTTTGTGTCCAGTGAGGGATTTTTGCTAACCATCTAAGCTTTGAAGTACTCATGGATAAGCAACAACAATCCCTCATGCAGAGCAAGGTTGACAATGGGTTTCTTCTTAAAGCTAGTGATAGCCTTACTCATGGAGTTAAGTAAATAGTAAGGGGAAGAAATTTTCTTATCATGGTAGAAATGATTAAGAAGAACGAAATGGTATGTTCTTACTCAATCAAACCTAGGGTCCAGAGTAATATATTCAATGATAGCATGCAACACATACCTCCAGAGCTTCTTGATGGAATTCATCACATAAAATGTCTCACTTTTAATCAATTCATTCATTTCTTTGGTGCTCTTCACAAAATCCTTCACTGCATTGGTTGAGAGTTTTTTATTCCTGTAAAACTTGAAACTGTCCATAAGAATCTTGGTGACCGTAGTGACAACCTCCTTAGTGATCAAAAAAGAGACACCATTTACTTTTACCTTGCCATCTTTCCATGAATTCACCATACTGTTGGTGACCTCAGGATTGAAACCATGAAGTTTGGCAATGTAACTTGCAACCCCTCCCTTTTTTAGCTTTTTCCAAACTTTTCCCCTATTTCTCTATTTCTTCAAATCCCCCACTGGCTCCTTTATACAGTGTTCTCCCACCATCTCTTCAGTTTCAGCTCCTACAATTCTCATAAACTCCAGGCTCTGCAACTCCTTCATAGACAAAATTTTGGCATTATTTCTCCGGTACGCACCAAGATAATTCACCTTACTAAAGCACAAGTAGTAAATGACAATTTTGACCCACAAAATGTGTCAAAAAGACAAAGATAAGCTCACATGCTTGCATAAACCAAGAAGGCCTTTATGACTTGTACACATATTCCATATTCCTTTAATATTCATTATTACCATTAGATCTGCACCATACACCCTTGGATTTTTTCCAGGTTGATAAGATCCCAACGGAAGACAAAAAGTTGCAACTCCCTCACCAAAATTATTTTTTATTATTCCACCACTTCTCGAGGGACCTAGATTTTCTTTTGAGGCATTGTTGAAGTTAGCTTTGTACCATCCCTCCAAGGGAAGAAGCCATTTGGCTTCCTATCTTGTTAGCTTCCTATCTTTTTCCTTATCCATCTTACTGCCACAAACTTCAAAATCTCTCCCCTTCTTGACTTGATTGTTTTCCTTAAATTTTTTTTCAATCTTCCTCCCAAGAACAAGAGTTGGCTCCTCTCTATCCCTAAAAATTCTTGGTGTTCGTTTCCTTCCAGATACTCCAGCAAAAGTGGGGTAGAAACCATGTACTTAATTCCTACACAACAGAAAAATTAAACAAACTTTTCCATTGACTAAAAAAATTTAGAAGATTGTCTAACATGCACTAGAAAATCTTAAAATCTTGGGTTAGGAACTCCCAAACCTCACTATAGCAAACACAATGAATGAAATGATGGTTTTTCGACTCTAGATAGTTTTACAAAGAGGACATCTATTGGGCATAACATGTCCTCTCTTTAGAATATTATCTTGAGGGAGGATTTTATTCAGAAGGGCTAGCCAATAAAAGATGTTGATCTTGGGAATGAGACAAGGAAGCTAGGAATTCGCCCAAGGGGGTTTCTCCCTCATACACCATAGAGAGTTATAGCCTGAAGCAATAGAATAAGTAATGTTGGGATTATCCCCGCAACAAAATAAATTTGAAAGTTGGTTTAGTAATATATTTAGTGTTATATGTAGTGATCTATTTGATCACATAATTAGTATATTTAGTAGCATATATAGTAGTACATTTAGTAGTATATTTAGTTATAATAGGGCATGATGGAATCAAACCACCATCCTCCTACTTTAAAAGCAGATGCTCTTCCATTGAGCTAATACCCTTTGAAGAATAATCATACAATGTGTAATCATAAAATAACAGAATAATATCTCTAAAACCAACTTGGAGTTGAAAAATGATGAATTAATTTTCTTTTAAGATTATTTTGGCAATTATCCATTAAGTATATTAGAGGATCCATTATGAAATGTAAAAATTGGCAATAAACCCTTGTTTTGAAAGTTCTGGCAGTGTTTTGATAATACTTGTTTTTAATCTAATGATTTTAAACAATGTTGGACAAGATGGAATGATTGAAAAATGATCAATAAACATAGTTGGTGTTGATTCTACAGTTTTCAAAGGTTCTAGTGGTTGGGAACTTATTTAAAATGTCACACTAGGATAGTATAATTATAACTTAGGTACATATTAGTTTAGGATTGTATAATTTCATCAATTTAGGTGCTATAATTTAGGCATATAATAGTGCACTAACAGTTCAAAAGACTAGCAAAAATATATCAATTTAGCAACTTAAATAGACATAAAAATACTAAACTAGAGATATAACATCAATATCTTTCATAATTTTATAACAAGAATAAATGACCACTATGGAAAACATAAAGAACTCAAAAAGGATGAAAATTAATAATTCATATTTTTTTATTTCTACTCACCAATCTTTATATGAGAATTATATGCAATGAAAATCCTTAAAAGAATTATGAACTAAATATTTGTTGCCACATATATTACATCCTATAAATTTTGAAACTAGCATAAAGCATTGTACAAAAACCCAAATTTACATGCAGACCTAGATATACATTGTAGCCACTTTTTGGGAAACAAGCTTGCAATGAGCTCCCTCAAGTCTCTACAAATAAAGGAGCAGCTGGGCATCCATGTAAGCTAGAGTTGGTGAGGTATGTGGTCCAAGTACTTGTCAAATGCTTTTCTCATGGGCTCATTTGATGTGTCAAAGTGCAGTAAATATAAAAACATGAGCCAAATGACTTCTAGTGCTTAATACACTATGCTTAATACCCTAAAGAAAGAAATCACTTCATATTATAGCTAGATATCTTAATTCATCTCCTAAATAACCTACAGTCATATTAAAAACATCACTTCACTTGAGATACCTCTATAGGAAGCCTCATAGACTTTGTGTCACATTTAAAATGGGATCATGGATAAGGGGAAAAATGACATACCTTATCACAATAATTGCCCTAGCTTGCCCATCATTTTGATCAATTCTTTAAGAGAGTGATTGCATTGGAATAGGCAAGATTATCACTTCCCCTAACCCAATTTCTACAAAAAAATTCCCTTAAAACAAAAGTCCTCTACCTTACATTGAATAGGAAATATTGCATATTGGTATTGCAAATCAAGTTGATACCATTCACTAATTTACTTCTTATTGCTAATAGGCTTTTTCTTGCTCTCTTAGCTTTACAAATGCTTCCTACAAATGTATTTGAAAGAACGCAATCTTTGAGATATTGGAACTAAATAATTGATAAAAAATACTCTACAACACTTTGAAACATGATAAATAAATAATATATATGACACTTCAAACTCACTTGAACTCCCATGGTTACATAGCTATTCATATTTTTTAGCACAGCTACATAGGCATCAAAAAGTCCTTTCTTGTAGGAAACATGAGAAAGCTTATTGACACTACATGCCTTACCCTGATATCCAAATTGATGAAGATGATGGTTGATATTTGAATTTTTTTAAAATGCATTACTTATAGTGTTGCACATGTGATTCCTTCACTACAACAAATCATACTAGATATAAATATTATCCCACTAATTCGATATCCTTTCTTTGAGTTTCATAAATATCTTTAAGGTCCACGTACCTACTATGAACCCCTCTAGGTGGAGTATAGAAAAAAATTTCTTGTTACAATTATCAATTTCTACAAGAACTCTCACAAATTGTTAAAATTCTGCCAATTACTAGAGTGAATAACAGTTATTAGGTAGTGGTATCATATATTGAGTCAAGAAATACAAGAAGCAGTACATGAAGGTAGCCATTAAAGGGTGATGAAAGTTGTACCAACCAAATGGAGGTTTTGGCATAGAATATTTAGTAAAAAAATCTAGATCAAAATATGCTCCACAACACCTTTACGCAGAGTATAATATTTTGACAAGTATCACTTGCAACAGCACAACTCAAGGGTATAGAGTTCCACAATCTAAAAACTAGAGATTATTTACAACAAATCATATAAGAATGTATAAAAGAAATTATAAATGTGAATCTTGCAAACTATGAATCTTCAACAACAATGCTTAATATGTATGATAGCCATGTTCAAATGTTTCAAAAGCTTTGTTAATATCAATTCTCAAATACAATAGAGAAACTACCATTACAAGCAACAACATCTTCAATGCATTTAGCAGTAATGTTGGAGTCTAGTTATGGAAGCCCAAACACATCACCCATTACATGAATGAAAATATCCTAAGATCATATTAGATGATAGGAGAAAATTCTTCTAGGAGGAAGCCACAAACCATATTTATTAATTATTCATGTTAGTTTTTCGATGACTTATATGTGACAATGTTCTATACTTATCGCAGGTCTAGAGAGAATTAGGCACTTGAATATGGTGATTAATAGTGAGGATAGTCATCGAATTTAGAAATTCAAAGATGAATGGACTCGGATACAAGGGTTATCATGGTGATGATTTTCTCAAATGTCAACATTAGTATTTATGAATGCATGATAGAAAAGTAGTGGATTATCACATACCAATTTGAACCATGACCTAAAAGATATCACTTTCAAACTTATTGTGTTTTTCATGATTTCAAATTCTTGACATTATTTTAAGTTTCAAAAGACTCACTTTGAAGAGTCATTCAATGCAAAGAACAAAATAATAATAATAAAACTTACAATTTCATTAAGGCAGTCTGAAACCCTTTCAAAAACATGATAGATAGTGGTTATGCATTCAAGAACTTGAAAAAAATCCATATCATCCATCAAATATCTATATAATTGTAGTATTTTGATGTTGCAAAAGGACTGAAGTACTCTTTAATTTATTTAATCGATGAATACATATCCAACCAAATTTTTGAGGTCCACAAAGGCTCTTTGGATCCTTAGTGTTTCAATAAAGAGTCCTCCACTTGGAAAATATTTCCCAAAACATTTTTAATAGGAACTATTAAGTTGGCCAAAAGTATGATACAAGGTTGTACATTTACCCTCATCTCATTATAATAGTTGGTAATGAGATATCGTATACCTTGATAGTGTAATTGTTCTTGAAATGAGATCGCAAGTGTTCATGCCATAGCATGACTTTTTTTCAAAAAATAGTGTTACTCAAATATCAAAAAATAGTGTTACTCAAATATTAATTCAATTATATAAGAACAAAGAAAAAAATAAAACTTCACATTGATGAATATACGCTTACATTGATGTTGAACTTTCAAAGGCTATAAGTTCATATTTAGAAGGTTAAAATGCAGTTGCATTTAATACAAAACAATGTATAGGGTAATCTTATTGGAACACTTTCACTTTTTGTAAAATGGTAGTTGAATGTAGATATTCAAACTCCTTTTTTATGTTTATAGTATTTGCAATAAACATTGGAAGGAGTTAAAGAAAGTTGTTTACATAAAATGTGAAGTCTATCTTCAGGTAGCAAGATATTAACTTTGTTCCTCGAAGTTGTAATGTCTTAAATTGGAGATTGATATCACTGTCATTGGGACAAGCAATGTTAATTTTTTTAAAATTCAAAATCATTAAATACCTTGTAAGTGTGAGAGCTTATGATGTGTAAGAAGATGTTGAAGTAGCATTATTAGTAAGTTTATTCCTGGATACAAATAAAGTAGCTTACATACATATTCAGCCATTAATATAAAGAGAGGTATTAGAAAGTATATTTGCATGAAAATGTTAAATTGTAGGAGGATAATATGGCTGGAGAAGTTAAGGTCATTTGCTCATTTTTACAACAATTTTTTGCTAGTGCTTAGCAATTCATTCAATTCTAGTGAATGTTCTAACAATGTTCTTTGATTTTTTTTTCAAATAGCCTTATCTGAATAATACTTTCATTTGACATTATGTGAGATTCATGTGGGATTTGCCACACTAAGTCTATTGTAGACCATAACTAAATGTATCTTCTCAAGTTCACTTTGTTTCCAATTGTAGTATCAGGATTCCTATGTTGATTTGTTTATCAGAGTGGAAGTTATATAATTTAATGTTTTAGATTATAATTTTTTGTCGAATTGACATAGTTTTTTTTGGGACATAAGTATTGAAATTAAGAGAAATTTCTAGACTATTTTTTGTTTCTCATAGAATAATTCAAGCATAGTTGCAGTCTATACCCAATACTTCTATGCAAAAAAAATTCATTATTGTGGGCAAAGAGCCTTGTTCTATTGATATGTATTGTCATTCTTTACAAGAAAACAAGGCAGTGTTGTAGCCATTGTTACATTGGTATCATCTATTGATTATACAATCTCAAACTCATCTATGAAGTCAATTCTTCTACTTGTAAGTTCAAAGTGTTAGTTTTTGTAAATCAATGATTTCATTTGGATTTTCCATTATTTATTTCTCTTTTGCAAAAGCATTCTTTCTTATTAGTTTGTTGAAGGTCATATGTTGATCACACAAGAAAATCCAATGTAGGTTATTAATGTTTCTATTCTTCCTATGGCAACATTAATGGCAACTATTTTTCAACTTTTCTCACAATTTTCTATTTTGTGTTCACTCAATTGCCAGGTGCCTACTGATGATATGATGTAGCCAAAGTTGTTTAAGAAGCTCATCTTAAGTAACTTCTGTAAGTTTTTTTTCCTGTTAATGATTAATGATGAGTTGGACTATATATTCAAGAATTTACATAATCCACTTTGCATATTAAACTTTAAAATGTCAAGTGCAACATTATGGATGACTGGCTATTAGAGAAAGAATATTGATTAATATTTGGAACAAATTTTTTTGGGCTATTTGGAAATAAATAATGGAAAAAATCACTATTGTGGAAAGGGACTACAAGGCCATCAATACCCCATCATGTCTATGTTAACATAATTTTTCACATGGAGAAGCACGTTAGTTATTACAATTTTTCTAGGTGCTACCCATTAAAGAAGGTTTGTGTTAATCAAATTTATCTACACTCTTAAAATATTACAATATTCTTTATGATTCTAACAACATCTGAGCTCTACTACATTTTTGTCATAGGGTAGGGGTCAATTTTGGCAATGATTCAATTCAAATGTTAATATTCCTCATAGAGGACATGCAAAATTTAGATTGGAAACAAGAAAGTGCAAAGGGAAATAAGATTAGTTTATTTAAGAAATTACTCTGATCCAAAACTTATAATAAATATATTTGTTTTGATTACTATGACCTATTCTCATTGGTGAAACATAGAAAACTAATAATGGAGTTCTAACAATAAATACATGCAATTAGTTATCCAAGTAAATAGACATGCAACAAAATGAGTTTGTTGATGTGTACTTAGAAATTTATGTTTCAATAGGTATAGTACCTACAAATCTGATCTTGCAGCTTCCAATGGCTTTTCATCTTGGTGGATTGCAGAATCAAACTAGATCCATCTATTACAAGGATAATTTAGCAAAATGCAAAACTCCTGTTTTAGCAATAGCTAGAGATGAGGACTTGATTTGTCCACCAATAGTTGTTGTTGGTATGTTAATAACTAGTGATAGATTATCTTAACTAAATGAATGTGTGAAACTAATCTATTTTTGAACTCTTTGGGGACATGATGTTGTTTTAAACAAATACTGTAAAAAAAATTCCTCCAAAATTGGTTATAGTTTAACTTGTAAATGTTGTATTCTACATGGGAACAACCATTCAAGTATTGTGGGACCAAAAGCTATAAATGTTTTATTCTTCATGGGAACAACCATTCAAGTATTGTGGGACAAAAACCTATAAATGTTTCATTCTACATGGGAACAACCATGAAGATAGAAGCATAGTGAGCTCCAAGGGAGTCTTAGTTATCTCCATCTCTGGCAATGCATTCTGAGCTTCTACTAAAATGAATGGAGTTTCATATCAACAAGAAGAAAATCCATGAATGACATCATATCAAGGAGGACATCTACCAAATGAGGCCCACATCTTCAATTTTCCATCATAATTGTACCCTGCACATTATGAGAAATATCTTTAGTTGCAATCAATGCTAGCATCCAATGGCTAGTTTTAATGCAATCGCATGGCTCTCAATCCTACAACAATTAATACTAGTAATAGTGGACTCCCAGCTCCAGTAATCTACAAAAACATGTTAGGAAACCCTAGTGCATCCAATGGCCTCATGTCACTAGACTACTCATTTGTCCCTTCCTCCACTTTACTATCTACTACATGTAATCCTTATGCACATCTTTTCAATGGAAGTTTGAATGGAACAATTGGTTTAAATCTAGAGGGAACTAAAAACATGTTTGAGAGATTCTCAAGTCATTCAACACCTCATGGGTTTGAAACTCAAATAGCCAATGCTCAGCAAGATGGAACTTTTTGCTCTGGCTTTAGAGCCCAGGGTTGCATGAAGTAGTATGAATTTGTTAGAATAATCTAGAACTTATATTGTCTAATGTAGAGTCTTTTTCCTCTACTAGTATTGTATTTAGAAAAATATTGTGTTTGGTTTTTGAGGCTACAGTGTTGTGTCCATTTCCACCAATAAATTGAATTTAGTATCCTATGTTTGATTCCATACAACATAATAGTTACTAATTGACTACATAGATTTTTTCTACATCTAGGTAAAAGAGTAAATGCATAGGTGTTAATAGTATCAAAAGTTTCTTAATTAGAACTATTTTGTAGTCAAGTGAAAAATTGCAAAAAGTGCAACAATGTTGTAACTATGTAGATCTTGACCAAGAATTAGTTATGTGATGAAACCACATTGTATTGGATATAAACAACATGTAAACATTCAAAAAAAAAAAACATTGGAGTTTGGAGTGAAGAAAATTTGTTCCTTACATTGAAAAGGACTATTTTTCCACTATTTTAACAACTTTGTGGTCTGAAAACATGACTTCTTTGGATTTGTATGGTCTGTCATGAACCTGCACATGATTGGAAAAGATGAATATGGCTCTAACCTTATAAATAATTGGTTTCATCCAATTTTATAGAGTTTTGAGTAAGATAGAGCATTTTTACCATGGGCTTCTCTTTTAAACAATTTTTCCCATGAATAGTCCAAAAGAAACATGTTGCACTTATATGTCAAAAATTTATTCAAGGATAAAAATTTGTTATCAATTGAAAAAAAGGTTAGGCTTATGCAAGGTTTTCATTTGGATAGCAAAAGACTACAAAAAACACAATTAGATAGAATACTTAGATCACAAATTCAAACAAAAGAGAATATCTTGTAATACCTAAGTATTAGAATGATTCACAACCAAATACAAGATCACTTGAATAGTTTAATGCACATAATAGGTTGACTACAAGGTAGATAATTGATAAGGGGATCTATGTTTTCTGTGAACATGATGTCAACTTTTTTTCCTTTTGCATAGCTTGATATAAGTGCAATGTATAGCTTGGAGTCATCTTTCAAACCTATTTTCTTAACTAGAGGTAACACTTGAAATGCACCTAAATGTCAACATGATAAAGAAATATTTGGAAAATTAGACAATTCATATAGGTACATGATAGCCATATAGAGGAAATTAATGTACAAAATAAATAGTAGAGTTACCCTCTAGATTTTGATATTGGCACATACTTCAAGAAGCATAATGAAAGTACTAAGCATTGGATTTTCAATCAGTTTAACAAATCAAAAAGCCTCATATACAACCTTCTTGCCTCTAGAAATTTCTAAGAACTTTGCATGGTACACCTAGAGATTGAGAATTTTAAATTGCATGTCATTAAATAAGGTATGCAGAACAATAAAAACGTTTATAAACTTCTTGAAATGGTAGCAACTCAAAAGCAACATAAAATCATCACACCTTATTCATATCCAAAGCTCCAACTCTATTCAAAAGAGAACTTGGATAAAAGTTTTTAGACATATGTAATTAGACTATAAAAACATAGCTATGTATGTGCCTTAGCATATGCCAATATCCAGTCTACAACCTCCCTCTTAAAACACATGGAGATTATGCTTTCATGGGTGTCTATATATAGTCCATAGCTTCCAAATTGGTATAGGCATAAGGATTTTGGGAAAAAGAAAGTTGGATATGACATTATAACTCTCATCTACATTTGTTGATAGTTTTTTAGTGTTTTTCTAAAACCCATATCTTGGATGTCTTTCGTGTGCTTCATGGATGTTGGCACTCAAGTTTTACTATATTCTCTACAACTCTAGTTAATGGCATCCATAACCCACTAGTACATTTGGGTTCATTTTTTGACCTTTATTGGTTGAATTTTCGACCCAAATTTTGACCAAATTTCAACCAACTTTGACCAACCCCTTAGTCGCTATTTTTCTGGTCAAAATTTTTACCAACTCACTAGTTGGTCAAAATTTTGACCAATGCATTGGTCAAAAACCTACCAAACTCATTGTGTAGGTTCAAACAGGAATTGGTAGAAATTTTGACCAATGAAGGTCAAAATTTTGACCAACAAAAGTAGAAAAAAATTTGTGCATTGGTGGAAATTTCGACCAACAAAGGTAGAAAAAAAAAATTAGGCATTGGTGGAAATTTTGACCAATGAAGGTGGAAATTTTGACCAACAAAGGTAGAAAAAAATTTAGGCGTTGGTGGAAATTTTGACCAGTGAAGGTGGAATTTTTTACCAAAAAAGGTAGAAAAAAATTTAGGCGTTGGTGGAAATTTTGACCAACAAAGGTAGAAAAAAATTTAGGCATTGGTGGAAATTTCCACCAATAGCTAGGTGTAAAGTTTTTTCAGGCATTCTAGAAAATAGTTCACATGTCTTGCCTATGATATGACATTTTACATGCATCCTACACTCTCTCATCCAACTGATGATGGATTACGCAGAGTGATCTGAAACCATGATTCTAAAAAAACACACAATCAAATCCAAAATGAACTTGCACTACAAATGGATTGTGGAAATTTGATATTGTTAATTTTGCATGCATGTCTACCAGGAAAAATATGTGTTTAAGTTGTGATTGTCTTGGTAGACATGCATGCAATTTTACCAATATCAGATTTCCACAATCCATTTGTAGTGCAAGTTCATTTTAGATTTGATTGTGTGTTTTTTAGCATCATGGTTTCAGATCACTCTACATAATCCATCATTAGCCGGATGAGAGAGAGTGTAGGATGCATGCAAAATGTCATATCATATGCAACGCATGTGAACTATTTTATAGAGTGCCTGAAAAATACTGACAGTAACTAATATGAAGAATATATAATTAGTTATATGATTGAGAAAAATCATGTACTAGTGAGTTGGTCAAAATTTTGACCATAAATTTTTTGACAAATGGGTTGGTTGAATTTGATTGAAGATTGGGTAAAAAATTTGACCAATAAAGGTCAAAAAATGAACCTAAATGTACTAGTGCAAGTATGCTCGCCAAGTTGACTCTTTGAGTTTGATCATCAAGTCACCCCACCAAAATGCCTCATCAAGGTCAGTCTTTAGGTCTGCTCATCAAGCTTGCTCACCAAGTTAGCTCGCCATGTCACATCTCTAAGTGGCCTTGCCAAGTCGGCTCACCAACTTGCCCCACCAAGTTGCCACTTTAAGCATACTCACCATGTTAGATCACTAGGCCAACTCCCCGAGTCAGCTTTCCAAGCTGATAATTGAAGTATGCTCACCAGGTCAACTTTCTAAGTTCTCTCACCAATTCTACCCCCTAGGCCAACTCTCTAGGTCAGCTCAACAAGTCACCCCCACCCAATCACCTCACCGAGTTGACTCATTAAGTCAGCTCACGAAGTTGACTCACCTAGTGGTTTTACCACCTTGGCCCAGCAAGTGGGCTCACTTAGTGTGCTTACAAAGTTGCCCCATAGAGTTGGTTCTCTAAGCCTGCTCACCATGTAAACTCACTTGGTCAGCACACAAAGTTGACTTTTCTAGTATGCTTGCCAGGTCGGCCTTCCAAGTCAACTAACGAAGTCACCCCACCAAGTCATGTCACCAAGTCATCTGTTCAAGTACACTCATCAAGTTGACACTTTAAGTTTTCTCATCAAGTCACCAAACCAAAGTGCCTCATCAAGATTATTCTTTAAGTACACTTAGCAGATCGGTTCACCAAGTCGCTTCGTGAAGTCACCTCACCAAGTAACCTCGATAAGTCAACTTGCCAACTTATGCCACCAAGTCACCACTTTAAGTCAGCTCTCCATATCAGCTCGCCAAGCCAACTCCCATAGTTAGCTTGCCAAGCTGATAATTCAAGTACGGTCACCAAGTTGACTCTTTAAGTTCACTCACCAAGTTTTCCCCCTAGGTCAACTCTCCAGGTTAGCCCACTGAGTCACCTCAATGAGTTGACTCTTTAAGTTAGCTCACCATGTCGACTCACCCAGTGGTTTTACCACCTTGCCTCAACAAGTTGCCTCGCTATATGTGCTTGCCAAGTTTCCCCACTGAGTTGCTTCTCTAAGCCCACTCACCATGTTAGCACACTTCGTTAGCTCACCAAGTCGACTGTTCAAGTGCGCTCGCCAAGTTGACTCTAAGTTCATTCATCAAGTCACCCCACCAAAGTACCTCATCAAGGTTAGTCCTTAAATCTACTCACCAAGTCGGCTTGCCAAGTCGCCTCACCAAGTTGGCTCACCCACATGTCCCACCAATTCCCCAAGTCCGCTCGCCAAGTTGACTCTTTAAGTTTTCTCACCAAGCCCATCCCCTAGGTCAACTCTCTAGGTCAGCTCGCCAAGTCACTCCCACCCAATCACCTCAATGAGTTGACTCTTTCAGTTCGCTCACCAAGTCTACTATTTAAGTACGCATGCCAGGTCAGCTCGCCAAGCCAAGCCACCAAGTCATGTAATCAAGTCAACTATTCAAGTACACTCACAAAGTTGACTCTTTAAGTTCACTCATCAAGTCACCCCACCAAAGTGCCTCATCAAGGTCAGTCTTTAAGTCTGTTCACCAAGTTAGCTTGCCAAGTCACCGCACCAAGTTGACTCACCATCTCACCTCACCAAGTGGACTCGCTAAGTCGGCTTGCCAACTTGCCCCACCAAGTCCACTGTTCAAGTATGCTCACCAAGTTGACTCTTTGAGTTTGGCCATCAAGTCACCCCACCAAAGTGCCTCATCAAGGTCATTCTTTAGGTCCACTCATCGAGCTTTCTCACCAAGTCAACTTTCCATGTCGCATCTCTAAATGGCCTCACTAAGTTGGCTCACCAACTTGCCCCACCAAGTTTCCACTTTAAGCCCACTCACCATGTTAGATTGCTAGGTCGGCTCCCCAAGTCAGCTCGCCAAGCTAACAATTGAAGTACGCTCACCAAGTCAACTCTCTAAGTTCACTCACCAAGTATGCCCCCTAGGCCAACTCTCCAGGTTAGCTCACCAAGTCAACCCCACTTGCCCCACCAACTCGCCACTTTAAGTTGACTCACCATGTTAGCTCACCGGGCCGACTCCCCTAATCTGAACTCTTTATATAGAAATAATTTTTATAATCAAAATCTACAAATCACGTGTATTTTTCATTGACATTTTTACATTTTAAAGTTAATACTAGCAACACCTTTGACTGAAGATAACCACCAAATGTTTGTTGAATGAACATAGTCACATGTGCTATTGGATGAATGGCTTCCTCTCCACCAGCTTCATCAAGGCATATCGACTGCATAGTATCAACTGCAAATCTAAAAGGGAAAAAAAAAATAAGATATCAATTTGTGTGTGTGTGTGTGTGCCATGTAAGTATGTTTAAGCACATCAATGGAGATTAATTTTAAAAATTTCTATGAGCATTTCTATCTTGATATATGTCGATATGATTTAAAAATTTAAAGACTCTAAGCACTTTGCAATTCATGTTACCTTAAAAAATCATGAGCATCTTCTTGTTTTCCATATCTAAGGTGATTTACCATTACACACACACAAGAAGAATAGTACCTTGAAGCACTACTAATCAAATCTTCATTAATAGGTGGACAACTTTAAAAAATCAAGCATGTCAACTCTGAGAGGTCCTGATTAAAGAGGGTTGTTGAATTGCATCCTGGGTGAGCCAAAGCAATAAATATATTAGACTGACAATATCCAACATTTGCATATAGAGCAGCTACAACACCAACTTCCATATCAAACACATGAATACACTATTGAAATGCTAAAAAGTATATGACCTCATCTCTATGGTAATCATATTATGGTTTTGTTGCTTTGTGAACAAGCAAGCCATGACATTGAGATATAATTTAAAATTATTTGTAGACCTATAGGACAAGGAAGACCTATATTTGAAAATCAACTTGTATTTGAGTTGATTTGATTTATGTGATTTTGAAATAAATCAAATCAACATGGTTTCATAGATTCAACTCAAGCTCCGTGATTTAGCTAGAAGCCATCCAAATTTTCAATTAGAATTCCAAAGAAATTGATAACCAAAAAAATCACATAAAACTTTGATTTAAGAGTCAAAACATCAATGTGCAACATCTTGCACTTGAGCACTTTTCAAGCTTTTATGAGACAAAAGATGTTGGAAATTTTTAACACATTGACATCAGTACCTACTCATATCAATATGATGGAATTGGATCCGCAATGATAACTGTATGTTATGGGTATGTCATTGAAAAAGTTTCATTAAACTTGAACTTAGGCACATATCAGTCATCCCAACGTTTTATCCAAATAATGTTACAAAATAATATATTTTGAATCTTCTTCTGTCTCATTCCAAAGAGCAAACTGAATAAATATGAACCTACAATTCCAAATTATAGTTCTATATTAATTGTTTTCTATTTACAAAGTTCTACTTTTACAACTTGTGTTATTTTTGAGATTGGACCTTCCCATAAACATTCATTAAACATTCTACATTAATAATTTTCTATTTACAAAGTTCTACTTTTACATCTTGTGTTACCAGCATTGGACCTTCCCATTATCCTTCAAGAAATAGGAAGACTAACCAACAATGGGTTTCATGGTTTAGGTGGATCACTAGGTTCAGTTTACTCCCGATCTTGAGAACAAAATCAAATCTTAAAGGTGTGCAAAATTCTAATATTAAGTGTAATATAAATGTTGGAAAGTCTACTCATTACCACATTAAGTCATATACATAGTAGAACCATACTGCCAGGACTAAGAATTACAAAATCAACATTACCATACTAGAATTTACATACAGTATACTTGTCCATGGCAATTAACAGTAACACTCTAAAAAGTACCTTTAACCTTTGTATATTTCTTTCAAATCTGCACTTATAATTTCCACTCAAACAAGTTTTGCCTAGTAACCTACTCTGTTTTGAACTTTCTACATTTTTTTGGCAAATTACCTATTTGTGAGTAACCAGAAAAAGAGCTAATCAAGAGTTGAGGCCAAGCAAGCATTACTATCACATTCTAGTAGATATAAAGCACCACCTGATGCAACAAGAATGCAAATTAAAAATACAATGAGAACATATAGCAGGAGAATATCTATGTACTAAAAATGAGACTTCAAGACAAACTGTGAGTGATAAATATGACACGTCATTCTCGAATACTAGCTACAACCAATTTCTTCAGTAACATTAGGCTCACTTCCTATTGACACCCTCAAAGAAAAGAAAGTTAGATTGTATTTTATGTTGCACATATGTTAAATTTTCTCTATTGATATCCATAAATATAGATAGATACATCTCCAGACCACCTCACATATATCATAGATAATACTTTTCACTACCATCAATGCTAAAAGGGAATATATGCCATAGTCCACTGCATTCTAATGTAGATTAATCCTGTTAAATTAGAAGTCAGCTCTTAATTGCAATAATGAAGACACCATAAAACACAAAAGTTTAAAAGAAAGCAGTGTGGCAATAAAACTTGATAAGATCCCACATGTCTTAAATAAGATGGGTAAAACCAATTTTTAAAGGTTAAAACAAACCTTGTTTTTTATACCAACAATCTTATTGGAACTATTGCCTAGTAAACCCCCAAATTCTAGTTCCTACAAATAGATATCAAGAAGCATGCCAACTCTTTCAATAAATCAAAAAGATAGTACAAGATAAATTACTTTGAATCCAACAAAGTGCACAACCATAACTAAACAAAATAGAAAGCCTCCTTTAACACAATCATGTACACTAAAGTTGCTAAGTAAAGAAAACAACATGTATTGAACCATGTTATCTTCAAAAAAATTAAAAAACAGAAGAAAAAAATTGCCTGTGTGAAAATAAAAACCTTAAAATAATCTTACTACTAAATATTCTTGAGCACCTGTAACACAATTATTGTTGTTTTTTGAACCTTCATTTTATCACTCTTTATTCTAATGATAGAAGACCTTTTATTTCTCCTTTGTAGTAATGATTAGATGCCTCTTACAAGTACAAGGTAGTCCTATATTAGTACAAGTTCATAGGCCAAAAAAATAGATTTGCAACAGTATTATAGGCAATAGTAACCCACACAAAATTGCTAACCAAGCATATGTGAACATATATCAAATTTAGTTAAACCTAACTAATTTTATGTAAAGATAAAGGAGCATTAGAATCCTACAGACAAGTGCTCTAACTAAGTCATCTTGATGGTTTGTGAAACACAACTAAAATACAATAAGGAGTGAGGTACCAACTACATATGCTTTATATTTGTATACACAACTTTATTGTAGTATTTCTATGGGTAGAAAGAAAGTGAAATCACTATATACTGATACAACTCACTTCCTCAATGAAGATGAAGGAAAATTTAGGCACTAAAACTTCCATTACATGGTGTAGCCCTGGCCTAGTTGGAATCTTACACTCACGTGAATCTCAAACTGGTTTTAAGGCAGAGACTATACACTGTATTTTGTCTTTCAAAGGCTTATATCATTTCCAAGAAAACATATACTCCAAACTATCTAATAGAAGGAGTACGTAGAAGGGGAACCCCTGGTACTTACTCTTGCATTACAGAAACTCTTGGTGGCTAAGAAAATCAAGTATTAGTGTGTAGATTTCACTAGTGGCTCGAACTGAGAAGATTCAAGTTACTTGTATGAAGTGGACTTGGGGTGTTAGCTAATTGAGGAGGCTTCTTTAAAAAGAGGCCAGCAATTTGTTTGACAAAATGCCCTTGTTGTTAATGTGTTGACAAAATTTTGTTAGAATTTTGAACAGAAAAGGGGTAGCATCTTTTAGTTTAGAAAAAATAAAATGAGGACAATGAAAGATCAGAAAAGTGAATAGTTCTCCAAAGCATTCAATGGTACATTCAATGTTGAATAGCTAAGGGACTTGCAAAATGAAAAAGAAATAGAAAAACTTACTCTATATAAGGGTACTACAACTGGAGTCCATGAAATTTCCCAATGGTTTTCTCTGCAACACGGAGGAATTGGATTCATATTTGTCCAAAGTGGACCAGCTAGATTGCAAGCTTCTAAATTGAGCCTTGTAGCCCTCATTGATTTCTTTGGTTTGGTACAAAACATAAAGCTAGGGCTTAAGTATACTGCTCAAGTATTCTTGCCAGGTCGGCTTGCCAAGTCAGCTCACCAAGTGACCTTAACATTTTATCAACATTGGTCAACTTGACAACTTCCCACTCGCCATGGTGCCTATCAAAGCAAAAGTCAAAACATCCTAAAAGAAATGCTATGATTGTAATAAAAAGGGAATGTATCATACAAAAGGAACCATACCTTTGATTTTCTAGTCAGCTTGAGTTTATCTGCATACTTTGTCACACTCTGTAGGAAATGCATGTGCTTTATGGTACATTCAAGTAAAGTATCAATACAGCACTGAAGTGTTAAAAAAGTTGTTGTAAGTAGAGGCCCTTAATTTTTCATTCCTGCTCTTTTGAGACCAGGCTTTTTTTTAACTTCAAAATCTATCATAACAACTATGATCTAAAGAAAACAAAAAATGAGGTACAAATTACAGGAAGCTACATCTACTCCATTTGGAATAAGATCCCATAGTTCCTTAAGACGACCTTGGATTTGTTGCCTATCCTTTGGCCTCAGCCTAGAACTCTCACTAGGCTTGGCTTGCTTCCTATTGCCTTTTATAGGCTCCCCAGGTCTTTTTGTCTATCCAAACCCATGGTTTTCACAATGAGCCTCACTCACTAGAGATTTTGGCATTGAATTTGTTGAGGACTCACTTGCAAACATTTTTATCCCCATGTCCTCATGGAATATAGAAGAAAAGGTTCGATTTGCACAGTCTCCTTAATCAAGGCTTGGAACTGTCTACAGCCATAGACTGTTCCTTCTCAAATGCACTTTTTGTTTAAAAACTATATATAGCCATAGGCTTGGAAGAAGATATCATTGTTTGTTTAAAAACTATCATAAACCCTAGGTAGGGAAAATAGTGGGAAAAGAAATGTAATATCTTTTTGTTTTAATGCATTCAAGACCCCATGTTTGGCAAGGGGATGGGGGATTATGTATATTACCTTGCCATGTTGTGTGCAAGTTTCCATGTAGTCATAAGCATGTGGTTTGAAGGAGTTTTGTGACTAAAATGATAGTCATTTTCTAAATATGACAATGGCAAAGAATGACAGTGATAGTGGGTTTTTGGCTTTGTTCACATGTTTGGTGTTGCTATAGGCAATAAGACAAGAAGGGAGATGGTAGGGTGTGTTGGAAAACCTTTCCATGGTGTTGGTGTGTAGAGGAAGCCCTAGAACAAGGATAAAACCATTGAGGTGCAGCAATGTGTAGTGACTACCATTTAGGACAAAAAACCCAGTCTGAAGTATTTATGATTTATTGGTCAAATGAAAGAATAGGATGCTAAAATTTTGGGAAATGATAGACATTAAAGTTACCTACAACTTTTTATATTTCCAAAAAAATTAATTTTTACATCTAAGGGGTCATCCGATGAGATTTCTAGAAACCGGTTCAAGAGGACAGCAAGAATTTAGTTTTGATTTTATTTAATCAAAGACTTATGTTTTGGTGAAACCAATGAAGGCGGTGATGGTGAAAAGAGCCTAGGGTAAATGTTAAGTTGTCTGTATTGACTTTAGAGTTGATAGAACCTATGGTGTGGGTTGAGTAGTTATTTGAAACAAAGTTGTCTTTATGCATTTGATTGTCCTAAGATAGTAAAAACTGAGTTTTGTGTAAAGTTTGTAAACCCAAGGAATGGGTAGGGGTTTTTGAACCTTGAGCATTGTTTTGGGAAGAGTTTTTCCTTATTGCCTTGGTTATTGTGTGAGATTTTTCATTGATCCAAGTAAAGAGCCTTGTTGAAACCTAGTTGAGTAGGTTGATGTTGCAACCTTGAAACTTGAAACAATATATTATTCAATCATAAAGTCACAAATAAGAGACTAACCTAACTAAAACATAACTTGTTTTCAGCATATAAGTTAGACAGTGCCAAATCATACACATTTCCATCTTAGAGATTAAAAGAAAAAGAAATAGTCAGGAAGCAACACATATACCGTCAGAAGAGTGCAATTGATATAATCTTCCCACTAGAAAGTGGAGTGGTTGAATATAAAAAAGTGATTAGAAATAGAGGAGGAATAGTATACAACCATCAGCATTCAAATGGAATATAATATGTGTGTCTAGAAAGAAATGGCCATTTAAAGTGCCATTAGGTTTGAAGATTAACACATAGGAAACATCGAGCATAGTGTGGAGAAACATATTAAAGGTATATATTGGCATGTTTGACTAAAATATTTAGAGAAACTTCAGAAAATGATAAGAATGTCACAATACCATCATTAATACAAAGCAGCAAATGATAAATAATATGGAGTATATGTTTTGTCTTTGTGGAAACTCAATAGGAATGAATCACAATGATAATCATAAATAGGAGGGAATGATTTTGAGGATTAAAAACTAGTAATATATGTAGAGGAGCCATCGCAAGTTTGGTATATGTGAAGGATAGAAGAGAGTCTCACGGTGAAGAGAGAAAGATATACAGGTTGAATAGAGAAGACATGTGTATTTCAAAAAATTGGAAAACTAGATTAAATAATATTTCAAAATATATTCATAATACTGAACTTCTCTACAAGGAAAATCAGAGTATGAGATCACTATAGGTGAATCCTCAAAATATACTCATAATACTAAACTTCTTTGCAAGGAAAATCAGAGTATGAGATCACTTCAGTTTAAACAAAGGAGTTCATTACACATATGGCATGCTAACGCAAAACTATTTTCAAAATAGTATAAAAGAATTTCATTGCTAAAAAACAAATTCTGATTATATTTCAAATAACAAGTACCCCTTTCATATATTTCAAATAGGACATAATGACTCAAGATAATGTATGGATCATTCATGAAATCTTCCATGAAAAATCTTCTTGCATTAACCCATTTACTAATTTTTTGAGCATTAACATGGATCATTATTTTCTTTTATCAATTTTATCTTTTAATGACCTGCAGTTTAACCAAACAAAAAGTAGCAAGCACATGTTGTATTTGAGCTATCAATTAGTGAAGTACCTAGATGCAATGAGTGTTAAGTGTTCCATTCATTCTCATCAAAGATGGATTCTTGTGAACTCCTACTCTTAAAATATGGGCTGATGAGTTTGTCTCAAGATTACACACTTGAATCCTAATAGCAATATCACAAGAAGAAGAGTAGTCAAGAGATCCTAGGCTCCATTTGAAAGTATCTGAGCTTTAAGGTATAAGATGCAGTTGTATACCAAAGATGGTCATGGTGTTGGCAGTGAACTAAAGAGGATAAATGTTTACAAGTAGATAAATGACAGCAGCACAGTGCATGAAAATAGACTCCTAATACAAGGAGAGTCTGAGATGCAAAGGATTAAAATAGTGGTATTCACTATCAACACAAAGACACCAATGAACAAAAAGCATTACAAATGGTGATGTTTTTGCATTCATGACAATGACATGAAGGTGATGAACAATCATCAAAGACATCAATCGAAGAGAAATTATTAAGAGAGTGGATATGAAGAAGTACATTGGATTTCGATGCACCATGATAGAGTGAGATTGGCTATCACAATGGGCATGGTTTTGCTCTCAGGAAAGGAAAAGTAGTAGCCAAGGAGCTAAAAGCCATAATTAGGAGCATGGAGACATATTACATGGTAATAGTCAAAAGCTCTTCAACAGGGGTTATTCATAGATAGATATGGCTTCTCATGAGAAGATCCATGCATTGCCTTTGAAAATGAGTCTCATGATTGTCAATCAAAATTTTCTATTGTATTAAAAAGTTCTCCTCATTTTTCTAGCCATGTTGGGGTGGAGGAATGCAGCCAATACGGGGAAGAGCTTGACAATAGAATGAATCAGTGAAGAATAAAGGGTACTTCACAGTAGTAATGACAACTAAAGCAAGTAAAAAAGTTGCAATTGTTAACAATAGAAACATATATTTTTTCAGAGTATAATCATTTGACTTCTTGGTACAAAATTGAGTAGGGAATGAGACTTTGAAGGACATATAAGTACACACCTAGTCATAATATCCCAAGTTGTAGTTTTCTCTACTTCTTTGAAAGATTTTTGGGACTTGTAAATCCTGCTACATCAGTCTCCAGACCAGTCACACCCTTTGGGATAGAAATCAAATCAATCTATATTGGTGTGTTCCTTTTTTGGGCCATTTCTAAGTATGCAAACTTGTGAGGTTAGCCTATAATCGAATTATTTTGTAAAATCTTCCTGATAGCTGAGCATTCAAAGATTTTGCATATCACTATTGCAAGGTATCATATTAAGGATGAAAAACTTTAAAAATGAAATCACTTTCTATTAAGGATGAAAACTTCAAAAGTGTGTGTATATATATCATTCTACACTTGCTCGAATCTCAAACCATCTTCCAATCTACCTTAACCTTTTAATTGGAATGAAATCACCTTCCCCATTGTCCATTGTGACTGATCCATTGAATTGACTGAAATTTGTAAGGCTTAATTTAGTCAGTACCATTCTTTTAGCTCAATCCAGTCAATTCTACATCCTCTAGTACAACAGGGAACTCTATAGAAGGATATACTTTCACACTATTTTATATATTCAATGTATGAACAAACCATTTAAAAGTTGATCTTATCAGACAAATTAAATATTCATACATTTCTATAAGCTCAATATGTCACCCAATATATAGATAAACTAGAGAGCATTAAAATAGAGATGAGATTGTGAACATAAGCTCAGAATAAGTTCACATCAATGATCATTCTTTGAAATGGATCAATCTACAATTTGGTATCAAACTTTGATGAATGAAAAGAAGACATTCAATATCATCAAAGAAAACTTATTCCCTTGTGAAGTTAATTAGTTATTAGGAAATCAACTGCCTTTTCTTTATTAAAAGCTAGTGAAAATGAATCACAACAAACCTGGTGTATATAATGAAAGTAAATATATCTCTAAGTAATAAATTGTTCTATTGAAGATTTGATCAATCATAATTCAAAAATTCCAAAAACACAAAGTACAGCCCAGCATTAGTGACTTCATACAACACATTATAGGCCAAAAACCTCAGATGGTAACTAAGACTAATACAAACAAAAATTTCCTTGACAGACCACATAAGATATAAACACAATAACTGGTGAAAAGTACTAGTGTTAGTAGGACTCCTTCTCACCCTACTAGCTAATTCATGGTTATAATTCCTTAGATCAGCCATTCTATGAGTAGGAAATAGAAACCCTAAGTGATCATGACTCTGATAGTTTTCATGCACCTACAAAATATCATCACAAAGAAGTTAAGAGGCTATGTCATGCATTACTATCATACATACATTATATAACTAAAGCATGACCAATAAGGTAATCAATACTATGTGATTATCATAATAATCATTATGATTATTACTAGAATAAGAGATGACTTCTTTCAAATGCATCTCTTCTCTTCACCATGCATATATTATAGATCACACCATTTGTCAAAGACATTATTGAATAGGATAATATAATAAAAATTGTATCCTTTGTGGATTGATCTATTTAGAACTTGTATTGCCTTTGTCAATCATTAGTGTAGGTACAATAAATATTAGTCAAACACAACATTATACTTCAAGTATATTCACATAGGTTATATTAGAGATGGCTTCCATTGTTTAGAGTATAATAATATTGACATACCACAAATAAATTGTTATAATATACAACACACATAGCTATTGTGTCAAGATGACATGCATATTTGTATATGCCCACTGTATATCAAAGGCATTACTAGGCGGTAGGAATAAGAATGGACTAAGTTGTAATGGGAAGTTGGATTGATAAAATGACATATAGAATAAATGTTATCTCATTTTAAATATTTTAGTGTCACAATAATACGTTAATGGTCAATTTTTGACTTCTTCTAGTCATCAAGAAAATGAGTTGAATATGATATTCAGGTCTTGTTCAAGAAATTATACGCTATCATTTAATTTGAAGACCTCATCATAGTAATTTAGTCTGTCAAAGTGAAATCTGAACTAATTAAGCTAGATATAAAATAATCATGTTGTACTATGATAGCATTTTTGATATAGCACAAGTTTATTAATAAGAAAGTGATGTACCAAAATATCAAGTCGTTCATGTCATAACATCACTAATAGTTGTGTCATTAAAATTCTAGATCATACTTGAAGCGAAGTCACAAGAAAAATTAACAAAAT
This sequence comes from Cupressus sempervirens, assembly GCA_028749045.1. Classification (NCBI taxonomy): domain Eukaryota; kingdom Viridiplantae; phylum Streptophyta; class Pinopsida; order Cupressales; family Cupressaceae; genus Cupressus; species Cupressus sempervirens. Next base: position 527,772,326 of record CM053790.1, read on the forward strand.
GCACTAATTTATTGATGCACTATCATCTAACTTTGTCAATGTCAGTATTATCTCTTTCAAAGGTTTCAAAATTTTTGAATATCTTTAAGAAAAAGGACCCATGCCAGATCGTGAAACTCTAAGAGTCCCAGTATAATCCCGGTCTCTTACAAGTTTAAGAAACTCAACATGTATATCATAACTAGTAGTCTAAAAATGTCATGATTGTGAACATAGAAATAATTGACCATCCTTTTATATCAAATATACTAACAATTATAATCAATGAGAACATCTCAATACTTTCTTTAGTTGAAATAGAAACACAAGATTTTCCTCAAAGAAGTTTGAATTCCACTACTTGATATTTTTAACAACCTTAACAACTATGCCTTTATTTACCAATTATTGCATCTCCAATACAAATTCAATTTTATCAGCATTATTGTAATTCAAAATACCCTAAATAAAAGATCAAAAAGAATTGAGGGTAAGTATCTAAGAAAACATTATCTCCTTAAGGGAAAATTGTTCTTTTTTTTCTCACATGTACATGATCAAGAGTCTTACTACTGATTCCAGAAAGAAGTTGATTATGATCTCTTTGCTTGGTAGAATCCACCATTAAATTCCCTTGTGATTCACTCTAATTATGTCTCCCTTTCCACCTAGGATGATTTTCTAGATGTACTCCTAATTTATTAGTATGACAAGTCTTGTTGGAGCTGCAAGCTTCACTACCATGAACATGTTCGATTGGAGATCTCAATTCAACATCTTAATCATGCTTATGTGAGAAATTTAATGGGAGTTCATACATCACCACATCATTTGAAATGGTTTTAATAACTACCTACTCTTATCCACTCCTAATGTTAATAGTAGAAAATTCCTTTGAGCATGTATTATCTGGATTGGTATCATCTGTAATTAGCTTCAATGATCTACTTGTTTGAGAGATGTCTAAACCTATCAACAAAAGTCATAGATTATGACAATTTGAAGTAATATCTTGCTAAGGATAAATTATTTATTTCAAAAATTATTGGTGTCTCAAAACTAACAAAAGACACCCTTTGAAAATGCATCTTGCATTTTCCTGAATCCATAAGTGACCTTATATGAGGGAGAAATTATACTAGAATGTACAATGCCTCTATATACACAATATTCTTGAACCGGGTCATCAAGCATTCACATGTTCAGCTTCATTTGGCTAAGTTCATTCTATGAGAAGAAATACACATAAGAAAATAAATTCATTCAAAAAACCTGTGACAACTTATCATGACAGACAAAATGGAGATTATACCTTCTATTTGGCAAATAAGTAAATATCCCCAAGGAAATACAAAATTCAAACTCATGCGCAGGTTGCATGTGTCAACATTCCCCATCGACCTTAGTCGCAAGGCTAACTAACTTATCAAGACTGTGTATCCCACAAATGAAATTGGTATAAATGTTACAACCTCTCATTGCAACAGAATAAGAGATCAAATTAATTTTTTGCCGACAACTTTCTGCTTTTACTCATTTTTGACGATTGAAGGATATCCAAAACACCTACTTTTCTCCCCAATCCACAAAGTTCACCTTCCCTTCTCAATAAAATACATCCCCCTACTTTTACTTATTTGATATTAATCACATCATATTATCCATAGTCTAGCCTTTCCAAGGATGCAATCTTGCAACAACTCATTGTTTTGCAATCTTCCTACCTTCATGTTCTGTATGGACTGATACTTCCTTGGCCAAACATTTTCAGCAGACTCTTCCCCCTTAGCACCCACCAAATCAAAACACCAAAGCTATAGAAGCCACTACCAACATGCTTTGTACACTGTAAGAAGAATGTCTCTGTATGCAACAAATATTTTTTTAATGACCTCCCTCCCTTTTTTATTAGAATGTGTCTAATAATCAAGGTAACTAAGAGATTCATGTATGCTTCTTCATCCTTGTTTGATTGATCTTCTATTTGAATAAGTTAAAATCCTTTAGAGTGTCAGTGGATAGCATATGTGTTTTAACCTCTTGTGTTCTATAACTTCGAAATAGTTGATATTAAAAATAGCATTTTCCTACAAAGTTGTACCTAAATAATCTACAATTCAATAGACTCTGTTGCCCAAGTAAACAAGGCACTAGTCTTCAAATCCATTGATAGATTGTCATTTGTTTTGTATATCCAAAATTAGTACTGACATTCCAATTTGACTAAGGAATTGAATGAGAGGCAAGAAAGTAAAGAAAAACTTAAAAAGGCCTTAAAAGAGAAATCAGATGAATGTCACTAATTTAACACTCACATCGGACAGATACAACTTGATTTAAATGAAACAAAGTACAATGAGAAAGAACTTGAGAATGTGAATGAAGTCTTAAGGGATGATAGAGCCAAAGCAAAGAAATTCAAGCATGAATTCAAATTGAGCACTAAAAAGCTTTATGAGCAGCTAAAAAAGAAAAAACTAGTTGGAGATAAGCAAGGATTGCATTATGAACAAGGAGAATGTTCTAAGACAACAAATTTTAGAGCATATCAAATTGAGAAACCTAATGAGATGCCTACAAATCAGACCAATGGATAGAAATTCAATGGCAAATGTTTTACATGCAACAAACTTGATCATAGGGCAAGCTTAATTGTACTCATTTAAGATCATAAGTAGTTAATAAAACTATAATTTGCCAAAAAAGTTGAATTGCACATGGTGTAAATATGTACAATGAACTGGAAATTTAAAAAATAATTAGCATTCCTATATAGGAAGATGAAAAACTGAATGAACGGTTTAGTGCATATTTTTTAGCTGATCTAAAATTATGATATCACTTGAATTCTAAAATGGTTGATTTCATCAAGTGAAAAGTATACCTAAACCAAATTTATCAAATAAAATCTAATCTACTAATAGAAGTGGTTGCAGTATTCTAACAAAATAAATGAGTAGACATAATTTGTTTGCCATTTTCAAAAAGTTTCTTTGATAAGCCTGATATATTTAATCATTAAATATTAGGTTTGAAAAACACTGTACTGATCTTTCATTCTATTTTTATTTGGTGGAATGTCTACCCCACACATACCTTATTTTTGCAGACTGGTACCTACCTCAAATCTATCCTAGAATTACTTTTTAAATGAGGTTCCCAATGAAATCTTGGACAAATCTTAAAAATTTGGACTCACTAAACTATCTGAGGTAAAATTCTCGGTAAGAAGACACCTTAACAAATAATTGATTTTGGATTCTTTTCTATGAAATTGAGTTAAGCACTGGGCTCCACACTGTAATTCATTCCAAATGGATTTTATTCTGGATATATCCTCCAAACAATGGAAACAAAACACAAAGGATGTTTCATGCAAAACCAAATCACACCTAATCTAGAGTATATATTAACCATTAACGATTGAAATTATATTTAACAACACTTCATTGAGCCAAGTCAAAGTTCATCTAATACATTAATTAAGTGAAACATTGAAAACATTTGCAAATAAATGCATTAAATTTTGAAATTAAAATGCCCAACTAGCCATGAAAGACACAACATCATTGGTATCTCATCTAAAAGTTTTAAATATTACCTTGTATAATTTTAACTGAAACATTGAAAACATTTGCAAATAAATGCATTAAATTTTGAAATTAAAATGCCAGGCTAGCCATGAAAGACAAAGCATCATTGGTATCTCATCTAAAAGTTTTAAATATTCCCTTGTATAATTTTAACCATGTAAAGTTTCTCTAGCATAACTAAAAGAAAATAATATGGCAAATTATACCAATTTTCTACATTCTATATTCTTTTCTACATTCTAATGACCAACTTATAGCTATACATTACTTCATAGATAAAAAGTGGTTGAGCCTATTGAAGTGAGACCAGCCTATTTATTTTGCATTTGTTAATAATATTTTGCAAAATCAACATCATTCAGTTTGAGATGCTTGGTAAAACTACAAAATTTCATTAATCTTGGGTAGATATATTATATCTTGACAAACAAAACAAATTTGTAAGTTTACTTGTACAACATTATGAATTCTCACAAGCTCGTGAGGGATGGGTCATTAGGCACAAAAAATTTATTGAGTGCTAGATGTAGTCAGTCCAAAAAAAATGACATTTGATGACATTTGAAGTAAAGTGACGATATCAGGGATCATCAAGGAATGGGAGAACTACTAGGTTGTAGCAAGTGAGAAGGATGAAATTTAGGAGGTGGTGAGAGTAGTAGAAAAAGAGCTACTGTTCCACCAGCCAACGCAGAAACTAATGCCAACACAAATGCAGGGAGATTTCCTTCTACAAATAGTGCATCCCATGGTCCACTTCCTATAGACACAATAATTTGAAGAAGCAATACAATAAGCTACATAGAAGATCTGACAGAAAAATTTGGTGGAAGAGAAGAAATTATATGTGACAAACAATTTAAGCATTTATCTGTGGAATGACAATTGAAAGATTAAGAACTCCCATAGACAGTCCTGAAATGACAAAAGAAAATTTTAAATGATTATGCCTTTCTTCATTTGAAACTATGTTGTTGACTTCAATCAGGGTAAAAACACACACTTGTATCAATTTTTATCAATAAAATACCACGATAAATCAATGAGATAGAAAACTTCTGCAAGTTCACTACCCAATCAAAAGACCAAGGAAATCTAATAATTAAAGTAACTAAAATTATAAACTATGTAGCATGAAGCAATAGAACGAAATTAAAATAATCTAAAACTAAATATTCAGAGCATTAAAATGTTAGAAAAGATATTAAGATTGTATTTACAACCAATCTTGTGAAAAGGCCAGTTCATATATTTAGAGCATACTTAAATAGATCCAAGAAAAGTTTGCCTATGGAGAACAAAACAAATATGACATTAAAAGCACACTATAAACATTACATGTAAAATGTGATTGCATTGTCATACGAATATCTGATGTACAGTAAACTACCTCATTTACCTTTCTATGACAATCTCAAAACCATTAGTTTCTTTCTTTTTAAAACTTTGCAGAGAGAATTTTATCAATTCCAATACTGTATTGAGATTCTTTGGGCATAAAAAGTGCAGATAATCTACATGCAGCAAGATTTTGTTGTCATCCAGCTTGGTTCAAATATATTTGCTACAGTAATCGATCATTGAACTATGATCTTCTTAACTTACTGAAGAGAAATGAAATGTGTGAAGGTTGTGTCAATCTATTTGATATACAAGTGGCTCTCAACTATGTTTACTTTGGCTTCACCAACACAGGCCAGATTTGAGTTTATTTACTTTGGCTCCACCAACGCAAGCCAAATTTGAGACTCAGTAGGGAGAATGTCACTTGCAGTGTAGGAAATCACACAAATCTTCTAGTCCTAGCGTGGTAACAATGAAATTAGGGTGCAAAAAAGAGATCTTTTTATTTTGACATAATGGAGCCCATGTTGGTAAAAATTTTGACCAACAAGGGCTCATTATAAATACATGTTCATGTTCATCGAAATTTCAACCAACACGGGCATGTATTTCAAAAAAAAAAAAAATTCCTTGCATATTCCAACCAATTTGACCCCATTTTATTAGATGGTCGAAAATTTTGGTCTAAAAATGGGGTCAAATGTACTAGTGTATATTATTAGTACCCTTCCACCCCCTATAACCTCATGACCATTCTTTCCTAATCTTATCAGAAATAGTTCATCAAGATAGCTCAAGTCCATACTAAATGTCTTAATGATTGAGTTTTTATATATAGTTATCTTGTTTTAGCGCACCACTTGTCACTTTTCAATTCAGGCAATTCTCTAAGGGGTAAGCATCAAGACTTCCCAAGAGGTGACTTATCTTGGAACTACTCCAACTAAGAATCATTAGCATTGTACAAGGATGGGTGACCTTGTGATATATCATGATGTTTCACCCTTGTGAGCATCACCTAGATGCAATAGATGGCAGGTTGACCATTCATGCCCATAAGAACAAAAGTGATAAAATATGGATCAATGAGTTTGACTTGAAAGATACATAGTTGAATCTTGATAGAATAACATAAAAATCAATCCTCTAAAATATGTATATATGATATCATTTGTTTGTATTGTATGTGTCTTCTTCCACACCATTCTATCACTTTGTACATATGATGTTATTTTCATGTATTGTATTTTTCTTCCTCCACAACCATAGTAAATACCATATTGCAACATAAGACCTTTACATGAATGTCATACATAGAAACCCATAGAAATGCAAGAACAATTTTATAATTGCGAAAAAAATGTTGTACAAAGATAATCTTCAGAATCTTAAATAGTGAAGAAAAGATATATTGAGACTAAGGCATGTGAAAGCCTCATATACAATTAGCTGATAAGCAGGATATGTCAATTGATCTAGAATAGTATATCTATAAGAATGCTTAAACATGAAGATGCCCTTATAAAAACTTAGCCTTGCTAAGGATGTAGTTTATTTATTGTCAAACGAGATTTCAACTTGATGTAATTTAACAACATTAAATATGCTCTATCACAAATCATGCAACACAAGACGCATTTTGAATTGCACAAAACCTTGCAACAATTAGGAAGGTCCTAAAATCAATCAAAATAATTATTCATATTCTTGCAATAATTAGTCTCAAAAGAGCATTCAAATGCTAATGAAAACTATTCAAAGTGTTGTATAACAAGATTGGCATATTGAGCATACTAGTAAATTCAACAATTGGGAACTGAAATAATATAAATGTACCTCTTCAAATATGGTCATTTTGGTAATTCTTTATGTCTTGTTAGATAAATATGTAATCATGTTTAGCAAATAGAAATCCAAAACTAGTAACATACGTTGCGAAAACCAAAAAATTTTGAACATGATGAGAATAAAAGGGTCACTAATTTCAGTATCCCAATGTTTTTAAGTTCCATTCCATTAGAAGTGAGCTATTTGTGCATAGTAAACAACTTTGCCCTACCTCAGAGAATCATTTCAATATTATGATACATGTAATCACTATATCCATTGTGACACATATTTGAGGGAAATGAGAATAATTTACGATACAAGATAGATAAACAGTCATTACCCAAACTCTATATTAAATTGATTCTATACTAGAAACCATGCTATTAATTCACTCCCTAATATGTCTAGTTGTTGTACCCAGAAAAGGAACTAGCTACTAGTGCATCACAAATTGCAGCTTCCCAATCATGTGTAAAAAGAATGAGATGATTAGAGGTATGATAATAAGACAATACCATCGCAATACAATTTTAATAGGTGTTGTGAGACATGAAGTGAATATATCAGTTGGAAATTCAGCACTCTGAGGAAGAATCTCATCTACCCCATAAGCTGCAAGTAATATACAATCCTTCATTGCGACTGCAGAAGAAATACCAGAACCCTAGTCTTGATGCTACACATAAACCAAAGACACTATCAAGAAATATATTATATATACTCAAACAAACAATTAACTTATAAAGGGGCATATGTATCTATTTGGATTAATCATAGAAGATTCCATGCGCTTCACAATTTATTGAGTAAAACTTACCTTCAAAAAAGCATTCACAATCATACCAGTAGTAGAACAATCAAACACATAAATTGAGGGTGTCCTAAGCCATGATTCTAATTCATAAATTGAGGGTGTTTGTTATATTATAATTGTTGGGAATTTGAACATATAGAACAAGATATTTTTAAGTTTTCCCTAAAATCTAAATCCAATTAGATCTTCATCTTCTGCATAAAGTTTCAACTCCGAGGTAAACAAGGACCAAAAACTTCAGAGTGTCTAGAAATTGATTTTTCTAACTCATGCCCTTTGGAAAAGTCTGCTAAACTCTCAGTAGAATGGGCCCGCCACTCTGCTTGTCTTTGTGCTTCTGCTATTGGTAATCCTACCTGTCACATGCAAAAGACTTTAGAAGAAAATCATGAATTGAAAATTAAAATCTAGTATACACCTTGATTTAAAATAATTCTAGTGAATTAAAGATGCCACATACTTCTGTATAAATATTCAAGTGAATTGCAGATGCAGCATTACACCAAGGCAATTAGAAGGCGTGGTTTTGTAACCCAAGTTGCTCAACATAGGATTATAGAAAAAAAAAATAGAAATGGAGATGTCAAAACCTCTCATAGAGCTGCACAAGTGAAGTAAGAATGGCTAAAGGTAAATACAACAAGATAGGGCCGCTGAAATAGATTTAGATTCTGGGATAATAAAAGGGATGATGTATGACATATAGCCTCAACAAGAAGCCTAGTAAAATCATAAAGCATAAAGTTGTATCCATGAGCCAAACTCTATCCATGAGCTAGACTTTATTGAATATTCGATACAGTACAATACATGACTTAAGTCTGTCATGATCAAAGTGCTAATAGTTATAAGCATTTTAAAATATTTCATCTAACCAATGTAAGGGAAAGTATTACATGCATCTATAAGGAAAGAATGCATGGACATACCCAAAATAAGAAATAAATATGTCAAAATATAAAAAGTCAGTAGTACTGATTGAGAACTAAAAGTTACAATGAAACTGTGACCATAGAATATAAGAAGATTTCCAGTTACAAGGCCAATTTTAGAATTTCTATTGTGGCAGTTATTTGTAGTGAATCTATGTGTTCATTTGTGTAGGCTATCTTGAGTAATCAGTCAATTTGGAAAAAAAAATTTCACAGTGAATGGTGTGTGTGCTTTCTTACAATAATGTTTGACCTATATTCCATTCTGTTACTTTCCATCTTCCATGTTGCCTAATTTCAACTTCCAAAGGGGTTCAAAATAAGACTTTGATTATCCATAGTTTTGAGACTCAGCGAGGACTTGCAGAACCACATCCAGTTAGATTTGAAAAGTCTGCAGTCTTTAACTATAGACTCAACCAAGATAGACAGTGCAGATTCATTAGACTGCTAAAACTTGTAGGTTGAGTTTGTGAAGAAAAACAAAAATCAACTTGAAATTAAAAACAAAAGGAAAGCACTTTTTCAAATATTCTTCAGTCGCCAATGAGTGGAAGGGGAGTAGCCAATACAAACCCATAAAACATAGTTACCCAAGCAATTTAGAGAATTTACGATCTCTCAGATGGAGCAGAAAAGCGACAAAGGAAGTAGAGATGACAACAAAGAGGAAATGATCCTGCGCACGCAAAAAACAACAAACAGGAAATGTTTTAATTTTTTACATCTAAGTCTAGTATTGGTCAAAATTTCGACCAACACGGGGCTTGGATATAAAAAATAAAAAATTTTCCTTCTACATTTCGACCAACCTAAAAAAATTTAGTTGATGGTCAAAAAATTTGGTAGAAAAATGAGGTCAAATGTAGTAGTGAGCTTACCTTAGATTTGTACCTTACCTTAATTTTTTCTTTGTAGATAGAAATTAAGCCATCATCACATGAAATATTGAGTAATAAGTAGGGATTCATTTACTAAATTTCTCAATTTGCTTATAGTTTTGTTGAGTTTTTTAGCTGAGTCCCAAGTCATCTTAACCTTGTTGAGTCCAACTGAGCCCACGTCTGGGAACTTTGATATAAACAGAATGTCATTCATTAGGTTAATCATAAAAGATAAGGCATTAGTACATAGCCATAACAACCAACTTATCTTAATTAAGTAGAGTTTAGGTAAACTAATCTCTAAACTCACCATGTGTTCCATAGTGTACCAGATTGTGAAAGATAATAGTTTGCTTTCAATCCCTGAATTCAGAGTGTATGATAATATGATTTAATAGTTTAATTGATTTGTTCTACTAACATCAGACTCTTATGAAATAATTATTCACTCATTATGGATGTCAATATTCTTAAAGTTACTTATAAGATTTAGAACAAGCTAAACAATTTCTAATATTGTTTTCCAATCCTTTGTCCAATTCACCTTACCTAGTATATCACCATGAGCACTTGGATACAAATAGGATCATTTTTGCCCTTGGATTAGGCTTGGGCATATACATTTTGGGAACATTGAAGACTTCTATAGTCTGGTGACCATTACCATTTAGTGAGATTGAATAAGGGTTCTAAGGCCAAGTGTGAAGCTTTTACATAGCATTAGTAAATTATAGAGAAGCTACTTAGCTTTATGAAACTCAAACTACATGTGAATATGACTTTCAAGTAGCATTGAAGACAATCTCCATCTTACATCCAATTAAAGTGACTTTTTAGGATGAATTTTTAAATTGGAGCTTTGAAGATAATCTCCATCTTGCAGTCAATTAAAGTCACATATTTACCTAGATGTACTAGTGTTTGGCTTGTCAACCTAAGATGGAGGAGTTTGATCCCATTGTTCTAGTCAGGAAAATTAAGTTCCTTTGATTGAAGAAAGCACATCATTTGTAGAGTTTAGTACCACCATTTGAGGTGTCATGCCTGCCCTAGTTCGCATTTTTTCTATCATTGCATAACGCTTTTTTGTTGAATTTTCTATTAATTAAGTCTAATTAATAGATTTAATTAAATGGAAAATTATTATGATATTTTGATAATTAATTTTATTTAATTGATTAGGAAAATATTTAAATAAAAAGAATTAAATTTGAAGATAAAAGTTATAAGTTTAAATTTGGAACGTAATAATATTTATTTAATTTAATAATAATATAATTAGAGTTCATTTTTTAATGAATGCTAAATAATATTATTATTTAAGTTAATAAATATTTTATCAATTAAGTTTCAAAAATAAATTTAAAAGTGGAAAAGAAATTAATTTAATAAAATTTCATAATCACATGATAAGTGCACGAGATTTAGAATTAATAAATTAATTTAAAACGGAGTCAAGTGAATATTAAATAAAGTAATGTGCATTATTTTAATACTTATTCACATAGGAGTATGCGAACTCTTGTGAGTTGTAATGTTGACAACATGTTGTCTACACTTAGGAGTTAGCACATTATTTGAGCACATGGTGTCTACAATATTCTAGACACCTCATCATGTTTATCTTCTTATCGTGAAAGATATGTGCTTAGTTGTCATGCTTATCTCCTAGTTCCTTCTAGACACATTCTAGATGCATCTTAGAGGCCTTTATATACAGGCTCTTATAGTGTGTATGGACAGGCTCATATGCTTCTACATGCTTCAGATAATAGTGAGCATTCATGTTGATCATACTCTTTGGCCTACTGTGTGCTTGTGTCACGGATTTTGGAGAAAGGAGGAATTTTTGGAAAGAAGGAGGTTTTGAGAGGAGGAGCTTCTCTACAATTTTCTGAGGTGTAGTGAATTAGCATCAGTGTCCAGGTAGGCACTCATGATTATTTCACATATTCTATTATGGTCTCTTTCTCTTTCCTATCTACATCATGTCTGCTCGATGATTGCTTGGATAATTCATGTGATGAATGTTCTATATTGTGGAAATTTGGGTATGCATGTTGAGATTCATCTGGATTGAGGAATTAAAATATTATTGCAACCTTCCCTTAGTAGTATCAAAATTCAGAAATGAAATCGAGATTTGGGTTGAATTAATTTAGAATTGAGAAATTAAATTTGGGAAGGGTTTGATTTTGAAAGTGAAATCCTAGATTGAAAATTTGAATAGTTGATAGAGGTTCCTCTATCAGATTATATTTTCTAATTATTTTAAAATTAAAATAAAATGTATATATATATATTGATAGATATGTATAATTTCTAGCAAATTGGTTGAACGGACGAATCCTTATTAAAATAATAATGACTGTAATAAAAATAAAAATAAAATAATAAATATATATTCATTTAAAATAAATTTGGTTGCATTTAATAGCGAGATTGGTAAATGAATTGCCTTGACGATTGTTGAGTGTTAATAAGATAGAATCTAACACCAAAGAGATTATTAGAATTAGCTAATTAAACTGGGTGTTAATGAATTATAAAGACATAACATAATTGCTAAGATGAGATTGTGAATATCATAATAGAGTGATAAAAAGTATATATTAAAATACCAACTATCAAATTGAGTATATATTTAAATTCAGCAATATTATTCAGAATGGTTTTGTGGTTTTTGAAGAAGAGCCACCGAGTTTTATATAATAAACTCAACAGTGGTAAAGTCAATCGATGAACAATGGAAAAGAATGATAATAAGAAAAAATTTAAGACAGTAATGATAAAAAGATAGCATAGCAAATCAATAGGCATAGTCTCTATTCAATTGCAAAACATGAATTTGAAGTTGTGGCATGTCATAGTGAATCAATGGGTAAAGACGTCTTAGATACCATGCATAAGTGCCTTGTAACTTATCATGATGCAAAGATACATTATGAGCAACCTATGATAAGGAGGATATCTATCACTTTACAATCCTTCATAAAATCAAATAGGTTTTTGTTACAGCCAAGAGATATTACGTCTATGAAATTATAAGTTTCTCTTAAAAATTATATGTTCCATAGTGGTTCCCTCAACTCTAAAGGATCTTTACAACAAAATTCAATGTAGGTGTGTATCTAGACATGAGGAAATAATCATGAAATAGAAAGGTGTCCAAGTTAATTTATTGAAATGAATGGATTTATACTAGAGAAATGTTTATTATTTATATTAAAATATATATATATATATATATATATATATATATATATATATATATATATATATATATTTCCACTGCCCTGCCGCCAGCACTATAATAAGCAATATTCCTTGTTGTTAACAAAATCCTTGATATCGTAGTAATGATCTTCATCAAGACAATCAAATGGACTATCACAGAGAATACCATCGCAGGGGAGAGTAACATTATCGCTATAGTTCTATCATTGGAATTCCAACCAAATCTAGAAATCATTATTGTAACATTATCTTAAGTTCGCATGATTATTGCTTGGACTGGCCTCCCATGCATTATTGCAGAGATTTGTGGATTTAATCCAAAATATAGAGATCATCAACACATTATTTAAATAGTTGTCCTAGCTGCCTCCAATTTACCAATCACTTTATCATCAACCCCTACACGAAAAGCAAGTAATAGGTCCGCTTTATTCACTACATAATTTGCATAAATAGTACCATGCATTCCCAACATCTCCAAGCTTCTCTCATCTAATGATGGAAAAGATTCCAAGCCCATCAAAGTACTAGCCACTAGAATGCCTATGTAATCAACAAATTCTCTAAGTTCTTGGCGTGCATTCAAATCATTTAACAATTGATCGATAGCTCCTGATGTACATGACCGATCTAATGATGGTTGGGGCCTGTTTGAAAGAAACTATGTAGCTATTAGTCCAACTTCAAAACCTAAATATTAAATAAGGCCGCATGGCTTCAATCAAGTCGGTGAACTTTAATAAAGCTTTGTATATTAAAAGTTTGATATAAATTTATAAATTGATTGAAATTTGAATATGATTTGATATTAAATTATTAATAAGTTTTATATGAAGCTTAATGATATTTAATATTTTCATTAATAAAATTTAGGATTAATTATTATTATAAAATTTAGAATTAATTATTATTATAAAATTAATAAGGTTGTTATGTTATTGATAAATATTATTTTATCAGTAATATTTATTAATAAGATTCTCATATTATTTCTTGATTATAAGAGCTTGATTATTTATTAATTTAAATGATAATGCATTTAAATATGGTTTAATTTTTAGTTAATAAAATTATTGATAATTTTATTAATTATTAGTAACTGATTATTGTTGGGATATTGATAAGTTCTTAGATTTATAGTCATTAATTAATTTTTAATGATGAATATAATTAAGTGGAAATTGTAGATTTATTATTAATATTATAATTTTGTTAGATTGGAACTACTTATTTAATTAATAAAATTAAATAAGTAGCTTGCCTCTAGAATATTTTGGAGAATTGATTTAAATATAGATGAGTAATTGGGTTTTTATTTAAATATGAGAAATGACCCAATCTATATAGATTTTTAATATAACTTGTTATTATTTATTAACGAGTTTATTATTAATTTATTTGAATATTAATGCATTGGAATATAGTTGATTTTTTATTTATGAAATTATTGATTTTTTGATAATCATTGAGTTAATAATATAGTAATGTAATTATTAATTAATTAAATTAATTGTAGAATTAATTAAATTTAATTTATAATTAAGTTGTGCCATGGAGTTTTAATTGATGTGAATATTGATAATACCGATTTTAAGGAAATTGTAAATTATTCTTTTGAAAGGTGATAAGTATTATCCTAATAATTTGAATAATGGGAGACACTTCTTGGAATTGTTAGTAACGTTGATTTTAGTAAAACAATGCAAATGGTTTTATTAAAAGTCAATGGGAACTAGTTTAATGAATTAAATAAGTAAATAAATATCTTCTGATTATTTTAGAAAATTATTTTAAAATAATGGGGGGATAATTCTATGCTTGATTCGATGAGACAAATGGGTTAACTTGGAGATAAAACGATGAATCTTATACACTTGAAATATACTTGAAACGAAAAACTAAAACCTCATATATGGCTTAACCGTGTGATTGTAAAAGCAAACTAAAACATGTGTTTTTATCTTGTTTCTCTATTTTATCTTTTTTTTGGGGGGTTTTGGGGTTGACTAGATTGTTGACCAATTATAGGATGTCTACTAGAGGCTCAAGGGTTATGAGATGTGATGTCATACTGATGTTATTTGATCTTGATTCTTTTTTAAACCCAACCATGGTAATGTGATGGTATGCTCTATGCGATGTTTGTATTGACTATTCGTTAATGCTTTTTAGTCTTCTTGTGTGAAGCTAAGGTGTATGTATATGAGATACTTGACTTAACCATTTTTAAGTCATTGATCAGTTATACTTGGATTACTTTCTAGTCGCCTTAATGGGACTAAACTGTTTGTTTTGATCTTGATGATGGCATGTTGTGACATGTTTGACTTAACCATTTTGGAGTCTTCGATCAGTATTACTTTGGGATACTTTCTGGTTGCTTGTTGAGAACCGATGGAAATTGTAATTTATTGCAGTTTCTCATTGAGAACCATTGCATATTTTTGATTTATCATTGATGCCTTTAGTTACTCATGGAGAACTGATATGATTATTATGGATTATATTTTGATGCTTTACAATCACTTTTATAGGACTGAGGTGATTTTGTGATTTGTGATTTCATGAGCCTATGGTAGGTTATCCATATGTAGTGTCGGGAAGTGGCTTGCAATGGGGGTCAGGGCCCTAAGTGACTACCAGGGTAACTCATTGTAAGTTGTATTAATAAGTGAAAACATTACACTAAATGGGGATTAAAATGAACCTAATAAGATAATTGTATGTTCTCACCCATGCCTCAAGTGATAATATAGACTAGGATGGGAGTAGAGAGAACACTTGGTTGCGACCTTGCATTCCGTAGTATGCCTTGTCAATACGAGAGGATACTAGTGGTTGCATAGGGATCACTAGGGGGCCAGGGTCTATTGAGAGACTACCAGAGTAACCCTAGCATGATTCATGCGATGACACTTTCCTGCTTACATACTAGATTTCTTATGTGTCTTTGTGTGCCTCTGGGAGTAGATGTCAATTTGTGTGTTGGAACCTTTGAGTTAGTATACTTTCAGGATTCCTGTGTTGGAACCTTTGAGTTAGTATACTTTTAGGATGTCAATTTGTGTGTTGGAACCTTTGAGTTAGTCTACTTTTATGTGTCTTTGTGTGCCTCTAGGAGTAGATGTCAATTTGTGTGTTGAAACCTTTGAGTTAGTATACTTTTAAGATTCCTGGACTTAGAGAGTACTTGTGTTATGTGATTTTTTATCTTTTATTATGTGATTTGATATCCTATATGGGACTTGAGACTATCTCCTCAGTGTGGTGGGAGTGGATCATTTAGGTTCCACACGGTCGGGTGATAGTGCTTTTTCACTCTTACCATTTGAGATCCGTCCATAGTCATTGTGGCTGGAGCATTCTTTGTTGGGATTTACCTTCATTTTGTTCTTGGATCATCATGATGGATGTTATTTACTAACATGTTTCTTTATAGTGATTATTAGCATGCGATAAATGATGTTATCTATTTCGTAGGATCATCTTATACTTTATTCTTACCCATGATAGAATTCTTTATGCGTATGTTGTAGCATGTTAGGTTTCTTGATGCATATGTTGTAACATGTTTTAGGAGTTACATCGCTACTATGATAATACCGATGATCTCTTCGGTGACTTGGGATGTTACACGCAGAGGGATGGCTAGGGCCCACGATGGTCTAATGATGCTATTGATGGTTGGGAGGAACCACGCACTTAGTTTTGTTTTATGATGGATTGTTATCTTTTACGATGGTTGTTATATCTTTATTGATGGATGGATGTATCATGTATTTTATTGGCTTCATTTACTTTATTGCATTTGTATCATGGATTTGATGGGGATGATGTAACTTTATTTTTACATATGTTTAATATTTTAAGCTTTTCATGCCCTATGACATGTACAGTTGATGATTTAGCATTCCGAATTTCATTTGCCAAGAGACATTTGGAACAAATGTATATTATGGTCTATGGACCTTAAATTATTCTTTCATGTGGATGTGGTATTTGTTAGACTTAGAATTAATTAAATTTATATGTGATTCAACATCATGGAATCGTTAAGGAATGTAACTTATTATTTATGCTTATATATGCGTTTAGGTGTATGTACGTTATTGCTTCTGCTACTATATGTTTGATGTGTATGTTTATCTTTCATGTTAAAAAAAATTGCTTGGAAAACTTAGTGAAACTTTAGGTTAACTCTTTTGGATCCCTTGGTGGGGTGTTACGTGAGGAATCACTGCCTATGATCATGGATTGCATGTTATAGGAGTTTAGTGAAGAAAAAGGGAAAAGGTGTACTCTGAAAATTAAAACCAAAAAATATTTCAACTTATTTACAGATGGAGACACTACTACAACAGCTGGGTACTTGGGATGTCAAAACACATGAAAGAATTAAACATTCAAGGGATATGAACCTTTAAGAGGAGGTCTATGCTATAGTGAATCAACATTCACCCAAGGATCTAGAAAAACCATATTCATAACTTCTTTTGCAGTCTACAAACTAACAATTCAACAAGGGCTTTGAGTATACATCCTAGATAAATTGGTGGTTCTCTTAGATGATAGGTTCAACTAAATTGATGACAATCCACCTATCCGCACATGTTTTTAGTCTTTTGATGGCCTCCAATGCCTACCAAAACTTGACTAAAAAATATAATTCCACTATAAAAGATTTTAAGTATTTCTTTGTTTCTTACATAAATAAAACAAAAGGTTTTAAGAATCAGATGACAAAGCATGGTAAAATATGTAGAGGGGAAGTGTGTAGGTATGCTTTCAAGGTATTGTTGAAAGATGACCCTTCTATAAATGAAAATACTTTAATCATAATCTAATAGGCAAGATTCTTGATAGTTTGAAGATTCTATGTGTTATTAAAATGTATAATATAGGAATTTTTCAATGGTGGAAAGAAAATGTATCAATCAATTTGTATTCATACCTTTTAGTTTAGAATCTACTTGTAAGAAATTCCTATAAAGAAAATGAGAATAATGAAATCTGAAAGTGACATTTTATACACCATCTTTATGTAACAATGTAAAGCCAAAATATCTCTAAATTGCACCTCTCAAGAATCAAATAGCATTAGATGACTTGGTAGAGGTAGAGTGTTAATCATATTTGATGCAAAACCTGACGGGTCTCTAACAAAGTGATCTAATTCATCCATGATTAGCTCTGTACTATTGCCAACATTACACTCACTCAATAATCAACCATTCTATCAAATACTCTAGGACTACCATTCAAATAGAAACATGTATTTATTCAATAATCACTACTAAACTTGAATCTATGATAAAAGAAATAAGCTTGAAATAGATAGCATTGGGAAAAACTCACATTGAGAAATAATCCAAGAAGCACATTAACAATTTTTTATGCATTGATGCATAGTAAGGAGAGTTTTAAGAGAAAGACATTAAAACAATCACAATCTTGAAATAGCCCTTGTCTGCCTCCTTGGCTAGAAAAGTCATTATAGCTTCACCCCATCTCTATCCAATCACAATTATGAAAATATCATGTCTTCCTATTTTATTGAAATGTAATATTTTCAATCATCAGAAGGAAACAAAGTACTAGATGCACTAAACTCATATATTAAGCTAATGGGATATTTTTTGTGAGTAGTACAAAGATGATATAAATATTCCATGACCATTTTTTAGATTCATTTGAGTTTTGCATGATATAAATTTTCAACTCAGATAGGAGAGCTTTCAAACTTACAAGGTGGCTACCAAAAAAAGCCACATCAATTAGTTGACAAAAATGATGGAAAGTGATGACACATACAAGTTTAGAAGATTTAGTGTGCCAAGGTTGTCCACATTTGGAAGGAATGGAGTGAATTAATTTAATAAATTTTCAAGTAAGCCTTATAAGCTTTCTTCAGAGATAGTTGGGGTACCCAAAATATCTCCACTTAAATATGTGGGAAGTCTAGATTATTTGGTTCAAAATCCACTAACTCATGGAAATGTCAAAGAAACCTTGTCATTATTTCAGGTTCTTTGTAGGAAATTGTTATATGACAAGGACGCTAGTGTCAGAAAATCTTTATATATGGTTTTATGCAATATCCAATGCCTCCATTGTTAAATCAACCTATTTTGCATAGTATGGTGGGAGGCATTAATTCCTCTATCACATTTTCTAGTGCCAAGCCTGATATTGTTGTTGGTATGGGACCAAACTTTGTTGTATTGCAATCAGTAGGTTACATGAATTCTAGATTTCCTAGCATGTTTGGTGTCTAGTTTATGATACCAGGGTCCAATTTTTGGCTATAATGCTCTACCTCTTGGACATAGTTATGTAGCACCAGCTTTATTAAATTCAAGTTCAGTAGCTAGAAATGTGAAAATAAGCTCTGGTGCACAAGTTGAAGGTTTGCACAAAAATATTTTTTGCCTCATTCTAGTTGCTCAAAGTGCATAGGTCATGTGCTTGATACAGTGACCTTTAATCATTTGAAATTTCTGATATAGGCTGGCCTGGAGAAAAAAATTTCATTGATCACATTCCATAGAAGTTTGGTGATCATAAATTATCTAATGCATTTTCATCATTTGGAAGAGTTATAAGTGCAGAGGTTTTTTTTGACAAAGCTATTGACATTAGCAAATGTTGTAGCAAATTTTTACCTTGCATTAATTTAGAAATCTTGTTTTTAGTTTTGACATAATTTCATCAATTAAATGAAATTGAATCTTTTTCTAGGTTTTGTGAGTTATGATTCCCCTATAGATGCACAATCTACCATCAATGTAATGAATGGGTTCTAGTTGGGTGGAAAGAAGTTGAAGGTCCAATTTAAGTGACATAAAAAATAGAAAAAGGCTTACTAAATAGATATTCCTGATATGACTAGAGAAGATTGGATGGATCGTACTATTCATTACAAATCAATACCAACTGTGTTCAACAACTAGTAGTTATGTCCTCCATTTTTGTGGATTAAAAAATGACTTGATGTAAGATATTGAAAGGTAGAAATGAAGATTATGGATGCTTAAATATGTGGCTCCAATGCTATCATGTGAAAAAGGTGGGAAGCAATAGCTCCCTTTGGTGAAAGAGTGAAGGCTTGAAAATTCATGTCAATTATGTGCATTCTGTGCATTAGAATGCATATTTTGGGGACCCCTTTTCACTTTCTTTTATATTTGCTTTGGAATAAACAATATGTGTTTTGGAATTGATTTTTAGTTTTGTTACTGCTAGTTTTTTGTAAGATTATTATTATTTCTACATTATTGAATGTCCTATTTTACAATGTTTTATGCAATAGTAAATTTGTATATGTGAAACGTATAAGTAATCATTTAGGGAAAAGTATCCCTTCTGAGGGATTTATTTATATTTCATTCTATTCTTGTATGTATTTACATAATTTATTAGTGTTGAAGTACTCTCTTCTTCATAAATTTTAGTGTCTAGAGACCCCTTATGTCTAGGAGCTCTTATGTATGTGAGATCGTCTATGCATGGCTCCTATTTTGTTAAAGTGTGATCAATTTTTCTATCTATATGAAGAAAATTGTTTGCCTTTGCAAATCTTTTTTTTTTTTGAGACTACATTTGTGGTAGTTGTCAGGGATTTTCGAGATGCTCATTAATTACATGATTTCCTATCTCTACAAAGTATTTACATGTTTGTTTCAAAGTCAAAATTTGTGTGAAGTAGAGTTGTTTGTGTAATTACTGTTGGAAGGCTCATATTAAAATTACAGTCAATGTCGGGTATTGTGTACCATTTGTACTTGTAGTCTTGTAGTGTCTTTTTTTGTGTCTCCAAATGACTATGCATTTATGTTGTCTTAATGCATTATCCCTATTTTACTTTTCTGGTTGATTCATTCATATGTGACCGATTTACCATTTTAGAAAATGTCATTTGGAAGAGTGGTTGTAGAATAGTTTTTAAATAATGTTACTAGTTTGTTGAGTTCTAAAAGTTACATTTTTCCTATGCAGAGTGAATAATAGGTGGTGTCTTTTATCTACAATTGATTCTAGTCATGATTTAATGATCATTGGAAGCAAAAAAAAAGGCAAGTAATTGGTCAAAATAATCAGTTTCTTTCTAGTTGAATGCATGTTACATTCTCTATATTTTCCACACTTATTAAGGGAACTATTAATAACATACTAAATTTCATTGTCATTGATTAGATAGTGAACTAAATAGTGTCAACTCTTTACTGCAAAATCATATGTTCTAATCTATGGATGCAAGAGCTAATGTGCAACTACTTAGTAGAACTGCTAAAAGGTTTTTTAGCCTAAAAATTTACTTCTTTCAAACGAATTCAGTTAATAACTAAACACTAAAAAATCTCCATGGTTGGAAAAAGAAAATAATGTTTATCATTCATTCCTCATTGGAATTCAATGATTCATTCAATTGTTTCCAAGAAACAATATTTAATGCTCAATGTATCAACATAAATGATTCTTGCATTCTCTCATTCTGATGATGGATCATTGAGTGTAATCTTAAACACTAATGTTTAAAAAACTTACACAATCCAATCCAAAAATATATAACACACTACATATTTTCTTAAATCTATCAACAATTCATTGTTTATATTAAATATCCTTCTAATGAAATTCACAAGTTGAACTAAATTTGAAGGACGTGTCAAAGAATTTCATGGATGCATTTCCATGGTAACTCATACTGACATCAAAGGTCAATGCAAACTAAAGCCAACTACTCCTTAGCCTACCAAAACATTAAACTAAGCTCAAATGATAGAAATATGAGATTTTAGAGTTATTTCTTGCTATTGAATCTACCTCCAAGAGAACTCTCACAAACATCCAACATGGGTTTTTATTTATGCCTCATATGTTTATCCATCTAATCCATTGTTTGACTACTGGTAGCATTGAAGATAACTATAAATGGAACTTGTTATCTTGCAGATCTAATAATTTCCATGATTTTGGAAGGATAAAAACTTATATTTCAACGTAGGGAAAAAAATTATGGGCATGGTCCTAGTTTTGGAAGTTGAAGACTAGTTACATTACAAGATTGAGCTTTGTATTGTGGGTCTTCATTAGCAAATACAAACTAGAGTTAACTTCTTGAAGCAAGGAAATGTGTAGGTGGCTAAAGGAATAATGAGATCAGGAGGCTACAAAGATGATCTTGATAGCGAAGATCTATTATTTTGCATAGGATAGGGTGGAAACAATTTCTATGGTGACATACAAAAAATTGAGGATCACAAATGTGAACGTGGAAATTTGTCTCTAAAGAACAACACAGAGTTGCAAATACTGATACAAGTAATTGAAGGAATAAAGAAAAAGCATGAAAATAAAGAAAACAAAGAAAGTAGAAAGAACAAGATAAGTGTGTTGCATACATACTCATGATGGACTTGATAATGTGGAGTAAATTTGGTGTAATAGAGGAGCAACTAGATACTCTATATGTAAACTCCTAAGAGGAAGATTAGGTCATCCAAATCTAGAATTTGAGTTAGTACAATTTGTTGGAAAGATATCACATCATATAATTCAAGGCAATCGTTGTATTAAGAAAAATGTGGAAGAAAAATAAAGATAATCCATTTGTTGTAAATAGTAGTGATGGAAAAAATGGTCCACCACTGGTTGTGTACACAAATGAAGTGCTTTACTCAAGTTGTTGTCAGCCTCTTCCTCAAAGATGTTTGTGATTATAGAAATGGATGCACAAATCACACTAAATTCCTTTGTGCTTTAAAAAGTGGTGGGAAATTTCTATTTAAGTTTGATGATTCTATTGTATTTGCTAAGCCAATTGTAATATATGAATGTAATCTGTATTAAAGTTTCTCTCCAAATTTCTACAATAGGCTAAGTCAACGTGGTATTAAATTTCATCTTTAGGTGTTTAAAAATGATAAGAGAGATAAGTCAATTAGATCATTAGAGCCTATACCTTTTGGTAGCTTCATCTATGAGCACACAAGTGAGATTCTTTTAGATATGGAAGTTGAGAAGAGAATTGATAATGATGAGTATCTCTTGAGATAGACAAGAACAATAAGAAGGATTAACCTTGTCGGGATGAACTTTATAGTTTCATCCATGAATTGGACTATAGTCTACTTTGCAATGTGGTAGAAGATGCAGAAGCATCCATTGATGAGCCAAGTATGGAAGTTTGAGAAGATAAAGTCATCAATATGGCTAATTCGAGAGAAGAATAGTATACACATGTGTGCTAATGATAGGACAAGACCCAATTTGAACATGAAATTGAACAATATTGTCATATAGAAAAAATAATGTGAAACCTTAGAAAAAATCATCATCAAAAAATTCAAAAGCTTTATTGGAGTTTCCAAGAAATATTTGTGAAGCCCTACTGTAACACTAGAAGGATATGGCAGACTGTGGATTAATTAACAAAATGCTACCAAAGGTGGGTGAAAATAGGTTAATCTAACCTGACTGATAATGCCCACTATAATTCCTAGCAAGATGCAACTGCAGAACCATTGGAATCCTCCGCAGTCGATTATTAGAGTTATGCTCAATTTGATGTGCTTCCTTCATCGTCCTAAAAATTTTGGCAAATAAAAACTTCCATGTAAAACTCCATACTATAAGTGCTAAGAGATGAAGTTTTAAATTCTCGTCATTCCTTTTCCCTTGTTGAGTGCATATGTAATAAATTTAATATATTATTATCTTTGCTAAAATATATTATTATTATAAATTATATATTTGGTATTTATAATTAAATTAATTAATTTTTAAAATTATTTTATAAACTAATTATTTATTGTCAAACATTTGAAGAAATTTATTATAAAAAATTAATTCAAAAAATCAAACTTAAAGTAACTAATCAATATACAAAGTATTGGTTTTCAATTTTAATTAATGGAAAGCCTGCAGGTTTTTTCTCTTCAACTCAAGGAGTTAGGCAAGGAGATCCGTTATCTCCAATACTTTTTATCATCATCGTTGAAGCATGTAGCAGAACTATCAAACACCAAAATGATATTGGCAAGTGGCAAGGTGCAAATATTTTTGGAACAAATATATCTATCACTCATTCTTTATTTGCAGATGATACATTGTTATTTGGCTTGTCTAGTATTCAAGAGGCTCATCAAAACAAACATATTTTGCAGCTTTATTCAAGTGTATCAAGGTAGGCAATCAACGTGTAGAAGTCCAAAATATATATCTTTAATACCAACAAAGTGATTTTTGATAAAATAGTCTAGGTTCTTAGCTTTATAGTCGATTTTCTTCCTTCCAAATATTTGGGAATTCCATTCTTCATTGGCTCAAACAAAAATAGTTACTGGTCTTCAGTCATTCAACACATTCAGAGTAGAATTTCTGCTTGGAAAGTTAGATGGCTTTCATTGGCAGGCAGAATATTTCTTATCAAATCATTATTGGTAGAAATTTCTAATTATTTCCTTGTAGTCCTAAAAGCCCCTCCTAAAATTATACAACAAATTCAAAAAATAATTAGGAGTTTCCTTTGGACAGGTAATATGAATGAAACAAGAAAAAATCCTCTCATATCACTTTAGGATATGGCTCAGGTGCCAGCAATTGGAGAGGTAGGAGTTCATGATTTAGCTAATAGAAAGGTTGCTTTTGGTGGTAAGTTAGTCTAGAAAATGTACAATAAACCCTCTTCTACATGGTGTCAAATTATGCAGCAAAAATATCTGGATAATATTGATCCTACAAGAATCTTTACCATGAATGATCCTCCAAAAGGTTTTGTCATCTAGTATTTTGTGATGTCTTCACATGATATTGTTAGAAAGTATGTCTCTTGGGAAGTGAATAATGGCAGTATAGTAAATTTTTGGTTGGATTCTTGGAATGGGAAACCTTCTTTATCAAAAACTATAGCTTTCCAAAATATCATTATGGTGTTAGAATATCATTGGGGTATAGAACTCAATCAATTTATAGCTAATGTTTGCACATTTTCTAGCAAAGTCAATTGTAAAAATCTAGATGAGTTGCTACTAATAGAGCAAGAAAAAGTTTTTTTTAAGATATCCTAGCTTCTCTTCAAGTATTCATGTCTGGGTCTGTAGGAAAGATTATTTGGGCTCTAGCTAAAGATGGTAGATACTCAATTAAAGAGGGTTATAAAATTTTGCAGCAAAATATGTAGAGCATTTTCTTTTTGTTGGAATCAGGTGGTACTTCCAAAAGCTGGGTGTTTTGCATGGTTAGCACTTAAGTGTAAAATTTTAACTAGTGATAGATTGAGTAGATTACACATTGCCCCATCTTTTAATTGCCTATTTTGTAATGAGTGTGAAGAATCAATGGATCATCTTCTTGTTTCTTGTCTATTCGCCAGTCAATGCTAGAGCTTCATTCTGAATAAACTAAATTGAAGCACCCACTTGCAAAACACATTAAGGGAGATTTTTCAATCTTGGCTAGTTCTTTATCCAAAATTGTTGTTTTCAAATATTTGGAAGTGTATTCTAGCATTAGTTGTGTGGGCTATTTGGTGGGAGAGAAATAAGCACATTTTTAGAAAAGAGGTAAACTCTATTGATAAGGTTTTGGAAGGCGTGGAGAGAGAAATATCGGAAGTGTTGAATATGAGTATAAGAAATTGCAAAGTTAATCCTGTTGTAACATCTTGGGGCTTGACAAGGATCCAGGAATGGAGACAACTAATTATTCCTTATGGTTGGAAATTATGCAAACCATCTCCTTCTTCAATATCTCGATAGGAGGTGCATTGGTGTTCTCAATCTAAGGGCTTTTGGAAGTTGAATTTTGATGGGGCTTCTAGAGGAAATCTAGGATTTTCAGGTTTGGGAGTGTGCATTCGAGATTCTCAAGGATTAGTAGTTATTATAAATGCTTGCATTTAAAGGAAGTCATATTCTTGGATATTAAATTATATTCTTACTCAAGTCTAGATACTTTTAGATGATTTCAAGAAATTAGTATTTCTCATACATTTTGGGAGGGTAATCAAGTTGTTGATTATCTATCAAATATGGGTTGCGATGGATTAATTTTTGCATCCTTGCATCCATTACCTTTGATTGATAAATACAATGAACTTAAAAAATTTATTGATATTGATAAAGCCACTTGCCATCAAGTACAATAATATCATTATGCATTAGGGTTCCTAGTTGAAGGCCAATATCAATTTGTGTGAAATTTTTTTGTAGTATTACATGACTATGTTAGTATAATTTGTTGGCACTTGGATTGACATTTGTTTTGCAATGATCACATGGATTATTAGGTGCGATAATAATTCCATATCATTAGTTTGTTGCAAGCTCATATGGATGGGGATTCACCATTTTTTATCATAATTAAGGTATCCAAAAAGTTCTTAGCAAGGCTATTTATTCATAGTTAACTTTTCAATTGAGTCATCCTATTGAAAATGTCAAAACAAATTGATGTTGTTGGCCCCTGCAATACTTGTCAGAAGAAACATAGGGTTATGTTGCTAAAGAATTACCAAATTTGGATACCACCACAGGCTAATGAAGTTCCATTACTAGGTGATGTGGAAAATGTTGAGCTTGATAAGATGTTTATTATTCATTCTCCCACAATTCGCAGGGCTATCAGACATGTTATTGGTAAAGAAATTTTGTAGTGAATTTCTTATACTTGTCAACAATTGTATCCATCTTTCTCTCCAGTGCCATGGATATTATGCAATCTCCACTGCTACTATAGTCGTTGGCTCATAAGGTGTTGTGGCCATGTATTTTTGAGGGTAACAAGTTGAAGAATGTCATGCAAAATTATGACCTTTGGAGTGGTATGGCCTTAGTCAGGGGTTTTTTTCTCATGAACAACTACTTCATAGACATGAATGTCTAGTGATATTTGAAGCACTTAAAAAAAAAAAATTGAGTATCGAAATCCTTCATGTATGAAGTCAACAATGCATCCTTCTACTATTGTAGATCATGTTGGCTCTGGATGGTCTCCTGAAATGCATGAGTAGGAGAGTAAGTGTGTTGGTTGGGAGTGTGATAGTCCTCATTGTGCTTGTGGTTTGAGTAGTGACATTGTTGTTGGAAAAGATTCTAATTTGTCAAGCAAATCAAAATTTAGGATACATGTTTCTCCCAAGGCATGTATTGATTCTCATGGGTGTGATGTTATGGAAGAGTGATATAAGACATCAAGTCTTTTTGGTTTTTGGTTGACATAATTATTCGATATCTTGTATGATACGTTTTGTATCTTATCTATATTGTAACTAGTTGGCATAATTATGGGCGGCTAATAATCCCCCATTTTGTAGTCATATTATGCTTCTTAGGTAGCTTTCTCTTATAACTCTATATATCTTCTTGGTTTTAAATATATGGAATGATGCTAGATTTTTTTACTGGTTCTTTCCTAGCTAACCTTTTTGAATCAATTTTTATTAATAATATAGTGGTTTACCACTTTTGCCTTAAAAAAAATTTAAGATAATTGAAATAGTTTTAATTTTTATTTAAAGATAATTAAAATAATAGTTCAAATGTTTAATAAAAAATATTTATTTTATTCTTAAAAATATCTTAAACCATCTTTTTTTGCAATAGTGTCAGTGAAAAGAAGCCCTAGAGATTAGGTTGGTGAATTGGTTATGTAAAGTTAGAAATTAAATATCATATACATATATGATAACATGGAACACAAATAGATAACTATAAGATATGGTTACTATATTCAGTTGATTATACAATGAATAAATCATCTAATTCTTTCACAAGCTCAAGGTTTCTAAATTGTTCCATGATAATCATTATCTTGTCACAAATAATTCACCAATTTTGTTATCCTAGCTAAATATGGTTACCAATCAAATAGCTACAAGATATGGGTTTAATGTATTGGGAATCTATTGTGAAGATTCAAAGTTTTTCATAATTATTACAATATATAAATAATATTTATCAATATCTAATATTGATTTCACCTAAAGTCCATTTTTTTGGATGAGTTAGGTGTAGATGGATTTCTCATGCATTAATCATATTACTGAACGAGCATTTCTAGTGAAATTGAACTTCTAATGTATATATTAGTCTATGATTATTTTATCAATTTTTATTACAAATAAGTAATAATATTTTATTCATTCATTTTTGTTTAAGTGACCAATTATTATTGACTAACTATTTAGTCATTTATTTAGTAAAATTTTTTTGTTTAGGTGACTAAGTTTCCAATTTTCTATTTAGTCATTTATGTGGTAGTTTATTTAGTCACTTTTATTTGGTTAATCTTGTGATTTTATCCGATGACTAAATTTGTCACTTATCTAGTCACCTATAGTTCTAAAGTATAAAGAAATAATAGAATGTGATCAGTTTTAGTCATGCGACTAAAATTTTTAGTGGTGTGACTAAAATTTTAAGTCACATAGTCACATATTTGCCAAAATGTACTAGTGAACTAATGCAATTCCATGTCTGCTATGTACTACATATTGCAATTTGTCAATCATAGACATGTACAATGTTTGGTTAACTTTAGCGGAATCATTAGTTTTGGATAGTTTGTGTCCTATCACCATAGGAGTACTAATAGGTTTTGAATCCTCCATACCAAAAATTGTCAATATTTATTTTACATACTTGGACTAAGTGATGTAAATACCATGTTTCATCTGATATATTTGCAAACCAATAAATAATTTATCTCTCCAAACATAGACATCTAAAGCTCTTTCTTCATTTCATTTGCAAATGTCTTACACAATGCATTTTTTCCTCCAAATATGATATCATCAACAAATATTTCAGCTAGTAAAATCCCTTTAGCTCCTTCTATCTTCAAGTATAGATTGTTGTTGTCACCAGTCTTTTCAAAACCTATCTTTACAAGATAGTTGTGAAGCTTCTCATGCCATGCTCTTGGAGCTTGCATTAAACCATATAAACCTTTGTGTAATCTACATACCATGTTCTTGTTGTTTATATCAACAAATCCTTCAAGTTTCTCAATGTAAACCTCCTCTTCTAGTATACCATTCAGAAATGTTGATTTCACATCTATTTGATAAACTTTGAAACCTTTGTATGTAGAGGAAGCAAGTAGATTTCTTACTCCTTCCAATCTTGCAACTAGGGAAAATGTCTCTCCATAGTTAATTCTCTCTTCTTGTGCATATTTTTTGCAAACTAATCTTGCCTTATTCCTTGTGACTTCACCATTCTCATCTAGTTTTTTTCTATACACTCACTTGGTTCCAATTACATTCTTGTTCTCTAGTCTGGGTACCAAAGCCCATGTTTTGTCCTTCTCAATCTGATCAATCTCTTCTTTCATGGTTTTACTCCATTCTTCATTCTCTAATATATCCTTCATTGACTTAGGCTCATGCATCCCTAAAAAAATTTCTCACTTCTCAACCTATTCCTTGTCATTGGTCTGGATTCTTTATCTCCAATAATTTTTTTAGTAGCATGATCTCTTCTAACATACGTTGACAATCTTGGTACTGCTCTTCTTTCTTCAATGTGGTCGTCATCTTCAAAGTCACACTAGTACATTTGAGACCATTTTTTGACCATTATTGGTCAAAATTTTGACCCAATTTTTGACCAAACTTCGACCAACCCATTGGTCAGAATTTTTCTGGTCGAAATTTTGACCAACCTTCTGGTTGGTCGAAATTTTGACCAATACGTTGGTCGAAAAACCTCAATAGCCATGTGCAAGTTCTAGCAGGAATTGGTCAAAATTTTGACCAATAAAGGTAGAAATTTTGACCAATGAAAGAAAAAATTTCGACCGAAAAAGGTAAAAATTTCGACCAATGAAGGTCAAAAATTTTGACCAAGCAAGGTAGAAATTTTGACCAATGAGGGTTAAAAAATTTCGTGGATTAAGGTAGAAATTTCGACCAATGAAGGTCAAAAATTTTGACCAATGAAGGTAGAAATTTCAACCAAGGAAGGTCAAAAAAATTGACCAAATAAGGTAGAAATTTCGACCAATGAAGGTCAAAAATTTCAACCAACGAAGGTAGAAATTTCTACCAACAGAAAGGTGTAAATTTTTTTTCAGGCATTCTATAAAATAGTCACATGTCTTGCGTATGATATGACATTTTGCATGCATCCTGCACTCTCTCATCCGGCTAATGATGGATTACGGAGAGTGATCTGAAACCATGATGCTAAAAAACACACACAATCAAATCCAAAACAAACTTGCATTACAAATGGATTGTGGAAATCTGATATTGTTAATTTTGCATGCATGTCTACGAGGAAAAATATATGTTTAAGTTGTGATTGTCCTAGTAGACATGCATGCAATTTTACCAATATCAAATTTCCACAATCCATTTGTAGTGCAAGTTCATTTTGGATTTGATTGTGTGTTTTTTAGCATCATGGTTTCAAATCACTCTACGTAATCCATCATTAGCCGGATGAGAGAGAGTGCAGGATACATGCAAAATGTCATATCATACGCAAGGCATGTGAACTATTTTATAGAATGCCTGAAAAACACTGACAGTAACTAATATGAAAAATATATAATTAGTTATATGATTGAGACAAATCATGTACGAGTGAGTTGGTCAAAATTTTGACCAGATAAATTTTAACCAATGGGTTGGTCAAATTTGGTCAAAAATTTGATCAATGAAGGTCGAAAAATGAACCCAAATGCACTAGTATGCTCACCAAGTTGACTCTTTGAGTTCGGTCATCAAGTCACCCCACCAAAGTGCCTCAACAAGGTCAATCTTTAGGTCTGCTCATCGAGCTTTCTCACCAAGTCAGCTCGCCATGTCACGTCTCTAAGTGGCCTCGCTAAGTCAGCTCGCCAACTTGCCCCACCAAGTTGCCACTTTAAGCCCACTCACCATGTTAGATCGCCAGGCCAGCTCCCAGCCAAGTCAGCTTGCCAAGCTAACAATTGAAGTACACTCACCAAGTCAACTCTCTAAGTTCGCTCACCAAGTCTACCCCCTAGGCCAACTCTCCAGGTCAACTCACCAACTCACCCCCACCCAGTCACCTCAACGAGTTGACTCATTAAGTCAGCTCACGAAGTTGACTCACCCAATGGTTTTACCACCTTGCCCCAACAAGTGGGCTCAATCAGTGTGCTTACGAAGTTTCCCCATACAGTTGCTTCTCTAAGCTCGCTCACCATGTAAACTCACTTGTTTGGCATGCCAAGTTGACACTTTAAGTTTTCTCATCAAGTCACCCCACCAAAGCGCCTCATCAAGGTTAGTCTTTAAGTACACTTAGTAGGTTAACTCGCCAAGTTGCTTCACGAAGTCACCTCACCAAGTGGCCTCGATAAGTTAGCTCACCAACTTGCACCACCAAGTTGCCACTTTAAGTCGACTTGCCATATCAGCTTGCCAAGCTGACTCCCATAGTCAGCTCGCCAAGCTGACAATTCAACGCTCACCAAGTCAACTCTTTAAGTTTGCTCACCAAGTCCACCCCCTAGGTCAACTCTCCAGGTCAGCCCACCAAGTCACCCCCACCGAGTCACCTCAACAAGTTGACTCTTTAAGTCAGCTCACCAAGTCTACTATTCAAGTACGCACGCCAAGTCAGCTCGCCAAGCCCACCAAGTCATGTCACCAAGTTGATTGTTTGAGTACACTCACAAAGTTGACTCTTTAAGGTCAGCTCGCCAAGCTAGCCTACCAATCCATGTCACCAAGTCACCTCACCAAGTCGGCTCACCCACATGTCCCACCAAGTCCCCAAGTCTGCTCGCCAAGCTGACAATTCAAGTGCACTCACCAAGTTGACTCTTTAAGTTTTCTCACCAAGCCCATCCCCTAGGTCAACTCTCCAGGTCAGCTCGCCAAGTCACTCCCACCTAGTCACCTCAATGAGTTGACTCTTTCAGTCAGCTCACCAAGTCTACTGTTCAAGTACTCGAAGCACGCTCTGCCTCAACAATCCTCGAAGCACATTTTGGCCCAACAACGGTTGTTATTCGAGATGTATATTCCCTGAAATATTGTACTTGCTTCCACAATTCTCATTTAACAATACCTACACCAATCAGCAAACACCAAAGAACCAGCAAATTTAGAGCCAGATGTTACAAACACATTGCAGAGCTAAGTCTTATATGACAAAGCATTATCTACAAAATTTGTGTTGGGTTCGTTTAACCGAATTTGGAAAGACTTTAGCAAGAATATGATAAGTACCAGACTTTTGCAAGAATGGGACCAAACTTTGGGCTTGCCAATTAAGAATTTGATAACATAGTACTCAATGAAAAATTCCTACAAAGTATATACTTTCAAAAGAAATTTTGAACAGAAAGGCACCTGATAAGTTGAAGGTTCAAGACAAAATTTTGTAGGAAGATCAGAGTGGAAGACATCACTTTCAAGACATTCAACATGGCCTCCAATATATGTTTCACTCTCAAGTAGATGCCCATTGTAAAACTTCTCTAGTTCAGATTGATGCTTGTTGGAACAAATGATGTTTGCCTTGAATGCCTACAAAGGTTCATACATTAATAAAAATCCAACAATAATATCATCAAAACCCTATATTATAATCACCAAAGCACTAATAATCATGTTTAAGCCTCAAAGCACCTTTCAAAAAACCTGTGAACAAAAAGGATGAAATCGCTAAAGAAAATAAATAGATTTTTCTAGAATGATAATTTGAGACTTGAAGAAAGCATTTAAGCATTATAACACTTAATAAGATCTAGCTTGGATTTAACCAATGTTGTACCAAAATAGTAGGGAACAACCAGGAATATAATTATTTCAATAGCCATTTCATTTACAAAAAATCTTTAAAAGTATACATTATTGAATTTTAGTTTTCTAAATGTGTGAATATTCCAAAACCTTGATAGATTTAAGTGACCCTAAATTAGATTGGAACAATTTATAAAAGATTTCAAGCCATTGAAAGATTAGTCACCTGAACCATAAGCAACATTTCACAAAGAGTTCCACTACCTTTGCGTAAAACTTCATCAGGGGGCATAGGGATTATTGTTGCTAAAGAAAAGATAAAAGGGTGTACATATGTCATGTAAAGGTAATATGTTGCAACTGCATCAAATACTAAATAGGAAGCCATTGTCTGCACAAAATAAGTATCAAAAGAACATATCATGGCACTCAGAAACGGAGAACAATGAAACCAATACACTGACAAATAATTTAAACAAGCAATGTAAATAGCAATGCAATATTGTCTTTTACTCCTACCAGTGAAATACAAAATGAGTGAATCAAGAAATTGGCATCAATATTCAAGTGTATCATTATGACTGACCTGTGGCTCTTTGTCATGTCCCCTTTTCAAATAATTAAAAAAATAATAATCTTTGCTAAGGCAGGCAGGCCCAAGAAAGTGAAGTTTCGGAAAAAGGGGGTTAATCTTTGAAAACCGTTGGACTAATAAATGAAAATTATTATTAAAATATGTTTCATTAACCTCTCTTGGACGTGAGTTACAGTTATGCCCTCTTTTAAGGGGTTTGGAGGCATTTTGGGCTCATTCCAGACTTGATTTTCGCTCATTCTTTGTTATTCTTCAGAGGCTGCCAAACCTGTGGAGAAGGAGACCCAAGAACGAGAGTTTGCAGGTTTCCAGGGAGACCCAAGAATGGGAGTTTGCAGGTTTCAAGGAAGGCTAAGGACGGGATTTTGAAGCCATTCCATGTGCATGCTCATACAGAGTTTGCCTTTGTACTGAACAGTGCAGATTTGTGAGTTTTCGGGTGTATTTTTGTGAGAGTTTGGTGTTTCCGGTTGAGTATTTCATATCAGTTTTGGTTGCTGCTGTATTTTATACTTTAAGTTGTTAAAATAGAGCTGAATATATATATTGGGATGTGATTAAACTTCTGAGATAGATTATTAGTGTTCTTGTGGTGTTTTCGGGCATATTTTGTGCTATTTCGGGAGCCCGATGAGCATAGTTTTGGTCCTACATTTTTGAGCTGTTGTGTAAAGGCTATACGGATCTGGAAATGTCAATTTGTAGGCTGTTAATCTGCTGAAAGTTCTGTAAAAATTTCCATTTTCAGATTCATTAATAATTTGTGAAGTTGTGAAGCTTTTAGCACTATTTTCAACATACCCGATTTGGGGTTTCTTGAGGAATTTGGTGGATCTTTGGGATATTAGCTGTTTGATTTTAAAGATCTGATTAGAGGTTGGAAATATCATGAAAAATCAGAAAAGGGACATTTCAGTGGTATCAGAGCCATGATCTTGCCAGCCTGAGGGTTTGTAGAAGTTTGCAGGTCAGTTTTGACAACTACCCAGATCTTGCATTTCAGTTTTGAGAACTACCCAAATCTTGCATGTCATAATTTATGATTGTATGTTGCTTCTAATCAGCTGCATGTCAAAATTTATGGTTGCATGCTACTTCTAATCATTTTCATGTTAGTTCTTGGTGAATTTGGTGGTTGTAGAAGTTTGCATGTCAGTTTTGACAACTACCCAGATCTTGCATGTCAGTTTTGACAACTACCCAGATCTTGCATGTCATAATTTGGTGGTTGCATGTTGCTTCTAATCAGTTGCATGTCCAAATCTATGGTTGCATGCTACTTCTAATCATTTGTATGTTAGTTCTTGGTGTTTGAAGAAGTTATATCCTATTGGGGTTACACTCTATTTTATACAGAATGGACAGGTATAGTACAGAGTCTCAGAGGGAACGATCTTGGACAATTGATAGCCAGAGTCAAAATAGTAGAAAGGATGGTTATTTAGACATTCGAGATAAACTTATGAAAATAAGCCATGACATGTCTAAACAGTTGGTTGAGCACCACCGTATAAATGACATGTTATCTGACCCAGCTAAGGTGGATAAGTTGACTGGATTTCTATTTGGCAGATTTTCTCACAGGACAGATGACACAATTTCCAAGAACTTGCATGAGGAGTTTGAGAAACTAGCTGATAGCCAGGTAGAGGTCTCAGATTCTACTCTGCCACAGGAGGTGGTGGGAAAGGATATTACACAGATTGATAGTAATGGTCAACTTGATACTCAAATTGAGACAATTATTTACAGGTTGTCAAAGGGTGATGCCACAGGTATTCAGGATGGTATAGTTACAATAGGCAGTGACTACAGTGTAGTGGGTTCAGATGATGATTATGAGGATGTTGTTGTGCAGGATGGTGAGATACCAGGTAGAGATGAGCAGACATTGAGCATTCACGACTTTGCTGAGAAAGAGTACCAGGCACAGTTAGATGCTTCATCACATGAGGTTGAGGCTGGTAGTACTTCACATGATTTGTCCAACCAGCTGAAGGTGAACACAGATAGTATTGTGACTTCATTATCTGATCATGACAGGTATGTGGAGTTAGTTGGTATTGGTCATATTACTCAGGTGAGGAGTTTGCTTGAGTTACCAGTTGATTCTAGTTTACGGATATGGACTCGAGATTGTTATATTGGCATTTGGGATTCAGTTGACTGGAGATCTTTAACACTTTTTGGTAGCAGTGTTTGTTTGGGTGCTATTATGGATTTGATTAGCAGATTACACGGTGTTGTCTTTTGTTGTGCCAGTATCTTGTTTGATGTTGGTATTAGTTTTTATACACCAATGTTGGGCTTTGTTCATATATCCAGTCAGCCATACTTGCTGGAATGTGTTGATGATATTTCATATTTGGCAGTGTGTATAGATGAGTCCCAGGATCATATTGGAATTGATGACATCCAGAAGGATGCAATGGGCAGTTTTGAAGACTTAGTTTCCTTGGGTATAGAGGAGTTGGACAGCAATGCTAATGTTTTTGATACTCCGTATGTTGATATGAGCGTTAGATTTGATTCACAGGATATGGATAGTAATACTCTAGAGACTAGTAACTTTGAGGACACCCCTTCAGACAGTGCATCAGAGGAGGTTTGTAGGAGACAGTCGAGCCAGTGCCATCATGTGTCTAATCAGTTGAGAGTTAGTGACCAAGACATTGCTATCACTTGCCAAAATTTCGATGTTGCTCGTCAGTTGTTAGCAGTTTATGGATGGGGTTCTCCTACTAGTGATGAGCAGGGAGGAAGTTATCTTTCCTTGACAGAGATCCACTCTTTATGGGAGGCTATTCAGATTTTGAGATAGAATTATATGCAATTGGTAGCCGACAGAGATTATCTTATGGAGTGGGGCAGTACAGCATATGATGCATTGTTGGCCAAGGAAGATGAGGTGAGTGAGCTTATTGAGCAGCTTGAGGTGACTTCTGAGATTTTTGAGAGTACACAGTTGGCTCTCAAGGAGTCACAGTTTCATTTGGCTAAGGTGACCATGGAGTTAGAGTGACTACAGTCTTTACCTAATTCTATACAGCCACAAGTTGTGGTGTTTGGGGATCCGAGGATGTCCATGGCCGAGATTGTTAGAGACAGTGGAGATGGGGATGCATCCATCCTTAATACTAACATTGGCATATCAGGTTCATTCCCACTAGAGTCAGGTTCAATTGAGTTGGGTGTTGTAGCAGATTTTTGTGGTCTGCCTGACATGGTGGTGACCTCTAGTACTAATGGCATGAAGACTAGAGATGTTGTATCAAAGACCATGTGTGATGTTGGTGAGCTGATAGTTGGCATGGTTCCTACTAGTAATACTACTCCCTTCGCAATGTCTTCAGAGGTAGTAGTCAGTTCCAACTTGGTTAATGATCGATTGCAGTTAATTACATCTAGATTGCAGTCTGAGCCACTGACTAAGATTGGTGCATTCTATCAGCATTACACTGTGAGGTATGCTCATCTATCTACCTTTGATGACCATGTTGATGAGATAATGATACAGAGATGTACTTTTGTTCCTAGTGCTTATCATCAGTTATGGAATAGTTTGATGCCTTGGGATGAGAGTTGTGATGGGCACGACATGGTGATAGGTCCTGCAGTTGATAGCTTGATAATACATGACTTAGAGCAGGAGTTTTGGAGTGATGTTTCAGCAGGTGTTGTTATTGATTCTACTCCTTTGGCTATGACATCTCCTGACTTAGCTAGTGATCAGTCACAGTGGGTTATATCACTTGTTCATGGTGAGTTGTTGACTGAGGTTAGTTTTTTTAATCAACATTATATTGTAGGTCATGTACATCAGTTAGCAAATGATCCTTGTGTTGAGGAGTTGATGGCAGGAAAATTTGGTTTGGGTTCCATTTCTTGTTGTTTTTCTTGTGATGGTTTTTCACCATTAGGGGTGCATGGGAGTTATGGTTATGAGACAGTGGCCGATGATCTACAGAGTTGTGTTGACTATAGGAGTTGTACAGTGTGTGGATTCTCCATACTTGGTATAGTTTCATTTGAGAGCATTCACCATTGTTGCAGAGTTGGATTGTACATTCCGTATAGGCCAGTGGGATGCGTTGATGGTATTTATGGTGTTGGCAGTTTGATTTGTCCACTTTACTTGGGTTCTAATGTTCTAAGAGTTTGTGTCTCATGGGTTTTTGACTGTGGTAGTGGTGATTTTGGATTTTGGTTGAGCTATAATTGTCAGTTTGATTATGGATTCATCTTGGTCATATTGCAGAGGATATTGCAAGAGCCTGTGTTAATCGGTAGTAGTATAGTTCATGACTACATTTGGGATCCAGGTGGATTGATTGGTTTATTGTTCAGCCATTGCTTGAGGACAAGCAATTTTTGGGAGGGGAGGACTTGTCATGTCCCCTTTTCAAATAATTAAAAAAATAATAATCTTTGCTAAGGCAGGCAGGCCCAAGAAAGTGAAGTTTCGGAAAAAGGGGGTTAATCTTTGAAAACCGTTGGACTAATAAATGAAAATTATTATTAAAACATGTTTCATTAACCTCTCTTGGACGTGAGTTATAGTTATGCCCTCTTTTAAGGGGTTTGGAGGCATTTTGGGCTCATTCCAGACTTGATTTTCGCTCATTCTTTGTTATTCTTCAGAGGCTGCCAAACCTGTGGAGAAGGAGACCCAAGAACGGGAGTTTGCAGGTTTCCAGGGAGACCCAAGAATGGGAGTTTGTAGGTTTCTAGGAAGGCTAAGGATGGGAGTTTGAAGCCATTCCATGTGCATGCTCATACAGAGTTTGCCTTTGTACTGAACAGTGCAGATTTGTGAGTTTTCGGGTGTATTTTTGTGAGAGTTTGGTGTTTCCGGTTGAGTATTTCATATCAGTTTTGGTTGCTGCTGTATTTTATACTTTAAGTTGTTAAAATAGAGCTGAATATATATATTGTGACATGATTAAACTTCTGAGATAGATTATTAGTGTTCTTGTGGTGTTTTCGGGCATATTTTGTGCTATTTCGGGAGCCCGATGAGCATAGTTTTGGTCCTACATTTTCGAGCTGTTGTGTAAAGGCTATACGGATCTGGAAATGTCAATTTGTAGGCTGTTATGCTGCTGAAAGTTCTGTAAAAATTTCCATTTTCAGATTCATTAATAATTT
Organism: Cupressus sempervirens; assembly: GCA_028749045.1. Lineage (NCBI taxonomy): Eukaryota > Viridiplantae > Streptophyta > Pinopsida > Cupressales > Cupressaceae > Cupressus > Cupressus sempervirens. Next base: position 527,810,408 of record CM053790.1, read on the forward strand.
GTGAAGTTGTGAAGCTTTTAGCACTATTTTCAACATACCCGATTTGGGGTTTCTTGAGGAATTTGGTGGATCTTTGGGATATTAGCTGTTTGATTTTAAAGATCTGATTAGAGGTTGGAAATATCATGAAAAATCAGAAAAGGGACATTTCACTCTTCCATTGCAAAGTAGACCATATCCTCAGGATTTACTTCCAATGGATCATAACCATGAATGACCAAGAATAAGTCAACGGGCTGGAACGTACATAAGATATAATACAAGCAAACTAGGAAAACTTGTCCTAGGACAATTAACTGAATTGTTAAGCACTGACATAATACTTGTATATTTTTGATTTGTTGTCTACAGCTTAAAATAGGAATACATCTACTAAAAAAAATACAAATCACTCAACAAATTTGAATGTGGTAGAAGAGTGATCAACAACGCAGTGAATTGAGTCTATAAGTTTGTGGCATTGACAGCACTTGCTGGTTTGAGAATAGATTCAAAAGGAGGCCTGGTTGAGGATGCATTTCAACAGCAAGCAAGAGTGAAGACATGATGCATCCATCACTCTGATGAAAAGACTAGCAACGAATAACATGCAAACATATGCTTATTTTATAAACTTCAATGAAATCTATTTTCTCCTGATCAGATCAAAAGATTGCAAGACATCACTCAAGGCCATAATTCAAAATGGCATGTTCTAGGTACTACATTCAATATGGCATGTTCTCATTACACGTGAAGCATGAGCTCTATACTAGGAGACGAAATCACCTCTCTAAGGGAGAACAAGTTCATCTTTCCCTCTCAACTAGTCTCCATTTTCCTATCATATATTACTAATTTCTTCAAATATCAGTCAAGTTCAAAGATGATGTTTACAAAGCATTCAAATACAGTTACTTGACAGAGGAACAACTTATGTTCTGCTTGCAAAATTATGACATATCATCAGGCTCGGCTCTGGTTGGGGGTATATTCCGATGTGAACATCTCAAGGACAATAGTGAGTTCATATTGATCATAAATGGTATTATGGATTCTCTTCACCTATGTAATATTTGTTAGTTTTTCTAAATTGTATAAAAGGTTGGTGGGCTTGTTCGGGTGGCCACCATTAGAGAGATTTTCACTAAGCTCCATGTCATTCTCACAATTTTGGACCATGTTCATCCGGTTGAGATATCAGCTACACCAGAGGCCTAGTTACCATTTACAACTCTTAAGAATTTGGTGAGGGACCAGACAGATCTTCTAGAACTTGTTCCACAAATCTATTATATGCCTGAGCTTGCTTCTTTTTTCATTCATGTTCTCAAAGAGCTCATCTCCAAAAATATTGCTAAACATGGCTGTGGACATTGAAGTCCCCTCCAAAATCTGCAGTTCTTCTAAAATTTTGAACTTGTCACCTCCGTCTCATTGAAAGTACTTAATTATAACATATTTGAATCTTATGAAAAAGATTTAATTATAATAGATTTGTACTGCTTAAAGAAATGCATAGATAACTTCAAGGAAAGAAAATTATAATAACATAAATGCTCTTACCTTGTTGCCCATCAAAAATTCCATTATGCTCTTTGTTGCCTATTAAGTTTTTAATATTGAGCTAATTGAGAAACATTATAGAAAGAAAAATTCATTGTGAAGACCATTGCACCTATAAAAAAAATATCAATGCACTGGCTTGGAAGCTATATTGAAAGAGAAACTGGTGATAACAATTATTCAGTTGCAGCGAAATTGAGTCATGTATGTGGGATTTGCATTAATCAAGTTTGCTAACCTCATATTCTCATTCTCCATCTAAGACTTTTGTTGCCATCATTAATGAGGACCAAAAGCTTTTGCAAAGCCAGGAAATGTCAGCCCCTAATTTCAATGCCCAGGCGCATCATCATTATCTTGTGATGCAACTGGACTAGAAAAGCATATGCTTGTTTGAAACTTCCTCAACCTCTAGTTTGAAATATCTTTATAAAAGCAACAGTAACAGGACATACCTATTTTTTATATATTTATAAATGCTCCATGGTCAAATATTTGTCATGAAAACAAGAATAAGAATAAGAAAATGCATAGTAAATATCACTATAAATCCACAATTTACAAAGGTGTTGAAGCTTCCATTGTGTACCCATGAAGCAAGCTAAACACACTTATAGTAATAGAGATCAAATACTGCATAACTTCCTTTTGTTGTTCAGTCATCTTGATGTCGCACTTCATTTTCTGTGGATATTTAGTGCTAAGGCTTTTGGTACCTCTACTGCATCTCTTGCTTGTAGTTGCTTCCAGTCTTTTTGATCTTAATAATTTTAGTCGTCTAGCTTGTCTTTTTGCTAGTTTTCTGATGGCATGTTTTTCTTGCAAACTTTGGGTTACAATTTCAATTACCTTGAGCTTCTTTATTACTTATAATTTCTACAAACTAAAATGTTGGATGTTACTATTTAACAGTTAAGTCTACCTAGCAGTAATAACAGTATCATGACAAAGTTGATTAAAAGGTACAGTATGATGATGTGTGGCACAGTATGCTCATGTCTGTTCATGTATGTTCATTTCTTGACATCTCTATTTCTCAGGCTTCTCTAAGATTCACATCTTACTCCAACAATCAATGCAGCAGGCCTTCTTAAAATGATGCTTGCCCTCATGAATAACCATAAAGTGACTGTGTACTTTAGATAAATCGAACAGTGAACAGACATCCGTTTCTAAAAATTACCCATGCATGGGTAAACTCCAAATCGACAAAGAATGATACCACTTTGAGAAGAAACATTGATTAAAGCTCACACTAATGGTTCCTTAAATTACAATATTATGAGGTCCAAGCAAAGAACTAAACAATGTTATGGATCTTTAGTAGACAATTGTGAAACATGAATGATGTTTTCGCTTCCTAAGTATTTCTACGGCAACACCTTAACCAAATCATAATGATTGTAGCTATCAAATCTCAATGACTGATCTATATCACCAATTCTGATCGATCTAATTGGTAGGAGTTACTTTGTGTTGGCCTAAAAAGAAGAGTCAAATCAAGGGAGAATCTTCTCATGATTTTCATAAAAATAAGCTAATTTATGTTGGACTACAATTATAGAAGGAAGAAAAAGAGAAACTAGATAGATAGAAATAGAAGAGTTGACAATGCAATCAAATAGAGCAATAGAGAAATAATAGAAGCAACAATTGAATAGCCACCTGTAGGTTTATGCATCTTTCTAGCCTTCATGGAGCATCACAAATCCTGGTGTTACTTTGATTTCATCTTGAAGCTTTTTTCTATTTATTTGAAGCTATCCTGGGTCAATCATTTTTCTCTAAAAAATTAATGACTTGAACTAACAACTATGTAGAAACCACATATTTGTTAAAAAATAGTGCTATCATAACAAAAGCATTTTTGGTTCTAATGGGAAATTTTTCATACCCACACTTTCTTCTTCATTATGGACTTCGTTTGGTTGGTTGTTCTTTATGCAATGACTAGTGCAAGTGGCATCTTACAATGTGGAATAGTCCTATTGATCCCTAATCATGTACCCAACCTCATTGTCCCACTATGGAAAGTCCTTTTGAGAATATTAAACTATACATTCTCCTCCTAGGTGCTCTTAGCACTGCAACCAAAATGCACTGTCAAATTGTATAGTTGCACCATATTTTTTAGATTGTACCCTACTGCAAGACCTATTGATGAGCCCTAGAGATACAAGGGGCCTAGAAGGCCTGATATATGTGCTCAAAGGTCATATGGACCTAAACTGATGTAATGAAGCCTTTAAAGACATTAATATATAATAAGCTCAACATTGGTGTCAAAGGACCCAATTGTCAAGAGTAATGTAAAAATGGTCAAAATGACCAAATGATACAAATATGGGTGTTTAGGGTCTAGGAGTATTGGGATAATTGTTTTAAATCATAAAAATCATGATTAAGTCATTTTGATGCCTTTTCAATAGGTGGAAAGAGTGAAACAAATTGAATACAAGAAGATGGGTTAAAAAGTTTGCAATTTTAAAATCTTGCTTCAGGAATGCATTATAGACACTAGTCACATGGTGCAGAGGATGAAGGATCTACCCACAAACTTGCAAACTCAAACACAATATGGACCCAAACCCCTATGTTTCAATGGTGTTCCCAAAAGCACACAATGCCACCAAAGACTCCAAACTTGGATTTACCTTCACCAAGTGTTTCCTCCACCTCTACACACCTTAAACAACTTCAACCAACATGTTTCTAAGGTTTCCAAACCCAAAATCTTTGGTAGATACAAAAAAGAACAGTTTTCCCCTTTACTAGGCTATTCTCTTCTTTGGATCAGCAGACCCTATTTTCTTGATTTTTCTCTGAAACTTTCCAAAACACAAAGAAAATAAATAGGCTTTTTATATACCCTTTTGGGATTTCTATAACATACTCAAAAATTAATATGGACTCCTTTGGAAAAATATGCCAAAAATCATGACTGTCACTATTTTTCAAGGGTAAAACATGAGGTTTTACAAAGAAACTATGCAATATACTTATCCCAACTCCACCAAATTCATGGATTCATCATATTTTGTCCCTAATTAGACAAATCCATCATCAATTTCATCCTACAAGGACTTTTGATATGAAACCCCCAAGTTCAAGCCTTAAAACCCTCAAAATCAAGGGTATCACCAATCTAGGTCAAGCACACACTTCTAGGATCTAAAACTTAGGATTAACCATCCACTCATCATGTCTTCAAATAATATCAAATAAAAATTATACCTTGTTAAGCCAGATGTACAGCTGCATAACACCTAGCACTCATTTGGGTACCCAAATTAGTCCTTCCAGCACTCAACTTTGCATTTCTTTCACAATAACCTGCAAATCTTCACTTTTCTTGCATATTAGAGGTTAGTTGGGCATGTTAGTGCTATGGTTTCCATCCCAAGAAGCAGTTAAGAGTACACATTGGATGGAACCCTCATTTCTTCATGTTAAACTAGGCAAAACTGTGACTTTCAGCGTGACAGCAGCAATAAAGATTTAAGCCTGTTAATAAATGTATTAAATCTGATTCAAAGTCTCTTAATAACACTTTCCCAACATGAATGAAATATTACACCACCAAAATATGCTTCCAATGTGTAAGAAAACTCAGAAATTTTATTCAATTCTTGGTTGTCTGTACAATTTCTATCCTATTCCATACATACCAATATAGACACTAGTCATATTAAAATCAATTTACTTTGATATTGAAGATGTTTGGTGATCAAATGCGTATGGGGGGATCAGTTATGAAGTGTTTATGCAATTATTTTGTTCTGGTGACATGGTTAGAGGTCCTGTTGAACAGGCCCTAGATTAGTGACCCCAAAACCAAGGGTTTGTGTGGCAAATGTGTTGTGTAAAGGGTAGAACCTTAAAATCTTGAAAATATATTTTTTCTCAAACCCTAGAAGGATTGTTTCACCCTTTGGAATCATAGGGTTCAGTGGAGTTGTGGGTTGCTGTGTAAAATTGGAGAATTAGGCCTAGTGTGGATAGGCTAGGGGTATCAAATCTTGGGTATGGTCCAAAAGAGTTGATATTGAAACTTAGGGAGGATGTATAGATCCCAAAAGGTTATCTTAATCAGGTTTTAGTTTCCATAATTGTTGGGAACTATTGGAGAGAAATCCAAATTAGTGACTGGTGAGGGCTACTAGCTTTAAGGCTAGATATGAATGTTGGGTAAGAGATTAGTTGTCCAAAATGAATGGATGGATGGAACATGGTGGAAAGGCCATGAGGAGATGATTCACAAAGGAAGAATGAAGGTTGAAGCCTTGGAAGAAGTTATGGTGTTTGGGAAACTCTAAGTGCACTTGGGGTAGCCTGGAAGGTAAGTCCTTGAGGGGACATAGGAGTAAAGAGTTGTTGCTAAATGAATGGATTTTCTATCTCATATGAAGAAGATGGATACCACACACCACCTCTGCATCATAGACTAAGAGTGCATTGTGCTTGTTATGGTGCTTGGGAATGTAGTTTCTTCATGTGATGCATTGGTCTTGGGGATCAATCTCGATTAGGTGTCAATGTTGGGATTTCTCAACAAGAAGTAACGAAACTGGTTGGGATTCACTGGAGTGACCTTGGAAGATATAAGGATGAAAGTTTTAGATGTTTAGGTATTATTCACCATTTGACTAGTCACTTTGTGTCCCTGTTTCATCTAGAGATTGATTGGGACAAGATTCTCAATAAGGATTGGAGCATTGATCAAATTGGTACACTTGAGATCGTTGCTTGGAAATCCTTGGTGAAGGAAGGCTCATTCCTTTAATTGTGAACTTATTGGTTGGTTGCAGACCAGCCACACCACTCTGTAGTTTTCCATAATAGTAGAGAGTTGGCAAGTTCTTCTTGGCCAAGGTGGGGAGAGTTCATAGTCTCAGATTCGTGTAGGCTTCTTCCAGCCACTTCTGAGGCAATCTGGACTGAGGCATTACTCAAAATTCATGCTAAGACTATAGGCCACTCCTATGCTTCAAATAGAGTGTTGAAATTGGTGATATCAAAATGTATTTCACAAATTCATGTTATGGGCAGCAGTAGTTGTGGATCATTTTAGACCTACCACTTGCGAAGTGTCCATTTTATGTTAGTTTGAGCTTCACTTGGTTTCAAGAATACTATAATATTCTCTACTTAACAAGGCCAACCACGTGAAGGTGGAAGCTCATCTAGCCTCACCCCCCTCCCCCTATTTTTAATCTAAAGTACCCATTATCATCTAATTACATACTTCATTGATTCATTCATCCATTTATGAACCATAACATTCAATCAATACAATCACATAACAATCATTAATATGATATAAAATTCATTAATACACAATACTAATCAAGACTTCATTAAGACATAACAATATTCATTAACATAAGATAAAAATCAGTATTAATACGCATCATTCATACATAATTACTTAAAACAAAGTTCTTTCATTATCCAACAAGGTTTATCAAAGAACATTTTTAAAACATCATTTCTTCTTTTTGTTTTTATGAGCTCTTTTAAGAAAAGCGCTCATAGGAGCATCCATATCTGCATCATTCTCCTCCTTTTCTAGCAAGTGTAATGTCAAATTACGATGGCTCCTTCTCTTTGCAGGAGTAGGAGGCTATTGCACTAAAGGGGGCTCTGTTGCAAGAACAAGTGAATGGGATAAATTGGCATACTATTTTTCTTTTTTTAACTGTTACCAGTCTATAATTAAGTACTAGTACAACATAACATGCATTTTTCTTACCTGACAATGCCACATCATGTACATTAACATTTTGATCCGCTGCCACGTCAACATGTTGAACACTTGGAACATGTTCCACTCCTTTGACATGATGTTCAACATGCTCTGAAATATTCAAAAAAATATTATCATGAGTGATGGATTCATTTTGAGCACTACAGATGAAATATGAGTCAATAAATTTGACTCAAATACTACACAGTTAAATCATGATAGCAATATCACAATATTTACTCTATGAGATTTGTTAGAACAAATGATTTATCAAAGTACAAAGTTGGAAATCATAATCAACTACCGATCAAAAGCTTAAAGATCCCTATTTTAAAATAATGAATATGTTTCAGCAACCAAAGATAATCTTTAAAGTAGTGTTAGAGAAATAAGAACAAAACTATGTGAATGTTCCAAATCATATAATAAATTGCCTTGCCAATCTATAAACCTGGTTGTCATTGCTCAAGAATACCCTAAATACATAATACAAGAAATGAAAACTACTATGATTTAATAAACAACAATTAGCGAAGAATATATGAGCATACAATATATGTTTGGATAAGACCATGCTTGGACAATAAATGGAAGGAGAACATTTCATATTTCTGATTGCATAATTAATTTCCAATAGCAAATTAATACCTACACCACTATAATGCACATTATGGCCTTCGTCATGAGCAAGTTTTGTGGTAGGATATGAAGGCTGCAATAAAATGTTATGCACATTGTTATGTAGTCAATTTACGTTCAAAACTAATACCAAAAAAGAAAAGGATCAACTATTCAATTTCATTTACTTTTCATCTAACCAATTTACCTGTGAGATATCATTTGGTGAATTGGATTCTTGGGCAAGGCTTATAGATTCTTCGCATAGGCGTGCAGCCATGACTTTATAGCCTTCATTCAAGGCAAGTTTTCTATCTTCATCTGTGGCCTCCACATTGAATTCTATGCCCTGTATTTTTTGCTTAATATCATCAGTTTTGTATGTATGGTTTCACTAAAAAAAATTGTTTGCAACATTATATTAAAAAAAATTATTTCATATCATTGCTCCTACTTACAACTCAAGACTGGAGATTCATATAGCCACCAGAGCCAAGTTTGTGTTGGCCAAACTTTTCTAGTCTTGCTTTTGTAGCCACAGATGTGTACTGCAATCTATGAACAATTTCAAACATCTTAGATTATATATTTACAAATATGAATAATTAGTACATGATTGCAATGTACTTAATACTATCATGACATACCTCTTTTTTCCCTGTACTGCTTCATTACCTCTATCTTCACATAGCCTTTTCTCCTTTGCATCTTCTACTATTTCATTCTACTCCATTGGTCCTTAAGAGCCCTTCTATATTGATCCCTCACAGTCTTTAAATGTTTTGCTGCTCTTTTGAGAAGTAGGCCATTGTCAAACATGTCTTTTCCAAATTTCTCGTCAAAAGATGCAATGAGCTGATTTTTTAATTCCAAAGTTTGTAAATTCCACCTTTTTAAAAATAAATAGATTGTTAGATCAATAGCTTTAATATATTATAGTAAATGAAAAAAAAGAAAAATTATGTAGAAATGATATGAAACTACATACCTTTTACGTATGGTGGGTCCGAATAGTCTCAATGTCATATGAAAAAGATGATCAAAGAAAACATTATTACCTACAAAAACATAAAGGATTTATCAGTCCAAAACGAGTAATATAAAAATAAATTAAATTTACACTTTAAATAAAAACAATTTTAAAGTACCTGTAAGCTTTCGTTCTTTTAACGAAAACATAGTTTTCTTATTCAACAATAATGTCCCTTCATATGAACAAGTACTAATCACACGAACTGCTCCAGAAAATGGATCAACTTCAGTAGTACTACTCTCTGCTAGTCTGTCAACTGAAACATCGTGACAATTAAAGTAGACACCAAATGAATTAAAGCATACTTATGGATATAATCAAATTGAAGAAATTGACTAGAAAAAATGTTTTTTCATTAGGTAGTCAGATTTGCAAAAATGCAAAAAGTTGCATATAAAAGTTGCTGGCAACTTTTTAAAATGTTGCTCGGTATTGTTTAAAAGTTGTTATTGTTTGTTTTAAGTTGGGGAATGGCTACTTGGTTGTTCCAATGGTCCTATAGGCCTCTATATATATCATGTGTGATCTCAGAAGGCGAGGGAGATCAGGTTGTAGTTGATGCTTGGACAAAACGAATAAAAAACCTCTGATTTACTAGTAATTTTGTTGTTACAGTGAGTTGTACGGTTCCGTACGGTACTGTTATGATTGTTGAGTGTGTGGCTTAGTTGCAGGGGTGTGTTCATAAGTTTTTTGGCTTTGATTTGACATTAATTCAAAAAGTAGCACAAAATCTTGCCTACGTAGTACAATATATGTATGTATGTATATATGCGTGGTGTGTGTATGCATGTGTTTGTGTGTATGCAGGCTTCTATAGACATCATTTAAGCACTGATATGCTACTTCATTGTTCATCAACTTGTACAAATACATTACAAAATCTAGCAAAACAAGGTTTTACCAGTTCTAGTGGGTATAGATGAGGATGTTTGCGTGGCCCTTGTTGCCGACAATGCAGTAGGCAATAGTGGACCGACAACCAAAGGAGGAGTCTGCACGTCATCATGAGCTGAGGAATACAATATTGTTAGCAAAGACATTTGCAATGGATAAAGATCAAATGGGATACTAGCTAGAAATGTCCACAAAAAAAAAGTAACTGTTACAATGTTGATGAAAAAAAACAAAGTGCTACTGACACGAAGGTTGTGCGCAACGACCATCACCATGTTCACCATGTGATGTCACAAATGGCACAAATGTCTATACAAGTACACATAAAATTAGAGATCAAGATCCATAAGATAGTATAAAATATTCATATCTATTGAACTTCTATTATTGCTTTAGTAGAATTACTGCTTACCTGCAAAGATTGGATTCTACGGCCCAATTATGTTCTTAGTGCCTCTTTCACTCACTTTTGTCACCCTCAATGATAATGTTAACAAGTTCATCAGTGTATCTTTGCTTGATTTTCTGGGTGATGAACACAGGGTCAGTACTAAGGGCGATGTTATGTAGATATGAAGCCCGTATTTCAGATCGCATTTGATCAGCGGTCATTCTAGCTTTTTCCTATCATTTGTGACATTAAATATTAGTAAAATTTCATCAAAACAACTCCAAAGCCACAAAGAAAAGAACATAATAATATGACATCTATTTCTATATTAACATTAAAATTTACAAAATTTAATGTTTACCTCTACTGAAGGTGTCTAAGATGGTGCATCCATATCACCCTGTGAAAAAAATTAGTAAGTCATAGAAATCAGCAACGAAATTAAAGTAATAGACTTACCAAAAAAAAATATTAATAATAAAGTAGATTGTATATGTAAATCATTTGTCTTAAGTTAAAAATTTAGTGTAACCAATTTGTATATCTAAAAAAAATTTGACATGTTCTACTTAATGTTTATATGTGCACATATGGTTTAGAAAGAAAAGTTGGGTCGTACAAGACCCCATCATAGTTGACATTGATTCTAGCTGGACATTTCATTGATCATCATGATCTTCATCCATGCCATCATCATCATCATCATCACCATCATCGTACTTGTCACTTTGATCATTGTCGTCACCACCACCATCATCACCATCTTCATCTCCATCATCATCATCTTCATCACCATCATCATCATGACCATCATTGCCATGATCATGATCATCATCAACATCATCAACATCATTATCACCATTATTGTCAGCATGACCAAAATCATCACCATCTTCTTCATCTTCACCACTGGGTAACTATTGTTCTTGATAATCATTTACTTCCTCTTCTGCTTCTTCAATTTCATCTTCTTCGATCACATTATACTTTACCAGCCTTCCTCTTGGGTCATGTCTAACAACAAATGACCAACCTAGTTTCTGTGGAACACCAAAATAAAACACTTGCTCGCACTGGCTTGGAAGAACATAGGGCTCATCTCCGACTGGCTCAAATGACCTTGTACTAATCATAGTAAATCCACTATCATGTTCAATAACAGTCCTATCAGGATCATTTCGATTCAGTCGTAACCTAAACCATTTGACGACAAATAGAACTATTTTGAATGAATTAAAGTTACACTCAAGTATATCATCCAAAATTCCATAGTATCAATTTTCAGATCGTTGAGGATGTATGTCAGTTCTAGATGAAATATTGGTGACCGCAAAGACAGCACTTATCCTGGAATCACACGTTTTCTTCATTTCATCTGACTTTTTTGTGTGGAATTTATAGCCATGGTAGTACATAGCTTTGTGGTGTTTGACCTGCAATTATTCAAACATGTCAAGATTATTTGCATCAATCTATGAGTTGATATTATGTGTGATGATTAGTAATCTTATGCGTACCTTTGTATCTCTTAAGCCATATATTAGATCAAGTACCATTTGTGTAACATTGGGATCTCCATTACGATGAGCTTCTTTAACGAACGATACAACACCATCCCATGTTAATGAGCGATCATTTTCTTGAGACTACTCAATCCATACCATCATCCAATCAAGATTGTTTGCAATATACAAGTGTAGTGCATCCCACTCATGACCAACTATAAAGAAGACAATTACACTAGTTAGAAACAACTTATATATATTGATGATGAATAATAATTATTAAACTACAAAAAAAAACTTAATTACCTCTCACCCTCCTCAATCTACCTTTCCCCCTCAGGTACTCCCCTTCGAATTTGTCATTAGAGTTGGGATCCCAAATGCGATCTACATGGGTATTTGCTGCAAACTTTGGAAGATATTCAGTAATGTACACCATGGTCTGGTATATCATATATCCCTCTATCATAGAACCCTCAGGATGTGCTCTTTGTCGAACCAAGCCCTTCATAAATTTCAAGTGCCTCTCAACCATCCACATTGATCTAGCTTGTACAGGTCCACACAATTCAATCTCCTCAACTTGATGTATGAGGTAGTGTTCTAGAGCATTGAAAAAGGTTGGAGGTAAACACTTTTGCATTTGACACATAAGCTATGGAATTTTTCTCTTCCAATATTTTATATCTTTTTTGTCAATTTCTTTAGATGATAACCACCTAAAAGAGATTCAACACACAAAACCACATAAACGAGATTTCAAATAAAATTATACAATAAATTTAAGAGAAAGCTACAAATCTAAGAAAAAACACTTCTAACCTCGTGTATTTTCCAAGATCATATATAACTTGTTTAATACTGTTGTCAAACTGTTGTGGAAGGGATAGAGGTAGGATGAATTGCAATCATTAAAAATGATCATTTCAATATATTATTAAATAATGCAATAGGTAGTACATTCAATCTTACAAATATACTGTAAATAGAGAACATGACTTACCTTGACGAAGGTATGCCAATCATGTGTTTTCAACCCAAGCCCAAAATCACATTTCTTTGATAGAAGAGTGCTTATATTTGCAGCAAATCTTGTTGGAAATTTTTTTTTTTTATGACTTCTTTTAATGCATCACTCTGTTGCTCCGTTAATAACCAAGAAAGGGCGCTTGTATTTACGTAGTCTCCATTGCTATTTGATTCAATGGAAGCTTTTAGTGCATGATTGGATTCATGAATGTCGGTACAAATTTTGGCAATTTGTTCTCTATCACGCCTTCCATCCAACATTTTCCATAGTGTCTTTGTTACATTCTTTCCAATATGCATAGTATCAAACAAATGCACAATTGGGAGATCGTTGTAATATGGTAACCTACTAAATTGAGTAGGATAACTTTTCATTCCTCTAGGAAGTTGGTCATTGGTGCCTTGACGACCTTCACAAGCATCAATTACAACGTTAGTAAATATAAGACAATATCAAAATACAAATTTTAAACTTTGAACGACAAATTGGATATTACCTCGACAATTTAGTCGATCATATTCCAACTTCCATAAATGAGGTGTCATTCTTCGTGGCCTTGATGATGTCTCTTCTTTCCCATTGAAAAGATGTTTTTCGGCAATTCGATACCTATAATTATTGTGGAGAAAGTGTCTAAACTCATCAAACACTTGCTTTCTTAAAGTTCTCGAATGACAAGATTTCATCTTCGGACCACAAACTGGACATGTGAATTTTCCCTTTGTCTAAAGACCTACAAGATCATGTAGAAGTGGATCCTGTACAATTATCATGCGCAACTTAAATATTTGATAGTAATGTGTAAGCACTATAGCGGACCAAAAATATGTGATATTAATAATATAACATACCACAAAAATGAGTTAACCCAGGGGCATCATGTATTGTCCATACAAGCATTGCATGGAATTGAAATTGTCGATGTCCTATCAGTCTAGAGATGTCATACATAGTGATGCCATTCCATAACTTCAACAACTCGTCAATTAGGGGCTCAATATACACGTTCATATCTTTCACTTGGTATTTACCTAGCAATTGAATGAACATAAACATTACATTATTATTATGACCATTTTCATGCACTATTTATAAATTAATTTAGATAACTATAAAATGATAAAAATACCTAGCACAATCATTGACAACATTATGTGCTCCCTCTTTATGGACATCCAAGGAGGAATGTTATTATTAATAACAAAAATAGGCCACACTGAGTAAACAGATCTCATATCTCCATATGGATTGACACCGTCCGCTGCCAATGAAAGCTTCAAATTATGAGGTTCTTCTTTAAAGTGTGACCATATTTCTTCTATCTCTTTAAATGCAAAACCATCGGCAGGCATTCACATAATGTCATCTTGACTTCTATTGTGTGCATGGTAATCCATAAATTGTGCCAAGGTAGCGCACTTGAATAACTGTTGAAGACGTGGAATAATGGGAATGTACTAAAGAACCTTGTGAGGCACTTTTTTTGTTATTTGATCTGACTGATATCTACTACTATGACAATCAGGGCATTCTGCTACAAATTCATATTGTTTATGATATAGAATGTGATCATTGGGACATGCATGTATTGTTTGATACTTCATTCCAATATGATCCATAATGTTAGATAATTCTTGGTACGAACGACACAAAATGTTTGATGGTGGTAACAAAAACTCACTAATCAACCTACAACAACAAATATGCATTGTTAATATAATGAATAGTAATTGTATGCTAACATTGAAGATGAAAAAAATGACATACCTTAGCATATGTGACATTGCTACATTGGATATACCATTCATAACCTTTAAGTTCACCAACAACACTATAGCCGAGAGTAGAGTTGTTTGGGAGCCTTCGTATAAGGGCTCGTGTGCCTTCTCAAGTAAAGGTATATCAAGACCATCTTCATCATCATTATCAGATTCGCTAGTAACATCATTGTGAGCCTCTTCATCACCTACCCCAATACCATCTTCTTCAATCATGTCCTCTAGCACATTATCATCTTCTTCCATGAGAGTGTTATCCTCAGCTTGGATATTCACACCTCCATGTTCCTCCAGTAGGAAATCCACATCCAGCAATGGACGAAAATCATGGCCCCCTTCAACATGACCATGTTGCCTACAATGACTCTGGGCTGTTGTGATTAGAATTCTTTGAGTCTTTAAGCATTTACACTTCTTGCAAGGACAATAACATTTATTAGGTTTTCTTCAAAATTGAGCCCACAATGCAGCCATTGTCTCATTTTGTTCAGCGTTCATATTGTCAAGCGTGGTCTTTCTTCACAGGAAAATATATCTGCAAATAAATTGGACATGTTGTGATTAATGTTTATATCTGCACATATGGTTTTTCTTGATTAATGTTTTCAAATGTAACTAAAATGATCCTATAATTTCTAGAAGGCGTAGATGTTTGGTATGTATAATTTCCACATGTTCAGTTGATGGTATAAATAGCTATATAGTTCATACTTCTAGCCATCTTAAGCTAGGCATTACTTTCTTATGTCAATCATATTTCCTTAATTGGGCATAGCAAGTCAGCAAGAACAAGGCACATCAAAATCCTTTAAGAGCACTCAAAAGTCTTGGCACTAATTGGTGGATACTCACTGTAACAACTTGGTCATCCATTGCTATCTGGGATCTTAGTCATCCATTACTATATTAAGAAAGATATTGGCAAATATTGTAGTTTGATGTGCACCAATATGAGGAATTATAAGATAAGGAATCACATTAAGAAGTCAAATGATATGAAGGTATCATGTTGATACTAGTGATAAATTAATTCAATCAAATAAAACATATTCATATGGAATTATTGACTAAGACCACTCTTAAAGAGGAGAGATCCACTTTTAGAGTAGGCCTCTGGTGTTCATCATTTACCTTGACATCCTAGTAGGTGCTTCCAGGTCTACCAAGACACAAACAAATATGTTGCCATGCATCCTCTTTTGAATCTAGAAATTTTTTATGAACCTAAGATTCACGATTGTTATTATGAAACAAATGATGGAACAATGTGGAAGCATTGAGAAAACATTTTAACATAGCTTCTTCCCCAAAAATCTCACATTGAACCTCAAATGAAGTTTGAAAAATGTCCTCTAAAACAAATATTTGTACAAAAATAAATAAAAGAATAAAAATTTTGTCATTTAAGTGAAATTATATCACTATAACATAAATGCCTCATAAAGTCCATTTACCACTTTGTTAGGGTATTGAGTGCAAAGATGGCTTCAAAGGAAGAACTTGATGATTCAAGGTTCATCCAAAATATTAAGAAGAAGAAAATCTGCTTGGATAACATTTCAAGTTAAGAGAATGAGGGGAGTGGCTAAGGCTTAAGAAAGTCTCCATATAGCAAAGGTAAGGCAATGGCTGCACCAAATGAAGGTGACTTTGGATCAACTGAGCCATATGCCAATTGGCTTACCCTTGAAGAAGGCTCATACATTAAAGATGGAACCAGTAAGCATACAGATTTCATAGATGAGGCCAATGCTATAGAAAATAGAGGGGAGGCTTCATCAAGCAGTGATGATGGATCAAACAAAAGAGCAGAAGGAAGGGAAGAATTTTTTTTTCCATGTCATATTCCAGAGGAAATCTTGACCTTGATATTTTGTAGACTTCCTCTCCACACTTTTCCAAACGCAAATAGTTTCTACTTCATAGCAACGTACTATTTTTGGATCTGCTTACTTTCACAATCTATGGGAGCAAGGCAATGCACAAAGGTGGCTGGTGATGGAACTTTATGACAAAACCATTGGATCTTCCAAAGGTCTTGTTTTCTATGATGTCAATAGAAGATGAAGGTACAAGCAAATATTTAATGAAGACTGGAGATGTAGTAACTTGCAGTGGTGTCTAAGAGCTAGAGATGGAGACCTCTTGGCATATAGATGTAAGAGAAATGGGAACCTTCAAGTGGTCAATCCACTGACTATGCAGTCCCATTATATTGAAGATGTAAGACTGAACAGAGAAACCAAAATTTCATATTACATAAAAGATTATAATGATGATGTGGCTATTCATCTCAACTGTGATCCCAAGACAAAAACCTATCAGGTAACCCTTATAATTGGAAATCTTTACCTTGTTAGAAGTAAGAAATTTGTTGTTCTGATTTATAAATTTGTGAATAAGAGAAGGGAAATAAGAGATGCTCCCTTTGAGAAAAGAAGGTCTTATGACTATATGCCAATTGGCTTTTTACAAGTATTTTCATGTAGAACCAAAAAATCTATTAGGTTTCTAAAGATGGGACATATGTCTTTGTCTGTGATTTGAATAGAGATGGCAATATCAAGTATCTCTAGGTTCTACCAAGGACGCAAGGTAAACTGCATCAGATCTTGGGAATTTTAATGTACAATGGTAGAATTATAATGGTTTGTAGTGGTGAGACACGATATCCAAATACTTTTATTTTTAATGAGCTTGATGAGCTTGGGGAGATCTGGAGATTTAAATATGAACTAACTGTAGCTTCCAAAATTTTGTTTTCTAGAATAATTGTTGTAAATCTATTAGCACTATCAACTTGATCTGTGGCTAATACTTCTTTAGAACTCTCATTCTACTCTAACATTAGTGAAGCAACATAAATCCCTCTAAGCTTGGCCTTCGACGCTGCTTAAATAATAGAAGATGATGGTTCATATTATTATATGTGAAATTGGTCTTTGGTCAAGCTCCACACATTATTATTGCACCCTCATCATAGTCACCACATCAACAACGCCTTTGATTTTTGAAAATACTTCTCAAATAGAGGAGTAACTGTATTGCAGATTTTTTATAGTATCATAGAAAATTTCTAAATGCACTTATGTAGGGCCAACTTTCATGCAACATAAAATGAAGTAATGTGTAATTCGTTGTCTTAGATTCTATCATCAAGATATAGAGTTAGAATAGAAGAATTTTTTTACATCAACATTTCAAATCCCATTTTGTCATTAGTATAATATAGAGTCAAAGATAAACATTTCTAGATTGACATTTTAAATCACATTCTATCGTCAGTATAACAAAGAGTTAAGGGAGAAGAATTTTTTTGCATTGACATTTCAAATCATATGCTTGTATTGCACTGGCATAAATTGAGAATCCATCATCAGAATAATAGAGAGCTTGAAAAGAAGATATGTTTTTTAATAACTATCTAAAGCCCTATTATATAACTACGATATTACAGGGGTTGCGAATGAGAACTTTTTGCATCAATGTTTCAATTGTATTGTATTTTCTGTGTCAATACTTTGAATCATCCTCTGATTTTTCATCCAAATAATAAAATCCTAAATAAAATAATAAATCACTTTCTTCCTCTAGTCCATCATATCATCCTTCCAAAACTATCTCATAGAATATAATCCTCTTCAAATAATGTTCCAAATTTGTCACAATCATATTAATAGTCTAATGTCTTGTTATTAAGAGATAGGAAAATATATGCTTGAACATATTGTACATTCTATTAGATAAACATCACAAAATGTTTAAAATGTAATTAGTTTTATGTATAAAAAGTAAATTAAAAGGAAGCACATAAGTAGTTGCACTACTTACAAATATTAAAAAAATACATTGCTTTTATTTGTGTAATCTTATAATCAAATCATAGGGGCCAAAGTATTTGATTTGTGTATTCATTTGCATTTCCTTATGGCTCAAAATATTTTTTGCTTTTGACTTCCTAAAACCATTAAGATTTTATCAAAGATTGTACATTTCTGCTTTCCCCTATCCAACTTATTTCTGATGGTTTGCAATGCTTGGTGGTATGATGATTTTCTGCTCTATAAAGTAACTCATAACTAATCTCAATGCTTTCTGGTCAGAAAAGTTACTGTGCTTATCATGTAATTTTTAATTGCTTTTTGCAAGATGAGTCTGCTCTGTCTTTCTGTCTGTAATGAATGCTTGAATACCAAACAAGAATATAACATTTTTGATACGGACCTGTGAATGATTGATAAGTGCACAGAAATTATGGGAAGTGTGCGCTATTTTATTGCCATGTTCCAACTGGGAAAAATGTGGTTGGCATACTACATTTTACACTGATTAATGGACCAGCTGAATGAGAGTACTTTTAAAAATTTTCTTGTCTAGGCACTAGTCTAATAGGTATCTCATGGACAATTAAGTATTATTCTCAGTACTTGAGATTAATGGAGAGTTCAATCTGGTCTATTTCTGAGAAGGGAAAAGATTTGTTTTTTCTTTAAGGCACACCTTGATTTCCATGTCCAATACAATGGTAGATAGAGCACCTGACACAGAGTACCTATTGAAAACATGCAAGGACTCTCCCTTTCTCTAATTATATAGTGTTGATCATTTTCTTGCAAAAGAAGTCTGGTGCATCTTCCACTCGATGTCGAATGCTTGGATTCCAAGTAAGTGTCGGTGCATTTTTTCTATTATTGTGGGTCTTCATAAAACTTACAAATAATCTTGATAATTACAAATGGGTGGGAGAAAAGGGAGAGACCTTCACTTCGCCTCCATGTCAGCAGGAGAAAGACAAGCAATGTTAGGTCAAGGACACCCAAGTGACTCTTGAAGGTGAAAACCAGAAACAAGAAGAGAACTATCTCACCCTAGAGAAGCTTTAAGAAACTATAGGAGAGGCAAGAGATTATTGAACAAATATTTGATGATGTGGCCAAGTTTGTGGTAGGGTTATGCACTCGATAACTAGGAATCTTCACCTGCTTCATGCCAAAAAATAAGGCCTCACTACTACAATGGGGGTGGACATCACTAGTTCTATATATATGTTCTGAGCTGATGATTGGTTGTAGCTATTGTTAGACAAGCGGGAGGGAAAGGAGAAAAATCAGAAGAAATATCTCTTCTCTTCATTTGGGATTTTGTTATATGTTTTTTACTGCAGCACTTGGCACAAGTGGGCTATGTTTGTGTTACTATATATCTCAAATGAAAATCTACACATCAAACAATATAAAATATTGACTAAAATCTTTATGAACTTAAGAAATTTAAATAATTTAAATGCATGATGTGTCACTTTAATGTTTTATGGTATTTTTGCCCCCACAAATTTCATCATATCCCTAGCTAAAATAGTTTAGTAGATGACCACTATAAAACTCCCTAACCACTTTGTTAGGGTATTGAGCATAAAGATCACTTGAAGGAAGAACTCCATGATTCAAGGTTCAAGCAAATGAGAAATGTCTAATACTAATTCAAATAATTCTAACAATAAATTTCATGCCAAATATAATAATAATACCCCTCATCCTAATAATACTCGTAATACTAATAATCAAAGGAACCATTCCAATTCCAAACCTCATTGTTCTTATTGTGGCAAAGATGGTCACATTGTCAATAACTATTTTAAAAAGAAAAATGATAAAAAACCTATGACTCATAGTAACAATCATCAAACCTCCAACCATAAAAAAGGTAACTCGACTAGTTCTAATCCTCGTCATGCTTTTACTTGTAGCTTTAATCTTTGTAGACCTTTAGAATGGATTGTTGATAGTAGTGCATCACAACATGTCACTTCTCATAAAGAAATTTTTTATTCTTTACAACCTGATATTGCTAACATTCCTATTCAGTTAGCTAATAATCAGACTTGTAAAGTTGAAGGACTAGGTGATGTTACTATTCCTAATGGTAAATTGCATGATGTTTTATATGTACCTGACTTGAAAACTAATCTGCTTTCTGTTTCACAGTTATGTCAAAACTATAAAGTTGAATTCTACAAAGATACATGTTATATCATAGATCCTCAAACTCTCAAAGTGATTGCTCATGATAAAATGAATAATGACAATTTGTTTAAATTCCATGAATTTACTAGTTCACGATATTCTTTACATACTTCTATTGATTTCAATATATGGCATGAAAGACTTGGTCATTTAAATTTCGATTATATTACTTTCATGCAAAAGCATAATATGGTTGATGGCTTGCCTCACATTATTCCTTCCAAGATTGCCTGTATAGGTTGTATGAGTGGTAAGATGCATAGGGAGCCCTTTCCAAGTGGAAAATCATGGTGAGCAACTCATAAGTTGCATCTTGTCTATAGTGATCTTTTGGGCCCCATGGAGAATACCTCCATCCAAGGTTCTCGGTATGCACTTACCTTTGTTGATGATTTTTCTAGATGAACTTGGATCTATTTTTTGCATAGCAAGGATCAAGTTCTTGATATATTTATTGAATTTCAGTTATATGTTGAAAGGCAATCTGGGTATAAACTTAAAATTCTTAGAACTGATAATGGGAAGGAATATGTGAATAATGCTTTTCATTCTTATTTGAAATCATGTGGAATTAAACATGAGCTTACTATTCCTTATACACCACAACAAAATGGTGTGGCAGAAAGAAAGCATCAGACCATTGTTGAAATGGCTAGAAGCATGTTGCATGCTAAGAATCTGCATTATAAATTTTGGGCTGAAGCCATGTTTTGTGCAACTTATATTCTTAATCAGACTCCTACCAAAGCTCTCAAGGATATCACTCTAGAAGAGGCTTGGTCTGGTAGGAAACCGAATTTACATCATTTACGGATATTTGGTTCTATTGCTTATGTTCATATGCCTAAACAGAGAAGGCATAAATTAGATGCTAAGTCATCTCCTTATATGTTTGTTGGCTATGATGAAAACACTAAAGGTTATCGTGTTTATGATTCCACTACTAACAAAGTTCAAATTTCTAGAGATGTTTGTATTGCAGAAAATGGAGTTCATGATTGCTCTACTACACAGGATGAAGAATTCAGTGGCACTAAAATTGTGCTAGTGGAGACCAACCTCCTTCTCTTAACCCTACTCTTTCTCTTAATCCTTCAAATCAAGTACCACCGATTATTTCTGCTCCTACATCTCATGATACTCAACTAGATACTACTGATACTTTTATTACTAATGATTCTTCCTCTAGTGATAATTCCATTACAACTAAACGTAAACCTAAATGGGCTCAAAACCTAATCAATGAAGCTGATGATTATATTTCTAGATCTGGTGGAATTAAACATAGAAGGATTAATTATTGTAATTATGCTTTGATGACTACTATTATGAATTCTAACGATCCTAAGTCTTTTGATCAAGCTAACTCTCAACCTCATTGGCAGAAAGCCATGCAAGAGGAATATGATTCTTTACTTGCTAATCAAACTTGGGACTTAGTCAAATTACCTCATGGCAAGAATCTAGTTTCATGTAAATGGTTATACAAAACAAAATTGAATACTAATAATGAAATTAGTAAATTCAAAGCTAGACTAGTTGCTAGAGGTTTTTCACAAATTGAAGGATTAGACTATAATGAAACTTTTGCTCCTGTTGCTAAGATGCCTACTATCAAATTAGTTCTTGCTTTAGCATCTAAAATGAATTGGCCCATTCATCAAATGGATGTTAAAAGTGCCTTCTTAAATGGTGATTTACATGAAGAAATCTATATGGCTCAACCTCCTGGATTTGTTAAGAAAGGTAGTGAAAATCTGGTTTGCAAATTGAACAAATCTATTTACAGTCTTAAAAAATCACCTAGAGAATGGTATTCTAAAATTAATTCTTTCTTTGTTTCTCGAGGTTTTACTATAAGTAAGAATGATCCTAATTTGTATATTAAACATACTAACGATGATATTATCATTGTTATTGTTTATGTAGATGATCTAATACTCACTTCTAGTTCAGACGCTTTGATTTCTGATATCAAATTCCAACTTAAACAGAAATTTCAAATGATAGATTTAGGTATCTTACATTATTTCTTAGGTATGCAAATTTTTCAAACTCCTAAAGGTATCTTTGTTTCTCAAAGCAAGTATGCGTATGATCTTTTAGAAAAATTTAAGATGAATGACTCTAACCATGTTTCAATTCCATGTGAATTAGGAACTAAATTAATAAATGATATGAATACTCCTTTTGTTGATGAAACTTTGTATAGACAGTTGCTAGGAAGTTTAAATTATTTAACTCTTACTAGACCTGATATTGCTTATAGTGTTGGTTTAGTTTCTCGATTTATGTCTAAACCTCAACAAACTCATTTTAAATTTGCTAAACGCATCTTAAGGTACATTAAAGGAACTATTAATATGGGATTATTTTATGATGCAAATTCTGAATTTATTTTACATGGCTATACTAATTCCGATCTAGGTGGAGATCCCAATGATGGGAAATCCACTTGTGGTTATTTTTTCTTTGTTGGTTCAGGTCCAATTTCTTGGAAAAGCAAAAAAGAACACTCTATTTCCCTATGCTCAACTGAAGCTGAATACAAAGGTTGTACCAATGCCGCTAAGGAAGCTTTGTGGATTCGAAGACTTCTTGACAATTTGGGTCTACCTCAACAATCACCTACACCTATACATTGTGACAATCAAAGTGCTATTGCCTTGGCAAAGAATCCAGTTTATCATGCACGTACCAAACATATTTCACTTCAACATCACTTCATTTGAGAACAAGTTGAAGACAATCAAATTATTCTTCTTTATTGTAAAGGAGAAGATCAAGTGGCTGATATTTTAACCAAACCACTTTCTAAAGAGAGATTTCAGTTCCATTGTAAAAATTTGGGTTTACAACCCGTTGATGTAAACTCCCCAAGTAAAGATTAAGGGGGGGTGTTAGAAAGGTTAATCTTTCCTTGGATATATATATTAATTGGGATATTCCAAGGGTCCCTAAATGTAGTTTGTCCACTTGTACACATGTGGAGGACATGTCATTGTTTGTCCTTTATTCCACATGTAAGGACAACTCTTGTTTATTTCTTTATTTATTTTATCCTCCTTAAGAGGATTGTGACACTTTGCACACACCTATTATGAATGTGGCATTCATAGAAATGAGAGTTACAAATGCAACTCCTCTCTCATCTCTATATAAGAGATGCTCCTCCTTCTTTCTTCAACACACTCTTAGCACTTGATGTTATTGTATTGAGCTACTTTTGCTCCAACACACTCTCTCTCTCTTCTCTAGGCATTTGCCTTCATTCATAATACTCACAAGGGGTTTTCTTTGCTTTCCCCTTATAAATCCTTGTCTCCATTGTTGAACCATCTTGGTGTATGCTCTTGGAGTTTGCTTATCTTATGGTAACATTGTTTCACACTTAACTTACTTGGATTGTTTCTCGTTCCTTGCTCAACATTATCATTTCTTACAAAAAACATAACTATCATCAACATAGAATTATCATCAATAAATAGGATAATTTACTTTTCACCTTTGTAGCTTTGCACATTAATTGGTCCACATAGATCAATATGAACTAATTCTAGAATTTATTTTGAGGAGTGAGTCTTACTTTCAAAACTAGATTTTTCCATCTTGTCTAACTAACATTGTTTGAAAATCACATTATTAGGTTTCTTTAGTTTTGGAAAACCTCTTACTCCTTTCATGTTATATATACTTACTAAGTTATCAAAGTTAAAATGACATAACCTCTTGTGTGATAGCCAAACATCATCAAATTCTACAACAAGACAAATAGCATCATTCATGCCAAGATAAAATAGATTACCTCTAGTCTGATCTCCATTTCCAATTATTTTTGTATCAATGTCATAGATCTTTTCTTTCTTGTTATCAAATTCAACTTTTCAACCTAAACTATTCAATTGTGACACACTCAACAAGTTATACTTAAGTCCTTCTACATAGTGAGTATTATCATGCATGATCTTTTCTATCACTTTTTTTATCATTTACTTTTTATCATACAAGGCACATCATTACCAAATCTAACACTATTTCTATTGTAATACTCAAGGGTAATGAACTTACTTTTATCTCCAGTCATCTAATGTGAATAACCACTATCAATGATCCATCTATCACTTTTGTTCTCATAAGATAATAATATAGTTGTCTCATCTTCATTGGAATCATCTTCTATAGCAACATATACAAATTCGTCATCATGGTCATCAGATTCATCTTTCATTTCGTCTTCATTAAAATAGCAACATTTATTTCCTTTTTCTTTGTAGTATTTGTTGTTCTCATCTCTTTTACCTTTGTATTTATCTCCACTCCTATTTTTCTTCTTCTATGGACACCTTGTAGTAATATGACCAACCTCACTACAACTAAAACATGTGATAGGTAACTTACCTTTTTATTTCCCTTTGCCTCTGTGAAATATCTTAGCCAAAAATGCTTCAAGCTCTTCTACATCATCTTTATCTGTATCACTATCACTATAAACATGATTGACCTTTTTCTTCTTCTTATCTTCAGATTCTTTCAGTGGAAATTTAGCTTTTAAAGCAGATTCAACATTCTTAGTTTTGAAATTACCAAAATTAGAAAGTTCAAAAGTTGGGAGTCTACCCATCAGTCCTTCAAGGGTTATATTACTACCAAGAACACACCTTAGTTCTTCTATGGAAAAGACTCTAATAGCATAGATAGTTAGCAGGGTTCTCAATACTTTTTTGATCATACTCTCATCTTCAATAACACCATTTTCTCCTCTAATAGCTTTCACAACATCTTTGATTCTTTTACAATACTAGACTATAGTCTCACCTTCTTGTATTCTCATATCATCAAACTTTCTTCTTAGACTTTTAGCTTTGACTCTTAGAATATTTGTGTCTCCTCCATAGATTGTCTCTATAGCATCCCACATCTTCTTAGTAGAATTGCATCCTTTGATTTCATCAAACTCTAAGTAGCTTAGGGAAAATGCAAGCTCTAACATTGTCTGATTGTGTTCTTTCTTCTTTTTTAGATCATCAATTGTAGGGGCTTTATTAGGAAAAATGTACGTTTTCATAATGGATGAAGATAATCACACGATTGTCTCTCAAGGATACTATGTCTATTATGAAGACTACCTATTCCATCATAAAATACACTTGAAATGTCAACCTAGGGACATAGGACTTAAAATGGGTCAGCACAGTATGTGCATTAAGTGTCTTTAAGAGTTTTAACACCTATGCTACAGGAAAGTAAAATTCATGAAAAGAATCTATACTACTATTACAAAATAGTAAACACACTTGGGATAGCAATAGATAACTATAGAAATCTTTGGAAAATAAACCTAAACTAGTTAACAACTCAAATCATCCACCCATGATCATTTTCTGCAAGTGCTACATGAACTTTCACAATAACAATGTTGTAGGACTAATATTGTAAATCTATCTTGAAAATAGGAAATTGCAATGAATGAATCTACTCTACCTAAATCTATTCCACCTCCCAAGTGGGCCCCTACTGAGCTGTCATAGTGCATGATGCTAAATGACAAGAATTCTTTTGAACTCCTCTCTTGAAAAGTCAATTTTGTGAATCAACTCTAAGGTTTTGGGTGATCTTGCAACCTACTGGCATCCACTCAATTGAAGATAAATGTTTTTGTTCATGAGGAGGCCTTTTCTAGTTCATTTGATTTTGGATGAGATGTAGAACCTGTTTGCTATTTCAAAATTAAATAAGCAAAAGAACTATTTTTTTGTATTTTTTTTTATGTTTTCTAATTAATGCAATTTAACAATGCAACTAATATGAATTCCTAAACTAAAAAGGGTTTAGTAAATAAAATAACAAGAATTTTAAAGGAAATAACATGAAAGTAAAATCCTAATAGACATAAGCTAAAAAAAACAACACTTCTATGAGTTAAGCTTTCAAAGAAATCAATGGGTAACCAATGAAAATAGGAGCAGGACTTCCTTGATTTGATTGATGCAATCATTGATGGGAAACTTAATAACCATATGATATTTAACCCTTCATCAAATCATAAGGCTACAGAAAGTGCACTCATGCAAGACAAAGAGTTATGGAGGTACATTTCAGTGAAAGCTAGATATGTCAGTGAAATTTGTCAAACCATAGCAAACATCAGAACTAAAAGATCACACAACAAGAAACAAAGCAATAAAGTTTTGGCTCAATCACAATTCCATGAACATACATTCACTAAACAATGACACATTTAGGCAAGAATCACAACACTCCAAATGTGAGCACCAAAAGTATAACTTTATTGCACAATAATGGCAGCTTCAATTACATAATATAGTGGAGTATTTATAAGAAATCATCTCCTCAATTTGTATTGAGAGTGAGAGATATCTTTATGCAATAATATGCTTTTAATTTAATAAAACAAACTAATTATATACAAACTATGAATCTAACTGGTGCTTAGTAGGACTCCATCCATTTTATATTCATTAATTAGATGCATGGGCCTTTGCATGTCATAGAACAAAGAATTTATGGGAGAAAAAAGAATAAGAAAGCCTTTAGTAAAAGTAAAAAAGTCTGGAAGTGTCAAAAATAGAAGTTGATCCTTCACTAGCCATCTGTCAAAGTTAAACTGCTATCAGAATGCATTTTTGATACATGGAAAGCTCTATTTTTGGAACTAGTAGTTAACTATTGGCACACCTCCAAAAAAGTGCACCAGATCACCTATGCACCTACTCACCTATGCACCTGCTCACCTCAAAAGGTCTAAAATCACAAAATTTTATGAAGTGCCAAAACTGAAATTCTGGCTTTTGGGTTTTATCTCCCTTCATACAAGAGCTATGTCTAGATTTTTCCCTTGAATTTCTCAATAATCTTAGTAATCTTAGCCACATTTGATAGATCTAAAGAATCATACTTATCCTTTACCTTTTGTCTATAGTTTTCTACTACAATACAAGTATCAACAAAATCTCTAACTTTTGTATCCAACTCTAGCAAAGCTTCTTCTGTTTTGAAGGCTTGTTAGATGTCATCATCACTAGAAGCTTCTTCAAAAAGCTTCCAAAACTTCTCTACCACTACCTCTATAGGCATTAATTTCTCCCACTCATCATCCTCAAAAATATCCAAATACACATCGCTATAATGTTTCTATGCCTGCAAAATTTTCTCTCGGGCTTGGTCCTAGAGATGATGGATCTATGCATGTAATGTTTCCATTACTTTATTACTATCTGCTATTTTCTCAATCCAATCATCAAATAAATCTAACTCCTCCACTATATATACATCTACCAAAATCCTATACCTTTGCCATTTTATAGCCTATAATACCTGTAAATCCTTACTCCAAGAATGTACTTCATCCATAATACTAAAATCTTGCTTCAAAATTGCTACCATTTTGTCTACATTTTCCTGCATAGCATGTAGTAGCTTGAGATTTCCTCAAATGATTAGGACACCCTTTTCCTCAAAACTTTCTCGCCATTACTGACAGGCCTTCAAAAAGGGATTCAATTTTACTCTCCCCCCATCTCTTTTGTCGAGTGTAGCATTTAGAGTCTCCTTGGATGTTCTAGATCCAATGGACCAACAACTTTGGCTAAATATCCTTTTAGGATTTTATTTTTCCTATGAAGTTTTTTGAGTTCTACCCCTTCTTTCTCTAAGGTTTTGAAGACCTCTTTTATCCTCATTCTGACCATCAACCTGGTGGTATCCAATGTGGGCTTCCCGAGCATAACTTCTCTAATCTAATAGTCTTGTGGGCCTAGATCTTCTACATCTACATCAGGAGGAGGGATAGACACTTGTGCAAATAAATATTGATTCTAGTCACTATTGATAAAAGCCAACACTATTGCTTCTCTTGAAGGGAACTTGGGTTTGGTCAAGCTTCTATCATTTTTTATACATGTCCTCTTCATCAGCGGTGAACTATGGCTTTTTACTTCTTATCATTTCCTTTCACAACCACCTCATGACTCATTCCACCGAGGGCCCACCTCTTGAGGATGAAGGATTTTGTTCTGCCACTTCTTTCCCCTTATCATCCCTCTCTCGAGTTCTTTCCCTCTATGAAGGTTCTCCTTCTATGGTTTCCATCTCAATGGAGCCCACAATTCATACCTCAGTGTCTTGGGAGGTTTATTGAGGATATTCAACTATGCATCTCTCTTCAAACACTTCATCAATTGCTATTTTTTGTGGCCCTTCCTCATGCTCCTTTTGAATCTATTCTTCTTCTGTACTTGGAGGTAAAGGAGTAGCCGAGCCTTTTTCCACCACTATGACTTGTAATGGGGATGGAGGAAAAAGATCAGGACCCTGGGATTCTAGTGGCATTTGCATCTAATCTTCCTATTGGGGCTCACTTGTTGGGGTATCCTTGATCTTGTCCCTAATCAACTCCATTCCTATAAGCATAAAATCAAAATCTGACATCTTGAATACATCACCACCCTCTACATCCTACTCATTAACCCATTGTTGTACTTCATCCTCTAAAGTAGTTATTTCTAGAGGCTCTTTTGGGATTGGTGGCAGTGCCACAGTGGAACTTCTCCTCCTTTCCTACTCTATGGCCCTAGCTAGCCAGGTCCTTCTTTGCAATGGCACATCTTCCTCCTCATCTTCCTCTTCTTCTTCTTCCTCTTTAGGAATGGGGTTTAGGCCAGATGAAAAAGGAACCATCCTTCTAATCACCCTTTAACTTTTCTTAATAGGGATCTTGATTTTTCTTTATTTCTTGGGGGTCGAAGGGGATGCTTGTTTTTCCTATGAAGGATGAGAGACTTCTTGTGCTTCAACTTCTATCTCTGTTTGGCTAGATGTAGTGGCTGGCAGCAATAGTGGGTCATCCTAAACCTGTGGTGCCCCAGTATCCTTAGACCCTTGTAAATTTTCTTCTTGTTGCTGGGGAGATGCCAAAATTTCACCCTCCTCTGGTTCAGCTCCTTGAGGAGAACTCCTCTTTCTTTAGCCCTTTCGTTTTCTCTCTAGAGGTTGATAGTATCCAACTAGTTTTTCTAATTAGTATACTATTTTGGGCCTAAAGGGTGACTGAGCTGCAAAGGTAGGGATAGTGACCTTCTTCCCTCTACCTTTTGTTGGGTGGGCTTGTGCATGAAAAACCATTGTCTCAAGTATTGGATCAAGTTTAAATGGTTTCCTGATCCAATCCTACATCATCTTGATAATGTGCCTTGCCTGATGATTAATATTGGCATTCTTCTCCCTATCAACCTCAATGTTCACTATGGACCTTTTTCTAATTTTATCTGTGTTGAACAGAGGATCAAGAAGCTCCCTTAAGTCTTTTTGTAGTATCTACAATGGAATCTATACTTTTAGAACCTTTTCTACCAAATACAAAGTCATCCTACAATAATCCATAATATGGACATCATAGTTGTTTGTCGCATTCATCTAGTGGTCTTCAATGGCTTCTTCATGCTAGAATTCCTTGCCTACCAAACTTTGGAGTCTCCCAATATTGTCAAAGAATGGCCTCAAGGAATTGTACTCTTCTAGGGGATATTGATCCCATTCCCATTCAAAGGAAGGAATATCCTACTTTCGCTTTACTTGATAAGGTCCTATGATTAGAGGCCATGTCCAACATGGTCTACATTGTTTCCTAACTCTGTCATAAGCAGACTCAACTTGTTGAGCAATCTTTAAAAGAACAAGTCTATCACTAGGATATCTTGGGAGCTTTTTTGGGTTGATAGTGGCACCATCCATCCTTAGATATGTAATTTTTTTTAACTAAATGTAATAAGCCCCAAGTGTTGTTAACTATGCCATTGCATCATTAAATAATATTTTTGCATAATCTCCCTCTATGAATTGGATGATGGCAAATATGAATGCATCATTCATGATTTTGTATTCCTTTCTTTTCCCCGACAACTTCTTCCTTACCAATTGGGGATAGACAATATATGGCCAAGCATTTGGATCTTGCATGTTGCCTCTTTTATACAAACTGGGATTGTTCATTGCCCTTGTAGCTAACAAGTACACCAAATACAATGTTATGAAGAACTTCCTTTTGTCCTTCATCGCTTCCAACTATTCACATAGATTCTCAATCAACGTAGTGGCCCATTCAAGTGGCATTTTTGTTGTCTTGATAGTCTTGATAAAATTTATCATAAAGGCATTCAAGTGTCCAGTTGCTAGTAGACCCATCACTCTACTCAAAAGTATGATTGAGTATCCAATATCTTCTTTCATATATCCCCTTTTCATATCCACCTTAACGGTTACCTTCCCCAAAGGAGTCTTCTCTATAAGATAAGAGGATTGGATGATCTCAGAAGCCTCTTTCAAGTGCTCTATGTAACACTTTTCTGTGGCCTCATAGGTTAACCTAATAAACTGATCTGCCCTTGGGAGATGGAATACACTTTTAATATTGTCGGGTCAAAGGTCTAGGATAACTTCTCTAGTCACACTCTTCACCACCCTCTCCTTGGGGATAAAATGTTTTGCAAGTGTCATTATGAGCTTTGAGGATTGTACTAATGTTGGGTGTGAAGTTGTGTTTACCAACCCCGATCATATTAATGCAGATACCATAGCCAATCTCTCAGTGGGTTTGTTACATATCCTTAGGAACTCCTCCAAATCAGTGTGTCCCAAATATGTGTCCTTAATCTCTAAGTAGTCATCTTGGAACCTTGATTTCGATGGCATGCCTTGGAATTTGAGCACAATGGGTTTTGGTGCCATTTTCTTGGCTAATGAAGATGTCATTATATCTACACAAAAGAGAATCCATTAGTTTGGAATTAAAGAAAAATGACTTAATTAAATCCTAAAGCTAATACAGAGAAAGTCCAAAAAAAATTAGACAGTCTAAAAAAATTGTCTAACCCCAAAAATCACTTTTTTGAATCAAACACTCCCTTTTTTAAAAATATATGGTGTGCACTAGCACACCAAATTAGGTGTGCTAGTGCGCACCATATCTTTGGATTTTTCTTTTTTTTAGATTTGTTGTGCACCTATGCACTATTTTAGGTATGCAAATGTGCACCAAAATTTGGATTTTTTCTTTTTAGATTTTATGTTTTTGCATATGTGGGGGTGCACACTAGCGCACCAAGTTAGGTGCAGTAGTGTGCACCTAATGTTCTTTTTAAAAAAATTTTAAACATATTTGGGGTGCAGAGTATAGAGTTAAGTGTGCACTTGCACACCAAGTTAGTTACACTGGTGCGCACCAAGTTAGGTGTTCTAGTGACACCTAGCCCTTATTTTTTTTTAGCACAAGTTGTGAGCAAAAGAAGTCACACATAAACAAGTGCATAGGTGCGGTCTGAGACTTTAGAGTGGGGTTCATGTTCGTAATAGCTATGGTATAAGAGATTCATGTAGAGGATAATGAGAACAAGGTAAGATAAGCTGAGGGGGGTGGGGGTTTATATACCTCACCCACCTTTGGTGTTGCACCAGTGTAGAGCTACTCAAGTGTGCAGTTGTGCATCAGTGCATCACCAAACAGTGATGTGCTCTCCTTCTTATATGGTGCACTAGCACACCAGATTTAGGTGTACTAATGTGCCTCTTAAATTTTGCACCCTTTTCTAAAACCATCTCCTTTGATAATTGGATCTTCCCAGTCAGGACTTGGGATGCAAACTAGGGGACTAAGTAAGACCTCAAAATGACCAAGACCCTATATTAGGGCCTCAAAGAAAGCCAAAAAAAAAAGTAGGGGGTCCCCATTTTAGTTAGGAAATGGGGCGTGCATTGTGGAACCACAATAGCCCCCTTGGTTGGTTTCAAATAACTACAAACACAACAAGTATTCCAAAATCACTCTTTCATTAAAATCCTTCTTTGATTACATCAACCGAATAATTCATGAGGAACAAAAAAAGAGTAACTTCTAAATCTTAAACTAGCACTGTCTATATTCTCATTAGATTACTAAGACAATCCAAATCCATTATATAAAGGAGTGGATACCTACTAAAAACATGACATAAAATTCTTGAACAAATATTGCCAAAAAAGAAGGTGAAAGATCAACCATGACATAGAACATTTATTACTAAGCAACAAAATAAAAACTTGTGGGAAATATAGCAAGTTGCATCTCCTAGATTTTTTGGAACAATAACTCCTTTGTAGGCATGACTTATACATAGGAACTAAACTGCACTTTCCTTGCCACATTTAGTCTTCAACATCCTCTTCCTTTAATGCAGTAATCACCACCCTTTGCATTGCTCTTCATTTTCTTGAAAGTTAGAAACATCTAGAACATATATGCAAGATAACACTCCTACTCTTATTCAGATATTAGAACATAGCTTAAGATATTTATATGAAATATTGCATTCTATGTATAATATTAAGCAAAGTATGTTGTAAACACTACCCATATATAGGTTTAGTAATTTCTATCAGTCTCTCGCATAAGTTCACAAGATATTTATAGAAATGTTTTGGAAATATTTTTGACAAAGCACAAAGAATAAGTCCAAACTATGAAAACTATATCAAAATTAAGACATTAATATGCCTCATCATTTTTCCCCCACTATTCAAATGCTTATCCTCAAGCATTATACTTCCTTGCCATAGCTCTAAAGTCTCCCACTGTAGTTTTCCCTTCCTTGTCACTTCTAAAAGTTTAGAAGAATCCTCTAGTGCACTTCCAATGTTCACCCATGTGTTCCTCAACCAATGGATCTAGTCTGGTAGCATCACTACCATAAATAGGCCAAAGAAGGCTAGGAGGCTAAAAATTTAATGGCATCCATAGTTCGTTACTCATTTGTCTTCCTAGTTGTATATACTTGGCCACCCTATTAACAAATGCCTCATAATTGATAAGGCTATGTGGTTCTACATTTTTGAAAGCTTTTGGCAGTCAGTTCCATCGATTCCTGAGCCTTGCAATAGCTCTTTATTGTGTAAAGTTTGGAAGTGTATGGTAGTCTCTATAAACCTTTTCTCTTTCTACAAACACTTTCCCCCTAATCTCTAGTCTTGGTCTCCCACAGGTTAGTCTGAACCAATCTCTTAGAAAGTCATTAGGCTTGCATGATTTAGCCCATAGTGGTAATGGTTCAAATTTCTCAAGATCTCTATAGGAATTTAACCACCTATCATATTTTGTCCATTGTGCATCTAGGACATTAAAGCTCTAAGGTGAACATCACCTATGTAAAGAAGAGGGCTCCACTCTATCTCGTGTAGAATTATGAAATTATGTAAATAAAGTTCCCACAGCAAGTTCTTCTTTCATGAAGGCAAAGTCTGATACACATTGTAGAAATCTTAAGCATTTTTAAATTCACAATCAACATCCCTTATTGTCATCATCAGTTGAAATAGAAGAAACTAATCCTTCAAACAAATGGAATACACCCTTGATAGTGGCCTATGGGCCATTACCTAGTCAACTAAATTTAAAGCCTTATTTATTTGTTGTTTATTTTTCTCAAGTTCCTCTTTTACTAACTCAATTTGCTCATCTTTATCAAATATTACTTTCTACATTTTTTCTCTTTCTTGCCTCCACAAGGCCTTTTAAAAAATGAAGTGATTGTATAGATCAAATGATATAGATTGAATTTTAGATGAAGGGAATTCTTGAGACATAGATTTCTTCTTTTTTTCCTTAGAAACTTGCTGGAAGTAATGGGTATACTAGGAGGATCTATAAGGCATGATAGAAACATTAGAATATATAGGGGTTGGTGGCGAAGTAGGTTGATCATTTTCAGGGGCTTTTTCTGAGACAACAATAGGTTTCAACTCACACATTTGCTAATTTCCTTGTGGCATTTCATTAACAGGCTTGTTTTCATTTGGTTCCACATTTTGGGGTTCCAACCATAAAGGAGAGTCATCTAGAATATTCTCAACCAATGATTCTATATGAGATTTTGAGATTGAAGCATTTAGGTTTTCAATGGAAACTAAGAATACTTGACCTTGCATACAAGGGCTTTGATACATAGGAACCTCTTTACCTTCTATTGTTTTGTGGGTCCACTTTGGTTTAGGTGCTACTGGGGTAGATGCTGCAAGAGTGGTTGTTGCAGGAACAAACCTTTTTCTCTTTGTCACTTTAACAGAAGGGTTTTGGGCTTCCTTTTCAAGATTAGCATTCCCTTTACCAACCTTATGCTTACCTTTATCTTTGGAAGAGCTAGGTATGTCACCCTCTTAAATAGACTCAACAGGTTTATCAGAAGAGGATAATGCTAGTTCTTTTTTATTTCAACCAAATTTTGACTAGGTTCTACAATTTCTTCCTCATTCCCTAAATTTTGTGGAACAGGGTTGCCTTGAGGTTGCGAGGTTTTAAATTTAACAAATTCTGCCCACGATACAAGGGAGGGATCCCTAAGAGACCTTTCAACTAAAATTTTGATGAGGGCATGATGAGAAATAGAATTTGCATTTCCTTTTTGAGTTTCTTCAACGCTAATACACAACATATTATAAAGGAAATTGCGGACATTAACTTGAATGTTAAGGCTTGCACAACTGAGCAGCTTAAAATGGTGAGCATGCAAGTTTCAAAACCTACCTTCACAAGTCAAATACCTAATGATATGGGTTGTCAATTCTAAATATGGAGCTGGGAGAGAGATTCTTTTACACCCTTGTTTTATAATTTCTAGTAGAGGGTCACCCAGCTAAGAGAACTACACCCACAACAACCTGACATCATCTTTATTTGGATAATGCTCCCCATTAGCTGGTAGTCTTGTGACTTTTTCTATCTACTCCTTAGTAGAAATTACTATTAACCCCCATACTGTGGCTTCTCCTTCATCAAATGTCCTCATAAACTCCATTGCTACTTCTTCATTGACCTCAGTTAACTGTAGGAAGTAGCTAAGCCATCCACAGGCATTAAATTGTTGGACTGCTTCCACATTTGCAAGTAGAATACTATGAAAAATTGGCTCATATCTTAGCAACTGTCCTCCCGTCTCCAAAATTCCTAGCCTCAAATTTCTCTATTCTCACCACTCTGATAAGTTTTACCCCTTTAACACTTCTTCAAATACCCTCTTCTTTGAATTTCAAATTGATCTTTCTGAGAAATGTTGATACCACATTCTCTTAAAGGACTCCATTATGTTTGGCATGTAAAATAATGATGCAATTAATTATGAAGGACATCAAGGTTTAACTAAAATTATTCTTGTAATAAATCATAGTCCCTTTCAGTCATATCAAATGCAGGAGATCTTTCCCAAAATCACAATGAAAAGGTATGACAGATACAAAAAGCTTTTAAAATTAAAATCAGACTACCACCAAAAGTACAACCTATAATAATGTGGACATGACTAAGGTGATGTGGACATGACATTTGGAAATTAATACACTTTCTCAACCCCCCACTAAATTTTGACAAGTGTCCACACGTAAAAGTTTTGGCATAGGAATGAGAAACTGGCTTAAGGCTTATATGATACATTTAATGCAGTATTATATATAAATATCAAAACTTATGCACTAAAAATGAATAACAAGTAAAAATATTGTACTTGATAATTTTAGAGTGTACTTTGTCATGCAAATTGATGAGGTGGCAAAATTTGCTGACTACAGAAAAGGTGCTGACGATATGTTTTATTGAAAGTAGTAAAAATAGAATTTGTGGGTGACATGGAATGTGAGTGGATGATAGATAAAGAAATGAGATGAGTTGATATGAAGAAAAAGAAAAATGAATAAAAGAATGGATCTTAGATTAAATGAGGTTTTAATATCAGGGCATTGAAGGTTTGCACCCTCTGCGATAGGAATTGTGTCTGTAGGAGCTGGTAAACTATTTAGTTGATACTACTGTAGGAACTCATCTTTGGTCTATGGTTTATGATAGAGGTGCAACATATGGTCATTTACAAGCAATTTGAACTAGATACGATCAATAGTTATCAGTTGGACTGCTTCGTTGTTGAATACATATTGAATTTCATAAATCCTTAGCCACTGAGTTTGCAACTTCCTCAGATTCTCTTTGAAATGAGAATCATATAGGAGAGCCCAATATCCCACTTGGAATTATTTATTACTGATATGTGCATCATGGCACTTCTTTTTTTGCTACTAAATGATATATGTTCTTTCAAAAACTGTCTTTCTCATTTTATCTAGTGAGTTCAAGTGGAGAAGTCTCTCTTCTTATGCTACAAGAAGATTGATGTTCAATTCCAAAGTAGTGTATGGTGTTTTATGTTCAAATTCAATAGGCAACATTACTGCTTTTCCATACACAAGTTCAAATAGAGTGAACATAGTTTTTTTCTTCCATTTAGTTTGGTATGCATAGATAGCTTCAGCTAACTTGCTACTCAAATCCTTCCTATATATTTGCAATGTCTTGGTCAGAATGTCCTTAATTTCTTTGTTGGTGATCTCTGCTTGCCTATTTTCCTAAGGGTGATAAGGACTAGATTTTTGGTATCTTATGTTGTATTCTTTCATAAGTTCAATGATCAAGTTTGATGTGAATTGGGCACCTTGATCTGTGACAAGTTCTTTGGAAACTCCGTAGCATGTAAATATTTCTTCATATAAGAATTTAGCTACTTTCTCATCTCTTGAATTTTTCATTGCCCTTACTTCCACCCATTTAGTTAAATAATCTATGCATACTAAGATGTAGGATTTTCCATTTGATGGTGGGTCAATTAGACCTATGAGGTCCATAATCCACTTGTCAAATGGTGTTACAACAATCTGATGATTGAGTGGTATCTCATTTGAATTGGTTGGTCAGCCCATCCTCAATCATTTGTCACACTTGATTGTATAATTTGTTGCATCCTTATGTAATGTTGGCCAATAATATCCAGTTGTAAGTACCTTTAGTGTTGTTCTTTTTCCTGCAAAAAGGCCTCCACGTGGTTCATCATGAAAGTCATGTAGTATTCATATATCTCATCCTCCTTGACACATCTCCTCATAATCTAATACGGTCT
Organism: Cupressus sempervirens; assembly: GCA_028749045.1. NCBI lineage: Eukaryota > Viridiplantae > Streptophyta > Pinopsida > Cupressales > Cupressaceae > Cupressus > Cupressus sempervirens. The sequence continues at coordinate 527,847,953 of CM053790.1, forward strand.
AGTATAGAAGAGATTGTTATCTATCCATGAATAATGAAAACTTTTCTCTATTAGCTTCCTCCTATCTTTGTAAGAAAAGTGTGGGAGAATTCTATTTGCAGCAAGATAGCTTTCTATGTCTGTATACCATGGTGTATGAGTTATTATGTAGAAAAAATTCTCATCTAGAAAGCTATCTTCGATTGGAGTTGGATCTTCATCAGCAATGTCTAGTCGAGAAAAATAATCAGCAACTATGTTGGACTTGCCTTGCTTATCAACAATGGTAATATCAAACTCCTATAACATGTCATGCCCAAACTACGAGGGCAGGAACACACAAATTTTTTTTAGATAAAAATAATAAATTATTATAATACTCACGTTTGATAAGTTTTGCAATCATAGTTTACGAAAGGTTCACTACAACTCATTCTTAAGTTAAATATCTTGAGAAGGAATAAATCATTAAACTGAAGCTCTCGTTATAAAAATAATATCGATGTATATTTGTCTCATATTAATCTTATAACAATAGGTTTAAATTTTCTCTAAAACATTATAAGAAAATTATTTAAATAACCTTTTTAGAACATACTAATTCTTATAAAGAACTTTTATTAATTCACTAATCGAATTAACACTTAACAAATTTACATTTAACTATGTGACCATTTAACTACTAAGAATCAATTTCAACTAATAAAGAAAACTTTATTAATTTTAAACTAGCATTACATAATTTAACCTAAGTCTAAACTTAATTAATATTAAACTATTTATATCCATGCTAACTATACAACTTTATGACATACTAACTTAATTACTTTCTCAAATTAATACCAAACCCAAATTAATATCTAAACACATCTACTTATTACAAAACTCTAAAATAACAACTACAAAAATAAACATTATAATATTTTAAACATAAAAATTATTATAAACATAACTATAAAAAAACAAACTTAACTAAACAAACATCCATAACATTAATAACTAAACACATCTTAAAAAAAACTAAAACTAAATGATTCCTAACTTTATCTAACCCCATCTTAACCTCCCTACAACACCTACCCCAAGGTCAAATCGACCTTTCCCATAGGCATGAGCGCTTCCCAAGCACTGCACTTGGGACAGCGCTCTGCTCGAGGTCGCACTAAGGCAGACCTCCATCCAATACGTGCGGCCTGCATTCAAAAAAAACAAAAAAACTTTAAACAATAAACAAACCCATGCTCCTCCAAAGGCGAGTGCTCAGCAAGATTTGAAGGAAATTTAAAAGTTTAGATAAAAGTCATTTGATTGCCATGCCTTTATTACCTCAACCTCCATGCAGACAACAGACCTGGATGCTAGCCAAGGAGGGAGATGGGATGATGGGATGGGGACAGGTGACATCACCCTCCCATCAGCCATCCAATAAAAAGAAACAAAAAAACCTTTAAAAGAATGCAAGTTGAAAAGTTGTTTCCATGCAAAGATAAAATGCATTGAAGGCAATAAAGTAAATTAGGTAGTTTTAGGATATTTAGAACTTTTTTTTTTTTTTTTACAAAGTATTGTTTTTAAATTATAGAAAGTCCATTATAATATTAGACTGTAATAGTATGAACTCTTTTTTTTTTTTTTTTTTTTAAGAGAAGCAAAAATTACTCAATCACTTATTTTATTAACAACCTGATTCAAGGGCTCAGCCGGGAAAGAACCAGGAAGAAAACTCGGCGTCGTGGCCACTACAATCAAAATTGAAATTACAAGTTACATAGGATCTCCATCCCAAAATTCAACAATTTAATCAAATTTTCTTCATGACCCTAATCAAGGGGTTTATAATGTTTTCTGCAACTCACTTCTAGAACCATGGAGGAAACAGAGTCTGATCAGGTGACAAGCAAGCATAACCAAGAGACAATCAAACATGCATAATTCATACATGGTTTACGCAATAGGATTCACAATGAATCAAAACTAGGGAAAGGTGGATTCTTCCAACCAGGAGAAGTCAAGCACAACACCAACAGATGCCCAATCAGGGCTATAAACCAAGAACTTTCATTCTGTCATTTAAACATGCCATACTCATACCAGGTTTGTGCTGACGGGTAGGGGCCCATAACACCCTACCCTTTCTCCCTCTTCTCATCCTAAGAAGAGACTCTACACTGGTTAGAGTCCAACTAAATAGACCTTTCCCAAAATTGGTCACTTATGCCCTCTCCAAGGGTGAGTAATACCAAAACACCCATGCAAGAAAAATCTCAAAAATTGCAAACATAACATGAAAGGAAAACAACCAAAAAAATAACATGGTTTTCAAATCTTCCCAACATACCCACAAACATACAAACATTGAAACAACCACAAAGTAGCATGAGCATGAAACAAAACATGAAAACTACATAAGGGAGATGAGAATTTCCTACCTTCACAAAGAGGTAATGGCAATGAACAAATTTGAGTAGAGTTTCCACTTCCTTCCTTCAATCTTCAAGAACTCCTCTCTAAATGTAGAGATTGGGTAACAACCTCCACAAGACCAAGAAGGGCCTCTAAATAGGCCTACAACTCAACCACCAAAAGGGGCCTTAACTATTTCCACCCACTAGCAATTCTAGAAACTCCTAACTCAACCTACACTATGGTTAAACCCTGAGTGGAGATGAGGTGAGGTAACACAAAATAACCATGGTCAATTTTCGCACAAAGGCAAAAAGAGACTTTTTGAGTGACCTCAAAAGTCAATAAAAGGGGCTTAGGGGTTGGAAAAGACCCCTAACCCATACCCATACCCTTTGGGTATAAAAATTTCATGTTTTAAGCCTTAGGAAAGAGGTTTAGAGCCAAATAAAATCTAGGAAAAAAATAGGACCTTCTAACTACTCTAACATGCAAATAAGCACTAATCCGGATTAGGGATGACTAACCTCAATTAAGAACCTGATAGAAAACTGACACTAACTTAAACCAACTTGGTCCAAAGGTTAAACAATTAACCCTAAGCAACATGCTGAAGAACATAACCAGTTTACGAGTGTCAAGCGACACTAAAAGAACATAATTACGAACATTAACATTCAATGAACAAAGAAGATACATACATATATCTCATAATACAATAAGTGAATTATGAACAACAAGGTTTCCAAAATTAGAACAAAGAGATCAGTTCTATTCCTCTGTAGGGTTTCTTGGCTAAACATCTGCACACTCATTGCACACATCAATAGTCTCGTAAAAACACATGTACATATATGTATACGTATCAAAAATTCACATAAATTAAAACATACATCAATAAGGGTTTCTTCATCCTACTTAATTCTTAATCATTTAAAATCTCTTAAATCAAAGTCTCAATCCTACATTTATTGATTTCATCAACATACATATACATGAAACATTAAATGACAATCATCAAATATATCTGAAAGTAACATCACACAACATGAAATCATAAAGTATGTTCTAAGCATCAGATAATGTCTCAACATCTTGAGGCATGAATATCAAAATAATAGTAATGTATCACTATGCTATGATAGGTCGGGGCGAGGCCTCACATAACAACAAGAGCCATCTTGCCAATCTACTAGTTACAACAGGTTTGTTCATTAAGTACTTTATATTTGAGTGGTCAGTATGAACAAAAATAGGATATCCAATTACATAATGTCTGAATTTCTTCAATTTCATAAACTACACCTAAAAGTTATATCTTAGTTATAGTGTAGTTTAGTTTAGGACCATGGAGGTTTTTACTAATATAGTGGACTGCATTTTCAAGGTTAGCAAGATTTTGTCCTAATACAACACCTACAACATAGTATAATGGATTAGTATGGATATGAAATGGAATTGACCAATCTGGTCCCTTTAGAATAGCATTTAGGTGAGGAGTTTATTAAGTTACAGGAAAGCTTCATTACATGCAGGTGTCCAAATGAATTCAGCTTCTTTAGTCAATAGTGTATACAAAGGACTAGCTATTTTACTAAAATATTTTATGAAATGCATATAATAACCAGCATGACCTAAAAAAGATCTTACATCCTTGGTTTTGTAGGTATGGGCAATGTTAGAATTACCTTTATCTTAGTCTGGTCCACTTGTATCCCTACAGCTGATATAAAATGACCAAGCACCACTCCTTCCTGCATGAGCATGAAACATTTAGATCACTATTGAGTGATAGATTATATTCTTTGCATCAAAATAAAACTTTTCAAGATTCATCAAGGCTTCCTCAAAGGTGACTCCAAACACTTCAAAATCATCCATTTATATTTCCATGCAGTCGTGCAATATATCAGCAAAAATGTTGATTACAACTCTTTGAAATGTTGTGAGAGCATTACACAAGCCAAATAGAAAGACAAAATATACAAAAATACCCCATGGGCATGTAAATGTGGTTTTATCTTGATCTTCTAGAGCTATACTAATCTAATTATAACCACTATACCCATCAAGAAAAGAAAAATATTTCTTACCAGCCAGAGTGTTAAGAACTTGATCAATAAAGGGTAAAGGAAAGTGATTCTTCTTGGTTTCCTTATTCAGTTCTCTGTAATCTACATAAATATACCATTTCCCTCAATTTTTTGGTACTATAACCAGAGGTGAGACCCATCTACTATTAGATATAGATTATATAAAATTAGCATCAAGAAACTTTTGTAGTTTAGTTTTAATTATTTCTCTGAGTGCTAGATTAATCCTCTTTTGGGGTTGACAGAGTGGCAGGAACCCTTCATTGATATATATTCTATGAGTGCATAATGTAGGACTTAACCATTTCATATCCCCATAGTCCCATGCAAAAGCCTTTTCATGTTTGTGAAGAAGTTGTTAACTATTTCATCTATTTGGGAGGTAGTTTGTTATTGACATGGAGAGTATGACCTTTTGACAACTCAACACTAGTTGTGAGATCAACCATAGCAGCTTCAAAAATTGGACTTGTATCTAGTTCACATGGAAAAATATGATGGATAATGTCTAGCTCCTTGGGTAGAAAACAATTCTCATTACATTTCTCATATGTAGTTAGTTCCAACATAGAACTATCAGATACATCCTTTTCTACCACACAAGTATTATTAAGAATACTCTAAATTACCGAATCCTCCTCTTGTAGCTTTAGAAAAGACTATCTATGTAACATCACAAGTTGTGCTATAGAGTCTAACACTTCCTCTCCATCCCCTAAATTTGGCTATACAAGTGTGCTTAAATCTAGTTGGGTTGTGTTGGAGGATACAAGAAAAAATTCTTTGTTGCCTGTCCATCTAATATGGTCATACTCCCTAACCTACAACTTATATTTGCATTGGTTGTAGCTAATAATGGTCATGCAAAAATGATAGGGTAAGAAGCTAGGTTGATTTTTGGGGATAGAGTCATGAAATCTATAGGGTACTGTAGAGAGACTAGGGTTACTACTATGTCTTCTATCATCCCATCAGGAGTGGTAGTAGAACTATCTGCAAGTTACAAAATTGTTGGGGTAGCCCTTAATCCTTCTATATTTAGCTTTTTCATAGTATCTTTAGTCATTATATTTATGGCAGCAACAACATCAATCAAGGCATTTTTAACAGATTGACCACTTATAATCACATTCACAACTAGACCTCTTGGATCAGAATATTTAGGAATATGCAATTTTTCTAACATAATATTAGCCAATTGTCCTATAACATGGACTATGATTGGGTCCTTTTTCTTTCTCCCAAGCTTTTTCAGAAAAGCTTCTCTGAAGGCTTTGCCATAAATAGGAACATCTTTAATAGCTTGGAACAAAGGAATCTGGACATGCATGTTCTTTAGTTGATTAATGATGTCGAAGGATTGTTCCTATGTTTGTGCAAGTTTACTTTGAATGAGCTTTTATGGAAAAGGAGGTTCAACTATTGTTTGAGTTTGAGCTAAGCTAGTTACATTGTTTGGGTCAACCATTTGTGGTAGAGAATTACTAGTACTGATGCTATAAGAATATCTGGTATTTCAATTATGAGAGGTAGTTTAGGTGCTAATAGTGTTGTACCAAACCTCAAATGTATATCTGCAACATTTAGAGCATAAATAGGAATTGTTGAGCATTAGTAGGATATATGGGTTGTTGTGGTTCTTGGTTATTTGGATTTGGTCGAGGTTATGCAGGCAACTAAGTCTATTTTTGAGGTCTAGCACTTGCAGGTTGTTGGATTGGAGGTGGTAGTTGTGGGTTACCAGGATTTTGATTAGTCCATTGCTAAGGTGCTCTCCATTGGTTTGTAAACTTCCAATTCCCTCGGGGTGGTTGCCATTGGTTTTACTATTTTTTCCATTGATTATTTTGTTGGTTAGGCCACTAGTTATTTTTCCAATTTTGCTAAGAAGGTTGGGAGTACTGAGGCCATTGAGGTTGTTGGGAATTATTTTGCCAAGCACTATTCCAAATAGGTTGACTATATTGTCGAGAATCTTGGACACTACAGTTTTGCCATTGATTACCATATGGATTTGAAATTTGTAAAGGATCTTGAGGCATACCTTGATGTGGGGCCCATGGCTAGCATTGAGCAACAAAGAATACTTTCTCATTCTCTCCTTTTATCTTAAGGTACTCAGTTGGAAGATGTTGTTTCTCCACACTAGTGACCAATTTGCATTGACAATCTTCCTTCTAGTTCTAATAGTGTGGACAATACTTAGCTAACTGCACCTCAGCCTCTGCATGCTTCTTCTTTGTAGTCATTGTGTTGAGATGTTTAGAAACATCATTTATGATGTCCTACTTAAAATCTAAGAGTAGATTAGATATCTTGAAATACCCCGACTAATTCCTTTGGTGACTGTGGGCTGGTGTCCTCTACCTTTCTTCATAGTTGACCTTGAGTAGTTAAGATATATTTTCTTGAGGTCATCCCAAGAGGATTGATATACATCACCACTAGCCATCAGGTCTAGTACCTCCAAACAATTATCGCTTACACCTCTCAAGAAAACTAGTTTCTATGAATCCTTTTACAATACATGCTAGGGGTTCTTCTACAATATATACAAGAAACTTGAAACATAGTCTTCCAATAATTCATCCTCCTTTTGTGATATTCTAAAGATATCATCTCCTCTTGGATCATTCCCCTTGAAATACTCTTTATATTTCTCTAGAAATAGAGTTTTCATTTCATCCCAAATACTTGTTGCATTGGCTCCTAAGCCCATGAACCATCGTAAGGCTAATTCTTATAGTGTTGCTGGAAACAACTTGAGCTTATCGACATTAGTGTTATAGTCAATGCTACGACATAGTATGTCAAACTCAAACAAGAAAGTATCAGGATCCTTAGTTACAAGGCCATAAAACTTTGGAAGAGTAGCTACAAGTATATTTTTTAGATTAGCAAGTGGTTATGAGGCTTAGGAGAGGAAATGAAAAGTAGGTTGTGCCACTAGAGGTATTTGATTATGAGATTGCTGCTAAAAAGGAGTGTTGGCTATAGGATTTTTAACAATAGGTGGATTTGGACTAGAACTATAAAGAAAGTCGGCCAAAATTCCAGCAAAAGGTTGAAGACCGCTTGTGTCCAAAGTTTCTGCCCTAGAGGAAGTTCCTGCAAGAAAATTAGGGCTTTCATCCTCAAAAGGCAACTCAACTTCTTCAATTTCTTCATTCAAATTGACAGACTCCTATAGAATAAATCTAGGTAAAAGCGTAAACCTGTGTCACACTTTAACAAAGTAAAAGGCTAACAAAATTATAATAGTTCATCTTCAATGACATAAAACTGGTATTATTATTTAGAATTTGAAAATGAAGTAAACTAATAAAATGTGTAGAAATTGATGAAGTTTCGGATTATAATTTTTAATAATTATTTGGAATAAGAAATGATATATTTTCCTTTTTTTTTTTAATGGCAACTGTTTAGTTGCTGAAAAATGCTATAAATCAGGGGTCTAGTTTCCACCACAAAACTACATGGAAATAAACTTATTTCCCTTTGATCTCATATTATGTTATAGATAACATACGTATCTAGAACAATCAAAAATAAAAATTGGCTTTAGACCTGTATTTTCTCTTTTATAACAATTCAAACTTCAACTTATTCAAATTGATAGTTTTCATCTCCCAACAAATTTTTCAAAATAATTCTATTCCAAACAAAAGAAAACATAAGCTTCTAAAAAAGGACTCTCTCCTCTAGAATGTCATATAATTTTTAATTTTTATTAATTTGATTTAATATTTTTTCTTTCTCAAAATCAACACCTTCCCAAGTGTTAAAATGTGTACTTGTAGAATTTTTTAATTACAAAATACAATATCTAATTAAAACAATATGAAATCTATATGTGAATATTCTTGACTTTGAGCTCTATAAAATGGTGTTTTTATTTTATTTTAAAAAAAATCATTAAAAATAGTAAGAATTATCAAAATGTCAATTTTCTGAACTAATTGTATTTCTTTAGTAATTGGATACTACCTAGTATAAAACATGCATTTAATAGACATTTCCAATTGGAAAAGTGTCAAAACATATATAACTTAGCTGTAATAAATTTATCAAGATCATATATTTGAAAAAAATTGAGTTTTAGATAGAAATACTCAAATTCAGTCATTCTGATAAGTCAACCTGAAAGGTGACACAACTTTGTACTTTTACCCATCTGTCATATTCATCTCATTATCTTCCTCTTTGATGCATGCAATTCAATTGGTGACTTGTTAATAAAGCCCACAACTTTTTGGTTTTTAGCTAAAAAACTAATCTAAAAATAAAGGACTCATGAAGGTTCCTAGTTTGCCATAATCGGTCTTCAACATCCTCTTCCTTTAATGCAGTAATCACCACACTTTGTGTTGCTCTTCATTTTCATGAAAGTTAGAAACATCATGAACATATATACAAGATAACACTCCTAGTCCTATTCAAATATTAGAACATAGCTTAAGATATTTATATGAAATACTACATTCTATGAATAATATTAAGCAAAGTATGTCATACACACTACCCATAGGTGTAGTGAGTTCTAGTTGTCTCTAGCATAAGTTCACAAGATATTTACACAAATGTTTTGGAATTTTTTTGGACAAAGCACAAAGAGTAAGTCCAAATTATGAAAACTATATCAAAATTAAGACATTACTATGCCTCATCAATCAACATGCTCAGTGTTAATAGTAGATTGTGCATAATCTCCAAGTCCTCCTAAATGTAGCTTCATCAAAAATTTCCATGCAGGAAAGTTTTCCTTGTTCAATTTGGGCACCTCATTTCTATACATCTTAAGCTTTAGCTCCTAGTACTTTCAAACTATTTCCTTACAAGCACCAATGACTTGGAATTCTTTAGAATAACTGAGAGGTCAATTGAATCAATTATCCAAGGTCCAATGTACAAATAAAACTTTTCAGTGATTAATAGATTTGTATTCATAAAACCATATCATGCATGCATTCATTAGAACATCCAATACCTTAACTTAGTAGGTCATTGTCCTATGTCAAAATAACTTTGAAGAAATGTAAGCATGAAATACAACAAACTCATTCACACAATTTGATGCAAGGATTTTATGCAGAAACCCAATCTGGGAAAAACCACCAATAACATGCTACCCATTTTCAGTCTTCTAAAGTGATGCTTTATTAAAGGCTAACCCTGTTAAAGCTTACAATACACACTATTAAATGTGACCTGGTTAAAGGATTTCAATCACCCTATTAGGAGTGATCCTTGTTAGAGCAATTTAGAACATTCCATTAGAATGTCATCTAGTTAAAGGATTTACAAATGACTGTTAGGTCAACCTTAATCCAAAGGATTTATAAGGACTAATACAATTCTTAGAAAGTAACAATAAGACTTAATCTAATAATAAAATATAAATCACTTGCAAATTACATATCTTTGGCTCATTACTCCATTCTTCTTAGCATTCACACTCTTCTTAGCATTCACATTCTTCTTAGCCTTCTTGCTTTGCATGTCAATTGTACTCTCTTATATTCGGCCACCATATGAAAAAACACCCTAGACTTCTTGTCTTCCTTAGGTTCTTTCATATGAAAACCTTTGCTTGTGGCCTACTATCCTTATAAATAGAGAATTTAGGGCTTTTTTCAATTAACCACAATCATCCATTTTAGGGTTAGGTAAGATTCAATGAATCTACCCACTTTTCTATTTTAGTCCCTCTAGAAACTTATCTTACAATCCTCTTTGAATTCACCTTTAAATAGTTTATCTTGAATATTGTTCCACCATCTCATCATTCTTATCTTCCATAGGCTTCACACAATTCAAGAAATCAAATTAGTCAGCTCAGGTTCATCAAATCTTTGATTTAACAATTTTTGTTATCACTCAGCAATAACAATCTTATAATGCTTGGCCAACACTGAGTTGCTTGACATTAACTAGATGTCTTCTCAACTTAGTCACCACTGTTATTTCCCTAATGCTCAACACTTACTATATTTTCCCAATGCTTGACACACACTAACTTTTTACTTGGCCTTAACTAGGTTAGCTTGTCTTACATTTTTTTCTCAGCCAGGCTTTGCAAACACTTTTTATGAAAACTCTTCTTCTTGGCTTAGCTAAATTAACCATTTACTTTAGCCTGAAGTAGATCAACAATACATGATATCATCAATGTCTTACTTGGTCTTAGTGCTCCTTTTATACACCAAATAACTCAACCTTTCTCTAGGTCCTCTTTTCATCTTATCTTTTCAAATCCTCTTCATCTATCAAGAAAATGATAGCATTCAAATCAATAAAGTAGTTATCTCACCAACAAATAGTAGGTTTTACATTATTAAAAAAATAATGATTGTTCCATGATAGGTTCTACACTTCAAACAATCTCTTTTCAACATTTCTAAATGCTTTGAGAAAGCTTTTTTGGAGATGAGGGATGCGCGGAATAAGAAACATTGGTGGGCAATTGAATTGGCTTAAGATTGGAGATATTACATTTCTATCATTTGAAATTATTATTAGGTTTAGTCTTTAATTTAATTGGGTAAAATTGTTTTTATGAGTAAATCGTTCTATATAAACAATGTAAATGATGTTGGCATTCCATATGACCATTTATTGGCTATACCATTGTTACTAGGTATGGTTTTTTTTATTCAATTGGGTAACCAACTTGTTTGTACCCATGGATCACATTATATGGACTATTATCTCAAGATTAAAAAAAATGCAACCTAGCATTTGCTTTGATTTCTTTATAGTATAGTTTTGAGGTTTGGTTTTTTATTTGATTAGGTACAATTTTGTGAGCACGAATGGATCACACTATTAATTAGCATCAAGATAAAATGTGTTAGGATTTGGTTCGATCATTTATTAGTTGTATCAATTACTGATACACAATGTGAGCCATGTATTTTTTTTTTTTGTCTATATAGTATATGTTGTTATCTTGGAGGAAATGTTAGATTTTGAATGTTAGTCAAATGATGATAAATTTATTCATATTTATTTATTGAATAGATGATGAAATTTTTTGTATTCATGTCATTTCAATTGTTCTAATAATAAGTGTTCTTATGATCTTTCAAAAAAATGTTGGATTTTGAATACTATTGAAATGATGACAATTTGATATTTTATATTTTATTAAATAGATTATGAAAATTATATTCATATAACTTTTATAGATTTATTTATTTATGTTATAGTGAAATTATATATTTATAAGAGATAAGGTTTGGTCCAACTTTCAATCCTATGTTTGTGTCTATGTGTGATATGTTTTTTGAAGCTTTACAATGAGAAGTACAAAAGAGGTGAGTATATACAATAGGAGAAAAGAAACTTAAGAATTCACTATATATCCTTAATATAATTTGTAATTTATATTAGAGGAAACTAGGTTTACAGGGACCAAAATATTGAATTTCAATAAAATAATTAGTCATCAAGTCAATAACATCAAATAGATAAACCATTCCATAACCAAACAAGCTACAAGTTAGACTGACAGATTACATAACACTTAGGACAAGCTCGAAGTTTACAATCATAACTAAATTATAAGAGAGAAAAAAAGATTATGTAGCCTTAGAAATAGGCCTACATGCCATCCAAGGAACCACATCTAAGAGTACACAAGATAACTCCCATGGATTGAAGCTTGCGAAAAAAATATCCAAAGTCCACCTAGGAAATAAGGAACACATTACTAGTAACCATCAAAAGATCTCTAACTCTAATACGATCAATCCAATCATTATGTGCACATAGGACAATGTCCATAGATATGCCTCAAATATTATTAACATTAAGGTCAATTTTTATATCAATGACTCAACACCTAGTCAATTGGTTACATTGCTACCAAGCTTATCATTCAGTTTGTAGTGTTAACTAAATGATTCAGTTGTTCCCAAGCCAAGTAGTCAGGATACAGTGTCTACTAAGAACCTGAGTCAGTTTACAGTGTTTTCCAAGCTACACAATGCTTAAAGAGTTTCAGAGACAAAGTTCAATGCAAATCAAGCGTAGTAGAGACTACCGAGCTATTCAATGGAAGTGAAGAAGATCATAGTGTTAACCGAGCACTATAGTGTTAACAATTTGAATCTAGTGTTAAACGAGTCATCTAGTGTCAACTGAGTGATTCAATAGCTACCAAGTTTCTCAATGTTCACCAAGTCACATAGTTCTGACCGAGTTTGAGCTACTTGGAAGTGATTAGTATGGACCAAGCTTCAATTTTAATTGTGTGCCAAATTTTGCCAAGTGCTAGTATTTTTTTCATGTATCATAACATCATTGAGTTTGACTTCAAAACCCAAGTTACAAAAGTTGGTCTAAATTTGTTAATAATTATGAAATTGGTATTGTAGCTGACTTGAGTAAGTTGTGATTTGGATTGGTATATATGCAATACACTATATCATATCCAAATAAGTTAGTGAAAGAGTATATGATGAGTAGGAGTGTGAATTGAAGAAGGCTATAAGTAGTATAAGTAACGATAGAGATTTATCTATCACAATCAGGTGATCATTGTAATTCAAGGAATCTCAACCAACAAGTTAGAGTTGCAAATCAAAGATCAGCCACTAGTTCATCCTAATAGGAGAATCAGTCAAATCCTTTAATAGGGTAGACTTAACAATCTTTTTGCTAAATCTCTTAACCAAGTACATACTTTATTTTATGCTTACAAATCCTTTAACAAGTTGGACCTCATAATTCTTATTCCTCCTAATATGGAAAATCACTAGAAGTGGTCAATTGTAAACCTTAACAGGTTAACTTTATGTTGTAGTACTTAAGCTTGTGGGTGTCATCCTGATCCCAGTTTTACTTTCAAATTGGAAGGTTTCTAGGTTACCATATCTTGTGCCAAAATGTTATGAATGTTTTATTTCTTTCATTTTTTCATGCATGCAATTAGATCAAAATATTATATGAAGGATTAATTGGTGAAGTAAGATAAAGTTTTATTGGTTCATGATTCACCCCTCCCCTCTTAGTAACCTTGCCTACCTTATATTTCCAACAATAACCCTGACTACACAAAAATCGGGTCCACAAAATTCAAGCTCAATGCTCTTGCATCACTAGCATACAAGATTGTTGACTACCCTAGGATACTCTTGCATCTGACACCTCAAGTGAAAAATAATGTTTTTAGGAAGAACATCTTTCGGGATTTAATACATAAATCCTAAACTAGTTCTTCACTTACATGTCCTCCAAGTACTCAATGTGTACACTCTTTCCTTTGTTCAACTACTACCAAACCTTTTTTGCAACAAATAACTCTACATTTTCCCTTGGTGTGCCACATGTTTGTTTCTTGTGTTGATCTCTAACCCTTCAAGTATCCTTCAACTCAACTCGCCTACCAACACCCAAGTTCCTCCTACTGAGTTTTGCATCCTACAAAGGAATTGGGAAAATTTCTAGCCACACTTCTCAATAATAAACACATCTTGAAATAATCATGCACTTTCCTACAATCATACTACCAAGGACTACCAATTAATATGTGAAAATTTCTCATGTTCACAATATCACACAATAATTGTTCAACATACTTTCCAATGTGAAAATTAACAAGACATTGATCTCTCACTTCCAAATCAAGTTCATCTTGTAACCAACTAATCCTATAAGGACAAGGATTTCTTTCTCAAATCAATTTCTTAAACCATCTCCTCAGAAACTATGTTATCAATACTACCACCTATATCACATAATCTAATAGTGTAAAATGAATACTAATCTAATAATGAAATTATTAAGACAACCAAAGTAGTTAACACTTATGATAGGGTGGGGTCCTCACCACAAAATAAACTAAACCAAGAATAGTAGGCTCCTTATGATATAACCTATGATGACATAGTTGTGTCCCTAATGGGAGGGGATGTATGCTCAAGTTGTGCTCAAGCTTCCAAAGGATGGGGGTTTTTACCAAGTGTGTGTATGGATGAAGGTTTCAACAATGGGGGTATGGAGGGATTTCAGCATTATGATGGTATTTTCATAGTTTTTAAGCTCTCAAAATAGCATTATAACATTGCATGAAAAGTGAATTTATTTTTGTGGAGGGAGAGGGTTTCATTTATAGGCTAAGAGGTAGAGGGATAAATGACCAAGATATAAGGATTGGGAAAAGCTTATGGAGGGATAGGTGTCTTAAAAGGAAGCACATGGATTGTGCTAGTTTGGAGCCAATGAGGAAGGTTGAGTATGTAAGAGAGATGTAAGAGTCATAAAGAGGGATGTAAGAGTCATTAATGGCATGTAAGAGCCATTAATGCTCTTGGATGGGGATGGAAGACAATAAAGGAGATATTTTGACTTTAGTTTGGGTTAGCAAGTCTTAACCCTTGCTTAAAGTTGTGCACATGTTTAGGAGGGGGATTAGGATTATCTTGGAAAGGGGGTTAGGGGTTAAGTGGCTTAGCTTTGATGGAATGGGTTAGTTAGGTGGCTAAGTGAGGTTACTATGGGTGAATGGGTTGGATTAGGGGTAAAGGTTAGGTTTAGTGATGTTTTAGGGGTTAGGAATGTTTTATTAAATTTATTTAATAAAATGAGAATATGGGATTAAATTAAATAGACTTGAGAATTAATTTAATTTAATAGAGGAATAGGGATTTAATTGATAAATTGATTTTGGGTTATCATTTGATTTTATCAATTGGGCTATAGTGATTTAAATTAATTAATTAACTAGGGGATGATGATTAATTAATTAAATAATAAATATTTAATCAATAATATCCTAGGAGATGACTAAATAAGATTATCTAATGATGTAATCAGATTTAGGTGTCTACATTTTGCCCCTCTTTAACATAGTGTTGAGACAACACTATTTCAAAGAAGTTTGAATATAAATGACATGAACAAGACTTTTTGAAGCAACATGGTTGCCCCAATTTTGAATAGAAGAGGAGAGAAAGGATTGCATGATGCACCCTCAAGAAGGTGGCAAGGAAAGAAAATTAAATGTGATGGCTTCTTGAAAAGTTGTAGGAAGCCAGGGGCTACATGAGGGTACAAAAGGACACAAAGAAGGCAAAAAGGATAGTAAATGGCTAACAAAAAACAAGGTAGGGGGAAAAAAGGAGGTTGCTAAAGGAGTCATAGAGGCATATAGGGCACCTGAGGGGCTTATAAGGGGTTGGAGGGTGGCTAGAAAGGTTTATATTCTTTCAGATGGACGAGGAGATAGTACTGCTAGGAGCTCTAAGTTGGACAAGACGATGATTGCAATTGGACGACCTGAGCATTGATTAGATGTGGTGTGACAAGTGTGAGTGTGGCAGACACCAGATCATTTGGTAGGGCTGAAAACCTTCCATAATTTTTTTATTTTATATCAGCTATAACATTCTCATGAAGTAGAAAATGTGATCCTACACACACGGATCTAGTGGAACCATGATAGGAAGCGGCAGGATTGTGATCCTGCAAAAATGGCTAGGGAAAGGGTCAAAATAGATGTGAAAAAAGATTTTCACAGGATCACAAACTTGGGTTAAAAATTTTCTATTGGATTGTGGGAGGATAGCGAGAAAGCGATCATGTCAGGAAAAATGTGAATTAGTCTACAGGAACACGATCTTGCAACATGGAATGGGTCAATGTAGGAACGGGATAGGGTTTGACCAGGAGGGTAAGTTGCAAACATGATTTTTCGAGAACATTAGATGTAGGATCACAAGGTTTAGCCTATGTGGGAATGCACTAGCAAGAACTCAGGTCAAAATAGCTAAGAGGTCAACAATCAAAGAGTGATCCCATAGAAACATTGGTCCATGGGATCGTGAATTTGCAAGCGGTTGCAAGAATGTGGGAAAAGGGAAAGGGTGTAGACAAAACAAGGGTTTGACAAGGGAATAGGCATAAAGCTAGGGTATGCAAATTATGAAAAGGAATATTGATGTGCAATTGGTCTTGGTGTGCAGTGGCCTCTAGACACTCAGGTGTCATGCAAGTGATGGGCAACCATACTACACGCTAGAGAGTAGTTGATGCCAGAGAATAGGGCAAGGATTGAGGGTATTAGTCTAGGATATTTGGCATGTTTGCCCCATACATTAACCTATATGTCCATGGTGACAGCATTGTGTGAGCGGTGGCATAGTGAGACAGGAAAATTCCACTTGCCTACAGGGGAGATGACAGTGACATTGGAGGATGTATATAGGATTTTTAGATTACCAGTGCAAGGGATACCAGTGATGGTGATGAGAGAGATGACTCCAAAGGTGATGGTGTAGGGGTTGGTAGGGCTGGGTGTGGCATTTTAGATCCAGAGAGGGCAGTTTGCACTAGATGAGCACTTGGATCGAGAAGCTATGGAGAGGTGGATCTATTTCTATGTGTGTAGGTTAGTATTCGGGTACATTACCCCAAATATAGGGGGACAGGAGTTACCTTGGCATTGATACCAATTATCATGTAGATAGTGGATGTGGGGGTTTTGACAGCCTAGGGGTCATTAATGCTGGCAGAATTATATCAAAATTTACACCAGATTGTGTATCAAGGGGGTGGATAGCATAGGAGGAGTATAGGGTTCCCCACTTTATTATAGGTTTGCTTATGGGAGCACATTATGGCATTCAGGTCGATCAAACAGAGGGACAGGCAGGCATATGAGCAAGTGGCTTACAATTGGGGAGAGCCTTTGACCTACCACCATATAGTAGATGTGGACTACTAGCAAGTCCAAATTGATGAGATTAGGGCAGTGGTATGGAGACCATATATGGGCTTGGGGCCATGGATGGAGGAGGGACAACATTTTCCATATACCATATTGCCATGTTTCATTTTTGGGTGGTGGGAGTACATCGCAGAGCAATACCAACCAAATAGGGCCTTGCAGCAATTTGGATGGGTATAGGTGGCTCCAAGAGAGTCAAACTGGTACCAATGAGTTAATTGGGAGCCAGTGACTATGTATGGGCTAGCACTGCAAAGGGAGGGGTTACTTTAGGCATGGCAAGGGTTAGAGCCATAGCAATGGGATTGGTTTGGCAAGGGAACAGATGTGGGCTCCATACAAGAGTATCGAGACTAGTTTCAACAACCAAGGCTAGTAGGCCAAGCGTAGGTGATTAGGGTGGCTATGGTGGCAATGAGTTAATCTGAGTAGCCAAACAGGGAAGATATGTAGCAAGAGGTAGATGATGGTAGGCGAAGGTTGTAGTACAGGAGGAGGGGCTAGTGCAACAGAGGTGGAGGGGATGGAGGTAGGAGGAGAGGGGCAGAGCTAGAGAGAGGAGAGGAGAGGTCAACAAAGGAGAGGAGACTACAGGGGGAGGAGGAGCAGAGGCCACAGAGGCTAGTAAGTAGAGGAGATAGGGGTGGTTCATGATTAGGAGGAGAGGATGATGGATAGGTAGCTCGATATGCATCCTTGCAGTAGACCCATGATGCCACCAATCAGTTGTTGTGAGACACACAACAAGAGAGAGATCAGATCAGGATAGAGTGGGATTAGCTACGACAGGAGCATGATGTGGTGTAGGGACAAGTAGACAGGACAGAAATAGAGGTGGGGACACTGTGGGTGGAGAGTGGGTGGATGGAGGGGAGGCTAGAGGTGGTGAGCCTAGAGAGGCAAGCAGTATATCTGAGGGTGGATGCCTTCTAGTAGGAACAAGACATACTAGTGGTGGAGGTGGCAACCCTAAAAGTGTAGGTGGCAGTGGGTTGAGGGATGGAGGAGCTGAGCATATTATGGGGAGAGGTGGAGCTGAGAGAGAGAGAGAGAGAGAGAGAGAGAGAGAGAGAGAGAGAGAGAGAGAGAGAGAGAGAGAGAGAGAGAGAGCAAGATTTTACTAGGGGAGGTACCATGCAGCAGTCCCAGTAGACAAGATAGAGCATTATAGATGATTGACATAGTTAGGGATAGCTGGGACCCACACAGGCATGTAGGGTAGAGGGGGAGAGAGTGGATGGAGCACTAGTGGCTCATAGAGGACAAGCAAGTCAAAGTGCATAGGATAGAGCCACAAGATAGGGTAGAGCCAGAGGTGAGACATGGGGATAAGTGGGAGGAGGGATGAGATAGAGAGCTCAAGTACAAGAGGAGGATGGATGAGGCCACCGCCAACAGCACCAGGGACATAGAGGGACACCTATGAGTCTCATGATGAAGAGGCTACAGAGGAGGGAGATCAGTGATATGCTGGTTTTTTGTATGTTATTATTTAGATCTATTGGTTGATGTATTTTTGCGGGTGTAGACCCAATGTATTGATAGGATTCATTTGTATGATATAGACATTGAATATTTGGACAATACTAAACATTTGGAATTTTTGCAGGGATGGATGATTTGATTCTTTATTCTTTGTGGATGAGATCTATATAGAGAGGATCATTCTTTGGGGTGGGATATGGATCTATGGATGTATGTTTATGTTTATGATGTAGATGGTTT
This sequence comes from Cupressus sempervirens, assembly GCA_028749045.1. Taxonomy (NCBI): domain Eukaryota; kingdom Viridiplantae; phylum Streptophyta; class Pinopsida; order Cupressales; family Cupressaceae; genus Cupressus; species Cupressus sempervirens. Next base: position 527,866,883 of record CM053790.1, read on the forward strand.
TAGATGTGTACAAGAGACTAATGTTTTTTTTATGCAAGATGTGATGTTTATGAGATATATGATGTGATTGATAGTTTGCAATAAAGGATATGTTGTTGATGATGCGATTTGTATGGATACCACTGATTATGTTATGCTATAGGATATGATGTTTGATGATGATAAGATTTGATTGTAGTAATAGTTTATGATGTATGATGTGATGGGCATTATGATGTGTTTTGTATGGATGATGTTGATAGGCTATGATGTAGGATATGATTTATGATGTAGGATGTGTCTTTGATGATGTGATTTATGATGGATAGTGTTTGATATATTTATGATGCAGGATGTCATGAGCCTTATGATGAGATTTTTAAAATTTTGTATTGATGATGCTTTTTTTTATGACACCACAAGAAAATAAGTAAAAAACAAACCTAAGAAATGAATGTGATATATATGAATTGTGGGAAAAGATAATTTGGAAATGAATGTTTTGAGAAAAGAATAATGATTTAAAAAAATGACCTAAGAGATGAAACATGAAGGGAGGATAAGAAATGAAAATAAGAGTGGATGTGAACTTATGAGGATAGGCTATGTTTTAAACAAGAGACTTGAAACTATGATACAAAATGATAAAAGGAACATAAGCCATGATAATGACTTTAGGATAAAATGAACTCAAACTATGATAATTTGAACATGAGATTTATGATAATGAAACATAATAAAAATGAATGCCAACTATGATAAATGAACTCAAAGCTATGATGAGAACATAGGATAAATGAACTAAAGGTTTAGGATGATCAAACATGAGAAATATACCTAACATGTAAGAAATGACATTAATTGATGATGGTGAGATATAAAAAGATAAATCTTAACTATGATAAATGAACACAAACTAGGAGGATTCAATATGGTAAATATATTTAACACTATGATGGTGGATAATACAAATAAACATAAGCAATGAGGATAAAAAATGATAAAGGAATTGAAAACTATGAATTCGGAATATGACAAAAAACATAAACTATGATGGTGAATGATGATAAAGAATGAATCTTTGAGAAATATGACAAACATGATTGCTAAGACTATTATGTTGGGAAATGAATTGAAAAAATAACTCTAGCCATGATGAGAGAAAATAGGGTAAATGCACCAAGGTTTAGGATAGTGATTGATAATAAAGAATGTCTTTAGATGATGGTGAAACCTTAGCTAAGGGATGAGGGTTGGGCAATAGTATGATGATGAAGATGGACAAAATGTGTTGAGAAAAAGGAAATGGAATCAATAGATTCTGATGAGTGGCACCATTTTTGGGGATGGTGCAGCATATCATTGATAGGTTATGACCTCAGTGTAAGGAGGGAAAGGGTATGCACAACTTGTATACACACAATGAGTGTAGGAGGTTTTGAAGGGAGGGGATTAGGAAGGAGTTTTGGGCAAGATAGGAAAAGGGGATAGGAGAAGAGAGTTTTTTGAGGGAGTGGGGAGAGAGAGAGGGAGGGTGTGTCTGTAGGATGAGACTGGTGTGATGTGTGTGAGGGTGATAGAAATAAAATATTTGTTTGTATGGGAGAAACAGGTAAGATTGAGGGTATATATCAAAAGCTTGAGGGTGGGGTACTTCATAAAGAAGTACCACCATGTAGTGTGAGAACTTTATTTGATATATGAGAACTTTATTTGATATAGGAATATTAGGGACATGCCAAGGTTACTAAGAATGTCAAGGCCTTTTCCCCAATATTACATAGGACTAACTTGAACAAACATGCAAGGATTTCCCCAGCATCACACGTGAGTCCCATAGAAATCAGTGTGGAAATGATGATGGGTAATCCACAAGAAAATGATAGTCTCCAACTGCATCATGTGATCATGAATGAAAACATGTTTGGATATGCAAGGGTGATATTGAACTAACTCACAAATAGAAAATGACCTTGGGCAAAACCATGCTCTCGAGTTGCTCCATTCATAGCATACCATGATATAGAAGATCATGGTGACCATGAGGAAGGAACAACTAAATTACCTAGGATGTCCCTTCCAAAAGATAAAAGTATACAAAAACCCAATGTTTTACAAAAATTCATGATAAAGCAACCTTTTTCCAAAGAGATCGGGATAACTGGATACTGACAGGCTAATAGGAGAAAGGATACTTCCTAGAGGAACATAGTGACAGTATTGTTAAGATAATGATAAAATTGGCAACCATAACCTTTTATGGACAACTAGGTATTGACACAGGTTTTACTAAAGGACTTTGAAAATGTACAAGTAGGACTATACCATGCATGGATGATGAAGGAATTATGAAAAAATAAAGTAGTGAGTGTGCATACGATGGGGAAAACCTCAGGATAAGGAGATAGTATTGATATGTAATATAGTTAATGTTTCATCTATATGATACATATAATACTAGTAGTGCTACAAGGATATGATACACAAAATACTATTGTTGTTATAGGGATATGATACATATGATATTGTTGTTGTTATAGGGATATGATACATATGATACTCTTGTTGTTACAAGGACATGATACACCAAAGATGACACACATGGTAGGGTAAAAGGATAGGATAGCCATGTCATAATATAGTAGAATACATGATCTAGGTGGAGGCTGAAAAATATGGCATAAGGTTGTGGAGTGTGAGGGTGAAACTTCTTGGAACACCTTGAAGAATAGGAAGATGAGGTGCAAAAAGGTGATGGGGGAGATGTAGGTCATTGATAGATAATAGAAAGGCTAAGTACACCTGGCACCTAATTGCTAGGTTTTCACTAGGGTACCTATCCAAGGCGCTTGCATTGCTAATTTTTCACCATTGGATGCTTATTTCTCTTTTCCATTTTTTTTTTTTTTTTTGTTTTCTCTTCTCTTTTGCTTTCTACTCCTTGAGGAGGCAGGATACGCTGAGGATTTTTAGGCATAGAATTTCTTGAGGTGAATGATATTGGTGGGATCATTCAAGACTTCACCTTCAATTTTGGATAGCTGACAGGCCCCTAAACTAAAAGAGGTTATGACCACATAAGGACCAAACCATGTGGGTTTGAACTTGCCTTTCTTTTCTCAGTTAGCTTGTACCTTCATGTTTTCTTTTAGGACCATGTCTCCCTCTTGAAATTGGCACAAATGGACCTTCCTATTGAAGTTGCACTTGAGGTGATTTTGGTAGACCATGAGGTGGTCATAGGCTTGTTGCCTTTTTTCATCAAGTAAATCTAGCTGGATAAGCTTAGCCACTCTATAATCCTCATCTAATATATGGCCCCACAAAGAAATGCACAGGCATGGGAGTTCAACTTTAATAGGTAATACTACTTCAACACCATACACCACGGAGTATGGGGTTGTGTCTGTGGATGTATGGAAGGAGGTGCAATAGGCCCATAGGGCGGGGTTAATTTGTAAATGCCAATCACAGTTGGAATCATTGACAACTTTCTTTAGGATTTTGACTAGGGTTTTATTAGTTGCCTCCGCCTAACTGTTACCTTGTGGGAAGTATAGGCTAGAAAAATGGTGATGGATATGAAAGGAAGTGCACAATTCCTCCATATTGAGATTTTTGAAATTACCTCCATGGTCAGTAAAAATGGTAGCTAGGATGCCCAACTAACATATGGTATGATATAGGATAAATTTGGACACCTGAGCTCTTGTGGCAATGATAAGGGGGACTGCTTCTACCCATTTAGTGACACAGTCGATGGCAGTTATTATCCACTTTATATCCTTCTAAAGAGAGAGATGCAATAATAACAACAAGGTTAAACCCCCAACATGCAAATGACCATGGTGGTACAATAGGTTGGAGATCTTGAGTTGGGGCTCGGATTAAGTTAGCATATTGTTGATAGGGTAGATATTGTTTTACAAAGTCACATGCATCATGCTCTAGGTTGGGCCAATAATATCTTACCCATAGGATTTTCTTACCTAGAACTATCACGCTCATGTGAGCACCACAAATTCTGGCATGTACCTCCTTGAGAGCCATTGCAGCCTCATTTTAGCCTAGATAGTGAGAGAGAGTATCATGATAACCATGATGATATAGAGTTTGGGTGATGATAGTATAATGTGAGGCTCTACAAATAAGGTTCTAGCATTGACATCATGTGAGATGGGGAGATATGATATCATTTAGTAGGTAAGCATGAATTTTGTGGTACCATGGGGATGAGGGACCAACCAAAGTGCATACTTGTGTTGACTCATCATTCTCATATGCAGGCTCATGTAGTTGCTTGACTAAGAATTCATACTGTGTAGCCTCTCATGGTATTTCCAAAAGGGAACCAATAGTGGCCATGGCATCTATTACTTTGTTTTGCAACCTGGTTATCTATATGAACTGTATTTGAGTAAAATATTCCCTCAATTGATCGACCAACTCTTTATAAGGTTATAGCTTGTCATCTTTGGTCTGATATTCATCCAGGACCTATTTGATAATGAGTTGTGAATCTTCGAAGACCTTTAGCTCTGTGATGCTCCACTCGACTACTATTTTGAGTCTTACAATAAGGGCCTCATACTCTAAGATGTTGTTGGTACATTGGAACTATAGTTTAAAAGATTTAGGAATGTAATCACCCTGAGGTGTGACCAAGAGTATGTCGATGTTGGAACCATGGGATGTGAAAGATCCATCAAAGTATAGCTTCCAAGATGGTTGTTCTTCTATTAAATTGAGGTGTTCATCTAGAAATTCCATAATGAGAGGGTGGTCCACAACCAAAGGTGCATCTGCCAAGTGATCTTCTATAAGCTATCCTTTGATGGCCTTTCTGTCAACATATTGGATGTCAAATTTGTTGAGAAGCACAACCCATTTAGCCAGGCACCCTATGAGTATTGTGTGTGATAACATATACTTTAATGGATCAATTTTGGATATTAGTTGCATAGTGTGGCTCAACATGTAATGACCAACTTCTGAGTGGAAAATGCCACGACTAAGCAAACCTTCTCCACTGGTGTGTAATTGAGCTCATAACCAACTAGAGTACAACTAATGTAGTAAATAGCCCTTTCCTTTCCTGTATCATCAAGTTGCGCTAGAAGAGCACCTAATGTTGTGGGGGTAGTTGTGATGTATAATATGAGCGGATGACCTACAACTAGGTGAACCAAAATAGGTGGATTAGTCAAGTATTTCTTGATTAGTTCAAAATTGCATTGGAAAATGGGGTCCCACCTAAAATTCTGATCTTTTTTGAGTAAACGTGTGAATAATTAATACTTGTCAATGAGCCATGAGATAAATTTCCTAACTGATTGCAACTTTCCTTGAAGAGAGCGGAGTTCTCTAAGTGTCTTAGGAGGAGCCATATCCATGATGGCCTTGAGCTTCTTAGGATCAATCTCAATACCATGTCATGATACAATGAATCTAAGGAGTTTTCTTGAGATAACGCCAAAGACACATTTCTTAGGATTGAGCATGAGATGATATTTAGATAATCAATCAAACACTTCCTTGAGATGAGACAAGTGATCAAGGGCATTAAGAGATTTGACTAAAATATCATCCACATAGTTCTCAAGAGTTTTATGGATGAGGTCGTGGAAGATGATTGTCATGGCACGCCGATATGTTGCACCAGTGTTCTTTAACCCAAATGGCATCATGTTATAATAGAATGTCCCCCAAGGCATGGTAAATGTTGTCTTATGTTGGGCTTCCTCTGCTATCAGAATTTGATTGTATTCAGAGAAACCATCCATGAGTGATAAGAGTCCATGGCCTGCAGTGAGATGAATAATCATGTCTATGTTGGGTAATGGGAAATCATCCTTTGGGCAAGCCTTGTTGAGATCTCTGAAGTCAGTGCAAATTTTGATATCACTAGAAGGTTTTATGATAGGTACCATGTTGGAGATCTAATCTAAATAGTCAATCAAGCGAATGATCTTTGCCTCTAGCAATTTTTCTAACTTTTCTTTAAGCAATAAAGAAACTTTGGGGTGCATCTTACAGAGCTTTTGCTTGACAAGTTTGGCCTTTGGATCCATGACCAAATGGTGGACTACTAATTTGGGGTCCAACCCCAGCATGTCTTGATAGCGGCATGCAAAGTGACCAAAATTTTCATGAAGACTTCGATGAGAAGATCTGCCTACTTAGGTGGTAGAGATGTCATGATATATGTGATCTATGGTATCTCAGTTAGATTGATATTGACCGGTCTAGTTTCCTCTGTCAAGATTAAACATATGGGAGGCCTATGATCTTGTGGGGGAAGGATGAAATCTCCATCCTCGAGTGCCTCTAAGAGGTTTTCACCACTGGATATGACCTTTGTTTTCTTTTCATTTTTTGGATCATTCAATGGCACTTCAGAGGAGTTTTCGCTAGAGGATGGTTTTCTTTTGCTTTTTGTTTCATTTTTTAACTCAATTTTGTGACTAGAGATTTCCTCCTCGAAGTAACCTATTGGATCTAGTTTGTAGACATTGGTTAGATGGTGGAAGCAGCTATTTATGCTGTGTTTCTACATCTATGAATTGAGGAGCACATGCTCTATAGAGAATTCATCAACATGGACAACACTTGGCTGGTCCTAATCAATGAGTTTGGGGTGAGTGAGTGGTAGGTCTATGAGATTTAAGGATAATTGGTAGAACACAGAGGCTCCTAGGATAATTTTATCAAGGAAAATATCATTGTAGGCTTTCTTTTATACCTCTTTAGGAATTTCTTTGACCTCAATTGGATTGTTTTGAATGTTTGTGAAGGCATGGTCTTCTTTTGTAGTGCCCCCAATTACAGGGAGTCCATAGCCTAAGCCTTTCTTCTTCTTTTCTTGGTATGCTTCAATAGGCTACCTAATGCCTGATTCTACATGACCCAAACCACCTCCTTGATAATCCAATTTCTTAGTGGGAAGGTGATGTGACTAGGGATGTTTTTTTTAAAAGTGATTAAGAAGTTCTTTACTCTTAGGAGGTGGCTCCTTGTATAGCCATGTGTTAATGTCTAGCGTAGTTTCCTCTCCATCAAGGATACCCTTGGTAAAAAATGTGGTAGGGCCTAGTTGTCTAAGTTGAGAGGTGGTATCTGGGCTTGGCCCTTGATGTGTTGAGTGCCCTTGAGTATGTGGATCAAGTGGTAAAGTGCCGACAGCAAAAGAATTTGTGAGATTGCATTCACCACAACCTTGGTAGTTGATCTTAACTGTGGAAAGAGTGGAGGATAAAATGGTATTCGAATCATGGTAGGTGCCAGAGAAACTAGCCATGGTGTGGCCAACTTCAATTCTAGGGTAATGGTTAGTATATGAAGCTTTGACAGAATTGCAATAAGAAAAGGGTTTAGGATCTGCATGGATGGTTACCTCAATGCCATTATGCGAAAATTTGACACATTGATGGTATGTGCATGGAATGACTTTCATGGCATGAATCCATGGATGGCCAAAGAGGATGTTGCATGGAAGGTTAAGATCAACTACATGAAAAACTATTTCTTGAGTGGTAGGACCGACTCTGAGAGGGAGCAAGAGGTTCCTTCAGTGGTGCACTCCAAGTTGTCATATGCTTTGATGGTGATTACCTCATTAATGATATTTGCCTAAATGTATCATGCTTGTTTGATGAATTTTAAAGTACATAGATTTAAAGTCGATCCATTATCTATCAACTACTAGGATGTTAGAGGTTTTGAAGGACAAAGCACATGATGCAGAAAGATGGCCGATCAAGTTGTGAAACTCGGTGGCATTTATGTCAGTGGGGATGCATGACTCATGGAGCATAATGTTGAGGATCTCTTGATAAAGTGGGCTTGTCTGTAAGAGATCTAGCATAGAAATTTAAGCTGGCATGTTTCCAAGGTGTTCCAAGATATTAGACTATGGTCCTAATGAGGGTGATCCTGATGAAGATGTTTTGGATGGAGGTGGTCTTGATGGTGTAGACATAGATGGACCAGCTATATTGAGTCAAGCTCATTGAGTATTAATTACACAATGGGTGTCTGGGCCTTTGACATTTATAACATTGATAAAAGGTTCAACTTTTGATATGCATCCAATGAGGCTCTCATAGTCCAAGTATGCTGAAGTATAGTTTTGAGACTTATCTTGATTATCTCCTTTTTTTTTTTGAGTGGTATTGGGTTTATTGGCAAGAGTGTTTGTAGGTGTTTTAGTCATGTTTGTGTTGTGGGGAGGAAAATCATTTTGGTACATCAATAATCCAATGTTGGGTGAGACTTGTGCTCCCACTATGATCTCCTTCTAGTCAATAAGGTCTTAGTCGTAGTCCTTGAGTTGCATGCACTTGAGGGTGGTATGTCCTTTGACATGATGGAATTTTCAAAACTCATTATCTTTATACCAGATTCCCTAGATTGGTTTGGTTCCAAGGGTTGTGTTTGTGGATATTGAACAAGGTTGTCCTTGGCCAATTTTTCAAAGATTTCATCAAGGGGCTCCCCCAAAGGGTGTATACAAGTGGTTGTCTCTGAATACATGGTTTAGGTCCAGCCAAAAGTGTGATGGCATTAGTTTGATTTTGATGGCTGGGTACTTGTTGTTTGTTCTACATAGGTGGTTGCTAATATACAGGTGGTTGTTACTGATAAGGTTGTTGTTGACAAAATGTGGTGGGAGTGTTGGTTGTGGCCCCGACGATATGAACATGTCAAGTGTCATTGATGCCATCAGTAACTATGTTCTTATTTTTATTCCAATAGTGTGGTTTTTCATTTCTTGGACCTCGATCCTGGGTGTTTTCTTTGTAAATTTTGATGACACCATCTTTGATGAGTCCTTGCTCGAGTCCCATCCATTTTTCCTTAATGTATTTTTATATTTGTAAATAGTTCATAACCATGTGATGGGAAAGACTAAGATGTGAATTGTTAATGAACATTTTGACAAGGTGACGTTCAAGGATGGTACATGAGATCCTAGTTGTGAGGGTTTGCCAACATTATAAGTATTCTACAAGACTTTCTCCTTCTTTTTGCTTGGTATGAACTAAGTCTACTATAGATAACTCAATCTCGATAAGATGAGCATATTGAGCCACAAAGGCCTCAGAAAGATCAATGAAGGTTTTAATGGTGCCCTAGGTTATATGACAGAACCACTCGAGTGTTGGTCCTCCTAAGAATTTTAGAAAAAGTTGCATGAGGAATACATCATTATAGGCCACTTGTTGGCAATGCCTATAGAATTATTTGACATGTATGACTAGATCACTTTTCCCTCTAAATTTATCAAACTTGGGGATCTCAAGTGTTTAGGAAATGGTGTCATTGTGATGGTTTTGTTAAACGGATATGGACAATCATTTTCAAATTTAAAATTTTTGGAGTTTGTCTCATCTTTGAGGGCCTTGAGAGCATTTTTCATTTCTTCCAATTTACATATTATAGGTGGGGTAATAGATGCCCATAGTCTAGGTGCCCCTACTATGGAATACATAGCAGATGCTGAAGTTTGATATGGGAAACCCTAACTGTGATATGGTGGTTGTGGAAAAATAGGTTGCACGACTGGCAGGATGGATGCTATGGGTTGTTGGGATGTAGTTTGTGTATACTAATGCATATGTTGGTTAGACTGTTGGTGGGGAGGCTAAGTATGAGGGTGTTTCCCTACTAGATAATTATATGCAGATACCTGGGCATACTACTGGTGTGATGATTGTGGCTGAAAAGATGGTAGCATTGGCAATGCCTGGGCCATGCTTTGGGAATGTATACTTTGCCCAATATATGTTGGTTGTGTTCCTACTTGAGAGAGTGACTGAGTATGAATAGGGGCAAGGTAATTAATATGAGGAAAAGTGTTCATAGCAAGATATTATAGTGGAGGGGTGATTTGACTATTGCCCAAGGGTGGCATAGAAAAATAGTTGGTCATGGGTGGTAATGAATGGACTTGAGGAGTGGAGGATGATAGTGATTGAGATATGGACATAGTGGTAGGCCCTTGTGTCATATCAACACTCCAAGGCCTTAAAGGGAATGAGGCCGAAGTACTTTGGCTAGTAACAAATGGATTGACAGTGATGTTGGATGGGATGGAAGATGAGGTATTTGACCCTAGTGGAAGCATGTCGATAGTAAATGGATTGGATGTGCTTTGAGATGAAAGGGAAAATGCAATGTTGCTAGATGCAAAAGGGAGATCTTGGAAAGTAGGGAGAAGGGTGGTGGAAGAAGATGTAGATGATACACTTGGGGTTGGTTGAGATGTGGTATGTACTAAGGGTTGTGTGAGAATGGGATGGGTGTTTTGTGGAATGGGAGCAATCACTTGGGTTGAGCATATATTTGAGTATATTGGTTCTGTTTGTGGTGGTCAGTACTCACTGTTGGGTGATGAGAAAGGATCATGAGGGACAGATGACCCTATGGATGGTAGTTGCCACCCAAATAGAGGATGTGTAGGATCCATAATGTTGGGAGGTGGTGGGCATCCAAACTCAAAGGCACCAACATTGTCCCTTAAGAAATTTTCCATGATGGTTTCCTTATTTCGATCTATGATGGCATTAACAATGGTTGCATGGCTAGATTGGTTCATGAAAGCATCAATATCTATGGAAGAACCTGTTTCTACAGGGTTTTATGGTGGTGGATTTAGTGGTGTCATGGAAACTATGGGGTAGGGCTCAGCCCAAGCTATGCTACTGCTATGACTAGGATCCATATCCTTCTTTTTTTGTGTATTCTTACCAAAATGTGTAGTGGGTGGCATGATAGGATAATTTTCTGAAGGATGAAATGCAACAAGGATGATGCTAAGTGTATATGATGAAGTGATTTTCCTAAGTGTCACTAGGGTGGATTGGTTTCCTGAGATGCAAAGAAAAGTAGGTACAAGTGTGTTTAAAGATACCTTCGAAACCTAAGTGATATGGTACTGAATGAAGGAGACTATGTTAACCTTAAGTGTGATCCTAAAAAATGTGATGGTGGTATCAAACCCTAAAGTATCCTAATGTCTATTTTTGGAAGATAAAGAAGGATCAATGTGTAACCCAAGCTTTGGCTCAAGGTGATGTGGGACACAAGTGACAACCTATCTTAGACAATGTTTAGTTTCAAGGATGACGATGATGGTGAGATGGAGGGAAACTATTTTTATCAAAATAAATCCTAATGAAGTGATGATAAATGTTTCTAAGTAGGTGAGTAAATTAGTGGAGGGTGCTCAATTTTAATGATGCATGTGAAGGGTTCAAAAAACCTAAGGTGGATGACAAAAAAATGGGAGGAGATGATTCTATTTCAAATGCTTCTATGGGGTAGTGGTTTTATGTGAAAGACTAAACTTATGAGGAGATAAGTGCATAAGTGTGTATGGAAGAAGGACCTAATCAGAGTGAGTAACACTAGAGTTGTTGATAAGGCTATGGTTGACATCTTGTCGAAGAGTTAGGTTTTAAATTTTGTAATCCCACTTAGTTTTTAATGCAATGTCTGTGTCATCTTTCTCAGTTTGGTCTAACTTGGCAATCCTTGGGTTGGGGGTATGTTTTCTGTGTTTTGGTTCTATTTCTTTGTAAATTGGTATTTGTGGAAGTTTAGTTTTTTTGAATTTGGTCTTGGTTTGGCCTGACACGAGATAACTCTAAGGGATTTGATCGCAACTATGGGGTTTGATAGGAAATGACTATTCCAAGTACACCTTTTAACCTTGGGTTGGAAACATAAATCAATTGAGGAACAGCTAAGTTTCCAGAAATGGTAAAGTAGTGAGGCAAACAATCTAAACTTTAGGATTTGTTGCAAATGAAATTGCTAACAATCCTTTTGGACAAAAGTAAGAAGCGCCTATTTTGAAGACAAATGTGTTATTTTTGGTCAGGTAGGATAGGTAAAAAGGATAGTTTGTGAGAGATAAATTTAGACTAAGAAGAAATGGGGTTGCTTGCAACTGAATTCTACTACTAGTTACTATCAACATAACAAGGATAGTTTTGAAAAAGGTAAAGTTTGAACCAAGGAGACAAAAGTTTGTTTGTGAATGGAATTGTGAACAACCAATTTCTATGAAAATATCAAGGATGGGGTCTTTCAAAGACAAAAAGTGTTATTTTCGGTCAAGTAGGATAAGTAACAAGGATACTTTGAAAAAGGAAAAACTTTGGACTAACGAAAAAAAGGATTTGTAACTGGAACTTTCTTAGTGGGTTGTTGTTTGAGGGAACAAGTATAATTTTGGACAATGGAAAGTTGAAATTATGAGACAAAAGTTGTTGTGAATGGACTTGCTAACAATTACTTTCTTTAAATATCAAAAGATGGGATTCTTTTTGGATGTGAGGGATTTATGAGTAAACAGTTTCTCAAAGGACAAAGCAACTTTGAGAAAGAAAAATAGATGATCTCTTGAGCAAAAGGATTTGATAACAACCATAGAATTGTGTATGTTTTTACAAATGTTTTTCATGAGTCTTGAGCACAAGTAAGACAATTCAAACACATGCTTTATCCCTAAGGTCAAATTTTTTGGTTGCAATATGGTATTCAATGGCCCACAGCCTAGTGTCTCCTAATTCTAGTGCAATATGTCCCTCTAATCGAAGAGGTGAGCTGATAAAGGAGTTGATCAACAAATGATACACATCAAAGAATCTTCAAGGCATGGCAAATAGAAGTTCCCCTTCTACAGAAATAATGACCCTTGGAGATGAAACCCAAGTGGCCTTATGCCTCTACCAGGGGAGCACAATGGTGAGTAAACTTGAGGGATGTTGTTTCCCTTGCACTGAAAATGAGCATACCATGAAAAAATCAAGAATTTTGACTAAAAAAGGGTTACAAATGGGTTTGTGGCATCTCACCAAATGGTTGTTACGTATGTGAGCCATTTAAGAAGCTATTCTGGATATGTTGAAATTGTGGGAAAGTATTCCCACCTTAGGCTACCTCCAAAAAAACACCTTTCAAACTTGGGTGACAGAGCAAGAAAGTTTACGTTTCCCCTCATTTATATGTTGGCCATACTATTTGTCAGTTTGAGCTTCTCACCAAAGGGGAAGCGCTTCCTAGAGGTGGATGAACTCACTAGAAGCACTCCTAGGTTTTTGCGGATGATCTTGCTGACAACTTTTGGTACATGTGTCACATTTTCTAAGGTCTTAAGATGTAAGAAATGGAGAAGACAAAGATGTGCTAGAGGGCACAATCTTAGAACATGCAAGGCACTTGGTTCATTTTTATTTGGATGCTTTAATGTATCCTAACAAATTAGTTTATGAAGAGACACATGAGCTTAGCATTCAAATTTTTCATTTCCAACTTTAGAATGATGGTCAACAAAGGGAAATTGAGTCAACAAAAGTAAATCAATTGAGAAATCTTTGTAAAAGGAGGGAATAAGAGCGAGATTATCTTAAAGGCATTCAAGATTTCATGATTTCATTTTAAGCACTAAATTTGAAGTGTTTGACCACAATATTTGTTTGTGCCTTTAAAATAAAGTGTTCATTGCATTGGTTCATTTTTTAGTACTTGTCATTCAAGAGTAGATTATTGATTTAAACTATCCAAGTATTCTAATAAAAAAGAAAGAAAGAAAAATGTTGTAAAGACTTAGCCATTCATTCCATGAAAAAGCAAGATTTATTTGGTTTTAAGCCTTAAAACACAATTATAATGGCAAAACCTGCAAAAACCTATTAGTGTTCTGCTCCAAAAGGTACCTGCAATAGAGAAATGTCAAAAATTACCACTAGTTGGTCAAACCTGCAAACCCACGAGTTTAGGCCGTGATCCCACAGAGCGGGAACATGGTTAAAAGTTGTGAGATTGAGGTACAAGGACTGGTGAAAAGAAAATGGGCCACGATTTAAAAAGTTGCAGAGCGATCCTGTGAAACAGTGATCCCGCAGGTCTTCGAGGGAGCATTTCTGTGGACAAATGGGTCGGTGGGTTTGATTGGAGAGAGAAAAAGTGAGTTTTAGAGGTTGAATAACTACATTAAGTGTTCTTTATAGTCTCTTCCAGTGATCCCACGGATAAAAAATGATGTTCTCGAGGGAATAGGGTCAGGATGGTTGTAGGAGATGTGATTATTGACACGTGGTAATGGTCATTGGAGGCAAACAGTGATCCCACCTTCACAGTTTTGCATTCTTGTTGGTTTATGATAGCAATCTCGTAGCTATGAGTTCGTGATTCCATGGTGGTGGGATCACAAATAAAGTGCGTGCAAAAGTGGTTTAAATCAAAAATTGATTTTACAGCTGGGAGCACGATTTCCAATGAGAGACCTGTGTACCTACAAAAATATTAACAAAACCACCTACGTATACATAGAAGCACAAAGTGTCAATTTGGTTAGTCTAACATATAGCAAACAAAAACATGATCATAGTGACCTGAATGTGGGTTCCCATCGAGCATGCTAAAATGTATCACCTAACCTATTAGTGTAAAATGAATACTAATCTAATAATGAAAGTATTAACACAACCAAAGCAGTTAACACTTATGATAGGATGGGGTTATCACCACAAAAGGAAGCAAACCAAGAATGGTAGGTTCCTTATGGTATAACCTATGATGGCATGGTTATGTCCCTAATGGGAGGGGATGTATGCTCACATTGTGCTCAAGCTTCCAAAGGATGGGGGTTTTTACCAAGTGTGTGTATGGATGAAGGTTTCAACAATGGGGTTATGGAGGGATTTCAATATTATGATAGTATTTTGGTAGTTTTTAGGCTCTCAAAATAGCATTATAACTTTGCATGAAAAGTGAATTCATTTTTGTGGAGGGAGAGAGCTTCATTTATAGGCTAAGGGGTAGAGGGATGAATGGATAAGATGCAAGGATTGGGAAAATCTTATGGAGGAATAGGATTCCTTAAAAGGAGGCACATGGATTGTTCTAGTCTGGAGCCAATAGGGGAGTGACACTTGTCACAAGGAGGATGAGTGTGAGGGGATGAGATAAGGGTTGGTCAAGGGATTAATGAGGAAGGTTGAGTATGTAAGAGGGATGTAAGAGTCATTAATGGCATGTAAGAGCCATTAATGCTCTTGGATGGGGATGGAAGAGGATATGGGACATATTTTGACTTTGGTTTGGGTTAACAAGTCTTAGCCCTTGCCTAAAGTTGTGCATATGTTTAGGAGGGGGATTAGGATTAGCTTAGAAAGGGGGTTAGGGGTTAAGTGGTTTAGCTTTGATTTGATGGGTTAGTTAGGTGGCTAAGTGAGGTTAGTATGGGTGAATGGATCGGATTAGGGGTAAAGGTTTGGTTTAGGGATTTTTTAAGGGTTAGGAATGTTTTATTAAATGATTTATTTAATAAAATGGGGATATGGGATTAAATTAAATAGACTTGAGAATTCATTTAATTTAATAGAGGAATAGGCATTTAATTGATAAATTGATTTTGGGTTATCATTTGATTTTATCAATTGGGCTATAGTTAATTTAATTAATTAATTAACTAGGGGATGATGATTAATTAATTAAATAATAAATATTTAATCAATAATGTCCTAGGAGATGACTAAATAAGATTACCTAATGATGTAATCAGATTTAGGTGTCTAAACCACCATCCACAATCACATCCCAACATTTACCTCCCGACTTACATTGAGTCTTGAACAAGTTTATTCTCTAACAAGGTTCCATCAACTACTTACCAAACAATACTCATTGAACTATCAAGTTATCCTCCAACTCGAGCTCATTCATCAATTTTGCATTCTCATTTACCACAAAAATTCTTCTATCTCTAGCCTTCATGTCACCATTGAGACATTCAAATGATCTATTTACTTCACCACATATATAGCTTGTACCTTTAAATCCACCTCTATCTATTCTTCTCCTCGGTTCAACAGGTTTTGGTTTATCTTTGACAAATTGTTTATCCTTCACTATGTTCACATGCTTCTCCTTCGCTCGGGAATTACCCTGATGTCTTCTCTTCAACTTATCTTTAGAGCATACTTATAAGTATCTTTAACCAAATCAATCTTCAGCATACCAATCTCATTTTGAATATTGAATCTCAAACTATTAATATATCTAGCCACATTTTCCTTAGAAATTTATCTATGTCCAAAGCGAATAGTCAACTTGTAAAAATCCTCAATATAATCCTTCACAATCATATCCTTCTACTTCATATTATGCAATCTCTTAAACAATTCAAGTTCATAATATGCAGGAGTGAACATAGTCTTCAGTTTTGTCACTGTCAATCTCTGCCTAGTGAACTTTATTTCACCTTCTTATCTATCATTTTTCAATTCTTTCCACCATAAAGAAGCATGTTCTTTCAACTTAGTCTCTTCCAACCTCACTCTAAGTGGATCTCCAATATCCTCTAACTCAAAGTAGTCGTCCAGCTCACCAATACAATCAATCAAGTGCTCGGGATTCAAAGTACCTAAGAAATTAGAAACCTCCATCATGTGTTGCAGTTTCAACTGAGCTTCAAATCTACCCAACTAACCAGTTTTGTCTTCCAAGAATCTCTACATTCAATCAATTTTGTCTTCTCCACTAGATCTAGCAACCTCAAAGTATTTAGCAACTTCATCATAACCATTTTTCATACCCATGTTCCTCAGTACACTAGCTATAGATCTCATAATCTCAGTGACCATATCATTCTTCATCAACTCCATCTCAAATATAAAATCTAATCTAACCTATTATAATGATTTAGAATAACCAAGAGTGAGGTGAATTAGTTAAATCCTCAGGTCTAGATGTACCAATTCAACTTTTAATAACTTCAAATAAATTGATTAATCTCAAATACTCACTTGGTCTATGTAGCATATCATCAGCAATTTAACATTTGATGCAATATCTTAACTCTATGTCTCTATATGTTTTGATTGCCAGTAAATAAACTACTATAAAAATATAGCATGCAAAACAATAACATCCTCATATGAAAATAACAATATGACACCAGAATTTAACATGAAAACCCAATTTGGGAAAAACTAGCAACTAACATGCTACCAACTTTTTACTCTCTTGAAGTGAGCTCAGTTAAGAGCTATTGGGCATTCATTTTGCACTAGGTCAATGGCAAGAATCCATTGTGTAAATCCTCTCTTAAAAAGAAAACCTTTTTAACGATCCACTCTAAGGTTCAGTATTTGTCTTGCAACGTATCAAAATCTTCTTAGTAGAAGATAAATGTGAGTGTTCACAAGGAGACCTTTGTTGGTTCTAAAAAAACACTTTTGTCTCAAATTCGAAGTAAATTTGTTCATTGTCTCAAAATAACACAACAAAAAGAACAATATTTTTGTATTTTTTTTAATGAATGCAACTCTAACAATGTAGCTAATATGAGTTTCTATCCTAATGAGGGGTTAGCAAAGCTAATAACATGAAATTGAAATAATTTGAAATTGAAATCCAAAATAGACATAATCTACAGAACACAAAACACTGTGAGTTAAACCTTTGAAGAAATTGGTAGGAAACCAATGAAAATAAGAGCAGCCCTTCCTAGAATCCACTAATGTAATTGTTGGTGAGAATATTTAATAAATCGAATGATGTTTCACTCTTCATCAAATTGCAAGGCCATGGAAAGTGCGCTCATGCAAGATGAAAAGTTATGTAGACACAATCGAGTGATCTCTTCTCAAGCTCGTTACGTCAGTGAAATTTGTATATCTATAGCAAACACGAGAACTAAAAGATCACACAACTAGAAAAAATGCAATAAACTTTTGGCTCAATCACAATCCCATGAATAAAATCCACAAAACAATGATACATTCAGGCAAGAATAACTACACTCCAAATGCGAGCACAAAGAGCATAATTTTATTGCATAATAATGATGGCCCTTGTTACATCTTACAATGGGGCATTTATAAGAAATCATCTCCTCAATTTGTGTTGAGAGTGAGAGATATATTTCATGTAATAAATACTTTTAACTAATAAAACAAACTAAATATATAAAGACTATCAACTAATTTGATGCTTAGAGGGATTCCATCCATATTTTATTCATTAGTTGGATGCATCAGCCCTTTACATGTCAAAAACAAAGAAGAAATGAGAGAGAAAGTGAGAGGAAGCCATTAGTCAAAGTAGAAGTGCATGGAGATACCAAAAATAGAAGCTAATCCTTCACTAGGTGTGTGTCAAAGTTAAATTGTCGTCAAAATGTGCTCTCGATGCATGGAAAGTGCTATTTTTGGAACTGGTAGTCAATTGTTAGTGCACCTCTGAATTGTAGAGCTATAGACCTATGGACCTATAGAGCTACATAAAAATGCGAAGCTATGGAGCTGCAAAGCTATGGACCTTAACTGGGTCAAAAACTCAAAATTTTACTAAGTGTCAAAATTAAAATTCTAGCATATGGGTTTTGTTCATCTTCATCCCAAAGCTATGTTTGGATATTTGCCCTTGAATTTCTCTATCATCTTAGTAATTTTAGTTGCATCTAGAAGATCTAAAGCCTAATATTTATCCTTTACTTTATGTTTGTAGTTGTTGACCTCAATTCGAGTCTCTATAAAATCTTCGAGTTTGGTGTCCAACTCTAACAGTGCTTCTTCTATTCTGAAGGCTTGTCTGATGTCTTTATTGTTGGATGCTTCCTCTAAAGTCTTCTTGAAATTCTCCACTACTACCTTAACTGGCAACAACTTCTCTCGTTCTCCATCTTCAAAACTATCCAAGCATGCATCACTATACAACTTTTCTGCTTCCAAAATTCACTCTTGGGCTTGGTCCTTGAGCTGATGGATCTCCTTGTGTAATGTTTCCATTACTTTATTGTCATTCACTATCTTCTCTATCTAATCATCAATCAAGTCTAGCTCTTCTCCGATACATACATCAATCAAAGTGTGGTAACTTTTCCCTTTTATGGCTTGTAAAGTATGCAAATCCTTGCTCAATACCCATACCTCATCCATGATACTAAAGTCCTGCCTCAAAATTGCTACGATCTTATTCACATTCTCCTGCATAGCATGAAGTAAGTTCAAATTCCCTATGATTGTGGTGACACCTCTATCCTCAAGTCTTTCTCACCATTCTTGACAAGCTTTCAAAAAGGTGTTGAGTCGTACACCTTCCCCTTCTCTAAGAATGGTATTTAGAGTCTCCTCAAGGTGCTCAAGATCCAGAGGACCAACAACTTTGGCTAGATATCCCTTTAGGATCTCAACTTTCCTTCGAAGAGTTCATAG
Source organism: Cupressus sempervirens (assembly GCA_028749045.1). NCBI lineage: Eukaryota > Viridiplantae > Streptophyta > Pinopsida > Cupressales > Cupressaceae > Cupressus > Cupressus sempervirens. The sequence continues at coordinate 527,886,091 of CM053790.1, forward strand.
TTCAATCTCATCCTGCTCCATGTTCCTAAGAACTTCTTTAACTCCCATAGTCATCATCTGTTGAGTTGAATCCCGTGTAGGCCTTCCCAACATAACATCCTTCACTTCATAATCCTCTAGATTAATAGCTTCTACATCTATACCTTTAGAAGGGAGAGCCACTTGTGCAAATAAATCTTGGTTTTGTATGGTAGTAACAAATGCAAATGGCGTTGCTTCATGTAATGGAGACTCAAGTTTGTTCAAGATCTCTGCAATATCACAAATATCATCCTCTAAAGCATGGAACTGATGCTTGGCACTTCTCATTATCTCCTTTTAGAACCATCTTGGGATATGTTTTCCTGCAGATCTGGCTCTTGATGATGAAGGGGTGTGTTCAACTACCTCCTTCCCTTTATTGCTCTTGCTTGGAGTTGTCTCCTATTGTGAAGACTCTCCTTTTGTAGCCTCAGTCTTCGTAGATCCTATAGCTTACTCCTTAGCATCTTGGGAAGGCTATTGTGCATATTCTACCATCTATCCCTCTTTTGATGCTTCATCAATAGCCCTCGGGTCTAGTTTCTTTTGTGGTAATGGTTCCTTTTGAACTTGTTCCTCTTCCAAACTTAGAGGTGGAGGAGTTACTGAACCCTTATCTACCACCATAATCTTTGGTGGAGATGGAGGAGAGAGATCAAAAACCTGTGTTTCTGGTGGCATCTACATCCAGTCTTCCTATTGGAGTTCACCTGTAGAGGTGTCTCTGATCTTATCTCCAACCAACTTTATTCCCATGGGCATGAAATCAAAATCCATCATGTAGAAAACATCCACACCTCTTGCCCTTTTCTCATTCACCCACTTCTGCACTTCATCTTCTGAAGAAGAGAGTTCTAATGGTTCTACTTGGGTGGATGGTGGGGTACTAGTGGCACTCTTTCTTCTTTCAAACTCTACAGCTTTTTCTAATCGAGTCCTTCTTTGTAGGGGTACCTGTTCCTCCTCTTCTAATTCTGTTTCTTCCTCACCTCCTTCTTCCTCCAGAATATTTTTAGGAATAGATCAATTAGGTACTAATCTTCTACTGATCCTTTGCCTTTTCTTCATCTTAATCTTGATCCTCTTATGTTTCTTGGAGATGGAAGGAGAAGGCGGCTCTTCTTATACATGAGGAATGGAGGCTTCTCGAATCTCTCCCTCTTCTGGTTGGCTTGGCATAACAGGAGGCAACAGAGGTTCATCCTATATTTGAGAGGCTCCAATACCTTGGGACTCTTGTGAGCTTTGCTCATGCTCTTGGGAAGACACATGTTCTACAACCTGTTCTATCTGAATCCTCTAAGGAGAGGTTATCTTCCTCTTTCCCTTCCTTTTAGGAGGGTGATAATATCCCACTGGGTGATCAAGCTGGTAAAATGTCTCTGACCTAATAGGAGACTGGAGTGCAAAGATATGAACTGTGACTTTCCTTCCCTTACCTCTTTCTAGGCAAGTATGTGCATGGAAGATTATAGTATCAAGAATTGGATCAAGTGGAAAAGGTTTCTTGATCCAATCCTTTGTCATTCTAATGACATGTCTTGCTTGATGATTGATGTCATCTCCTTCCTCTCTATCAACCTCTACATTCAAAATGGTTCTTTTACTAACTTTATTTGTATTGAACAAGGGATCCAATAATTCTTTAGAGTCTTGTAGCCTTATCTCATCAAGGATAGTCAAATGGAGAGCCTTTTCTACTATGTACAAAGTCATCCTACAATAGTCCCTGATGTGGACATCATAGTCATTTGTGGCATTCATCCAATGATTTTCATTGACATCTTCATGATGGAAGTCCTTTCCTGCCAGGTTTTCCACTTTACCAACATTGTCAAAGTATGGTCGAGGAGAGTTGTACTCTTCAAGGGGATAGTTCTCCCATTCCCACTCGAAGGTCGAGATATCCTGTTTCCTTTTCACCTAATATGCTCTTATGATAAATGGTCAATCCCAACAAGGTCTTCATTGTATTTTGATCCTCTCGTAGGCTGACTCAATCAGCCAAAAAATTTCCATTAGGACCAACTTGTTACTTGGATATCTAGGGAGCTTCTTAGGATTGATGGATGCACCACCTACCCGAATATATGTAAATGTCCTAAATTGGATGAAATAGGCTCTGAGAGCCTTAATTTTAGCTTTTGCTTCATCAAATAACCTCTTCCCATAGTCCCCCTCAATGAATCGAATGATCACAAAGATGAAAGCATCATTTACAATTATGTACTCCTTGCTCTGCATTGAGAGCTTCTTCTTCACCAACTGAGGATAGACAATGTATGGCCAAACAATGGGGTCTTTCATATTGCCTTTCCTATACAACCTGGGATAGTTTGTGGCCCTTGCTATAGGTAGGAACACCAAATAAGAAGTTATATAGAACTTCTTGTCTTTTACCATCCTCACTGCTCACACAAGTTTTCACTTAGTGTGGTGGCCCAATCTAGTGATATCTTTGAACGCCTAATGGTCTCAATGAAATTGATCATGAATGGAGTGAGATGACCCACTATGGGTAAACCCATGACTCTACTCAGAAGAATGATAGAGTATCTGATGTCATCCTTCATATATCCCCAAGTCATATCTACTTTTTTTATTGTCTTTCCTCAAGGTCGCTTCTTAATGAGGTATGAGGAATGTATGATATCAATGGCCTCTTGGTGATGCTCCTTGTGCCATCTTTTAGTTGCTTCATAGGAGTCAGATGAACTGATCAGCTCTGGGAAGATGGAAGACTCTCTCAATGTTATCAGGTGGCAGATCCAACACGACTTCTATGGTGACACTCTGGACCACCCTTTCATCAGGAACGAAGTGCCGAGATAAGGTCATGATTAATTCAGTTGACTATACAATCCCTAGATGCAACACTGCATTCACTAATCCAAAACGGATCAATGCAGACATCATGGTTGATCTTTGTGTTAGATTGTTGCAAACTCTGAGGAAATTTCCCAAGTTCGTGCATCCGAGGTCAGTATCTTTGATCTCGACATAATCATTGAGTAGCCTTAACTTTGGGGGTATGCATTGGAATTTAAAAACTACGAGCTTGGTTGCTACTCCAGATGTGGATGTCATTTGATCATGTTACCTACACATCACGAGAAAAGAAAATGTCATTAGTCACCATATAGCATAAAAACGTAAGAGAAAAAATGTTCCCCTTGGGGATTTTTTTTTCTTAAAAATTTTGTTCCTTTTTTTAATATTTTTTTAATTTTTAAAGTTTTATATATATATATATATTTTTTAAATGTCTTTTAAACCCTTATGCAAAAAAATAAAATAAAAAATGCAATGCTTGAGGGTGCGGTGAGCGCTGACGTGCAAACGCTGCACGCACACACATGGAGGGCACGGATGTAGCACTCACACCTGCGGAGGGCGCCACTGTGCAGATGCGGTGCACTTGCCTATGGGGGCGTCGCGCTGGTGCCACTCAGGCACCCCTTGCAAACATGCTTGCGGGTGTGTTGTGCGAGCGCCCACAAAAAGGGCGCTATGGAGATGAGCCCTAAGGGCACCACGCTATGGCATGCACAGTGTATGTGCACCCGAAAGGAGCGCTGTATGCACGCATCACCACATGGACGCACCTGGGAGCAACGTGCGTGCACACCCAAAAGGGGCACTGCGCACAACAAAAGAAAGGGGGGGAAGCTTACCTTTGCTCCCTCCTCCAAACACTTGAAAAATAAAAAAAGAAAGAGAGGGGGGGGGGGGAGGGTTTTATAGCCCCTCCCTCCTCGTGCGCATAACGCAAAGTGCGCCATAGCTTAGCACGCGCGGGTGAGAGGAGAGAGATTTTATTTTATTTTTTGGTTTTTGAACTTTTCTCATTTTCTAATGTTTTTGTGTTTTTTACTTTTTTTAAAAAAAAATGTGATTTTTTCAATTTTTTATTTTTTTTATTATTCAATTTTCAATAATTTGACTCTATGACTCAAATTTTAAACGAATTTTCTTCTCCCAACTCTCGAATTGTGAGTCTGGGAGTCGAAAAAAGTAGAGGGTCCCCATTCCTAGCGAGGAATGGGCTGTGTGTTGTGTACACCACAACAAGAGCCAACCCTATTAAAGGTTATACAATACACTGTTAAATGTGACCCTATTAAAGGATTTACAAAATGAATGGGTCAACTTTGATTAAAGGATTTTGATAGATACAACGGTTAGAATGTAATAGTGGGTTTGATCTATAAAGCACAACTCACTTTGCAAATTCACATCTTCATTAGCTCATTTGTTGAAGTGAGCTTGGTTAAGAGCCAACCCTATTAAAGCTTATACAACACACTGTTAAATGCGACCCTATTAAAGGATTTATAAAATAAAAGTTAGGTCAACCTTGATTAAAGGATTTTAATAGATACAGTGGTTAGAATGTAATAGTAGGTTTGATCTGTAAAGTACAACTCACTTTGCAAATTCATATCTCCATTAGCTCATTTCTTGGTTCATTGATTGACCTCCATTTGTTGGTTCATTAACTAGCCTCACTTGAAAAATTCACATAATAAGCATGTATCATTTTTTCAATATTCTTCTTTTCATGACTCTTGAATCTTTATCTACAATGATTTGATCTGGTACATGATGTCTTCTCATGTAATTTGTCAATACAGGTTCAGGTCTTGGTTCCTCTTGTTGTTTTTCATTGGATTCACCATGTTTAACTTCTTCTATTGTCTTTGGCTGCAACTCAACTTCCGTTGTCTACTAGTCACCAGTCACAGTCTATGAATCGGCTCATATAGCCTAATGCTTGACAGAAATCTATTGCAAAACCTCAGTAGTGCCGAGTTATTTATTCTCGACATCCACCTTTTCTAGTTCAGGTAAGGTGCTAGGTTCACCTTCATAGATATAGAAAGACTTTCTATAATCTTCAAGCTCTTTCTTGCATTCTTCTACATTTTTCTCTACAAATTCATCAACTCTAACATTTACACTTTCCACAATTTTGTTAATGTTAGAATTCAAACACTTAAATGCTTTACTCTTAGTAGAATAACTTAGAAATATGCCTTCATCACTTTTTGCATCAAGTTTATATTTTCAAGTGCATCTTTCAATATGTAACATTTACTTCCAAAAGCTTTAAAATAATTCACATTTGGTGCATATTCATACCAAAGTTCAAAAGGTGTTTTATTTGTTCCTTTCTTCACTTGATCTCGGTTCAGAGTATAGATTGCAATCCTTACAAACTCTCTCTAGTACTTCTATGAAACATTCTTCTCCATCATTAGAGTTCTTGCACAATCCATTATTGATCCATTCCTTCTCCCAGCTATACCATTATGTGGTGGAGTCCTTGGTGCACTCATTTTCCTCTTGATTCCTTTGTCATTGCAAAATATGTTGAACTCATCAGAGATGAATTTAGCACCTTTGTCTGATCTCAGATATATTAGACTCTTCCCTATTTCTTTCTCAACCCTAGCCAAGTACTACTTAAACATTTGAAATGCATCATATTTTTCTTTGAGAAACATCACCATCATCATTCTATAAAAGTCATCAACAAAAAAATAAAGTATTTATCACCATAGTATATTTGTATTCCAATAGGACCACATAAGTTAGTATGAACCAACTCCAAAATATCATCAGAAGAATAGGTCTTGCTCTTGAATCTAGACTTTTTCATTTTACCCATTTGACATTGTTTTTATATCACTTTATCAGGTTCAATTAGTCTTGGTAACCCTCTAACTCTTTTCATCTTACTTATGCTTACCAAGTTATCAAAGTTCACATGACATAGCCTCTTATGCCATAACCAAACATCTTCACATTGTGTAAATAGAAAAGTATCTTTAGGTCTAGATCTAGATAGAACAAGTTACCTCTTGTTTGTTCTCCACTTCCAACTAGTTCACTTGTAGCATTACAGGTATTTTCCTTCTTGTTCTGTAAATTAACTCTGTAGCCTAAAATTATCAACTATTAAACCCTCAACAAGTTATATTTCAAACCATCAACCCAGTATGCATTGTCATATTTGATCTTTTCATTTAGTTTAATTGATCCTTTAGCTTTCACATAATATGGTGCATCATTGCCAAACTTAACACTACTTCCATTATAATATTCGAGCTTATCAAACTTACTTGTATCATGAGTCATATGATGTGAGAAACCACTATCAATTATTTATCTATCACTCTTACTCACATGTGAGATCGATCCAATTTTCTCATCTTCATTAGAATCATCTTTCATTGCAACATAAACAATTTCTTCATTATGATTATTAGAATTACTATCAGAACCATCCTCTTCAAAAATATAACAAGATTTCTTACATTTGTCCTTTTAATCTCCTCTATCTCTATTGCCTCTATTTTCTCTATCATCTCTCTTTCCTTTGTACTTGAAGTCTTTCCTTTCATCTTTCTCATCTCTATCAGGCCATCTAGGAGAAATGTGACCAACTTTGTTACATGAAAAATAGATAATAGGAAGTTTACATTTGTAGTTGTCTTTTCCTCTAGTAAGTCTTCTAGCCAACAATGCTTCCAGTTCATCAAGGTCATCATCAGATCCACTATCACTTTCTACATACTTTTTTTTCTTCTTTTTCTTAGATCCATTAAGGGTTAGTTGTGCTTTGGATGCAAATTCAACACTGGAAAGGGAATAATTATCAAAATTTGATCATTCAAATGCAGTAGGTCTACCAATTAGACTATCCAAGGTTAGATCATTACTAGGTGTACATCTCAGTTCTTGAATAGTAGGTACTCTAATTGCATAGATAGGGAGTAAAGTCCTCAATAACTTACTTATCACAATCTCATTAGATATATTTTCTTTAGCTCCTCTAATATCATTCACCACTTCTTTGATCTAACCACAATATTGTGCAACATTCTCACCTTCTTTCATTATGATGTCATCAAACTTTCGTCTCAAGCTTTATGCCTAAGCTCTCAATACATTCTTGTCTCCTCCATGGATATTTTCCAACTTATCCCACATTTTTGTAACAGTAGTGTATTCCTTCACATCCTCCATTTTTGCATAACTCAGGGTTGTTGCAAGTTCAATCATCATTTGGTTGAGCAATTTAACATTTCATGCAATATCTTAACGCTATGTCTCTATATGTGTCGAGTCCCAAAAAATAAACTATTGTAAAAATATAGCATGCAAAACAATAACATCCACGTGAAAATAACACTTTGACACCAGGATTTAACATAGAAACCCAAATTGGGAAAAACCACCAAGTAACATGCTATCATTTTTTCACTCTTCTGAAGTGAGCTCAATTAAGAGCCATCCCTATTAAAGGTTATACAACACATTGTTAACTGTGACCCTATTAAAGGATTTAATCATCCAGTTAGGAGTGACCTTGTTAGAGGTCTTTAGAACATTCCATTAGAATGTCACTTTGATTAAAGGATTTACAAAATAACTGTTAGGTCAACCTTGATTAAAGGATTTTGACTAATATAATGGTTAGAAGGTAACAATATGTTTGATCTGCAAAGTACAACTCACTTTGCACATTCAAATCTCCATTAGCTCATTTTTTGATTCATTGACTGGCCTCCATTGACATCCTCATCGTTGATCTTCTTGGCATCTCCTTAGTAATTTTTTTAGTGGCAAATCTCCGCCAATTGGTGACTATGTCTCTTCAGGCAATGGTAATTTGGTGACTAAAACCTACATATGGGGTCAACCACATCACCAAGAGATTAAATAATCTAGGTCCAAAGCCCAGGTTGATTGTCCATTGTTTTACACATAATTGGTCCCAAATCCCAGTCCAATCACCAATGTAATCTACATTTAGGACACATTTATTTTTAAATTTTCGCTAGCCTTTACCTAATGCTTTCTTATTGGACAATGTTGTTTCATCCTTAAAATAAAAAAATGTTTTCCTTGGGGTTGAGCATCACCTACCATTGCCCCCATTTAGCCAACTATTTATATTTCAATATTTGGGAGATGTGTCCTAATTTCGAGAAGAATTAGAATTTATGTTATAACATTTAAGATTAGGCCTGAAATAGAGTCAAGGTCATTGATTTATATTATATCAACGGTCCAAATCAATTCCTTTCACCATAATAATGATAACATGCAAAGTGACGACAACCAAGTTGGCAACAAAAAAGGACACATTATTAATTGAATCTTAATGGATTGGCAGACTACAAATACATTGTACAGTGGACACTTTACTTATGGACCATGGCCCACCTGTGACTCTGTAAATTCACCAAAAATTAAATAATCTCTCTATAGCAATTGGCAGATTAGCCAACTATATTAATATTTTGCACCATATGAAATAATTAATTTACCTACATTTATTTACATGCCAATATTTTTTTTATTTCGCCATAATTATTATTAAATTTTGATAAGAAATGAAAATTTTGCCAATAGAAAATAATTTTCTCTGTTGCCTCAAATAAAAAAATTGCCTTCGATTAGAAATTTTTCCTACGGATTAAATGTTGAATTTGCTAGCATTTTATTTATTTTTCTCAAGAGAGGTTTCTTAAAGCCATCCATGCATCTCCTCAAGCAACCACTCTTCACCAACTCTTTACACTTCACCTTTGTTGTTCTCCTCTTCACAGCTTCTCCTTAAGATCATCAATCAACAATGAACTAACCATAGAAAACATCTCTTATGCCTCTTTAAATAGGTAATTTTGATCTTTTGTCACTTAAACATCACCGTTGATCTTAGTGTTAGGTCAATTTCATTGAATCCTTCTATCTTTTTGTTCTCCTTCTTCTAGAAGCTTCTGATCAAATCATTGCCCTTGATCACTTACCAAACTCTCCTTGTGCATTAAATATGCCAGCTCATCAATCCTTTTGTTCCACGTGCTTTGACTAATTCAAAATTCCAACTGTGGTAGCCTCAAAAATAAATTTTTCTCAAACATTAACTTTTTTTGTCAATCAACAATAATTGTGTTCTTCTACTAGGTCATTACTATGTAGCTCAATACATATTATACTATCTCTCTCTGCATCAACATGCTTGCTTGGCCAATACTATGCTCGATCTATGCTTCTTCAAACAATTGCTCAGCAATAACTAACACTCGGCTTGAATTGTCTTGTTCGGCTTCTACATAAGTTAATTAATCTTTTGTTGCAGCTCCTTTATTGACTGTGCGAAATTGATACTTGGTCAAGCTTATCCTTTTGACTTGATTCAACCCTAAGCTTCATCCAACTATCTTCTTCACTTCATGTATTGATTGAATAACACATTATCTTGTCAAGAACTAACTTATCAAATGCCCATTGTATTTCCATGATACTTAACACATCTCAACTCAACCTTTCACTAGGTCATCTCATGATCTCTTCTTTTCAAATCCTCTTCATCAATCAAATGATATGACACTATACATTATTAGTAAAATGTCTCTCCAATAGGTTTGACACTCTGTCTTACCAATAGGTTTGACATCAATGACAACATAACAACTCCAATTGTAATTTCTAACATACCCTTCTCTGAAATCTTGGTCTCCACCACATCACAAAGATATGCAATCACCCTAGGGTCCATTCTTCTTGGAGGCATCTTCCAAGATGTTCGAAAACCCTCTACAAGAAGTCATATCCGAGCACCTTGTGAGAAACCCAAATTTGTCACAATTATGATCACAACCTGCCACCTCACACGAAAAACAAGAAATGGTTCCACAAGTCTGAGAACACAGATCTGCAACAAGAATCACATGAAATCTCTACAACCACACTCAATCACCAACCATATCAAACCTTCACTCTGATACCACTTGATGCAGTGCAAGGTAGGTGTACCTCTAAAGGAGATGAACTAGCCCCCACCAAATAACCACACAACAAAATGTAAATAATAACATAGAAATTTAGATCAAAAATAATACCAATTCTCACAATAGAATCATAAGATTTACATCCAACATTCTCAATTATAAGGCCTTTCGGGTTACAACCACTACAAAGAACAATACAACTCAATCCTTATATGTGAAGATCCACCTCCTATGTTATCATCCCTCAAGATGCTCCTAGCTACTCCATGCTCAACTCCATCATGAATGACTCTAGAGATCACAAGACTCTACTTATACTAACCAAGCCATAAGTCACAATAGCAAGTTACATTAAATAAACACTCACATTGAATAAAGACTCAAGCCACAAGTAGACTTGACAAATTAAATAACACTTTGGATAGGCTCCAAGTTTACAATCATAACTAACTCATAAGATAAAATAAGATTATTCGACCTTAGACATATGCCTACACGCCATCCAACTATCCACATCTTTAAGCGCACAACCCAATTCCCACGGATTGAAGCTCATGGAAACAATCTTCAAATCTTGCCCAAGAAATAAGGAACATGTTGCCAACAACCCCCGAAAGAGCTCCAACTCCAATACAATCAATCCAATCATTATGTATACATAGGACAAGGTCCACATATATGTCTCGAATGTAGACCTAACCACGTGAAACATAGAGCCCACAAAATTCAAGCTCAATGCTCCTTCATCACCAACATACAAGATTGCCAACTACCCTAGGATGCAACTGTATCAAGTGTTGATGCAATAAAATTAATACTTGAAAGGAAATTATCAAAGACATGCTTGCACAAAGGTTGTTGAAGCTTACCAAATGAAGAATATGGTGGTACAAAATGTCTTAATGATGAAAAATTGTTGTTGAGGATTTGGAATACAAAATTAAAGTTGAGATATCCAACTGAACTTAAGTGATGGTAAAATGAGGGAGGTTATCTTGCTTTTACACCTCTCTCAACCATTGTAGGGTGTTAAACTCAAGGGATATTGATGCAAGTTTAAAATGCTCACTAAAAGAATATAATTGTTGAATGGTTTTAATTTGGACATGAACATCAAAGAATGGGGCCCAAATAAATTTGATCCACAAGAACCCTCAATTTGAATCATCATTTATCCTAAAGGAGATTAGAATAAATCAAAGACAAATTACAATTATCTAAAAACATGTCAAAAGCAAATAATTAATTGTTTTGGACAAAATTTCTCATTTTAGATTTTAATGGCATATTTCAATTGGTTCTCATAATCATGTTGATCTTACAATAGACTAAGGGAACTACATTAGAATTGATGATCACGTAACTATTGGAAAAACCTAATAATATTACTAGTATATTGTAGTGTTTTTCCTTAAAATTCTATATCAAATAAGTATATAGTAGTATTTCTTATTGAAACTCTATAACTTTGAAACAAAGATGGATGACCTTGAAATATGTGGGATCAATACAAGATAACAATACAACTTTGATATATCATTCAACTTCTTTGATATAGTTTTATATTTTGTAAATTGACTTGTCTTTTGGTACTTTGTCTTTTAGAATAATACAATATTTTATGCTATATTAACATGTAAATTTCTTTGATATCGATAAAAATGTAATTTTTTAAAGAATTGTATAAGCCATAAATTACATATATGCAAGTTACTTCAAAAGAATAATTTAACACTTGCATTTCTATTAGTGAACACACATGAATACAAACATTTCACTCAAAGCTTTTCTAATTAAAATTGAAATATTCTTAACGAAATATCTATTTTTAAAGTCAAAACCATTAATAAACCATTTTCATGCAATTCTGTGCTTCTTCTTGTCTTGTTTTCTTCTTTCTCAAAATAGGCCATGGGGTTTTATCTATAACGTTGTGAAATAAAAACTCTCAATACCCAAAACTATTCATAACAACAAACCATTTATTGTACAGTTATAGATTTAAAAATTCGAAGTCCCAATAAGTTAATCTATAAGAATCCACCAACAATTTGATAACTTATTTAAACAAGTTATAACTATTTTTTAAATATTTAACCAAATATCTTGTAAAATAACTCTTGAAAATATAAAAAAATACAATACTTCAATTACAAAATTACAAATATTTATGAATGCTTTTAAACATATGAGTCCTAGTGTTTTATTAATATCACACAAAAATTAACTTCAAAATATTATCCCTAGTGTGTTTTTAAGTAATACTTTTTAAAACTACCTAAAAAGCAACTTTTAATATGTCTTCATCAATTGACCCTTTTTGACTAATGATTGAACTTGAGGAAAGCCTCAAAAAAATAAGACTATATAATAGTAATTGCAAATACATGTTCATCAATCGATTATCTTCCTTAATGATTACAAATCATAAAGCTACCAAAAAACATTAAATACATTTTCATTTGATTGATCATCTTTCCTAATGATTGAAGATTGTGAAATTATGATGAAAAATACCAAACAAAAGTAAATTTTAATATATATTTATTCATTTGATTGACCTCCTTTAACTAATAATTGAAAATAATGAAACCATAACAAACAAGAGCTCTTTGCGAGCTGGAGTCCCTACCTTTTGGGGCCATCTTGAAATGTTTAAGTGGAAGTCTAGTGATCTACAATGCTTATCGTCCAGCCTTTTGGGGCCATCTTGAAATGTTTAAGTGGAAGTCTAGTGATCTACAATGCTTATCGTGTCTAATGTATCAGAAGAGAAGTTATAAATTTTAAAGCTTTAGTAGTGTTGTGAGTGGACACAACACACAATTAATGCTTAATTTGTTCTTCAAATATCAATATTTCAACTTCCAGATTTGAGAAGATTTGAATTTAAAATTTTAAAAATAGATTTTATTTTTATAATCATGTCAATATTATATCAAGTATATATCATAATTCATATTATTTTACTTTTTAATACAATAGAATAAAAAAATTAATACCAATTATATATTTTATAAACACCCAAATTTAATCATTTGATAATGATTATTAATTATATTTAGATAAATATGAAATTGTTTTTTATTTTTTTAAACTATTTTCAAAATTAAAAATTATTTAAAATATAGTAAATTACTCGTTATGTAGTTTTTATAATATGATAATAATGATTTATGACTTAATTGGATGTCTATTCCAAAAAAAAATGATGATATGTAAAGTAGATTGGACTATTGATTAGTAGTAGAAACTATGTAAATCGATTGAATTATAAATTGATTATTGACTATAATGTGAGATAAAGAAAAGAGTATAAATAAATTAGAAATATTTAAATCTTATCATATATTTGAAACATAACCCCTTTTATTAAAAATTGGAATGGTGTTTTTTTGAAGTATTATTTTGTTAATACAAATGAATATAAACAATTAATTAGTATAAAATTGATGAATATAAATTTAATAATTGAAAGTTCAAACTTAAATATTAAAATGAAAAATCTGTAAACTTAAGAAATTAATTTTTATTTATGAAAATATGATATCTTTTAATTATATTTAAAAAAACAACCTACAAAAATTTAGATCCTATTATATCCTTTTGAAACGTCAACCAATGAATAGAACCGAATCCACTGAACCTGGATATGGCAAATGGATCGGATGCTGGACCCAGGACATAATGGGACATCCGGCTCCTATTTTCGGCCACTGCTCCAGTCAAGATCTTGATCCGTAGGCCCCACATAATGAACAGCAACGGCTACCCAGGCAAGAGGATCAACTGCCTAGGTATTGCCGCCTGGTATGCCCCATCCCCCATCCGTTCATGCCATGCATATACACATTGTAACTTGTTCCAGATTTGACTGATTTGACTGTTTGTTCAATGGAGAAGGTTATGTTTTAAAATTTTAAAAATAGATAAGTTAGAATGGCTTTTTATGTTTTATTATTTATTATAGTTAAAATTTTAACAATGTAAATTATGTTATTGATATAATTATATAATTGTAAAATTATGTTAAAATAATAACATTTTAATGATTGTAAAATATTTTAACTAAAGTTAATATAATAACATTAAATCATTAAAATATAGTATTACTAAACTATATTTTAATGATTGTGAAATATTTTAATGTTATTATTTTAACTATAGTATTATTAAACTATAGTTAATATAATAACATTAAATCATTAAAATATAGTTTATTAATACTATAGTTAAAATAATAACATTAAATCATTAAAATATAGTATAACTAAACTATATTTTAATGATTGTAAAATATTTTAATGTTATTGTAAAATATTTTAATGTTATTATTTTAACTATAGTATTATTAAACTATAGTTCAATAATACTATAGTTAACATAATAACATTTAATAATAACTATGGTTCAATTTTTAAATGTTATTATGTTAACTATAGTATTATTGAACTATAGTTTAATAATACTATAGTTAAAATAATAACATTAAAATATTTTACAATCATTAAAATGTTATTATTTTAACTAAAATAATAACATTAAAATATTTTACAATAAATAGAACTGTGGATACCAGATAGCTTTTGGAGCTTCTTGCTCAGCACCTTCCTCTTCATCTACATCTTCTTCCATGCCTTGAGTTAGGGCAAGTGGCCCTTGATCTTGCTCCTCTTCATCTCCCTCAGCATCTTCACCTTCTTCTTCTGCTTCCTCTATAGTGCCTTCTCCAAATTTGGCTTTAAGCTTCTTAACAAGCTTATCATTCTTCTTCAAGGTGGAGGTAGTCTTCATCTCCATATCCACTTTGGATCTCACCTCGTCATAGGTTCCAAAATGTGGTGCATCCTTATCAATTTCTTTTGCTAATAAATTAGTTATTGTAGCTAATGCTTCATCTATGTTAATGTAATGCCCCGCCCGAAGATCCTTGGAAACAAGGATTCAAATCAAGCCAAGATTTTTTTTTTTTTTTTACAAGTATGAATGCACAAGACAACATCATACAGGGATCACAAAGATCGCAACGGAAGACTTCAACACAATCTCGGCAACCAACGAATCTTCGAACGCCACTACCTAACTGACACACCCAAACAAAAGCCAACAACCACCACAACAAGATGAGGGCACAAGAAATGACCACTCATCAACAAAACACCAAGCTGGGGTAACATGCAGAATCCCAAAATTTGGCTAAGCCTGAAATCCTGAAGCCTTGAAAATTGGCTAAGTCTGGATTTCTGAAGCCCTGAAATTTCCTAGAATCCATAACTTATCTCCAAGAGGTCTGAAACCTATCTCAAATGATTTGTCACATATATTAAAATATATCTTAAGTATAAGAAATTAAATATACGTCTTGATATATTCTAAACCCCAAGAGACTAAAATAGAAACACGAAAACTCGATTTCAAGAGAAACCGACAGAATTCAAAATGCAACAGCATAGGGTCGAAGAACGCCCAAAAGGGTATCCAAAACCACTCTCAAAAAGATCGGATCACGAAGAAAAGTGCCGGCTGATGGCACGCGCAGGTTTTCCACAAAACCCGTGCGACACTTTTTACTAAGGGAGGGTGATACTTCTCCTTAAGGCGGGTGACACTCTTCCAGTGTCGTACGATATTTCTCAAGAAGGCATGCGACACTTTTCAGCATCGTACGACATTTCTCAAAAAGGTGTGCGACACTCTTCCAATGTCGTATGACATTTCTTAAGAAGGCGTGCGATACTTTACAGTGTCGTACGACATAATTTGCATGGGTGTGCGATACTTTTTAAAGTGTCGCACCATGCTGAACAAATGTCGCCCATAGAAAACAAAAACACTCCCAGAAGCAAAAAGAACCAAAATGGAGCAACGAACCTCCACATCAGGGAGTATCGGATCCACGCGAATCGAGAAATGAACACTCGAGTGCAAGAACAACACAGAAAGAAGAACATCTATCCATCTCAACTACAGCAGCAAAGAACACACTGAAATAAACATCGCAAAGAGCTGAACAATCAAACTAAGTATACGGTTCCTCCCAACCGTCAATAGCATCATAAGACCATCGTGGGTCCTAGCCATCCCCCGCGCATAACATCCCAAGCCACCGACCAAATCGTCGGTACTGTCGTAATAGGGACGTCACTACTAAAAATATGCAGAATATCAGCATAAGGAAATCTAACATGCTAGTGATAACGCATAAGATAATCCTACAGTAGATAACATCACCTATCACATGCTAAACAGTCGTAAGCAACAGATATACTACTAAATCAAATAACATCATCTAATCATATACTAAACATCATGATAAGGGAATGCGTCAAGTAAAATAACATCATCTAAACATGATATACAAGCATCCCAATGAAAGCACAAATCACAAGAAAGCATACTCCGGAACCCGAAGTACCAAGTGAAGACATCCAACAACGGTCACACTAGGATAAAGATCATCTTTGTACACCGATCCCTAGCAGTGGTGAAGGTAGCTACACCTCCCAACCACGTGGCACCCATAGGTCCACACCCACCGTGCTGATGGAGATAATGATCCAACCACAAACACACATAAAACACAACATCCATGGCTAACACTCACGCCAGATAATATGATGGCTGCAACCAAGAACCTAAGACAATGCAAGGAGTAAAGGTCCTGGTCAAACACTCAAAAGGCTACTAAGTAGGGACTAACATCATGGAGAGCCGCTTGGCATCGAAAAACCCAAGCTCGGATCTGTGTAGCTCAACTCCCTCAACGGAAGGCCAATACACCATGTAGCTCAACTCCCTCAATGGAAGGCCAATACACAAAAGTACCATTTTATTATCTTAAGTTTTATTACCAGTCACACATTTTATTTAGTTATCACTTATTTAAAACTTCCTCTGCCAACCCTATGGGACTAAGGTCACCAGGCTGCGAGATAGAAGCCCCCTCCATATGCTACCCTACCCTACCCATGCTCATCCTACGACAAGTGCCCATGGGCATGCATGCTCCCATCCCAACCCCAATGATCATAACTTTCGGGAGTACCACGGAAGATCGAGCCTCGCAAGTCACTCGACAAATGTATGCGGACGTACTCATGTGTGGCGCACCACCATCACGAAGATCATAACAAAAGGACAGGAATGAGAACACGATGCAAAGAAAACACCCAACTGAAAGCAACACGGGAAGGACAGATTCTACACAAATCCCAAAGCCAATAAAATCATACATCATGAAATCACTCAATCGGCCTCAATCTGAGAGTATGGATTCTACACGAATCCCAATGATGTAACATGACCAAACATCGTGAACTCACTCAACCGGCCTCAATCCGAGAGTATGGATTCTACACGAATCCTAGCATTCACGAAACAAAAGCAAAGGTCCAACAAAAACCATAACAGGTATAAAATCACTCAACCGAACACAACGTCAGGAGTACGGATGCGACACGCATCCCAATGCAACATAAAAGTGCAAAAGTGGTCTGACTGATATTCAAACGGATCATCAAGGTCCACGACCCACATTGTGCCAAGAAAACCCAAGAAAACATGGTGGCACGCAAAACGAGGTAAAAATCTCAAAAATTTGGAAAACTTCAAAATTAAAACCCATTTGGCCTTTGGGTTCAAAAACCCCAAAAATCCAAAAATAAATAGAATCGGACATCGTATGCAAAAACGGCCAGCATAACGGCGTAAAATTGCAAACCCTCATCCCAAAAAACAGGGAAATGTTCATACCTGCCCAACCGGGTAGAACTAGCATACAAAAACGGAGGGGAACACTGGTTCTCAGCCTCCAAACAAACAACTACAAAAAAACAGAAGCAGAAACGGAGCAAAAACAATAAAACAGAAAAGCCCTACCTCACAGCCAAAAGGGCAAAATGGGAATCTGAACCATAAAATAAATATCCTGCAGAAGTAGTTGAAAATCGCAGAAATCCAAGGTTTCTCCGAGCTGGATCCAACGAGCCCAACCTCGCGACGATCCCACGCCCGTAGCTCCCACAACGAACAAAACAGTAAATCTTCATGAAGAGGATTTTGGGTTTTACTCTCCAACTTTCCAATTTGAAAGTGAGAAGTGAGGAATTAAATTCCTTTTTGGATATTTATTCACTTTTCGAATGAATAATCAATTAGGGCATTTAACCAGCCAATCTAGTTAAACCCCGAATCGACCCAAATGAAAACAGGCTATTCCTATAAATAGGAATTCATCTATGGCAAAGATGCCAGAAATTAAAATAAATCAAATAAAAAGCCCGAAAACCCAAAAACACAAAAATCACCTTAAACAACTTTCGTGACAATGCGAACCTCTAAATGCACAGACACGCTTACTGGTCTAATCACATAATGCAATGAGTTTGGATTTAATAATCATCGAAAAGTTTAAATTAAACATTTTAATAAAGGATACGTCGACCATACAAGGACGACATTGGTAAAATATGAAAGGCCGAATCACTAACTCCATGTGCCACTGCCAGGGATATAATCCTGCACACTCAACAACACGATCAAGTGCAATTGCATATAATAACATAGCCGAAGCAATAAATGCATTAAATCACCTAATTTAACCATTTATTTAATTATATTAAAATAATCTATTTACATCACTCACGTTCGCATAAAGCATAACAACGCAGGAATGAAGTAAATAACCATAGCATTAAATCCATCACATAACAAAATCAGAGGTATGTCCAAATACCAGATAACCAGATATCATCATAAAACACACTGTCATCTCAAAATGGCATCATCATGCAATATGATTAAGTCAACAGCATAGTAGTCTAATATCTATGATACTGGAATCAAAGAGTAACATTTGACCCTCAGGTCATCTCAAATGTAAAACATAACATGAGTAACAAATATCTCTCTAATCAGAAATGTAACAAGGTAAATGTCCGCAGCACATAACCAAATAATCCAAGAAGAACAATCCATTCTAATTACTTAAGCATTTAATAATGATTGATTACTCTGCATTAAAAAGGCATTTAAAACATATAAGCGAACACAGTCAAAAACATGACTAAGCACTGCTACAAGAACCTAGTTCAGTGAAGCATGGTAAAAGAACATTGTGCAATCTCTGCACACATCTCAGGGTAATCATAGAACAACCTCGTGATACCACATTGATCCTCGTAACCACTGGCACAAACCTCAGTGAACCAAAAATCACATCATAATCTCAAAGATCAATCAAAAGAATAATCAAAGCAACTGATAAAGAAACATAAATCCAAACACCTCAACGGTGTAGACCACTCAGAGTCACAATCATGATCCCATCACAACAAAAGATCAGCAAGGTTGCATCCATCAGGATGACTTACAAAAGTCAAATGGGAGAGGCACTACAATTAATCTCATATCCAAGAGGTCTCAACCATCTCACTCTTGGTATGGCCGCTTGTATGTATGTGAAATCAATATCTACAAGAAAACAAACTTCATTTACATGTTTCTCTACCAAAGAAACTAGAATTCTGAGCCTCTACTTCATTGATTTCTTAAAATCTTCAAAATAACTAGTCATCAATGCTTCAAAATTGGCTCCCATCTACTCTATATACTCATGAACCTGAGCTGTGATTGACCTGTCATTCTTTCATGCTACTTTACCAAAAGAAGGGAATTCATTCTATACATAAAAGAAATTGCATATTGAAATTGCACCAAATTTGCATTGGGCTCCCTTTGTTCTTCTGATGGCTACTAGATTTTCATTGATCTATTGTAGTTGCAGCTTTGCGAGATCATATGTATGATCTTTCTTCACCAGTTTGTATCCTACATCCACTACTATACAAGGTATACTGTTGAGTCTGTTGGACTGGTAAAATTTGTGTGCAATGACCCTTATTGCAAAGTTAACTCGAGGGTCTTAGATAGTGTCAATTGTCTTTGGAGAAGGATATATTTGAATTCCCTCCTTGGACACTAATTGGACTTCAAATGTATCCTTCTCCTAAGACAATTGACACTATCCAAGACACTATTCAAATCTTCTTGTTAGAATAGCTTTTTATGTTTTATTATTTATTATAGTTAAAACTTTAATAATGTAAATTATGTTATTGACATAATTATATGATTTTATGAGCTATAAAAAATTATTTGATATTATCTTTATGACTTATAAAAAAATTATGTTTTTAACATGGTTTTAAAACTAATATCATAAAAGAATATTTATAACATTAATTTTTCACATTCATTGAAAATAAAAATAATAGTTTAGAAATATATTTGTATTACAATTAACAAGTAACATTCTTCATATTTAAAGTAATAATAATAAAATGTTGATAAATATTTTTATCTATCATCTAATTTTAATTCAACTATTTTCAATTCAATATTTTTAGTATTTATATTTTTACTTCGCTTACTTGAAGTACTCAAATTACAATAATCATCTAATTGTAAAACTATTTTCAATTCAATATTTTTAGTATTTATATTTTTACTTCACCTACTTAAATACTCAAATTACAATCATTACAATAATAACTATAATATTATTAAAAAATTTAATGTTATTATTTTACATTATTAAAAATAATACTATATGATTTTGAGTCAAACTCGATGACCCATGTTTCATGAGTAGTGATTCAACATGAATCCATCTCTCATGAGAATAAATGGAACACTTAGCACTCATTGGATCTAGGTGATGCTCACAAGGGTGAAGCACCGAGACTTCCCGGGAGGTCACCCATCCCAGTACTGCTCCAACCTGAGCGCGCTTAACTACGGAGTTTTCTCCATAGTTAAACCCAAAGCTTGCAACCCCATTTGCAAAACCTTCACCAAGTGTTGTGCCTTATGAACCATTCATTAGAAAGCCCCTTAAGCTCATCAATTGATAAGTAGGACATGATTTCCACAGCTAGTCAAATTGTGATGTGAATATCAAGATTTAACTGTGTGATTTTGAGTCAAACTCGATGACCCATGTTTCATGAGTAGTGATTCAACATGAATCCATCTCTCATGAGAATAAATGGAACACTTAGCACTCATTGGATCTAGGTGATGCTCACAAGGGTGAAGCACCGGGACTTCCCAGGAGGTCACCCATCCCAGTACTACTCCAGCTTGAGCGCGCTTAACTACGGAGTTTTCTCCATAGTTAAACCCAAAGCTTGCAACCCCATTTGCAAAACCTTCACCAAGTGTTGTGCCTTATGAACCATTCATTAGAAAGCCCCTTAAGCTCATCAATTGATAAGTAGGACATGATTTCCACAGCTAGTCAAATTGTGATGTGAATATCAGGATTTAACTGTGTGATTTTGAGTCAAACTCGATGACCCATGTTTCATGAGTAGTGATTCAACATGAATCCATCTCTCATGAGAATAAATGGAACACTTAGCACTCATTGGATCTAGGTGATGCTCACAAGGGTGAAGCACCGGGACTTCCCGAGAGGTCACCCATCCCAGTACTACTCCAGCCTGAGCGCGCTTAACTACGGAGTTTTCTCCATAGTTAAACCCAAAGCTTGCAACCCCATTTGCAAAACCTTCACCAAGTGTTGTGCCTTATGAACCATTCATTAGAAAGCCCCTTAAGCTCATCAATTGATAAGTAGGACATGATTTCCACAGCTAGTCAAATTGTGATGTGAATATCAAGATTTAACTGTGTGATTTTGAGTCAAACTCGATGACCCATGTTTCATGAGTAGTGATTCAACATGAATCCATCTCTCATGAGAATAAATGGAACACTTAGCACTCATTGGATCTAGGTGATGCTCACAAGGGTGAAGCACCGGGACTTCCCGGGAGGTCACCCATCCCAATACTACTCCAGCTTGAGCGCGCTTAACTACGGAGTTTTCTCCATAGTTAAACCCAAAGCTTGCAACCCCATTTGCAAAACCTTCACCAAGTGTTGTGCCTTATGAACCATTCATTAGAAAGCCCCTTAAGCTCATCAATTGATAAGTAGGACATGATTTCCACAACTAGTCAAATTGTGATGTGAATATCAAGATTTAACTGTGTGATTTTGAGTCAAACTCAATGACCCATGTTTCATGAGTAGTGATTCAACATGAATCCATCTCTCATGAGAATAAATGGAACACTTAGCACTCATTGGATCTAGGTGATGCTCACAAGGGTGAAGCATCGGGACTTCCCGGGAGGTCACCCATCCCAGTACTACTCCAGCCTGAGCGCGCTTAACTACGGAGTTTTCTCCATAGTTAAACCCAAAGCTTGCAACCCCATTTGCAAAACCTTCACCAAGTGTTGTGCCTTATGAACCATTCATTAGAAAGCCCCTTAAGCTCATCAATTGATAAGTAGGACATGATTTCCACAGCTAGTCAAATTGTGATGTGAATATCAGGATTTAACTGTGTGATTTTGAGTCAAACTCGATGACCCATGTTTCATGAGTAGTGATTCAACATGAATCCATCTCTCATGAGAATAAATGGAACACTTAGCACTCATTGGATCTAGGTGATGCTCACAAGGGTGAAGCACCGGGACTTCCCAGGAGGTCACCCATCCCAGTACTACTCCAGCCTGAGCGCGCTTAACTACGGAGTTTTCTCCATAGTTAAACCCAAAGCTTGCAACCCCATTTGCAAAACCTTCACCAAGTGTTGTGCCTTATGAACCATTCATTAGAAAGCCCCTTAAGCTCATCAATTGATAAGTAGGACATGATTTCCACAGCTAGTCAAATTGTGATGTGAATATCAGGATTTAACTGTGTGATTTTGAGTCAAACTCGATGACCCATGTTTCATGAGTAGTGATTCAACATGAATCCATCTCTCATGAGAATAAATGGAACACTTAGCACTCATTGGATCTAGGTGATGCTCACAAGGGTGAAGCACCGGGACTTCCCGGGAGGTCACCCATCCCAGTACTACTCCAGCCTAAGCGCGCTTAACTACGGAGTTTTCTCCATAGTTAAACCCAAAGCTTGCAACCCCATTTGCAAAACCTTCACCTAATGAATGGTTCATAAGGCACAACACTTGGTGAAAGTTTTGCAAATGGGGTTGCAAGCTTTGGGTTTAACTATGGAGAAAACTCCGCAGTTAAGCGCGCTCAGGCTGGAGTAGTACTGGGATGGGTGACCTCCCGGGAAGTCCCGGTGCTTCACCCTTGTGAGCATCACCTAGATCCAATGAGTGCTAAGTGTTCCATTTATTCTCATGAGAGATGGATTCATGTTGAATCACTACTCATGAAACATGGGTCATCGAGTTTGACTCAAAATCACACAGTTAAATCTTGATATTCACATCACAATTTGACTAGCTGTGGAAATCATGTCCTACTTATCAAATAATACTATAGTTCAATTTTTAACTATTATTATTTTAACTATAAGTAAAATATAGTTAAAATGATTGTAAAATATTTCAATGTTATTGTAAAATATTTTAATGTTATTATTTTAGTTAAAATAATAACATTTTAATGATTGTAAAATATTTTAACTATAGTTAATATAATAACATTAAATCATTAAAATATAGTATTACTAAACTATATTTTAATAATTGTAAAATATTTTAATGTTATTATTTTAACTATAGTATTATTAAACTATAGTTCAATAATACTATAGTTAACATAATAACATTTAAAAATTGAGCTATAGTTATTATTAAATGCTATTATGTTAACTATAGTATTATTGAACTATAGTTTAATAATACTATAGTTAAAATAATAACATTAAAATATTTTACAATCATTAAAATATAATTTAGTAATACTATATTTTAATGATTTAATGTTATTATTTTAACTATAGTATTAATAAACTATATTTTAATGATTTAATGTTATAATATTAACTATAGTTTAATAATGCTATAGTTAAAATAATAACATTAAAATATTTTGCAATCATTAAAATATAGTTTACTAATACTATATTTTAATGATTTAATGTTATTATATTAACTATAGTTAAAATATTTTACAATCATTAAAATGTTATTATTTTAACATAATTTTACAATTATATAATTATATCAATAACATAATTTACATTGTTAAAATTTTAACTATAATAAATAATAAAACATAAAAAGTCATTCTAACTTATCTATTTTTAAAATTTTAAAACATAACCTTCTCCATTGAACAAACAGTCAAATCAGTCAAATCTGGAACAAGTTTCAATGTGTATATGCATGGCATGAACGGATGGGGGATGGGGCATACCAGGCGGCAATACCCCCGTTGCCCATAATGAACTGGCGCCGACTCTGTTGATGCTGCTAGTTACGTCTGATTGGTACATGTGCATTAATTTGCCCAATGTCCTTATGGACACGTAGTTAAAGATATAAAATGAAATTTGACAAAAACATTAAATGTATAATTATCTTCCGTAATTTTCTATATTTTTCAATTTGAAAAATAGAGATTAACCTCAAGAAAATAGTTCTCCACCAATCAAAAAAAAGTTTTTTTACTCTAATAAATGATTTTAAAATAAACAGTCTAAAACTTTGGAAAAATGATACATGCTGCAAAAAATTAATTAGACTGAGGGCGTCAAACAAAAACATTAGTACCCTGCCTTTATATGAGGCAGGGACTAACAAACAAAAACCACACATAAATAGCTATTAATATTAATAGTAATATATGTTCATCAATTGATATTCCTCCAATACATGTTCAATTTGATCCAATTCCCTAAAGATTGAGGATATCCCATGATGAAACTAAAACCACACCCAAATAACTTCCTAATACAACATATTCATCAATTGGTCCTCTTCCCCAATGAATGAGGGCATGAAACCATGATGAGAACAAGCCACATACATATAAGACTTCTGCAGAAACAACTACGGAATGAGGGGTTGCCACGTATCACCAATTACAGAGTTTCAGGACGCCATGTTTTTCTACCTAATGACTTCTCGAGAAATTGTTAATACAAAAGACACCCCCACCAAATCTGCAATTTATTCTCTAAACATAATAATATACTGACACACACCAGTAGCATATTAGCCAAGCTTAACATAGTATTAATGGCCGGAGGGCATTATCCAGAGCAGTTACCACTTATGGACGAAGACGCCATTTTTTCTGAGAGCGTTGAGCAGGAGGAAACAGGCAGCTTCATCATCATCCTCGTCATAATCGCCATGGCTGCACGTCACGAAAAGCTCGTCGACCAGGCAAATTGCTCCGCTTTCCACCAATTCCCTCGCGTAATGAAACCCTAATTTCACAACAATAAAATCCTTCACGCTCAGATTCCTTTTCATCCACACTCCAATTTCACTCTGGTTCAATCTCACCTCTTCCGGTCCGCTGATTTTGGCAGTGGAAGCCGTATAATCCACGCCTACAGCATATATTTTGAATGCCCTGTTTTGCTTCGGGTAAACCCTAGCGAACCAGTCGGTTTTACTGCCCTCGGTGTCGTTAGCCCCAATTTCAACATAAACATGGCGGTTTGAGGCGCTTATGTTGAGAATACTCGGCAAATAAATGGCTTTCTTGTGGCTCTCCGTCAATGGCTCCGCGAATTCGACTGGGCTCCTGTTGAGCTTCAGGGGAGAGCAGTGATGGATGGGGTTTGATTTTGATTCCACGGGAAGCTTGCGCAGTGCGATGACTGAAGAATTCCCTGCCACGGTCACATGAACGACATCAGAATTTCTGAAAAGGGCTGCCGTGGGAGCCAGAGAATGCAGAGGGTTTGAACTCAGGGCCGCTCTCCTGGGCGGCACAACGATAATGGCGACGCCGTTAGGTTTCAAAGTGCGTTCGATCTCCACGGCGAACAGAGCAGGCGCCCGGGCTCGATCCACGGACGCGGATAAAACGAAATCGAAGGATTCATCTGCAAAAGGCAGTTGTTTCAGTTTGCCTTTGCACGACCCGCGATCGATTCCCGTGGCGTCTGGTACGCCATTTTCCCTCAACGCAAGCACGGCGTGAGCGGCATGGCAGCCGACGCAAAGGCCTTTCAGCCCGGGCCGCAGGAGGCCTTGCTTGAACAGATCGCTGTAAATGCCGGAGTAGAATTTTATTTTCGGCCTCAGCGACGGCCAGATCTGTGGCCGCTTGGTAGGGGATTCGATCCCTAGACCTCCCGGGCGGTAGAAGGGTTCGGAGCCGGCAGTTAGGTCACATGGACCAGTGTCCTGGACAATGTAGAGAACCGGCATGAGGGCCAGGATCATTGAAAAGCATATGCTGCGGAACATCAGCCGCTTGCCCAGGGAGCCATACATGAGCTCCAGCTTCGTCAGTTTTACATCCATTCCGCTCTCAATCGAAAAGAAGATGATCAGAAAACAAAGGAGGGACCAGCCCTAGCTCGATAAAACCCTAAGCAGGGGTTTGTGTTTTGCAGGATTTAGATCAAGCAAAAGAAAGAGATTTACCAGCAAGCAGATTCGAACTCTGGATCTACCGTGTGCAAAATCTTGCAGCGGTATGGTTTCCACCCACCATGAGCCTGTGCATATTTTTCATTTCAAACAACAGCTTCATTACATGCTTCGGCATCGTTTCTGCTCGATTTCCCACCATTTTGAATAATGCAAATTCCAATCTTGAGGACTTCATGAATCTATTTCCATTCTAAAGAAGCCATTTTTGGCCTGCAAAACGCCCTTTTCTTTCTGCATTCACAAACCCATTTTCATTCTCGAGCAGTGCAGATCAAAATATATATGAAAAGGCGCAGGCTTGGCGACGGCATTTAACTTCATTAATTGTTTCAACTGGCTAAGAAATCATGGTGGGTCCCGGATTTCTGGACGTGCACTACACAGATTTATACCACAAAATTTGGAATGTATTCCAGCGAGCTGGGAGTACATGTGATGCAATTGTAAGTCGATTTAATTACTAGTGTAATATGTTTGTATTGAAAACGTTAGATTTGAATAATTGTACGTTGCTCTATTATTATTGTGTCAGTGAACTGCAGGCGATTGTCAAATAAATGTGAAGGAGTGCCACGCCCTGTACGTTCCACTGTGAGTAGCATTAATATAAAGCATCTGTTGGATTTTTAAGTTTTTTAATCCATGGAATCGCTTAAGAATTATTCACATTTTCTCAGCTTTTTACGAGTAAATCTACGATACTTGGAATGGACGAATAAAATGACTGCTAAAGGCCAAAGGGACCACGAGTGTAAACTTCATGCACTGAAGGAAAAAAAGAAGTACAAAAGGCGAAAACACGAGTAAGGAAATCAAATTAGAGGATGTGAAAAGCATATTTAGTGCCTGCTTTCTAGTTTTTTGTTTTGGGTTTGGTGGATCTTTCACTTGGTTAGTTTAGTAGGTGGTAATTTTTGTTTAGTTGGTAATCTACTGGTCCACTACCAGCAGAACTTTCTGTAAGGGTCAGCTCCCTTGTTTTGGCTGTTTTATATTTCAAAAACAAATTAGAAGAGGTTTAAAAATTACTTTGTTTTCTAACACATGTCAAAAATATGTTCTTAGTTTGTCTAAATAATGAGTGAAAATTCAAAGCATCTACATAATATCTTACATATTATAGTCAATATGAATAGTGTAGAGTTTAGTACTTGTCTATTGAAATATTATGATAGTAACAAAAAAATTATTTATATTTCATTTTATCTTCCTCTTTTTTCTAATAAGAAAAAACTGAGAGATTTTTTTTTATTTTTTTTTATAAACAAGATTAGTAACAATTTTGACTATTTTGAATTATATTTAAGTCTTAAATTATAAAATTATTTTTTTAACCCACTTCAATTTTACATTGTTCCATTTTTTTTCATTTTTTAGTTTTTAGCATATCCATCCATATTTTTTAGAAGAAAAAATAACATTTTTTCCATTCAAAATGTTCTCTTCCTAAATACTTTTTTTTTTATAGAAATATAAACTCCAACTCATTTTTAATGATTAAAAACTATGTTTATATGGTTTGTGTCTCTAAACAAGATGTTTAAGGTAAGGGGTAGGATAATATGAAATACTCTCTAATACACATTTTAATAAGTTTATATTAACAGGCAAGAGCCTACAACACAATGATAAATTGCGAGTCACTTATGTGGGAGATCTTGGGTACGAGTCTACTCAAGCTTAAAAAATAATAATAATTAATCACAACAAATAATAACAATCAATCTTCGCTTCAGCCTATTACCCATAAAAAAGAAGTAGTTTACATTGACATTGAAAATTAAGAACAAACCTATCTCTAATACAGAATTCAAACCACAACAAGAAATTTGGGAGAGAGCATGGCTTCAATACTATTCCTTGTAATGCCTCACCCCATAATCCTTAGACACGAGGATAAACATGCACTAACATTTTTTTTCTATTAGAGTTAAGTTACAACTTATCAAGTAACCAAGTGCAACCATGAGCATTTAATAATACAAGAAGTGCAAGGAACATGTCTTCACTACATGCCCACATATGCAAGCGAGAGTCTTTTCAACACCTCCAAAGATTTCCAAGCCAATAAACAAATGATCAAGATGAAATGCACATGTCCATGAGTTCATTACTTAAGGGATGAATCACATGCTAGAGTTCATCAATATGAGATACCAATCTAGCCATTCTAATCATGAGGTTCATCAATATGAGTACGATTCCTACCATGGTTAATCCATCCAAGTTCATTTACCATTTTAACCACATAACCAGTGCAAATTATGCATACAATTGATTCTACAATGATAGTAATCTGATTTATTTTGAATGGGGAAGGTACATCTCTTAAAAAGATATCTAAAATTTGACCTTTTTTAACAAGGGTGGAAGTACCCACTATTTACCAAATGATAAATTATGTCAAAATCTTGTACAAGCCAAAATTGGCTCTAATACAAAAAAAATACTAGGTCTTGTATGACTGTGAATTCAAGGTCATAAAAGAAACTACTTTCTTGTACAACAAAATAAATTTGTCATACAAAAAGATGGCTCATACAATAGAGCACTTGTGTTGTACAATTATTTCCTTGACGACCCTAAGGAAATGAAAACAAAAGCCTAGAAAAGAATCTAACTACACACTAGGGAGTGTTGAAAACATGCATATTAAGGGAATAGGTTGAAGACATCGGCACTTGATTGCATCAAAACATGAATAAGGCATATAGCCAAGAATCTAAATTAATAACAATATAAATATACAATGTCATGAACATTTATACATCATCGAGTATAATTATTCATCAACAAGTGCAAACAAATAAGAGTGAGGATGCAAGCTTTGAATCCTGAAGTTGGAGGTAGACCATCTTTATATGTGGATCCCCAATAGTAGTATAGGTTGGAAATGTCTCCCAACCATGTGAAACCAACAAGCCCTATCTGTTGTGCTCATGGAGATAATAAAGCAACCATAGTCAAATAGGACACACATACTTGTAAGAGGCTTCACACATGCAAACCAAATGCATAACTCAAGCTAACATAAATTCTCATGAAGGTGATGATGCAATATTCCAGGTCACTTGTCAAAACACTCTATAGGCTACTTTGTAGGGACTCTAATGGAGTCTTCATTCCATCTCCCTCAAGAGGGCAAACTCAAAATGTATCTTCATTCCAACTCCCCTGGGAGGCTAGATGTCAAGTCTTTGTTCCAACTCTCGTAGGAGGCCAAAAACACCACCTATGCTCCAACTCCCTCTACGGAGTTGGATCTCCAATTAGGAAACTCTCTTATTTTGCATTAAGTTTTATTACACTGTGTGCTTATTTGGCTATCAATTATTAAAACCTCTTCACGTTACCTTGTTGGTCACTTCCTAGCTAGGATATCTTGAGAAGCCACTCCATGCATCTGTCATACATAACCTTTTTGTTATATTATGAGTGCTACAAGGGAATGTCATATCCCAAAACCAACCTCAATGCTCCAAGTACTCAATCAACCTCAATCTAAGAGTTTGGGTCTCTCAAGATCCAATCAAAAAACACTCACATTCTCATGGGTGGGTACAACCATCACTACACTTTTCAATGCAACACAAAACCATGCAAGAGGCTAAATTTTCCATAATACAACAACACACAAAAAAGCATAAATACACTTAGTCAGACACTTTATAAGGAGTACGAAGTTGCCTATGAATTTGACAAAGTAAAGCAATTGGATGATTGGAAACATGGAAGACAATCCATTTTCCTCATCCAAAACTTTCCAACAAAATCTCCACTCAAATCTGGGCAAGACACAAAATAAGGCAACATCAAAACACCCAAAATTCAACCATCTCAGAATTCAATGAAAAAAAAAAACTCACTTAAAGATCATGCCCAAACTCCCAAAAATCTAATCAAATTCAAGTTCCAAATATACATACTAAATCTAGAAACATAACTAGAACAGAACATATTTTCCCAAAACATTAACCACTAAGCATTCACTATTGTACAAGTGGGTGATATAAATGTGTGAAATTATGGGGGAACCCTAGTCCTCAACCCAGGATATTAAAGAAAGTGAACAAATTTGAAATAAAAAAGTATTTAATTAAATCTCAAGAGCCCTACATCAAGTCAAATGCTCAAAAAAATGGAAAGAGAAGAAGAAATAAATAGAAGCACCAAATGGGATGAAAATCTTGACAAAGGTGAAGAATCTTGTCCTAAATCTAATAGGTCTCTCCTTACAAAAATCCAATAAGCTAATCGCACCCAACAAGCAAAAATCTAAAAACCTCTAAGAGGGTTTGAAGAGAAAAAAACTCAATTATTCAAAACCAAACATAAGAAGTGATTGTAATAACTCACTTTTTGCCCCATATAAGCAATTTTATAATTGACTTATAAGATAGATTATTAACCTACTCTATAATCTATTGGCCCCTTTACCCAATTTAAATAATTTAATTCCAAGCACAAATGGAGTCCAACTATGACAAATTGGCTGGAAAAATAAATTAAATAACTAAAAACTCAAATTACAATAATATCAACATTTCAAATTAAAACCTTTCGCAATAACTATGTAGTTCTAAATGCATAGACACATTGATTGGTCTAATCACAGAATGCATCATTAAGTTTAGACGTACCAACATGTACTAGAGGGATAAAAATAATATATATATATGTTGTCCATATAGGGACTACATTGGCTCAAAATAAAAGGCCAATACCACTATCTCCTACTATCACTATAAAAAATATAGGTACACACTTAATTCTGAGAACTCAAGATGAATGTACCTAGTACATGTTCAGTAAACAAGAAAATGTCAAGAGTATATACTTCAATATATGAATATTTAAAGCACACAACTGTATATAATTACATCTAAAGGAGAATGAGACATCATATAGATCTTGCAAGAATGTGACTATGTCTCTATTCTTGCTTCATCCTAGCACCAATAGGAAGTGCAACACAATACACACATGTCATATAATTATGTAACAATGCATTAAATTAAAACATTTAAATAATCATTTAAGACTATATGAGTATATATCGATTGAAGGTGAAAGACGTATATCTACAACATAAAGGCACAATAATCATGAATCCAAATCATCATCTTCTAGATACATAATCCATAATCTTGAATGAAAAATAAACTAGATAACATCATAAAGTATCATCATGGAGATGTGATCAAGACATAACTAACAACATTTAATCTAACGTATAAATCAACACTACCACGAGAACTAGAATAAGGTGCAATAAACAAATACATCACACAATGCAACCACTTATCATATCACAAGAGTACTTACATCTAATAACATCATGATACCATCCAAATCTAGGTAACCACTAGCACATACCTCAGTTAAACCATCATTACATAGCATAAATCTCATAACTCAAATATAATGCATCAACAATTTGTTGAAGTAAAAACCTAAGTCAAAATCACCCCAAAGGTGTATACCACTCATAGGCCATCATGACCACACAATAAGCATGAACATCAAACTCACCTTCATTTACGTTATTCTCAAATTGGTTTTGACATATGAGTGAAAATACACTTAAGTCATTTACTTAGTTCATGTCGAACAAGTAATACCTACCCCCTTCCTTTCCCCACCTTTTTATCCTTATTGGGTCTGCAATCTTTCCATTTTTTCCTTCAGCTCTCTCATCCTGATGATGGATCACAGAGTGTGATCCGAAACGTTGATGCAAAAATTGTAACAAAATCTACCCAGAAAACATAGCTAAGAATTATAATGGATTGTGGAAAACTACTATCTACAAGTAATACATGCTGAGCATAAGTTGTCAAATAATATATGTCGAGCGACAAATATTTAGTATGAGCCGAGTAACTAGTAAGTGTCGAGCATATGGTATGTGTTGAGCTATTCAAATGTCGAGTGATTAGTGGATGTTGATGACTCAGAGGCCGAGTTACAACATTGAAGTTGTAGTGGATGTCAAGCATCAGGGACTTCAAGTGTCAAGTTACACAATTTGACATAGATGTTTGTAATGGCACAAACTTTTATGTAAACCATTTTTGGGCAAAGTGAAGGATTGTTTTATGATCTTTGATGATAAGGACAAATCTTAATTATGAATCCCTATGCATTGCATGCATCCAATCAGAAAAAGGGAAGGATTAAGTGACAATATGAGTGAACCACTACCCTTGATTCATACCTAACACTAAGTCACCTAGATCTTCTTAAGGAAGACAAATCCTAAACTTTTTATGAATGCTTAAGGAGAATTGAAGAGAGTTAACAAAGCATTCATGGTGACTAAAGTGTTACGATTTGAGTTACATTGCAAAATCAGTTAAAGAAGAATAGGGGAAAGGAATCATAAGACAACAAAGATACATCTGATTAGAAAGGATCGATTATACATTAGGAAAGAGGTGATCTGACATCAAGCAACAGAGTGCTAACTAAAGGATCATCGCTGAGACATTCTAATAGGTGAATTAGTTAAATATATTAACAGAGTAGTCTTGATAGGCTATCGTGCATTGCTCTATTATTATTGTGTCAGTGAACTGCAAGCGGTTGTCAAATAAATTTGGAGGAGTGTCATGCCTATACGTTCCATGGTAAGAAGCATTAATATAAAGCACTCGTTGGATTTTTTATTTTTTTTATCCATGGAATCGCTTAAGAAGTATTCACATTTTCTCAGCTTTTTACGAGTAAATCTACAATACTTGAAATGGACAAATAAAATGAGTGCAAAAGGCCAAAGGGACCACGAGTGAAAACTCCATGGACTCAATGAAAAAAAGTACATAAGGTGAAAACACAAGTAAGGAAAAAAAATTAGAGGAGGTCTAAATCATAATTAGTGCCTGCCTTTTAATTTTTTTGTTTTTTGTTTGGTGGATCTTCGATTTGCTCAGTTTTAAGGTTGTTTATTAAGGGGTAATTTTTGCTTAGTTGGTAATCTACTTAGTCAAGTTGAACTTTCTATAAGGGTCAGCTCCTTTATTTTGGCTACTTTATATTTCAAAAACAAATTAGAAGAGGTTTAAAAATTACTTTGTTTTCCAACACATGTCAAAAATATATTCTTACTTTGTCAGGATAATGAGTGAAAATCCAAAGCATCTAAATAATATCTTACATATTATAGTCAATATGAATAGTGTAGAGTTTAGTACTTGTCTATTGAAATATTATGATAGTAACAAAAAGATTCTTATATTCCATTTTATCTTCCTCTTTTTTCAATAAGAAAAAATTAGGAGATTTTAATTTTTTTAAATTGTGTTGTTCTTTCTTAAAATAGAGTTAATAAAAGTGAGCTTTTAAAACAAGTGTTTCCTTTATATGAAATGATTTTTAGTTGTTACAGATAGATGATTCCTTCTTTGTGCATTTGATTTAGTGCCCTTCTTTATAAACAAGATTAGTAACAATTTTGATCATTTTGAATTATGTTTATGTAAGTCTTAATTTATAAAATTGTTTTTTTAACCCAGTGAAATTTTATATTGTTCCATTTTATTTAATTTTTATTTTTTAGCATATCCATCCATATTTTTTAGATGGAAAAATAATATTTTTTCCATTCAAAATGTTCTCTTCCTAAATGCCTTTTTTTGTTTCGTAGAAATATAAACTTCAATTCATTTTGAATGATTAAAAATTATGTTTATATGGTTTGTGTCTCTAAACAAGATGTTTAAGTTAAGGGTTAGGATAATATGAAGGACTCTCTAATACACATTTTAATAAGTTTATATTAACAGGCAAGAGCCTACAACACAACGATAAATTGTGAGTCACTTATGTGGGAGATCTTGGGTATCAGTCTACTCAAGCTTAAAAAATAATAATAATTAATCACAACAAATAATAACAATCAATCTTGGCTTTAGCCTATTACCCATAAAAAAGAAGAAGTTTACATTGACATTGAAAATTAAGAACAAGCCTATCTCTAATACAAAATTCAAACCACAACAAGAAATTTGGGAGAGAGCATGGCTTCAATACAATTCCTTGTAATGCCTCACCCCATAATCCTTAGCCACAAGGATAAACATGCACTAGCATTTTTTTTCTATTAGAGTTAAGTTACTTACAACTTATCAAGTAACCAAGCGCAACTATAAGCATTTAATAATACAAGAAGTGCGAGGAACATGTCTTCACTACATGCCCACATATGCAAGCGGGAGTCTTCTCAACACCTCCAAAGATTCCCAAGCCAATAAACAAATGCTCAGGATGAAATGCACACGTCCATGAGTTCATTACTTAAGGGATGAATCACATGCTAGAGTTCATCAATATGAGATACCAAGCTACCATTCTAATCATGAGGTTCATCAATATGAGTATGTTTCCCACCATGGTTAATTCATACAATTTCATTTACCATTTTAACTACATACCCAACAAAAATTATGCATACAATTGATTCTACAATGATAGTAATCTGATTTGTTTTGAATGGGGAAGGTACACCTCTGAAAAGGATATCGAAAATTTGACCTTTTTGAACAAGGGTGGAAGTACCCACTATTTACCAAATGATAAATTACTTCAAAATCTTGTACAAGCCAAAATTGGCTCTAATACGAAAAAAAAATACTAGGTCTTGTATGACTGTGAATTCAAGGTCATAAAAGAAAATACTTTCTCGTACAAAAAAATTAATTTATCATATAAAATGATGGCTTATATAATAGAGCACTTTTTTTGTATGATGATTTCCTTGACGACCCCAAGGAAACGAAAACAAAAGCCTAGAAAAGAATCTAACTCCCCACCAAGGAGTGTTGAAAACATGCATATTGAGGTGATAGGTTGAAGAGATAGGCACTTGATTGCATCAAAACATGAATAAGGCATATAGTCAAGAATCTAAATTAATAACAATATAAATATACAATGTCATGAACATTTATACATCATCAAGTATAAATATGCATCGACAAGTGCAAACAAATAAGAGTGAGCATGCAAGCTTTGAATCCTAAAGTTGGAGGTAGACCATCTTTGTACATGGATCCCCAATAGTGGTATAGGTTGGAAATGTCTCCCAACCATGTGGAACCTGCAAGCCCTCTTTGTTGTGCTCATGGAGATAATAAAGTAACCATAGTCAAATAGGACACACATACATGTAAGAGGCTTCACACATGCAAACCAAATGCATAACTCAAGCTAACATAAATTCTCATGAAGGTGGCGATGCACTATTCCAAATCACTTGTCAAAACACTCCATAGGCTACTTTGTAGGGACTCTAGTAGAGTCTTCATTCCATCTCCCTCAAGAGGGAAAACTTAAAATGTATCTTCGTTCCAACCCCCCTGGGAGACCAGATGTCAAGTCTTTGTTCCAACTCTCGTAGGAGGCCAAAAACACCACCTTTGCTCCAAATCCCTCTAGGAGGTTGGATACCCTCCAATTAGGAAACTCTCTTATTTTGCACTAAGTTGTATTACACTATGTGCTTATTTGTTTATCAATTATTAAAACCTCTTCATGTTACCTTGTTGGTCACTTCCTATTTGGGATACCTTGAGAAGCCACTACATGCATCTATCGTACATACCCTTCTCATTATACAATGAGTGCTACAAGGGAATGTCATTTCCCAAAACCAACCTCAATGCTCCAAGTACTCAATTGGCCTCAATCTAAGAGTTTGGGTCTCTCAAGATCCAATGAAAGAGCACTCATGTTCTCATGGGTGGGTACAACCATCACTAAACTTTTCAATGCAACACAAAACAATGTAAGAGCCTAAATTTTCCAATAATACAACAACACATGAAAAATCATAAATACACATAGACAGACACTTTATAAGGAGTACGAAGTTGCCTATGAATTTGACAATCACAAAGTAAAGCAATTGGATGATTGGAAACATGGAAGACAATCCATTTTCCTCATCCAAAACTTTCCAACAAAATCTCCACTCAAATATGGATAGTACACAAAATAAGGCAATACCAAAACACCTGAAATTCAACCATCTCATAATTCAATGAAAAAAAAACTCACTTAAAGATCATGCCCAAACTCCCAAAAATCTAATCAAATTCTAGTTCCAAATATACATACCAAATCTAGAAACATAACTAGAAGAAAACATATTTTCCCAAAACATTAACCACTAAGCATTCACTATTGTACAAGTGGGTGATATAAATGTGCAGAATTATGGAGGCACACTAGTCCTCAACCCAGGATATTAAAGAAAGTGAACAAATTTGAAATTAAAAAGTATTTAATTAAATCTCAAGAGCCCTACATCAAGTTGAATGCTCAAAAAAATGGAAAGAGAAGAAGAAATAAATAGAAGCACCAAATGGGATGAAAATCTTGACAAATGCGAGGAATCTCATCGTAAATCTAATAGGTCTCTCCTTACAAAAATCAAGTGAGCTAATTGCACCCAACAAGCGAAAATCTAAAAACCTCTAAGAGGGTTTGAAGAGCAAAAACTCAATTATCCAAAACCAAACATAAGAAGTGATTTTCATAACTCAGTTTTTTCCCCATATAAGCAATTTTATAATTGACTTATAAGATAGATTATTAACCTACTTAATAATCTATTGGCCCTTGTACCTGATTTAATAATTTAATTCCAGGCACAAATGGAGTCCAACTATGACAAATTGGATAGAATAATAAATTAAATAACTAAAAGCTCAAATGACAATAATATCAACATTTCAAATTAAAACCTTTCACGATAACTATGTAGTTCTAAATGCATAGACACACTAATTGGTCTAATCACAGAATGAATCATTAAGTTCAGACGTACCAACATGTACTAGAGGGATAAAAATAATATAGATATGTTGTCCATATAGGGACTACATTGGCTCAAAATAAAAGGCCAATGCCACTATCTCCTGCTGTCACTATGAAAAATATAGGTACACAATTCCTAAAACTCAAAATGAATGTACCTAGTACATGTTCAGTAAACAAGAAAATGTCAAGAGTAGCTACTTCAATATATGAATATTTAAAGAACACAACTATATAATCACAACTAAAGGAGAATGAGACATCATATAGATCTCACAAGAACATGACTATGTCTCTATTCTTGCTTTGTCCTAGCACCAATAAGAAAAAGCCATAGTAGGGGTGCAAAACAATATACACATGTCATATAATTATATATTAGTGCATTAAATTAAAACATTTAAATAATAATTTAAAGACTATGAGTATATATCAATTGAAGGTAAAAGACATATATCTACAACATAGAGGCGCAATAATCATGAATCCAAATCATAATCCTCTAGATACATAATCCATAATCTTGAATGAAAAATAAACCAGATAACATCATAAAAGTATCATCATGGAGATGTGATCAAGACATAACTAACAACATTTAATCTAACATATAAATCAAGACTATCGCGAGAACTAGAATAAGGTGCAATAAACAAATGCATCACACAATGCAACCACTTATCATATCACAAGAGTACTTACATCTAATAACATCATGATACCATCCAAATCTAGGTAACCACTAGCACATACCTCAGTTAAACCATCATTACATAGCACAAATCTCATAACTCAGATATAATGCATCAACAATCTGTTGAAGTAAAAACCTAAGTCAAAATCACCCCAAAGGTGTATACCACTCATAGGTCCATCATGACCACACAACAAGCATGAACATCAAATTCACCTTCATTAGTGTTAATCTTACATTGGTTTTGACATATGAGTGACAATATACTTAAGTCATTTACTTAGTTCATGTTGAACAAGTAATACATGCCAAACATAAGTTGTTAGATAATATATGTCGACTGATAGATATTTAGTATGAGTCGAGTAACTAGTAAGTGCTGAGCAGATGGTATGTGTCGAGCTATTCAAATATTGAGTGATTAGTGGATGTTGATCATTTAGGGGTCGAGTTACAACATTGAAGTTGTAGTTGATGTCGAGCATCAAGGACTTCAAGTGTCGAGTTACACAATTTTGACATAGATTTTTGTAATGGCACAAACTTCTATGTAAACCATTTTTGGGCTAACTTAAGGATTGTTTTACGATCTTTGATGATAAGGATGAATCTTAACTGTGAATCTCTATGCATAACATGCATCCAATCAAAAAAAGGGAAGGATTAAGTGACAATATGAGTGAATCACTACCGTTGATTCATACCTTACCCTAATTCACCTAGGTCTTCTTAAGGATGACAAACCCTAAACTTTTTATGAATGCTTAAGGAGAATTGAAGAGAGTTTGCATGTGCAAATAGAGCATTCATGGTGACTAAGGTGTTATGATTTGAGTAACATTGAAGAATTAGTTAAAGGAGAATAGGGGAAAGGAATCAGAAGACAACAGAGATACATCTGATCAGAAAAGATCAAGTATACATCAGGAAAGAGGTGATCTGACATCAAGCAACAGAATGCTAATCAAAGGATCATTGCTGAGACATTCTAATAGGTGAATTATTTAAATATCTTAACAGAGTAGTCTTGACAGGCTATTGTAAATCCTTTAACAGGGTGCTTACTTCATTGTAAATTAAAATCCTTTTGTCAAGCACACTTTTAGCAGGGTGTTGAAATCGTTTAACAAGGTAAGCTCTAACAATTGTGTAAGTCTTTAACAGGGTAGACCTTTCACAGGGTATACCATGTTTCATGATCAAACATTTTAACCTTCATTAGATACACTTTATTACTGCAGTAGTGAAGATTTGTGGGTGTCATCTTTACCCCAGTTTTATCTTCTCCTTGGAGGGTTTCTAGGTAACCAAATATCTTGTGTCATACTTTTGTTAAATATTTTACTTTCATGATATGGATGTATATGCTTAATTTGGTATTTTAGTTTATATGTATAGATTGTGAGACAGATGTGTGGTGAATATTTTTTGAGGTTGAAAGTTTTAAGTGTTGGTTCACCCCCCCCCCCCTCCTCTTAGAGTTTACTTCCCTATTATATTTCCAAAAATTGGTATTAGAGCTAAGTTCTTTGGAAAGTAAAGCTTTGCAACTTTGAGGAAAGATCTTGGAGATGGAAGTCTACAAGTTGGGAAAGACTATTGAGAACCAGAAGATTGAAATACAACTTGCCCTTCATTAGCTGAATGAAGCAAGAAATGAGTTAAAGATATCACTAAAGAGAAGAAAGGAAATTTCCATTGAAGAGAATGACACACAATACCAAGAGATTGACACTACTGAATTGTTTGCAAATAGAAATGCTGGAATGAATTTGAGGCAGGAGTTGTAGATCTAATGGAAAAGAATGGAACCCTAATTGAAGAGGTCAAAAATCTCAAGAGAGAACAAGAAGTCCAATCAATATTTCTATGTGAGGTGACTGAGCAAAAGAAGAAAGTTGAAGAAGAAAAAGTCATGATTGAAGATGACGAAAGGATTTTGACAAGTAGACTGGAAGAGAAAACATTAGAGGTAACTAGGATTGCTTACATGCAATTGAAAACTTTGGGTCAAATGATGATTGCAAATCATGAATTGAATGCAAAGGATATTGAGGTCGCAACACTAAAGTTGCTAAATGGACAACTAAGAAATGATTTGAAAAGAGAAAAAGAGTTTGCTAAAAGTTTCAACAAACCTAGTGAAGCCATCAAGTATTTTGAGCAATTGATGAGATCCCCTAGATCCAATAGTGATACTTCTCGATTGTGTTACACTAGTACTAAAGAAGGAGAATCATCTAAAAGTGGTGAAGAAAGAAGTAACAAAGATAAGAACTCCAAACTTACTTGTCATAATTGTGGTAAGATAGGTCATACTACTAATGTTTGGAGGAGCAAGACTGCAAATCAGAATCCTAAGCAAAAGTTCAGTGGTCATTGGCACAAATGCAACAAACAAGGACATCAAACACATGAATTCAGAACCAAGACCATAAGCACACAAATATTTGAAGGATACTGCTATAACTATCAGAAGTATGGACATGGAGCATATGAGTGCAGATCCAAGCCTAAATGGTCATCAAACAAGCAAACAAAGGTAAAGCGCAATGACAACTCTTATAATTGGGATTATAATCATAGGTATAGTTGTCACTACTGTCAAGAGTATGGACATGTTGTTGAAAATTGCATAAGAACACATTTCAGAAGTGACTACAAAAGATGGTTGAGTCAAACCACATGTTTTAGTTGTTTGAAGACTGGTCACATAAGAAACAATTGTCCAACAAGGTCAAAGGCACCGAGCAATGAGTTCAACAAAGGAAAAAGAAAGGAAGATGTTGAGAATGTTAGAGATGAGATGAACAAGACATGGAAGAGAAAAGAAGATTATGTCACATCAAGTTCAGATGGGATCACTTCACCCAATGGGT
This sequence comes from Cupressus sempervirens, assembly GCA_028749045.1. Lineage (NCBI taxonomy): Eukaryota > Viridiplantae > Streptophyta > Pinopsida > Cupressales > Cupressaceae > Cupressus > Cupressus sempervirens. Next base: position 527,926,768 of record CM053790.1, read on the forward strand.
TAGGTGATCACACCACCTCCAATTAAGAAATCAAGAGGTATGTAGGACTAATATTTAAAAAGATATACTATACATCAGTTCCAAGGATTTAGTTCTGAAAAGATTATATTTGCATGAAGAAAGATGCAAAGTATTGTTAAGAATCTAGAAGAAATCTTTAAGTTTTGTCAATTTTCATGTTACCACCAAGCATGAAAAGTTTCACTATGGTTGCTGAGTGAAATGTTAGTTGATATCAAGCTATCAAAGGTGATAGTGTTGACTGAGCTCATAGTGGTTGCTGAGTGGAAAAGGAAACTTCATGGAAATTGAGTGAGTCAAAATCTCTATTGAAGCTGAGCTTACAGCTTTATAAGCACTAAGCATTAAATGCAAGGTTTCAAGGTCTATATGATCAATTTCTACTCATTTAACATCATTTGAATTTGAAGGAGAGAATGAAGAGAGAAAGGCAAATTGAAGAGATCATCCCAAGCATTTTCCACGATTCAACAACACTTGACACCATCACAATAGATTTACAAAGGTATTTATCATGTGCTGAGCTACGCAGTTTGAATATTCGTAAACCCTAGTTTACATAATGGTGTCTAGTTCTTCAGCTCCTAAGGTTAAAGAAGGTAAAGAAGTTTTGAATGTGCAATTGGTAAGCAATGAAATCAGACAACCAAACTTTAGAGCCATTCCTGATATTGCTTGCAAGCAAGATCCATTTGGTGCATTGTCGATGTTACCACCTTGAGTTTTGATGGTTCAAGACATAAGATGTTGCTACACATGCAAGGTGGGTAGCATAGGAGACATGGAGATTAGGGAAACCTATGGGAAATTATGTAAAAATGAAGCATTGAAGGATGAATTCAAAATTGTAGAGAGAAAAGGGTTGACCCAGACCCTAGATTTTCCAAGTGTTTTCAATGGTGAATGGATTAAGATAGTTTTGAGTAGAATTCATGATAATTCTACATGATTGTATAATGGACCAGTGAAAATCCCAAAGAAAATTGTACATAGAGTAACAGGGTATCCAACACTTGACCGACCTAAAACCATGAGGAGTGAATCTAAAGAGGTCATTGAGAAGAATACAGGGGCAGTGTGGAACAAATGAGGCACGACAATTGATACTATCTCAGATCCCCTAATTGGATTTTCAATGAGGATAATAACACATAAATTATACCAATCAAGCAGGCTCAACAGTGTACCATGTATTACTGTTGATATGGGCTACAAGATAAATAAGAAGGATCATATCTATGACCTTGTTGAGTTGCAGATGCAACAGTTATCAGCAATTTTGGAACAATAAGGAAGATGTAAATTTGGTTCAATTCTTGTATGTATGTTCTTTTATGTGCATAATACATTCCCTAGATTTGGTAAACAAAAGTAACGAAAATAGAAGTCATATGGTACCTACCTAACTTTATCTATTATTAAACACAAGTAAGGAAAACATATTAGAGGAGGTTTAAAAATTACTTTGTTTTCCAACACATGTCAAAAATATATTCTTAGTTTGTCTAAATGATGAGTTGAAATCCAAAGCATCTAAATAATAAGTCTTACATATTATAGTCAATAGGAATAGTGTAGAGTTTAGTACTTGTCTATTGAAATATTATGATAGTAACAAAAAATTCTTATATTCCATTTTATCTTCTTCTTTTTCCATATAAAGATTTTTTTTGAATTGTGTTGTTCTTTCTTAAAATAAAGTTAATAAAATTGAGCTTTTAAAACGACTTAAGTGTTTCTTTGATATGAAATGATTTTTAGTTGTCAAATATAGACAATTCCTTTTTTGTGCATTTGATTTAGTGCCCTTCTTTATAAACAAGATTAGTAACAATTTTCACCATTTTGTATTATACTTATTTAAGTTTTAAATTGTAAAATTACTTTTTTAACCCACTTCAATTTTACATTGTTCCATTTTTTTTCATTTTTTTTTTTAACATATCCATCCATATTTTTAAGATGAAAAAATAACCATTTTTCCATTCAAAATGTTCTCTTCCTAAATACTTTTTTTCTTTTTTTTGTAGAAATATAAATTTCAACTCATTTTTAATTATTACAAATTATGTTTATATGGTTTTTGTCTCTAAACAATGTTTAAGGTAAGGGATAGGATAATATGAAGGACTCTCTAATACACATTTTAATAAGTTTATATTAATAGGCAAGAGCCTACAACACAATGATAAATTATGAGTCACTTATGTGGGAAATCTTGGGTTCAAGTCTACTCAAGCTTTAAAAATAATAATAATAATTCACAACAAATAATAACAATCAATCTTGGCTTTAGTCTATTATCCATAAAAAAAAAGTTTACATTGACATTGCAAATTAAGAACAAGCCTATCTCAAATATAGAATTCAAACCACGACATGAAATTTGGGAGAGAGAATGGCTTCAACACTATTCCTTGTAATGCCTCACCCCATAATCCTTAGACACGAGGATAAACATGCACTAACATTTTTTTTCTATTAGAGTTAAGTTACAACTTATCAAGTAACTAAGTGTAACTATGAGCATTTAATTATACAAGAAGTATGAGGAACATGTCTTCACTACATGCCCACATATGCAAGTGGGAGTCTTCTTAACACCTCCAAAGATTCCCAAGCCAATAAGCAAATGCTCAAGATGAAATGCACATGTCCATGAGTTCATTACTTAAGGGATGAATCACATGCTAGAATTCATCAATATGAGATGCCAAGCTAGCCATTCTAATCATGAGGTTCATTTTAGACCCAAAGTATGATTCCTACCATGGTTAATCCATACAAGTTAATTTACCATTTTAACCACATAGCCAACATAAATTATGCATACAATTGATTCGACAGTGATAGTAATTCGATCTGTTTTCAATGGGGAAGGTACATCTTTGAAAATCATATCTAAAATTTCACCTTTTTGAACAAGGGTGGAAGTGCCCACTATTTACCAAATGATAAATTACTTCAAAATCTTGTACAAGCCAAAATTGGCTCTAATACAAAAAATAACACTAGATCTTGTATGACTATGAATTCAAGGTCATAAAAGACAATACTTTCTCGTACAAAAATAAAATAAAATTATCATACAAAAAGATGGCTCATATAATAGAGAACTTTTGTCATACGATGATTTCCTTAACGACCCCAAGGAAATGAAAATAAAAGCCTAGAAAAGAATCTAACTCCACACTTTGGAGTACTGAAAATATGCATATTGAGGAGATAGGTTGAAGAGATAGGCACTTGATTGTATCAAAACATGGATAAGGCATATAGCCAAGAATCTAAACTATTAACACTATAAATATACAATGTCCTGAACATATATACATCATCAAGAATAAATATGCATCAACAAGTTCAAAAAAAAAGAGTGAGCATGCAAGCTCTAAATCCTGAAGTTGGAGGGAGACCATCTTTGTATGTGGATCCCCAATAGTGGTATAGGTTGGAAATGGTTCCCAACCATGTGGAACCTACAAGCCCTCTCTATTGTGTTCATGGAGATAATAAAGCAACCATAGTCACATAGGACACACATACATGTAAGAGGCTTCACAGATGCCAACCAAATGCATAACTCAAGCTAACATAAATTCTCATGAAGGTGACGATGCAATATTCCAGATCACTAGTCAAAACATTCTATAGGCTACTTTGTAGGGACTCTAGTGTAGTCTTCATTCCATCACCCTCAAGAGGGAAAACCCAAAATGTATCTTCATTTCAACTCCCCTGGGAGGCTAGATGTCAAGTCTTGTTCTAACTCCCATAGGAGGTCAAAAATACCACCTTTGCTCATACTCCCTCTAGGAGGTTGGATACCCTCCAATTGGTTATTATTTTGCATTAAGTTTTATTACGCCATGCATTTATTTGTTTATCAATTATTAAAACCTCTTCACATTACCTTGTTGGTCACTTCCTAGCTGGGGTACCTTTAGAAGCCACTCCATGCATCTACCATACATACCCTTCTTGTTATACAATGAGTGCTACAAGGGAATGTCATTTCCCAAAACCAACCCCAATGCTCAAGATACTAAATTGGCCTCAATCTAAGAGTCTGGGCCTCTCAAGATCTAATCAAAGAACACTCGTGTTCTCATGGGTAGGTACAACCATCACTACACTTTTCAATGCAAGAGGCTAAATTTTCCAACAATAAAACAACACGTGAAAAAGCATAAATACACTTATTCAAACACTTGATAAGGAGTACGAAGTTGCCTATGAATTCGACAATCACAAAGTAAAGCAATTGGATGATTGGAAACATGGAAGACAATCTATTTTCCTCATCCAAAACTTTCCAACAAAATCTCCACTCAAATATGGGCATTACACAAAATAAGGCAACACAAAAACCCTTGAAATTCAACAATCTCATAATCTAATGAAATAAAAAACCCACTTGAAGATCAAGCACAAACTCCCAAAAATATAATCAAATTCAAGTTTCAAATATACATACCAAATCTAGAAACATAACTAGAATAAAATGTATTTTCCCAAAACATTAACCGCTAAGCATTCACTATTGTACAAGTGGGTAATATAAATGCGTGAAATTATTGGGGAACACTAGTTCTCAACCCATGATACTAAAGAAAGTGAAAGAAATTGAAATAAAAAATTATTTAATTAGATCTCAAGAGTCCTACATCAAGTTGAATGCTCAAAAAAATGGAAAGAGAAGAAGAAATAAATAGAAGCACCAAATGGGATGAAAATCTTGACAAAGGAGAGGAATCTCATCCTGAATCTAATAGGTCTCTCCTTACAAAAATCTAGTGAGCTAATCACACCCAACAAGCAAAAATCTAAAAACCTCTAAGAGGGTTTGAAGTGAAAAAACTCAATTATTCATAACCAAACATAAGAAGTGGTTGTCATAACTCACTTTTTGCCCTATATAAGTAATTTTACAAGTGACTTATAAGATAGATTATTAACATACTTAATAATCTATTGGCCCCTTTACCCAATTTGAATAATTTAATTCCGGGCACAAATGGAGTCCAACTATGACAAATTGGATGGAAAAATAAATTAAATTACTAAAAGATCAAATTACAATAACATCAACATTTCAAATTAAAACCTTTCGCGATAACTCTATAGTTCTAAATGCATAGACACGTCGAATGGTCTAATAACATAGTGCATCATTAATTTTGGATGTACCAACATGTACTAGAGGGATAAAAATAATATAGATATGTTGTCCATATAGGGATGCAATTGGCTCAAAATAAAAGGCTAGTGTCACGATCTCCTAGTGTCACTATAAAATATATAGGTACACACTTAATTCCTAAAACTCAAGATGAATGTACCTAGTACTACATGTTCAGTAAACAAGAAAATGTCAAGAGTAGATACTTAAATATATGAATATTTGAACTACACAACTGTATATAATCATGGTGAAAGGAGAATGAGACATTGTATAGATCTCACAAGAACATGACTGTGCCTTTATTCTTTCTTCCTAGAACCAATAGGAAAAATGCATAGCGATGGTGCAACACAATATATACGTCATATAATCATATAGCATTGCATTAAATTAAAACATTTAAATAATCATTTAAGACTATATGAGTATATATCAATTGAAGGTAAAAGACATATATCTACAACGTAAAGGCACAATAATCATGAATCCAAATCATCATCTAGATACATAATCCATAATATCAAATGAAAAATAAACTAGATAACATCATAAAGTATCATCATGAAGATGTGATCAAGACATAACTAACAACATTTAATCTAACATATAAACCAGCGCTACCGCATGAACTAGAATAAGGTGCAATAAACAAATGCATCACACAATGCAACCACTTATCATATCACAAGAGTACTTACATCTAATAACATCATGATACCATCAAATCTAGGTAACCATTAGCACATACCTCAGTTAAACCATCATAACATAGCTTAAATATCCTAACTTGGATATAATGCATCAACAATATGTTGAAGTAAAATCCTAAGTCAAAATCACCCTAAAGGTGTATACCACTCATAGGTCCATCATGATCACACAACAAGCATGAACATCAGAGTCACCTTCATCGGGATGGCATGGAAAATGCAAATGGGAGAGGCACTACATCATCCCACCCCAAATACTAGGCTTACTCCTTGAAGCTTGCAAATTAAACAAAAGGAAACACACTTGTTTATTGGTAAAATGGAAGCACTTTAATAAGATGTAGACTTCCACTTTGTAGGTTACTAAGTCATTCAAATATGTGTGTGAGGGAAAGTGGGGAATTTCCAAGTATGATTTCTCTTATGATCCAAATTAGATTAGCTAGTACCCAACGAAAGAAGAGAGCTAATACTAATTTGAACTATAAGAAGGAACACAATACAAGGAAATGTACTCTCTTAGACCCCAAATAGGATAGTGTGAATGTGATTTGAATGAATTGCTTAGATAATGTAAATCTAAATGCTATATAAAACAAAATAGTCCAATTAAGATATAAATCTAGGAAAAATATATGAAAGGAAATAAAATATAAAAGGCTCACCTTGAAATGCATAGAGGAAGATGTATTTTAGCTCCAAAACTCACAGATTTGAACTGTATCTGAATATTCGTTCATGAATCTTAGAATGAAATGACAAAAGAAATGAAACCCAAAAATCTCTCCAAAAATAAAGACTAAAGGACTAGGTCAACTTGGGAAGATGTCCTACAATTAGGTTGACCGAGTTCGACAATCTAGAACTGACTTCTCCAGAAAATTCCTGAAGATTAGGTTATAGATTTGTAATCCTTTTGTTGACCACCTGTAAATTAACATAGAAAAGAAATGTTTTTTAGGTTGGGGTTTGATGAGGGCTTGCCTAAGGTTAAGGAATCAAATGTAAATGACTAAAAGATAAGATAAATGTTAGGATTCACCTTCGTTGAAACCCTTGTTTGTAAGGATTTTGTAAGTAAAAGTAGTGTAGATCTTGAATTAGGTTTATAGGGTATCTCTACTCTTTGAAATAGTTCTACCATAATCCCATCATCATACCATGGATATAAAAGTGCATCAATGGAGATCTCCTTCCTTGATGGCCAATAATAGGCTAGATCTTGTAGAGAAATGCTCACAAAGGATCCTTCAACGCTAGATAGAAATCTTCTTTCTTAAATGCTTAGTAGTCTTGAATATTTAAATTCCTTGAATGCAAAAAGGAAGAAATATAGACTTGAGAGCAAGAGCTTTAATGCTCAAATGAATGAGATGCTTGAGATTAGATGAAATATCAAAATGAAGCCTCCAAGTCTCCTTATATACGAGTTTTCAGGCAGGAAAGCAATACAAGTCGACTTGATAACGGTAGAGAACTAATTAAACCCCCAAGGCATTTTAGAGACCAAGCTCCAAAATCTCTGGTGACTAGGTCAACCTGAGTCTACCTAGTCCTAGAGATTAGGTTTGGGAAGCCACATAGAGAAGGGGCAAATAACAGAGAGATAAGGTGGAAAGATGAAAGAAGATGAGGAAAAAGTGTAATAGCCCTCCTTTGCTACCATTTTAGACTTAGTTGTTAAAGTTCCATATGAGTCTTCTATAGATGTGTTAGTCATTATTTGATATTTGAAATACAATACTTTGATATGTTGAGTAATTGATTATGTCAGGTTGTAACAATTTCTTACTGGTAGTGATGATGCTTTGATTTCTCTTGGTTACTTAATGAAATTACTTTTATGATGATGTCATATGGTGTGTCTTAGAAAGATGTTTAGTATGTCCTCACAATGATGACATATTCATATTACAATATGTTGTTATTTATATTTAAGATTTACTATTATACTTACCTCATACTTGCATGTGTATGGTGTGTGTGTTTGTTTTATAGTTATGTTTGACGTGTTCAATATGGTTGAGGGAGGGAATCGTAGTCACATGTTAGTTGAGTTCTACACAATGTACCACTCCTCGCTATTGTCTATTTAGCTTACACATATATGCACATGTGCATGCTTGTCTTTTATATAGATTTGCAGGTAGCAGGCATTGGCTTCCCTGAATTGTCAGGATGAGCATGCCCTATCGCAATAACTTAATGATAAGAATGGAGAGATAATGTTCAACTCCAATCCAAGCCATAGCCTAATTACTTGTCCTAAAAAGGACATGTATTTGACTTTCCACTCTTTTTAAACCCATGAGTTTATCTTTGCATGTGTTATTTGATTTTGAGCTTTGGTTTGTTTTGGTAATGTTTTTTTTATGTGCATTTGACTATGTGATTTATTTGGTAAATGATATAATTATAATATTTGAGTTAATCATATAATATTGAAAATTATTAAATATTATTTGATTAAAAACAAAATATTAAAATATGAGAATATTTAATTAGTTAAAAACTAATTAAATATGTTTTTTAATTTAAAAGACTTAATTTAGAAGTCTAATTTGAAAATTTGGTTAAAGAGAAATTAGAATATGATGATTTTTAATTAATTAAAAATTAACTAAATATGTACTTCAGTTTAAAAGATTTAATTTAAAAGTCTAATTTAACAAGTTGGATAAAATGAGAATTATAATATTAAAAGATTAAAGAGTTAATATTCTTTTATTATAATTATTTAATTAATAATAATTAAATTAGAGTTGCATTAAAATAATGAGCTTTGATTATTATTAATAATTTAAACAATAAACTACACTTTAAATGGTGCTTGTACTAATTCATAAAGTGGAAGAAAAGAAAATATAAAAGAATAATTTTTAATTAAAAAGTTCTTTAAGTGTGCAAAATGATTAAATAATAAAATTTTAGTTTTAGGAGAGGCCTTTAAATGTTCAAAAATCGAAAACCCTAGGTAGAGTTGAACTCTTTATTAGGAGATTCGAGCTCATTTCTACACATAGGTTTAAGGGAGGAAATTTTGAAATTAGAGCAAAATAATTGTTGAAAGTTTCTAGGGGTTTGGATTTGCATGTGTTCACAAATTGTCTCAAATTTTAGTTGTTGTTTTGATGTAGGGTTTGAAAACCCATTGTAGAATTTTATTGAAATATATGTATGCTTCATGTCTTCCTAGGTGCTTGCATAATCCTTATTAATTTACTATACTGATTTTTGTATAGAGAATTATGTTGTAGATTTTGAAAAGGAAAACTTATAAATCAAGAAAACTTTACTGCAAAAAATCTGTAGAAAATTATTATGACTATATTAATTTAAAACTCTTTCTGATATAAAGAAATTCAATTATAGAAAATTGGAAGAAAATAACAAATTGAATAGCTAGAGTTTCAACTTTAAATTTGTCATTATAACCATGTGATTATCATGAATTTTCTAAATAAAGATAAATATTCTCTTATATCTAAAATAATTTAATTGCAAAATTTATTGGTAAATGCAAAAAATTAATTGAGAGGAAAGCATGTTGTAGCTAAACTGATGCATGCATGTGAAAACAAATATACTAAAAATTGAAAACTAAGTATGTTATGGTTGCATGATTTTATAGATCTAAGGAATGTCAAATAGTGATTGCATGCTTATTTTTATTTTATTAAAATATAATTCAATTTTCAAATTTATTATTATTTTAAAAATAATAATAATTTTTTTAGAATTATTTATTAATTTTGAAAAATTAAAAAATATTAATTAAAATTTTGAAACTATTATTATTTATAAATTTTGAAAATTAAATTAATACTACTCATTTAGTTATAAAGTGGATGTTGGTATTAAAGAATCTTTAAGTTTAGTTAAACTATTAGTTGTGTATATTTATTAATGCAAGTGGAAAATAAATAAATAAATAATTGTGATTTAGTTATATTTTAAAAGAAGTTGTAGTGGAGTTCATTATATAATCTTCTAGTTATGAATCTTTAATATTATTAGAGAAATTGTAAATAAATTAATTGTAATTATAATTTCAAGTTTGAGTTATCTCTAGTTGCATCATGAATTAAAGAAAAAATAAATATTAATAATGAACTTAAATATATGTCAAATTAATATTTTAGAAATGAAATTGATATTAATATTTAATCCAAAAATATACATTTATGTTTTTGAAATTAAAAGCGACCAAAAATAAGGGGGTCAGCCCTTACAACCAAAACGCTGGTAACCAACACATCACCAACAGAAACCAACATAGAACATTACTGAAACAAAAACAAAGCAAGAAGTAACTTAACCGCTATAATTCTACCCAAACTACTAACCAACATACTACTATGAATAGAAACAACTAATCTAAAGTAGAAGTCTATAGAGTTAACCATACTACTTAAGTTCATAATTAAAATTGTTGGCACAGTCAAGCCAACCCAAGTTTGAGTAACAACTGGATACCAGCAAACCAAGTAACAATATAATAACATAAAACAACTAGGATCTAGTGATCCCTAAAAACTATAAATTTATTTCTTAGTTTTTTCCTTTCCCTTCCTAGCCAATAAAAGCTGAGCCCAATCATCACCAAGAAACTTAAAGAGAAGCTTATGATCTTCCATATCCAACCTTGTTTCTTCTTTCTCTTGCACCAACATTTGGAGGGTGGTGGCAGCAACATGAGTGGCTTTTAGGAAAAAATTAGAGAAGGTGAAGAATTCTTCCTCTCAAGTTTAACCCTTTGATCTAATTGGGCAATTGCCCCCTTTTTCTCCTCGACCTTCTCTTTGCTTTCAGTTTCCTCTTTTTTAACTTCCTCTTTAGCTTTATCCGCCTAGTTTTCATCCTACAAAACCTTTGGGTTAGTATAAACCTTGGATTTTTTCTTGACCGAGGAGGAAATGGTAATGGGGGAGGTATCCACTTTGCTACTATCTTCACAGAAGGCAACAGGTTGCAGGGTGAAGTTGACCGAAACATGGGTAGTCTCTATAGTGATGGCATTTCCAGTCAACATCTGAATATTTCTGACAGACATCTGGACATTATCAACAGAATTGCTAGTAGAATTCTCGCTTTTTTCTACCTCCTGTTTCCCTTTTTCTCTCTTGGAGTCAAAGTTATTCTTTTCCTCCCTCTCCCTTTCATTGTTTTGAGAGCTCTCCTCCTCCACCTCTTCAACCCTGAATCTATTAGATTTTTGCTTATGCCTTGCTTGGGATTGGGCAAGTCTTCCTGACCTTCTCCTATCCTTTTCGCTTCCCTCCTCCTCCGAGTCCTCCTCTTCTACCTCCACTAATTTTTCAACTTCAATCTTTTTGCTACCCTTTTGTTCCACAACCACTTCAAATTTCTTCTTTTTCTTATTTTCACAGTTAGGGGAAGGCTGTGGGGTATGAATTATGGTACCCATTTTGGTACTTGGGGGGGTGGGGGGGACTCTAATGGTGGTTTTGGTTGTTAGCCACCACCACCCTAGGGGGCAAAGGGCAAGATGGAATTGGTATAAGAAAAAAAATTAGGCCTTGGTGAATAATGGTGAAGTTATGCCCCTTGTTCATCTTCTCCCTAACATTATTAACCATATCCTCTAGAGAATGCAGTAGAAAAAATGGGATAGAAAAAAATCCCCTATTCCTAAAATAATTCAAGAGGGGAAGTGGTAATAGTAGTAAACACCAAACCTTTCCTTCAGCATAAGGTATTTCGTGAGCACCAGGCAGACGTCGTCTGACAGAGTTGGCATCTTATCCCTCTTAAATCCTCCTCTGTAGCACATTCGTTATTCGTCATCCACACAAAAATTGCTCATAGTGGCCTCATATGTTGTTTTCATGACCTTTCTCCATTTTTTTCCTTTCATAAACAGCCCGGTGGCCATAGCAATTACTTCCTCATTTACTTGAAAAGTAATGCCATTTATGGTTACCTTGCGGTCATTCCACCCATTAACGAATTGGAGGGCACAATTCTCATCATACCCCGCCATCACTTGCATGTAAGACAAAAATCCCCCCTCCTTTAATAGGAACCAGGTGGCCATCCTATCTTTGAAATTCTCAATTTTTGTGGGCTCCAGCCTATTCAAGTCTCCACCCATATCTTCCCCACCTACTTTCGATTCCCCCACCTCAATGATGTGCATCTAAATCTCCTTGTCTTCAAAATCACTATTAATACTATTAGCCTTGGGCCTCTTTGCAAAGAGCGAAATAGTTTTACAAGCCCATTTTTGAGACACTTCAAAATCTCATGTGAATTCATTATGAGAATTGTGCATATTTAACATCATAATTTTTCCACCCCTAAAATCTCTGATAATCTAAATAATGATATTATTTGTACTTTCAAAGGGGAAGTAATTTGAATTTCACAGTATGTTACCATAATGGCGAAATGACACTCACCTTAAATTACATTCATTCATATTTCCATTTGTACAACCACGTATTCTCCTCATTTCCCTAAAACTTTTATTAAATTTAGCGAATTTTGACTTTCTAAGGAAGAAATTGCCAAATATGGCTCGACCTTAAATTTTGTAGTCATAATTAATTAATACTCCCCTCTCTTTCCTTGCATATCAAGGATTTAATATCCTCATTTAGATTTTCTATATTTCTCCAGCACGTGACTACCGTTAATTCAAAACCCATGGTAGCCACTGCATCGGCCACCTTATTTCCTTCTCTGTAGATGTGCTACAAGTGGACATTCTCCATCCCTTCTAAAATATGCCTAATGTGTGTAATGATAGTTTGAATATTCCATTCCAGTTGTGACACTCCATTTACCATATAAATAATTAACTTGGAGTCCCCTTCTATAGTTATTTCCTTAACTTGCATTTCACTAATCAGTTGAAGACCCCAAAGTAGAGCCATAGCTTCAACCAAATTGTTACTTCCACCCCCCACCTCCATAGAGTAAACTAACAGTGCATCACCATTCCCATTTCTCAGCACTCCACCCGCCGCTCCTATACCCCCTTTAGTAGTACCATGAAAATTAGTTTAAATTGTGTTAGGGTTGGTGGTTTCCATCTCATTTGTTGTCTCTTAACACTTTTGAGTTATGAAAAAGATAAAAATCCTCTTGAAAACCCCATTTTTCAGCAATCTGACCTTCTTGCCCACTTGGTTCTTCCTTCGATAACTTACATTTGGCTACCCTTATATTTTTCTTCAGCAATTTCTCCATGATTCCCATAACCACCTCCACAAGTTTCTCCACCTCCCTAAATATTTTGTTGTTTCTTTCTTTCCATATATGCCAACAAATATATGGTGGAACAATTTTTCACAGAAAACCAATTTTGGGTGGTAGAAGGGACAACTCCAGTTCTTCACAAATTGACCTAAGTTGTCCTTTAGAACCCAATTCAGACCAAATTTCTCCCACACCATAGCCCAAATCTTTAAGGCATACTAACATTCAAAGAACATGTGAGAGATACTCTCCTCCTTTTCTTTGCAGAGATAACATTAGTTTGTGATTAAAAAAAACCCCTTCTTTTCAGATTGTCAAGAGTTTTAATTTTATCATGCTGAACAATCCACTAGAAAAAATTAATTTTAGGGAGTAGATTACTAATCCAAAATTTACTCCATAATGGTGGGCAAAATTCCTTACTAAAGAGGTGTTTGTAAGCCAGTTTGATTATAAATTTGCCACTAGAAGTTAAGTTCCAAACTCTAGTATCCTTTTGGATTAGAATTGGGGGTCTTTGTGCTCCTAGCAAAATTTCCAATTCCTTAAGAAGTTGAATATCCTCCTAGGAGTAAGTGTCTTTACATAAAATCTTCCACTTCCTCCCTTGGTCAATATAGTCCTCCACCTTCCCTCCCATGTCTTCCTTTAGTAACTCCATTAGTCTTTTGAATTTTCTGTAGACCAGCAGTTTCATCCCCATCCAATTATCCTCCCAGAATCTGATACTACACACATTTACCACAATCCACCTTGTCCCTTCCCTTAGTAAGCTTCTACTCTTGAAAATATTCATCTAGATTTTGGAGCCTCCCTGGAGATCATTATTGAAGAGATTCCAAGTGAAAAGGAAATTTGACAAATATTTAGCTTTCATTATATTACTCTAGTCCATCTTATCTTCTCCTAGTCTCCAGCCTATCTTCATAAGGAGGGCTTTATTTAGATCACAAAGTCTTCTTACTCCCAACCCCCCTTTCTCCTTTGGCTTACAAACCTCATCCCAGTTAACCAGGCTCAATTTGTTCTTCTCCTTCGTCCTTGACTAGAGGAAATTCCTCTATATTTCTCAATTATGTCTGCCATATTGTGATTAATTTTAAAAAGGGACAGGAAGTAAATTGGAATACCTTGTAGAGCCGTTGAGAGCAATTTTAATTTACCAGCATTGCTTAAAATTTTCCCTTTCCATCCTACCGGCTTGTTTTGAATTCTTTCCACTATAGTATTCTAGAAGTCATTAGTCGCCTCCTTAGTGGTTAATGGTAGGCCAAGATAAGTATCCGGGAGGTTGGCAGACTGACAACCTAAAATGTTTCTTATCTTCCTTTGTAATGGGGCATTAGTATTAAAGAAATAGATCTTACTTTTATAGTAATTAATTTGTTGGCCTGAACTTTCTTCATAATTATGGAGAATAGTCTTCCAAGCTTCAGCTTCCATAACCGAGGATTCTCCAAAAAGGAAAGTATCATTAATAAATTATTGTAGCACTTCCATATCAGCATTGGTAGCAGGCTTAATCCCTTTAACACATCCAATATTAACTATTTTAGAGAAAGACCTCCCCAAAACCTCAACAACCATAATAAAAAGGTAGGGCAATAGTGGGTCACCCTATCTTAGTCCTTTCTCTATGCCAAAATTGCCCGAAGGGGAACCATTTAAAATAACAAAAAGTTGTATCGAGCCTACCATCGTCTTAATTAGATTTATAACTTTTTCATTAAACCCCACTCTTTCAAGCACATCATAGAGGAAGTCCCACTTTACCTTATCATAAGCCTTAGAGATATCCAACTTGAAGGCCATTCCAGGTCTTTTATTTTTTTCCATTAAGTGAATGATCTCATGTGTGGTTATCGTTGCATCCATGATTTGTCTTCCTGGAACAAATCCTTTCTATGGAGTACCAATCATTTTTTTTTAGAAATGGCTTTATCCTATTGACCAGAACTTTGGCAAAGATCTTATATATTGTATTGCATAGACTTATAGGCCTAAAATCCATTAAGCTCATAGGTGTTGGAGTTTTGGGGACTAAATCAATAAAAATCTTTTTAATCCTTTTTAGCATCTTCCTAGTTTTAAAGAAATCTCTAGTAGCCCAAACCAATTCACTTTTAACAATCTCCCAGAAGTGCTGAAAAAAAGTTGGAGGGAAACCGTCTAGACCTGGGGCCTTAAAATCTTTCATAGAAAACACAACACATCTCACTTCCTTCTTTGTGATGTTTCCTAGAATGTGGTTTTTTTCCACCACACCCAGCACCTGTGGGATCATATTAATCAAGCTTCTTCTGATAACCTAGTTTCCTACATTGTTATCCTTAATGTAAGCCTTGCTAAAATATTCCACCACATGTCTTCCCATCTCCTCATGGTCTTTATAAACCATTCCTCCTTCCTCTTCCAATCTAATGATTGTATTTCTTCTTTTATGATTGGAGGCTGACTTGTGAAAGAAAGTAGTGTTTTTGTCACCCTCAATTAACCATTGGACTCTTGATCTTTTTTTCCAAAAAATTTCCTCCCTTAACATAATATCCTTCCATTTTTTTCTATATTCCTCTTCTTCCTAAGTTGCACTTTCAATGTTATTTCCTTCAGTAGTCTCCCCTTGGAGCTTTTAAGTTTTTCCTCCACTTCTCCTTTGATTTTGAACAAGTCTCCAAAGGAACTCTTAGCCGAACCTTTAATGTTTCTCCTTATATTATCAAGATTTTGGGTCAGTCTATACATTGTAGTGCCATCTATCCTTATATTCCACCATTCCTGAATTCTATCTTTGAATTATGGGTGAGATTGCCACATTATTTCATACCTAAAAGGTTTCAGTCCACCTTTTAAACCATCCTCCCATTGAAATATTAAAGGGGAATGATCTAAAGTAGTTCTAGTAAGGTTCTCCACCAGGAATTGCCCAGTCAATTCTAGTTCCTTATCACCATCAGCCTATCTAGTCTAACCTAGATAAGATGACTCCC
This sequence comes from Cupressus sempervirens, assembly GCA_028749045.1. Lineage (NCBI taxonomy): Eukaryota > Viridiplantae > Streptophyta > Pinopsida > Cupressales > Cupressaceae > Cupressus > Cupressus sempervirens. Next base: position 527,942,895 of record CM053790.1, read on the forward strand.
TTTTCTATTATTGATCCAAGTGAATGGGTTCCCTCTCAATTCCACATCAATAAAATCCATTCTGCTCATTAAATCATTAAGATCATGCAAACTTTTAGGGCAATCCCTATTTCCTCCTAATTTCTCCGAGTGATAAAGGGGGTATTAAAATCTCTCATACACATTAATTTTTTATCTTTCATATTTTCTAGAATCCTTACCAGCTTGTCATATGTTTCCTTTCTCCCTACTTTACTATTAGAAACACATATATTTATAAGCCCCCAACGTTGAATACTAGTTTGGAATTCTGTTATTATGAAATTTCTATCCTTCCATACTTCCACCCCCATCATAGAGTACAGGTTCAACATGGTAGCAATGCCCCCTTGAGGCTCCTTCAGCATCGATATGTATGCAAGCAGCACTTGTCCAAACATGACTAGCAATTCTATCAAAATTAGCACTAGACATTTTTGTTTCATGTATTAACACACAATCTGCCCTTTCTTGAAGTATGCATTATTTTAGAGCATATTTCTTCTACGGATTATTTAACCCCCATAAATTCCAAAAGAATTATTTCATTTCTTACCTCTAGTTATAGTCTCTAGTGTACGTTGCTTACCACTGGCCACATCCCTTGCTGCTTTTTTGGTCTTGGTTGCTCTGCTAGTCAGTCTTCTAGCTGTCCCACATGCTCCTACATCTAGTTCCCCCCCCCCCCCCCCCTTTTCTTCCTTTTCTGAACCTCCCTTCCCCATTATCCCCCTCTTGTGGTGAAGTGGGGCTTAGTTCTTTTTTAGCCTTTTCAAAGCTTGTCATTACTTTAGCTACTATCTCTGTTGGAGAGGCATTTATCATCCTTATGGGGGTACATACCCTCTCTTGGGTAGCACCTTATGTGGCCATTAGTTCTTGTAGGTCCTCTCCTCCCTGTTTTAATGGAGAGCGAGGAAGAGGGTGGCTAGCCACTATTTCACCTTCCTCCATCATTTCTCCTTCCTTAAGTTCCCCCATTGGCGAACCCAATAGTTCCTCCAACTCATATCTAAAGGGATAATCATCCATTTTCTTCTTATCCTCCAAAGCTTCCCCCTCCTTAGGATCAATATGCCCCCCTAGTCCTTTGCCTTGGGTGGTCTGCACCAGGGTATCCCCCATAGCTTCCATTACAATTCCCGTGGAACCTTCCTTTTTTTTATCCTTCTACACTTGGGCCTTATAGTCCACAATAAGGTGTCCAAATTGACCACAGTTATGATAGAACAAGCCCGCATTCTCATATTCGATGGGTTGAACCTTCTCTCCCCATTTGATTTTGAGTGTGACCATAGTTGAGAGGGCCCGATTCAATGCCACATTCACATAGAATCTAGCATATACCAGTCAGGATTTTTGCATAGTCACTTTGTCCACAGTAACAAAGTGTCCAAAAGAATTCCCCACCCATCTTAGGATCTTCTCATCCCAAAATTCAAGGGGTAGTCTAGGTAACCTTACCCAAACTGGAGCTAGCTTATTTAGCTCTGCACTAGCATCAAAGCTCGGGTGCCATCTTGTTGAGGCAAGACAATGCTTCCCATAGTACCAAGTTCTCGAAAGCATGAGGTTGATGTCCTTCTCTGACGTGAATTTAAAATAGAAGAGGCCACTTGGCATTGCTAAAACACCCACACTACCCCTAATTTTTCATTTCTGACTCACCCATTTACGAACCATTTTGATTGTAGGTCTAAAGGCCACAAATTTGCCCACAACACAAAGTTTAAGGCTAGAGGTAACACTGTCCACCAAAATATCGAGGAGGGAGATCAGTGGCCCATCTATGCCATGATAAATCTTGGGATCCTCCATTGAAACATTAGCCACTGAAGAACCCACTAGTGCATTCTTCTTGTTAGACTTTCTTTTAGAATAACTGAGAGGGGCCGGGGGGGGCGGTGAATCAGTTATTCAAGGTCCAAATGTCCCTTTCAAACTTTTCACTAAGTGTAGTGAATCCATTCAACCATTCATCCATCCATGCTTCTATTTATCTAAATAGCAAGTTACTATAAATCAACATGCAAGTAAAACACATAAGAAATCAACACATGACACAATGATTTATGTGGAAACCCAATTTGGAAAAAACCACCAGTACCATGCAAGTCAATTCTCACCCTTCTAAAGTGATGCCCTATGAAAGGCCTACCTTGTTAAAGGCTTACAACACACTGTTAAATATGACCTTGTTAGAGGATTTAATCACCTTGTTAGAAGTGGGCCTAGTTAGAGGACTTTAGAACATTCACTTGGAATGCCACCTTGTTAAAGGATTTACAAATGGTTGTTAGGCCAACCTAAGTCCATAAGATTTTTAGATCTAATAAAATTGCTAGAGTATTAGAAAATCTTGACCTAACTACAACATACAACTTATCTTGCAGATCTTAGATCACTTCTCAGCTCATACCCTTGCCTAGCCTTCAATCTCTACAACTCTTAATAGCTTGCGTTCCTTTCAAGCTTTGTCTCGTTGAGTCTTCATACTCAATGTGCCAGTGCAATCATCTCTTCTTGAACACTTGTAGAAATAGAGCCTCAATGCTCTTCCTTCTCCTAGATGTCTCCTTCTTGACACCCTTTCAACCACTTCGCAAATTTGACACTTCCGTAGCAACAGTATCAGCAGATTTTTGCTTCTTGGTCTATGACTCCTTAAATAGAGGTCTTATATTTCCTTTTCCTACTTGATTCTTCCATTTTTCAATTTCAATTTGCATAGATTAGGTAGGATTCATTGTATCCAACCCATATTTTGTTTCCTTTAGAAATTTATTGAATAATCCTTTGGAATTCACCCAAAAACAATTTACATAGGATTATGTGCCAACAATTCATCATCCTTATCCTCCAACTCGTTCACAAAATTCAATGTAACCACTAAGTTGGCTTAGATTTGGTGAATCTTCGTTATTTGAAATAATGCAGTAGCTCGGCACAATTGAAATACTAGTGCTCGACACATACTGTGTTACTCGGCATCAACTATGTTTTCCTAATGCTTAGCACCTGAAGATCACTCGGCACCTAATAAAAATTTTCTGATGCTCAGCACCTGATCTTCACTCGGCACTTGAAGATCACTCGACACATACTAGAAATGTCTGTTACTAAACTCCTATTAAGAATTTTCTCAGCGTCAACTAACTTGCTTGGCACTCACTAAAGATTTTAGTCTAAGCTTTGCAATCAACCTTGTTACAGCTTCTTCATCCAATGCTTCTAAGTGTGACCAACCTCTGTATCTTTGAGTAAGTCACCAATACATTACTTAACTATTGTCTTAACTGATCCTTGCACTTTATTACAATATCATAACTCAACCTTTTTCCTTAGGTGCTCTTATTACATCTTGTCGATCAAATCCTCTTCATCAATCAAATAAGTGATAGCACTTGGATCTTATTAGCAAATATCATTCCTACAAATAGTAGGTTTGAGATTAATGGCAAAACAATGATTGAAAACATTCATTTACAACAATCTCCCTCTTTGATTGTTAACGACAATGAGCTTTTCAATTAGATTTCCAACAATTTTCCTCTTTGGCATTGATGGCAAACCAAATTGATCAACCATCAGACTAAACTATTCCACCACAAACTAACTAGGTTAGAATAGTAAGTCAAATGCCAAAAAGTAAATTGTAACATCACATCTCCTTCTACTATTCTGATTGATTCATTTCTCTTCTCCCTCTTTGTTGTTGTATCCTTGTTCTTTGTCTTTCTTTGTATTGTTCATTTTCTATTGTTCTGATCAACCTCTGAAATCTCCCTCTATCTTTATTTGTTCAATTGTCTACTTCAGTTTTCTACTTCTCCCTTTGTCTAAATCTTTTATCTTCAACAATTGTTGATCAGTTGTTCACTTCTCCCTCTTTGACAATAATGCTAAAGACATATTAGCATCTTAATATGCAGATGTAGCTCTTACAAGTTTAGTTAATGTCTCCCTCTATAACCTTGCTTTGACTGATTTGAAATTTTAGCACTTCTACTACTTTAGGCATGGATCCCAAAGTAAACATCCTCTGTATCAATGTGTAAAATCTTCAACACTCTGCCTATTGATGTAGGGCATTCTTGCTTCTTTTTTGTTCAAGTAGCCTTAGTTAGGGGTATCACCCCTAACTTACCTCTAAGATACTCTAAAGCATCTTTAGGTAGTGCTTTTGTGAAGATATCAGCAATCTATTCCTTTGAGTTAACATATTCCATCTTCACCTGTTTGTCTTCCACCAACTCTCTTACATAGTGATATTTGATTGCAATATGCTTAGTTTTAGCATGCATTACTAGGTTCTTTGATATATTGATAGCACTTGTATTATCACAATAAAGTGTCACATGCTCAATTACTTCTTCTTTCATACCTTGTAGCAAATGTGTGATCCATACAATATTGGTGCAGTTTATAGCAGCTACATTCAACTTTAGCAGTGGACTGTGAGGTGCAGCTTTGCTTTTTGCTTATCCATATAATCAACCTTCTTTCTAAGAAAAGTACTCCTCCACTAGTGCTTTTTTTATCATCAATGTTGCCTCCCCAATTCGCATCAATGTAGGCTCTCAATTCAAATTTCTCATTCCTTTTGTAGTACAAACCAAAGTCATCAATTCCTTTTAGGTATCTTAGTATTCTTTTCATTTCCATTAGGTGATTTTCTCTTGGATTTGCAAAAAATCTAGCCACTATTCCAATAGTTAATGCAATGTCTGATCTACTATGTACAACATATTGCATCTTTCTAATCATTGACCTATACAATGTCCAATTTACTTGAGAAGATTCATCATTCTTGGATAGCATATGTCCAGTTGCCTTTGGTGTGTTGACTAATTTTGAGTTTTCTAGCCAAAATGTTTTGAGTACTTCCTTGATGTATTTGGATTGAGTCACAAATATGTCATACTTCAATTGATGTACTTGTAATCCAACAAAGAATTTGATTTCTCCAAACATTGACATCTCAAATTCATGCTTCATTTGATTGACAAAATCTTTGCATAAAACATCTTTTCCTCCAAATATTATTTCATTAAAGATTTTTGAAATCAAAATGTCTTTACCTTCTTTAGCTTTGATGTACAAATTGTTGTTATCATCTGTTCTATCAAATCCTATATTCACACGATATTTATGCAACCTCTCATACCATGCTCTAGGTACTTTCTTTAATCCATAAAGTGCTTTGTGCAGCTTACAGACCATATCCTTATTCTTTTCATCAACAAATCCCTCTAGTTGTTCTATGTAGACTTCCTCTTCCAGTAAACCATTTAAAATAGCCAACTTCACATCCATTTGGTAGACTTTGAAATTTTTGTATGTAGCATATGCAAGTAATGTTTTTACTCCTTCCATTCTTCCAATAGGGGCAAATGTCTCTCCATAATTCATTCCTTCTTCTTGTGCATAGCCTTTCCAAACTAGTATGGCTTTGTTTCTTGTTATTTCACCATTCTCACCAAGTTTGTTTCTAAACACCCATTTGGTACCAATCACATTCTTATCAGCTGGTCTAGGAACTAGAGACCAAGTTTTGTTCTTCTCAATCTAATCTATCTCTTCTTTCATAACTTTATACCAATCATCATCTTGTAGTGCATCTTTTACTATTTTGGATTCAACCTTACTTAGCAAACATGATTCACTTCTGAGCTTATTCCTTGTCATGGGTCTAGCATCCTTGTTACCAATAATTTGATCTGTAAGGTGATGTCTTCTTACATACTTGGCTAATATGGGTTTAGTCCTTCTTTCCATGTTTGATCCTTCAGCTTTAGTGTCATTTCGTTCTTCTTCATCTGGCATTTCATCATTTCCTTCTTACATACTATTTTTAGAATCAGAATGTGCATTTTCTACATTCTGCAGCTTGACTTCTAAATGTAACTTGGCATTCACTGGTTGAGACTCGGCAAATACTGAAGTTTGTGGTTGATTCCCAACTTGATTTGCAGCATTGTCTTTAGCTGCCATTCCTTCATAGAAGTATACAAAGGATCTATAATCCTCTGTTTGCTTTGACTCATCAATCTAAACTTCTACATGCTCATCAAAATTTACATTTGCACTCTCCACAACTTTGTTAGTGTTAGTATTCAAACACTTATATTCCTTACTTCTAGTGGAGTATCCAAGAAATATTCTTTCATCACTCTTAGCATCAAGCTTTCCATTTCTAGTATCTTTGAGAATATAACATTTACAACCAAATAATTTGAAATTTTTAACATTAGGTGAATGACCATACCACAATTCAAAAGGTGTTGCATTACTACCTTTCTTAACTTGAACTCTATTCAGTGTGTAGACTGCAATACTTACAGCTTCTCTCCAGTATTTTAGTGCAACATTTTTCTCCATCATCAAGGTTCTTGCACAATCAACCACTGACCTATTTCTCCTTTTAGAAATATCATTCTATGGTGGAGTTCTTGGTGCCGATGTTTTCCTTTTGATACCTTTGTCATTACAAAATGTTTCAAATTCTCTTGATGTGAACTCACCTCCTCTGTCAAACCTTACGCATTTCAGGTGTTTTTTTGTTTCCTTCTCAACTCTAGCCAAATAGCACTTGAACATTTGGAATGCATCAGAATTTTGATTAAAAAACATAGTAGTCATCATCCTGGAATAATCATCTACAAATAGCAATATGTATCTGTCTCCTAGATAGCTTTGCACTTCTATTGGGCTACATAAGTATGCATCAACTAACTCTAGAACTTCATTGGAAGTGTATGTTTTTCTTTTGAAACTAGACTTGGTCATCTTCCCTAGTTGACATTATTTACACATTGTGTTTTTAGATTTCTTCAACTTGGGCAACCCTCTGACTTTGTTCTTCTTACTAATGCTAATCAGATTATCAAAATTAACATAACACAACATTTTATGCCACAACCACACATCATCAAGTCTAACAACAAGACATGTTGCATCTTCCATATCAAGATAAAATAGATTACTCCTAGTTTGTTCACTTATTCATATTAGATTTCCATTAGTATCATAGATCTTGACAGTTTTGTTTCCAAATTCCACTTTGCAACCTACATTGCCTAACTGAGATACACTCAACAAGTTGTAGTTCAATCCTTCAACATAGTATGCATTATCACATGAATTTTTTTTTTGTAAGTTTGATAGAGTCTTTTCCTTTGATTTGACATGGGGCATCATTACCAAATCTAACACTATTTCCATCATATTGAGTAAAGATAATGAACTTACTTTTATCTCCTATCATGTGATGTGAGCATCCACTCTCTATGATCCACTTGTCATTCTCATTCACATAGGTAACCAATGCTATTGCTTCATCTTCATCTTTGTCTAATTCATCCTTCATGCCTACATAGACTACTTCATCATCATTTTCATTAGAGTCGTCTTCAACAATGTAGCATCTTTTGCCTTTCTCCTTGTAATTTTTGTTGTCATCTTCTCTCTTGTTTCTGAACTTGTTTCCTTCTTTATAGTTTTTTTCTATGGACATCTTGTAGCTATATGACCTACTTCATTGCAATTGAAACATATGATAGGAATCTTACCTTTGAATTTGCCTTTTCCTCTATGGAATTTCCTAGCCAGTAGTGCTTCTAACTATTCCACATCTTCCTCATTGGTGCTGCTATCACTGGATGCTTGTTTTCCTTTTCTCTTGCTTGATGTGTCCTCTTTAGTATCTTTTATTGTCATCTTGGCCTTGAAAGTAGATTCAAGGTTCTTAGGTCTGTAGTTTTTAAAATTGGATAGCTCAAATGCAGTAAGTCTTCCAACTATTCCTTCAAAAGTTAGTGTGTTCCCTTATACACACCTCATCTCTTGGATGGCTGAAACTCTTATAGCATAGATAGGAAGAAAATTTCTTAAGTATTTGCTGATAGATGTTTCTTCTTCCAATTGTTCACCTAGACTTCTTATTGCACTCACCACTTCTTTTATTCTTGCAGCATACTGAGCAGCATTTTCACCTTCCTCCATCTTCATGTCATCAAACTTCCCTCTTAGGCTTTCTCTCTTTACTCTCTAGAAATTCTAATCACCTCCATAGATATCTGATAAGGTTTTCCACATTTTGAATGCAGTGTTACAATCTTTGATATCATCATATTCAGTATAGCTAAGTGCAGATGCAATTTTCAAAATTTCTTGGTTGTGCTCCTTTTTGTTTAAGTCATCTGCAGTGAGGGGTCCTACTAGATTTACATGCTCTATTCCAATTGAGGTTTGTGCATAATCACCTATTGATCCAAGGTACAATTTCATCAAACTCTTCCACGCAAAAAAGTTGTCTTTGTTAAGCTTGGGAAGTTCTCTCTTGGACATCTTGATCTTCCTACTTCTAGTACCTTAAAACTAAATCAACAAATGGCTCTAATACCAATTGTTAGAATTTCTTTTAGAATAACTAAGAGTGGGGGGGGGGGGGGGGCACAGTTATTTAAGGTCCAAATGTCCCTTTCAAACTTTTCACTATGTGTAGTGAATCCATTCAACCATTCAACCACACATGCTTATGTTTATCTAATCAGCAAGTTACTGCAAATCAACATGCAAGTAAAACACATAAGAAATCAACACATGACACAGTAATTTACGTGGAAACTCAATTTGGGAAAAACCACCAGTAACATGCTACTCAATTCTCACCCTTCCAAAGTGATGCCCTGTGAAAGGCTTGCCCTATTAAAGGCTTACAACACACTGTTAAATGTGACCTTGTTAGAGGATTTGACCACCCTGTTAGAAGTGGGCCTAGCTAGAGGACTTTAGAACATTCACTTGGAATGCCATCTTGTTAAAGGATTTACAAATGGCTATTAGGCCAACCTAAGTCCATAGGGTTTTCAGATCTAATACAATTTCTCAAGAGTATTAGAAAATCTTGACCTGACTACAACATACAACTTATCTTGCAGATCTCACATCACTTCTCAATTCATACCTTTTCCCGGCCTTCAATCTCTACAAATCTTAACAACTTGCCTTTCCTTCAAGCTTTGTCTCCTTGAGTCTCCATACTCAATGTACCAATGTAATCATCTCTTCATGACCACTCGTAGAAACAGAGCCTTAATGCTCTTCCTTCTTCTAGATTTCTCCTTCTTAACACCCTTTCAACCACTTCACAGATTTGGCACTTCTACAGCAACAATATCAGTAGCTCTCTACTTCTTGGTCTATGAATCCTTAAATAGAAGTCTTAGAGTTCCTTTTCCTGCTCGATTCTTCCATTTTTCAATTTCAATTTGCATGGATTAGGTAGGATTCACTGTATCTAACTCATATTTTGTTTCCTCTAGAAACTTTTTGAATAATCCTTTAGAATTCACCTAAAAATGATTTACAAAGGATTCTATGCCAACAACTCATCATCATTATCCTCCAACTCATTTACAAAATTCAATGTAACCACTAAGTCAGCTTAGATTTGGTGAATCTTTATTATTTGAAATAATGCAGCAGCTCGGCACTATTGAAATACTGGTGCTCTGCACATACTATGTTACTCAGCATCAACTATGTTTTTCCTAATGCTCAGCACTTGAAGATCACTCGGCACCTAATCTTCACTCAGCACATACTAGAAATGTCTATTACTCAACTCCTACTGAGAATTTTGTGAGGCCTCACCCCGACCCTTCGTAGCCTTAGTTTTTACTTTATCATTTTGATACTCACAACTTGAGATGTCGAGACATTATAAGATACTTGAACATATAATATTATTTCATGTTGTGTGATGTTATTTTTAGATATTTGATGTCCGTCATTTAATGTTTTATGTATATTTATGTTGATGAATTAAGTAAAAGGTAGGATTAACATTTTGGTTTAAGATATTTTAAATGGTTAAGAATTGAATAGGATGAGAGGAACCCTGATTTTGTTATAGATGGATGTTTTAATTTATGTGATTCCTGATACGTATATATACATATGTACATGTGATTTTTGGGACTACTAATGTGTGCAATGAGTGTGCAGATATTTTAGCTGAGAAAATTGACTAAGGAACATAACTGATCTCTATGTGCTAATTTTGGAAACCTTGTTGTTCGTAATTAAATTAAGATGTATGTATGTATCCTTATGTGATCAGTAACTGTTAATGTTCATAACTATGTTTCTTTAGTGTCGCTTGACACTCGTTAATTGTTTATGTTCTTCTTCGTGCTAGCTAGGGTTAGCTGTGTAACTTCTGGACCTAAGTCATTTTAAGTTAGTGTCAGTTTGCTACTTGGGTTCTTAATCGAGTTTAGTCACCCTTAATCCAGATTAGTGCTTAATCTACATTTTTTGGGTTGTTAGATGGTCCTATTTAATTCCTAGCTTTTGTTTGGCTCTAAACCTATTCCTAAGGCTTTAAAACATAAAATATTTATACCCAAGGGGTATGGGTATGGGTTGGGGGTCTTTTCCAACCCCTAAGCCCCTTTTATTGACTTTTGAGGCCACTCAAAAAATCTCTTTTTGCTTTTGTGCGAAAATTGACTATGGCTACCATGAGTTGTCTCACCTCACCTCCACTTAGTAGTTAACCATAGTATGGATTGAGTTAGGAGCTTCTAGATTTGTAGGTAGGTGGGAGAAGTTATTGATCCCTTTGGTGGTTGAGTTTGAGGCTTATTTAGAGGCCCTTCTTGGTCTAGTAGAGGTTGTTACCCAATCTCTACATTTAGAGAGGAGTTTTTGAAGATTGAAGCAAGGAAGGGGAAAGCTCTACTCAAACTTGTTCATTTGTCATTACCTCTTTGTGTAGGTAGGAATTCTCATCTCCCTTGTTCAGATTTTCATATTTGTTTCGTGCTTATGCTACCTTGTTGATGTTTGAATGCTTGTATAATTATGGGTATGTTGGGAAGATTTGAAAACCATGTTTTTTTTTTAATGTTTTCTTTTTTTCTTTATGTTTGAATTTTGAGATTTTCTTGCATGGGTGTTTTGGCATTACTCACCCTTGGAGAGGGTAGAAGTGGCCAATTTCAAGAAAGGTCCTTTTAGTTGGACTCCAACAGTGTAGAGTCTCTTCTTAGGATGAAAAGAGGGAGAGAGGGTAGGGTGTTATGGGCCCCTACCTGTCAGCACAAACCACGTATGAGTTTTGGCATGTAATAATGCGATGAAGGTATGCTCTGATACCATTGACGAAAGGCCACACCACCCTTACCAACTTATAACCAAAAATGCCACTAGCTCTTCTTCAACTTTATCCAAGATCCGAGTGTAAACTGCCTCACATTCGGCACTCTATCTACACTCACAAGTCCATCACAATCCTGCTATAAACTGCCTCACATTCGGCGCTCTGTCCACAAACTCAGGAAAACTCACTCTTCACTTTCTCCTTCTCTTTCACACCTTGAAGCCTTCCAAGCTTTCCAAGCTTCACCTTCTACAACTTCTACTTCTCAAGCTTCCACTTCTCAAGCTTCTCCTTGAGCTTCTACTCCTCAAGCTTCTCCTTGAGCTTGATTAGAAATGCTCATATGATTTTCTTAAATACACATTTACCACCCCATGCATGACTTATCCACAAGCTTCTAGAATTCCTCCACAACCTTCTACAATATCCACAACTTTCTACAATATTCATAACTTTCTAGAATTCTACCCACACACCTCGATAAATGAAATGACAACCATTTATTTTATTTTTTTTTCTATTATGCCACCTATGCACCTTGAAAATAGAAATCCTCTTTTTCTTTCTTTTCTCCTTTTTCCTTTTTTTTATTTTTTTATTATTTCTCCTCTAATTTTCATCACTTTCTCTCTCCTCCACAATTTTTTTTTTTTTTTTTTCCAATTTTTTTTTCAATAATTTTCCCATGCAAGATGCTCCTGCATCAGACTCCCCCGGTAGATAGAAAAGTGTGTCCCACACTTTGACACCAAAAAGAAAGGTCTATAACCATCTTCATCTTCACCAAAAGTTTCCACCTCAATGGGGACAAGCAAACCACCATGAAAATCTTCCACATCTGCATTACTCTATCAAACACCAGAATCTCAACCATCCAACCAACATGCTCATTCCTAGGAACAAACTGAACATAATGCTTCATCAACAAACCCTCATTCACATCAGCAACTAGTGAATCCACACCAGCAAACCCCACATCAACAGCCACATGTAGATCTCTATCAACACAAGCCAAACTCTCAACACCAACCATCTCATTACTCACAACAAGATGCTTTGCAATACATAACTCACCTCCAACAACTAGATCATCCATGACCAAGTGTTCTACAACATACAAGTCACCATCAACATCAACTAGATCATCCACGATCGAGTGCTCCACAATCTCCATGTCAGTCCCAACCATTTGATCATGAAAACCAACCTCTGTGCCAACATCAACAACATTAGGAGTATCTTCAGCAACAACCTCTATTTGCTCTACATGTTTTGCATCAGGCTTCACAAACTGATTAGCAAAACCATCCTCTTCCACCTTGACCTTCTTAGCTTGATAAGCCAATCTAGCATCCAACCGAGAAATCATCTTAGAAAAATTCCTCTCCACTATATCATGGATTTTCGCAATCATCTTAGGGTCCAATCCTCTTGGAGCCATCTCCTAAGATCTTCGTAAACCCTCTGCAACAAATCCTTCCCACACTCCTTGTGACAACCAAATTATTTGCAGGTCAAATTGCAACCTGCCACCTCGCATGAACAATCAGGAACCACATCACAAGTCTAGGACAATGGATCTGCAATCCACAAACTCTCTACAATCATGCCTCAACAAGATTAGTCATCCATCGATCAATCTGCATGTCCTCCCAAGGTCTTGGTGCAAACTGCCTCAGCTTCGGTGATTTGTTTACATGCTCAGGAACTCCCACTATAATAAACTTCACCCAACCAAGATCCTGGTACAAACTGCCTCACACTTTGGTGATCTACTTGTACACTTAGGAACTCGTGCTCTGATAAACTTCACCCAACCAAGGTCCTGGTACAAACTACCTCACACTTCGGCGATCTGCTAGTACACTCAGGAACCCCTACTCTGATAACACTAATGAAGGTACGCTCTGATACCATTGATGAAGTATCGCTCTGATACCACTTGATGCTCTGATACCACTTGATGAAGGTACGCTCTGATACCACTGACGAAAGGACACACCACCCTTACCAACTTATAACCAAAAATGCCACTAGCTCTTCTTCAACTTTATCCAAGATCCGAGTGTAAACTGCCTCACATTCGGCGCTCTGTCTACACTCACAAGTCCATCACAATCCTGCTATAAACTGCCTCACATTTGGTGCTTTTTCCATAGACTCAGGAAAACTCATTCTTCACTTTCTCCTTTTTTTTCACACCTTGAAGCCTTCCAAGCTTTCCAAGCTTCACCTTCCACAACTTCTACTTCTCAAGCTTCCACTTCTCAAGCTTCTCCTTGAGCTTCTACTCCTCAAGCTTCTCCTTGAGCTTGATTAGAAATGCTCATATGCTTTGCTTAAATAGGCACTTACCACCCCATGCATGACTTATCCACAACTCTCTACAATATTCATAACTTTCTAGAATTCTACCCACACACCTTGATAAATGAAATGACAACCATTTATTTTTTTATTTTTTCTATTATGCCACCTATGCACTTCGAAAATAGAAATCCTTTTTTCCTTTCTTTTCTCCTTTTTCCTTTTTTTTATTTTTTTATTATTTCTCCTCTAATTTTCGTCACTTTCTCTCTCCTCCACAATTTTTTTTTTTTCCAATTTTTTTTTTTCAATAATTTTCCCATGCAAGATGCTCCTGCATCATAATGGAAGAACATAAGTTCTTGATTTATAGCCCCGATTGGGCACCTAGTTTGGTGTTGTGTCTGACATCTCCTGTTGGAAAAATCCATCTTTCCCTAGTTTTGATTCATTGTGAATCCTATTGTGAAAACCTTGTATGAATTTGCATGTTTGAATTGTTTCTTGGTCATGCTTGTTGTCACCTGATTAGATTTTGTTTCCTCCACGGTTCGTAGAAATGTGTTGCAGAATTTGTTATAAATCCCTTGATGAGGGTCATGAAGAAAATTCAATTAAATTGTTGTAATTTTGGGATTGGAAATCCTATGTAATTGTATTTCAAAACTTTGTTGTAATGGCAACGAAGCCGAGTTTTCTTCCTGGTTCTTTCCCGACTGAGCCTTTGAATCAGGTTTGCCAATAAAAATGGTGATTGAGTATAATTGTTTATCATATGATTCAACCATAATTTTAAATTAGATGGATGCACATCAGAAATAAGATGTTATGATGATGGATTAATTAAGCAAAATTTTCAAGTTTCCTTATATGTTCAAATGAAAATTATGTTAAGAAAAGAAAATAATGGATAAGGTTGATATGTTTCAACTCAAGTTGTATAGGAGATCAAATAAATATGGTGTTAATGTGACACAAAACTATTGTATCAATGTTTAAATCTTTTCAAAAAAAAAAAATACACCTTAAAAAAAAATATGGCTTTGAAATCTATACTTAGAAAATAAAAAGTGTGTTTCAAGAGAGTAAACTCTCTGTCTTTTGTATTGGAAAAGAATTGCTACCATTTTGGTAACAGAGAATCTATAAGATTCCCTCATTATCCCTTTTGCTTTATGGAATATTGTATTTAAAATAAATAAAGAAACAATAATAAAATCTATTTTTTAAAAAAAAGAAATTATAACCTAAGTAATATCCTAAATATCTACCCTCACCAAATAAACTTTTTTGCTTTTAATTCTCCCCCTTGCACGTCATTTGAGAGAATGCATCGTAAAAAGTCTTTTGTGATAAGTGAATCGCTGATGGGAGGGTGACATCACCCATCCCCCATCCCATCACTCCATTCCATCCTTTCCTTTTTAAGCGCTCACCTGTATGAATTTATGGAGGGATTTAACTTTGGGCATTTTTAAAAAAAAAGGAAAAGCTTGCGCTATTTCCCATTGGGCGTCATCTTGGCCCTTACCCCTGACATGATAGGTGGGGGGGGGACAGGACTGATGTAGGGTCAGTGGTGGGGTAGTGCGCTGGGGTTGGGAAGCGCAGATGGAAGTAGGATGTGGGGTGGGGAAAGTAGAGTGTAGGGGGTAGATGGTTAGTGTAGGAATGTTAGACTTAGGTGTTAGTAAGTTAGATATGTTAGTTTAGATTAGTAATTATGTAGGTTAGTTTATTATTAAGTTTTTTTATTATAGTTTAGTTTAGTTTAAATTGTAGTTAGTTAGTTTTAATTATATTAGTTGGTTAGTATTAGTGTTAGGATTAAATTTAGTTAGTTTTTATTTTGTGTTTTTGTTAATATTTTTTAGTTAATTGTATTTTCATTTAGGTTTTTTTTAATTTTGGACATGTAAATTAATTCGTTTTAATTTAAGTAAGGATAGTTTTTTAAAAAAAATTAACTAAGTTTAGAATTATGGCTAGTCTAATATTAGATTTAAAATAGTTTAGGTTTTTAGATTAATTTAGTTGTTTAATCAATTTAGAAAGCTTTATTTTAGTTAGAATTTAATTAGTTGTTAGTTGATTAAATTTAAATTTAGTAAGATTTTGATAGTTAATTAATATGTTAAAATAGTCGGAATGTTTAAAGTTAATAAATTATATATATATATATATATATGTTTTAATTCTAGTTAATTATTTTTCTTAAAGTGACTTTTCAATATCGATTAAATTTTCAATCGATAATTGTCTAAGAGATTTATAATTGAACTTGATTAAAATTCTTTTTTTATAATGTTAACCTTATATGAGATGAAAGATGCTATGTAATAAATGTTAAATCTATCTTTAATTATAATGTTATAGAGGAAATTTAAATCTATTGTTTTAAGATTAATATGAAACGAAATAAATGTCGATATTATTTTAATAACAAGAGCTTCAGTTTAACGATGTATTCCACCACAAGAGTTTATAAACTTATGATGAAATGAAGAGAATCTTTTCTTGAAATGTGATCGCAAACTTATCAACTTGTGCATTATAATAATTATTAATTTTATACAAAAAAAAAAAAAAAAAACTTGCGTGTGTTTTTGCCCCTCGGTTTGGGCATGACAAATTTGCTTAGCTTCAACTAACTTGCTTGACACCCACTAAAGATTTTAGTCTAAGCTTTGTAGTTAACCTTGTTATAGCTTCTTCCTCCAATGTTTCTAAGTGTGACCAACCTCTGTATCTTTGGGTATGTCACCAATATATTACTTGACCATTGTCTTAACTAATCCTTGCACTTCATTACAAAATCATAACTCAACCTCTTCCTTAGGTGCTCTTGTTACATCTTTTCAATCAAATCCTCTTCATCAATCAACTAAGTGATAGCACTTGAATCTTATAAGAAAACATCATTCCTACGAATAGCAAGTTTGACATCAATGACAAAAAAATGAATGAAAACATTCATTTACAACAATCTCCCTCTTTGATTGTCAACAACAATGAGCTTTTCAATCATATTTCCAACACTTCCAATGTCTCAGGGTCCCATCTGTCAATTTCTGACCGCTTTCCAGTGGACAACCAGCAGGTTCACCACTACCCAAAACCACAATGTTGGGAAAAGTTTTCCCAACTTCACCCATGGACCCACCTCCATCCATTGTGTCCTCCAAATCCCTATGTAATGCTAGCACCATTTACAAATCTGGGCAGGAAGGAGGGTCAAGAGGCCTAGTGTCCACCATGAACAAATTCAAAATTCAAATCTAAGCGGTAATGGGTTGCAGAGCGGTAACTTTTATATATACATTTATGTTATTAATTAAATCATTTATGATTTAAGATTATTTAAATTGAAAACATAATAATGTTGCATGATATTTTATATGCACAAAGAGTTTTGACATTAAACACTTATTGATTTAAATAAGTATATTAGCATACCAATTTATATTAATATGTATATTCTTACTTTATTTCTAAACACATCCTTATGACCCAAACTAAACAAAAGAAATTGATGTAATTAAATCATGTGGCTGAAAACTATGCATTATCTAATATTCTATTTATAATCTTGTGATGTTTATTTTCGTGATGGTTTTTCTTTGTGGGTTGTTTAGTTGCCCAAGTTAGAATGTGAACTAGAGACATTTTTTTAATTTATTTTATGATTATTTGACTGGATGTCATGATGAAATTTATGATTTGAATTACATCAAGACTTATGTTTTATGAGTTTTACGCCATTGAGCATTTATGAGAACTTGAGTTTTGAGAACCAATATTATTTTCGGGTTTCCTGTTAAAGAATTGAATTCGATTAATATTATTTTTGTGGTATGGGACACAATTGTGGTTTGTGAGTTTTAGGAAGGTAGTCTAAGTGCATGTCTATGGGAGTGGCTTGCAATGGAGGTCGGGGCTCAAAGTGGTTGCCAAGGTAACTCATTATAAGTTGTGTAACAAGTGATAACATGGTAATTAAAATAATTTTCTCTCCCATGCCTTGAGATAAATTACAAAGATAAGTTAGATGTTTTTCCTCATCCATGCCTTGAGTGCTTGTATAGACTAAGGATGAGAATGAGATGATACCTTGAGAGGTATGCCTAGTCTTCTCATCTTTATGAGAGGGTATTCTAGTTCTGCATACATTCACTAGGAGGGCGAGGTCCTAAGAGACTATCGGGGTAACCTTAGAGTTGGCTCATGTGATGACACTCCATAGTATGTAGCCTGACTTTCCCTCATAGTTTTTAAATATTTTCCTCTAGTGGTGTACTTGTTGAATATTACTTTTGATGGTGTATTTATTGTGAATTATTACTCATTGATTGGATGTCATTTATTGTTGACAGTTGATTTTTATTAATGAATGATCAATTATTCATTGGTGGTATTTTTATTGTTAGAGTTAGTGATTGGTGGTTTAATTTTATTAACGATAGTTGTTATTTGTTGGTTATTGTTCTTGTGACACTTGATATTGATTTGGAGGTGATTGTATCTTTTTGATTTTGATATTTTTTGTGTACTTGATATTCATATGTTGATTTGGTATGTGGTGTTGGTATTGGAATGAGTTTCCTTTCAATTTTGATCATCTCTTCTTCTTGTGTAGTTTGTGTTATCCTTGAGGTAGATTTGGCTATTAGGATTACTTACCTAGGATTATTTTATGATTTGATTATTTTTGTGTGGATCATACATTATCTCTCCTGCATGATGGAAGTGGGCGCTGATTAGATGACCACAGGATCATGAGGTAGTGTCTTCTTACCATTTGGGTCCCCCTCAGTTTGATAGATGTTGGATGTTCATGGATGTGGTTGTACTATTATCATTTTTATTCTTACCTTGGAGACTTCTATTCATTTTTTGTATCTATGAATCATGTATTTTGAGATCCTATAGGATATTGTATTGCATATTAATGTACTTATATCTATTCTCGCATATCCTATTATATGTGTAGTGGATGTTATTCATTGGATGTATTTTCATTGTATTAGTTGCACTTATGCACATCCTTACAAGATAATGTTTTTTTTATTTCCCTATGATCATGAGACATTGTACTTGAGACTTAAACTAATTAATATAAACATCTTAATGCGACTCAACATGAGTGAACCCTTGAGGGAAAACTCTATTTGTAATTTCTTATGTGTACTTAATATGTATGTGTATATTGCTAAATAGTTTAGTAAACATTGAATCATGTTAGGTTATTTCTCTTGGGTTCTCGAGCAAGGCGTTACAAAAAGGAGGTCAAGCACATGCATATCTACGGTCCAAAGAGGGCATTATGAAGAGAGAGCTAAAAGGTCTTAAAAAGAAAGTGTGTCCATTTTAAGACCATACATTTAACTCCTACTTTAGCGAGAGTATGAGTTTCCTTAAACTCACGATAAAGGAGATCAAGAGAAAATCTTATCATGATTTAGGAGGAAAAGAAATCATCAAGCCTCCAACAAATTTGAGTCTTTGTCACATTCATAATCATAATAAGAGAGATAAGCACTACAAAAAGGGGTGTAGTTACTTACCCAATAAGGTTTCTGTCCCTTATTGTGAACCACACAAGAGAAAAGAAAAAGGGGCAAAGGTCTCTGCAAAAGGAAAGGGGATGGCATTGAATGGTATAGCAAGTGTATGTCACATGCTAGTAAACCCATAAAAAATGAACCAAATGGTATATCAAGTGTGTATGTGTCATGCTAGTCAGTCCATCGAAGGATTCAACTTGAAGGAAACTCCATGTCGCAAAAAGAAGAATAAAAAAGAAACCTAGGCATAAGGATGTGTGTGTCCTTAAGGAATTAGAACAAGAACAAGCTTCCTAGATTGTTAGTAGTCAAAAGAAGGGCTATAAAAAGGATAAGGCCTTCTAAACGTTTAATAGTTTAGAGAGAGATAAAAAAAAGAATGAGACTAAGCCCCAAGGAACAAATGCTGGAAAGTAGAAGAAAAAAGTGAGAGTGGATAAACATAAAATAATAATGCATAGAATTGCATATACCATAGAACTCATACCAAGAACTTAAGGTTGAAGTACTCCAAGTTATACATAGAATATGTATTTTTATTCCATGGACATAGGATAAAATAAGTGTATGCCCCCATGTTAAAGTGATTGCAATTACCATAACAGGAGCAATATCTCTAACAAAAGTGTACATGCATCCACTAAATAACGTTTCCACTATGACATACCCCCAAGAAGAGAAACATATCAAGGGAAAGGAGCACATAACAAAAAAGAAAGAGCACAAAAGGGATCTACTAACTTTGGGGTCAATAAGATAATATGATAATATGTAATATTATATCAAGTAGGAAAATATCATCATTCCCAAAAGAAGGTAGAACTATGACACAATGGAGGAAAAGACACAAAAGAGCTATGAAGAAGAGTCTTTTTGGGCCAATAATATAGAGACCAAAAATAATTAGTGCTACCATATCATAACAAACCAAGAAGATTATACAAGATCACTGGTACGAACAATAGCACAAACATGACATAATACATAATAACATATAGAAGAAAAGAGATACAAATAGAAGAATGTGCATGACAGGGGATTACTTTATCCTCTTGAGCTCAATGAAGCAAAAAGGATTTTCTTAAGTAATCAAAAGACAAAACAAAAAACAAAAATACAACATGGGGGAAAACACAACACAAGATTACAAAGACTACTATGATGAGTAAAGTCCACATCAATTATTTTGCATGCTCCCATCTTTGTCATAAATGCTAGGGGAAGGATGGTGACTCATGAGAGGAATGATATCCATTATAGTAGGAATCACAACAAGTTCTAAGCAAGGACTTTGGGAATCACTATTCTCATTACTAGGAGTGATTGTGAGCTACATAGAAAGCATGTTAGGAAAATCACTATCCATATCAATTAAATCTTCATCACTACTATCATGTTCATCATCTAAAGTATCTTCGATATCCAGATTAATAAAATCTAAAATACAAACATAATCATCATGTTTATCCATATGTGAAGTATTACCTTATTTAGCTTCCTCTAATGACTCATGCATGGTTTGATCAAAGGAAGGTAAAGGTTCAGAAGAAGATGTAGGCTAAGAAGCAAGAGAATGATTTATAGCCTTAGCTTTAGCTAAATGGTTCTTGTGACGTAGACGATCATGGTGATTATGAATAGTCTTATGAGAAACAATGGGAGAATTAGGATCAACTACCATAGGTTTTGAAGAAGGAACATTAACGGGTTTAGGTATAGTAGCTGAGGGAATAGATGTAGAGGGTAAATTAGGTTCAAAAATAGAAGGAGAAGATGGAATAGGAAAGACAGGTGTAGGTGAACAACCCTTAGGAAGACTAAGTTTCATAATCTTGGCTACTTTATGATGTTCACAATTTTGATAGAGATGATTGAGATGAGCATGTCTTTTTTCAAGATGAGATGGTCAATAAAAATCAATCTCAACACAATCTCTAGGACATGATGGTTTATAAAGAGACTAATTAATAGAAATAATGTTTCCATCATGAGGGAATTTAAAGTATTTATGAATTGGAAAAGCTACGACTTACATGGAAGAAAGCCTTGGAATACGAAGCTTAACTTGAAATTGATCAGAAGTAGGAATAACAAAAAAATTAGTAAAAATAGCTTTCCATTATAAAGTAATAATTAAAGTGATAGAACCTTGAGGATGATAAATAAAACCATTACAAGTTTGAATCTACACATGAGTAGTATCATAAGTATCTCTATACAGACCTTTGTTTAAAAGGTGTTCTTCAATGATAACATTCACATCAAAGGAATGATCAACCAAAGAACCACAAGAAGGAACATGAGCAACTCTAGCAGAGATGTAAAGAGGACAATTAGGTGCCTTAAATATATCATACTAACTAAAGGTAATAATAGGTTCCAATTGAGGTTTAGGTGGAGAAGAAATCAAAGGTTGAGGTGCTAACTCAACATGATTAACTACATGATTCACTTCTTGTATCTTCTCATCATAATCAATATGGTGATTAGAAGAAGAAGGTTGATTAATAAAATTCACTAAGTGAGAAGGAAAAGGATTAGTGTCAATTTGCAAATTTTGATTAGGTTGTGCAATAGATTTAATCATGTTTTTAAGTTGACCATCAACATATATAGCTTGATAATCAATAAGGTCTTGAATAACATTCTTCAAAGCATAACTCTTTTGAGTATCATGACTTGGTTGATGGTGATATTGACAGAAAAATTTTGAATCAAAAGACTTAGGCAATGGGTTACTAGTATTAATAAGACAAATAAGAGGAAGACTAAGAACATGAGCATGAATCAACTTAGTCATCACCTTGAACAAAGGCTCAGATAAGGGAGTATACTAACAAATAGGACAAAATACACAATTCTAAATGCCTGGAATTATCTAATTTACTTGGGAAAAGGGGCCAGTTAAATTATTAAGTGATTTAATGATCTAATTTATATGTCACTTTAGTAAAAAGTGTTTATATTAGGCAAACATGAGTTTTATTACTCACTTCTCACTTTGCAATTTCATGTTTCAACGAATGTTCTCCAAAACTCTCTTGTGAGGACTTCTTGATTTGTTTGTTGTTGAAGTTTGGGTAGTAAGATCTTTGCAAGCATGGCCCCATTGGATATGTAGCTAGGATCTCCTTTTACAATGTGAATTTCAATCTCTTTTGACCTCTATGATTTATCCTTTCATTCTTTGTATTTGAGCATCTTGTGAGAGGTAGGGCTCTCATTTCTTTTAATTTAATATGTTTTATTATGTTTGTTCGATTTCTAAATGGTTGGAGGTTGAGAACTAGAGTTCCCCTCAGTTTTCATGCATTAATTTCACCCAGTTGGAGGGGTGTGAGTATTTTTGGGGGTTTGTAATTGAATTTTTAAGTTTTGGTTGTGTTGTGTTACCAAATTTTACATGTGAAATAAAACCTTGATTTTTATTTGATTTTTTAAAGCTTGACCACATTTTAGAAGTGTGTCTTGTTTTAATTAAAATTTGAGAAGTTTAGTTTTTTGAACATTTTTATCTTTGACTCATTTTTCATACCACCTAAATTTTGTTAGGATTCTATGGTGCATGTTTGGATAATAGAATTTGATTTTACTCCATATTTCCATTCATCTGATAGTTTTACTTTTTGGAATTTAGATTCATTGGTGAATCCATACTCCCCAAAAGATACTCGATTAAGTGAACTTTTGGTACTTTAGTCTATTGATTGCATTTCTTGAATCCAACCCTTGCATTAGTTTTATCATGACATTATGTGAAATTGGTTGTTCCCATCCATGATCACATGCATGTGCATATGACAAGATATTGTGAGACTTGAACTCCCATATTTAGGTTGGTAGAGTGATTGTTCATTTGGGACTTGGGTTGGAAATTTAAATTTCTATAAGCACACATCTTTTGATGAGCATGGCTATGTATGAGTAGATGTGTAGAGTGGCTTCTCATAGCCACTTTGGCCTAGAAGTGGCTGACAAGATAGCATGGTGAAGTTCTAACAAGTGATAGCCAAATAAACACATAGGATGATAAAACTTGATATAAGATATGAATGTACTCATCTAGATAATAGTCATGTGTCTTGAGGTAGTCACTACAAGGATGGTGTGTCTAGATGAAAGCCAATCTTTTTTGGAAGTTTATGTGAGGAAACAATATACGACCTCCCAAGGGAGTTGATTTACTATACCATATTTTATTACTTGGGCTAGTACAAGCCAAGTATTTACACTCCACTAGAGTCCCTACATATTTGTTCTATAGTATTTTTGGCTAGTAACCTAATCTACTACATTGCATTCATGATTATTGAGTTCTTGTGTCATACACTGATTGGTGGGTGTGTTATCCTTGGATGCCTTTGTATTTTTTTATTGTGGTTGAGTTATTATTTGCATGAGCATGACAAGGTGGACTTATAGATTCCACATAGTTGGGAGATATTTCTACCTATACTACTATTGGGGATCAAAGAATATAGACAACTATAATCCATTTTTAGGATATAGTTGACTCACCCTTCTTCTCTTGTCCTCTTGATCCCACTTTGTGCTTGTATTTGGTGTAGACAGTTCTCTTGTTCTTGATATTCATATATCTAGTTATATTAACATTTTAATGATGTATTTGATGTATTGATTATTGTGGTATGATCAAGTTCTTACCTCCTTGATTCGTGTGCATCTGGTACTCCTAGGTGTGGAGGTTTCTTTACAATTTTAATACCTGATTTACTTTTCATGTTGAGTTAGGTATTGTATTGTACTCCTCATGAGCACCATAATGCACAATCAATGAAAGGCTTATTAGCACATCATCGCACATAGTTGATACATCTCATTGTGTATAATAGAAACATTACATAGATGACAAGATGTAAGACTTGTATCGTATCGAGTCATTATATTGAAAAACACCTTACCATTTTCAAGAACCATAGCATGTGAAGAAGTATTGTATCACACCCCTTTTGGTGTTTCATCGCACTATATTGTTGGAAGATTATCATACCTTGGATGGTGAGAACTTTTGGACTTTTTTGGAGTTCATGAATTGGTTTTCCAATGAAAGTTGCATCTTATCAATTTAGAATAGATCAATTATCAGACACTTCAGGTGGGTTCACAAGGTTGTCATGTTATTCTTTCATTTTAGAGAGAAATGAACTTGTATATTAGTCATTTAAGATTTGTAGTTGGGTACTG
The DNA here is from genome assembly GCA_028749045.1 of Cupressus sempervirens. Classification (NCBI taxonomy): domain Eukaryota; kingdom Viridiplantae; phylum Streptophyta; class Pinopsida; order Cupressales; family Cupressaceae; genus Cupressus; species Cupressus sempervirens. The sequence goes on from CM053790.1 coordinate 527,967,159, forward strand.
AATGAACATTGCATCTAATTCTAATTTGGATAATAGAATTGACCTTGTGTGATTAATCACCTTAATGAAAATGTATGCATTTTGTGAGTAATGGAACACTGGGGAATCTTTGGTGAGTTGGTTAATTCTTCTGCTTGCAATCATTATGATTGATGTATGCAAGTATTTATGCTTTATTTAATGAAAACCATATGTTAGTTTATGGTTTATCCTTGTTTCCAAGGATTCTTGGGTGGGGCATTACAAAGAACATTATTAGTTCCTATCTACAATAGATTGATTATGCATCCATTCAGGTGCATAATGTTTAATTTGACTATTCGACTAGCCAATCAAAATCAAGCATTAAATTTTATTGAGAAAATAATTATAGTTGATGATTAATTTTTATTTTCCATATTTTTAAGGTACAAATTTTTTGATTTATTATTGGTTAAAGTAAATAGAAAAAAAAAACATTTGTCTAAAAAAATAAATTAATTAAAATTATAAGTATTTATTTATAATATTACAATGAAGAAATGTAGAAGTGTCCTTCCTCGCTACAAGAAAGCTCTTTCTTGATTTTGGAAATCTCTCCACTCATATCATTTTAATTACGGAAAATGGTAGAGGAAACCATAGTAAATATTGTTCACTTGAAAGAAGAAAAAAAAAAGACTTCAAAAAATAGCAGAAAAAACATTATGTTAAAAATATGAGAAAAATCATCGCAACAAATTGAAGATCAAAGAAACATCTTTTATAGAGCTTGGTAAGAATAAACTAAATTTGAGCTTGAACAATCCCCTTGTAGATGAAGTGTCATTGCTTTCACAAAATTGCATCAATAAAACATCTCTTATAGAAATGGAGGTAAGATTTATGTCTTACTATTACATTATCTTAAATAGGCAATTGTATAATCCTTGTCAAACTTAAAAGATAATATGTTTGTTAATCATTTAGAAGATTTCTCTCAAATTTGTATTGAATATGTTTATAGAATCCAACTTTAACAAAATCAAAGATGCTAGAAATTGTGATGCAAAAACAAATTATAATGTCTAAGAAGATTCAAATCACGACTACAAATCATTGGGCTCTAATGAGATTGTTGAGAAACCAAGCCCAATATATGTTCTCCATTCTTCTTTATACAAGGAAGACTATTGTTCGTTGCTTGATAAATTTCACCTTCATTTTTGTTAAATCCTGATATCAATATCACAACCTTCATTTTTGTTTGCATATTCTAAGTTTTGGTTATGACTTGCAAAAGCAATACTAGGAGAAAATTGGACCAGGAAGGGCTTCGTAGTTTGCACAAACACTTCATTATAAAATGCAATAATTTCAACAATGTCTTGCCCTATTTTCTAGGAAATTTGAAATAGAAAATTAAAAAATAGTCATATTACTTTCAAATTTTGAGAGTATCTAACATCATGGATAAATCATAAATTCTAATAGAAAGAAAGAAAGAAAGTAATTAATTTATATTAGTGTTGTCAAATAACTCACAAATCACATTCAATTATAATCCCCAAGGATAAGAAAACCTTGGGCTATCAAAAGCAATTGCAAACAAAGTATTAGTAAAATATAATCATGAATCATAATAGAAAAGAAAACAACCATAAAGAGCAATACCTATGAAAGCTCTAATAGAAAAACATACCCTAGGATGGTTTGTTAATCACCAAACAATGAGTTTATTTCATAAATAATACTCATGTCTTGAAATTGTTTCCTATAGAGCATCAATTTCTGAAAATGCCAACACAAACCAAAACCTTGCAAAAATATTGATTCTCATTAATCTACAAATGAAGAAACAGTCTCATGTATAACTCACTTTTGAAATTCCATGATAGCTACACGTTATTATTTGGTTAATTAAAATAAAATTATTTCTCAATTTAGGACACATTTTACAAGCCAATAAAATTGTTCCAATTGAGCATATTGTATCTGCCTACACCTCACAAGTGTGCAAATAATACCCACAAAATAAAACTCATAAGTCTTGAGTTTAGTGAAAGTGGGTAAGAAAAGTCAAAATGAGTTGACGTAATGGTTGTTTATTATAATTTGTTAATCATTTGAAATTTATAAAACAATCAACTTATAATTATAATTTAATATTAAATAATAAATAAATGCCCATTATGTCATCTGGGTAGACGCTTCCTTAAAAAGTACATGTTGCAATTAGTATTTTTAGATGTTTGAGTCATTTTGTTTCACTCCAATTCTCCCATCATGACATTAGAATATCTACTATGCAGGATACCTCTTCCCCTCCATATTTTTTTGTTTGGGAAAACCTTATATAATCTCTAGGCACTTTTTGTAATTGTAAACATAAACCCAACATCCTCCATGTTAAAAAAAGTCTTGTTTACATTTTATAAAATTTTCAAATATCCTCAAACATGTAGGCTTTGAATATTTGACAAATGGGAAACATATCACAAGGTGCATGAATGAGTTGTTGTAGGTTTTATGAACAAGTGTTGAAACAAAGCTATGACACATGGACACTTTTCCAAAAAAAAGAGTGAAGACAGAGTCAAATAATGTCTCCTTTCTACATGCATAGTCGAGTCAAAGTGTATGATCTATGTAGAAGTCCCTCAACATTTTCTATATTTTTATTTATGTTCTTTACATTTGAAGAAGTGAAAATGAATAATAGTATAAGATGAAACTTGTGACATGTTTTTGTTGTTTTTATATGGATAGGATAGAACATAGTAGATTTAAACATGAATAAAAAGGACATCAAACAAAATGATTCAAAAGTCATTTCGATTAGATATTGTAATCTGTCTCACATGTCAAATGTTTAGTGTCTTAATCTTGGTTAATTCATTCAAAGTGTAGGAGTCAATCTCTATTATCCATTATTATTATTATTATGGTAATGTTTATTCTCATTTTGTTGTTTATAAACAATGGTTGCACATACATTTGGTATTTAACTAGCTTTGTATAGATGTATCACATATTTTTGAAATATTGTAAGAATGTTGGTTGTAAAATGATGATGGGCACAACGTCCATCTAGGTTGGGAGTGCTTATCCTACAAGAGGGATAGATAAGTAGCATCTACATTATTATTGGATATTTTGGTTGTGTTTCTTATAAGCCTATTGGGCACATCCCAAAAAATTATATCAATAAGAGGTACCAACTCCATCAATCTTTGACCAACAAACTATCTAGATGAGTCAAAAGAACCATGGGATGAGCCAACTTCTTCATCAACTCACATGTAGTCAACCATTATGTATGTAAGGATAGATAATTTGTATGTGTGAAGACAAAAAATGATTTGTGGAAACTTTGACACTCAAATTCCTTATGGTCAACTGAGTTTCGATCAATCAGTTAACAATATATAATTTGTTTAGGAAGGAATAGTATTTGAGCAATGCTCTATTCCAACCTTCTTATATTTAAAAATACTAAAAATTTTGTTAGAGAGTCCTTTATTTTACCCTAAAAATCTTGTTTAGAGAAGAAAATTCATATAAATATTTTTAATCATAAATGATGTGTTAAAGCTAGAATTTATCAAGAAAGGAATTTAAGAAAAGCCTATTATAGTCTCGCATAAGAAAATAGAGTGCCTATAATAAAATAATCAAAATTTAAAAAAAGTGAAAAAATAGGTTCAAAAATAGTTGTACAACTCAATACTTAAAGCAAAGGGAACTCGATACAATCAAAGTTGTTGCTAATTTTGCTTATAAGAATACAACACTAAATCAAATAAAAGAGAGAGAAGTTGCTATGAAACCAACTATATAGCAAGATATATAAGAAGAAAATAGTGTATATAGATAAGTGTTCCTTATATAACTTGTTAAATAATTGGCTTTATGGTCAGCTCCCAAAAAGAGAGGGTAAAATCAGAAATAAGATTTTTTTACTATGATAATTTTTACTAGATGAAAATTAATGTTTACACATTTCATGATAAACATTAGATACATTGTATGCAGCCTAATCATTTAAATTACATTATTCCTTATATCTCAACTTTGTTTAATAAAAGAAAAATACTCATTATTATTTAAAATGTTGAAAACCTTACTACTTTTAAAACCTCCTATAGTTCATTCTCCTTAACTGTGGTATATTATAAGATAGTCTGAGAAGTATCATATGCCTCTCATTTCATTTGTAAAGAATTGATTGACACTCCTATAGACAATGTGGATTAAATCGACATCGTTCATTCACTAGTGGTCATTCTTTTGTCATTTTGCACTCCTTTTTCCGCTCATTCCAATTGATGTACATAGCTATAAAGGCTAAGAAAATGTGAAAACATTTAAGTGATTTCGTGGATGAATTGCAAAACCCAATGGACAATTCTATTAAGGGTCTATTTGGTTACAAGAATAAGAATATGGGAATAGGAATATGTATTCTAGAATTGTTATTCTAGAATAGAAAATAAGAATATGTATTCCTATTCTTGTTTGGTTCAGTTAGAATTTGATGGGGAATTCACAGACCTGAAAATTTATGTTTTCTAAAATAAATAAAACTAGAAATAGGAATATGTATTCCAATTCCACCTATTTCGGTGGACTTGCAAATGCTCATTTTTGGGCAAAAATTGGAATACGTATTCCTATTCACAATTCCAATTTGGTGCACCCAAATGGAGAATTTGAAATTTTAAGAATTTACATATGCCTATTCCACTCATATTCCCACTGCCAAATGGACCCTTAATGCTTACCATTGAACATATGCATGGTGTGGTAGTTATTTGGTGATCGCCAACAACTTACTGACACAATAATAAAGCAATATACAATTTTAGAATCTAAGGGTTTGTTTGCTTCGTGAAATTAGCAAAATTGGGTTTTGAATCAAAACTGAGTTTTGTCAAAATCGGGTTTTGTATTTCAAAATCTAGTTTTGAGAAAATAATTTGTCCCATTTAGTTAACATGGAAGATGAGTGAGAAGATACATCTTCTACATTTGGTTCATAAAATTGGATCAATTGAATATGTACAATCTTCAAGGAATTGGTATGCTTCTATGTTGTAGCTTGGAAAGGTTTTTTTGCATGGGAAAATTAAATTATTAGAAAAAAAAAAAAAAAAAAAATTGTGGAGGAGAGAGACAGTGACGAAAATAGAAAGAAAATAATAAAAAAATTAAAAATAAGGGAAAAAAGAGAAAAGAGGAATTTCTATTTTCAAGGTGCATAGGTGGCGTAAATAGAAAAATAAGAAAAATGGTTGTCATTCCATTAATCGAGGTGTGTAGGTGGAATTCTAGAAGGTTTTGGATAAATCATGTATTTAATATTTGTTGGGTGCTTAGTTGTATTTGGGTGGGAATTTAATATTTATTTAAAGGTAGTTGTATTTACCTTTTATCCCACATTGGTTGTGTTTGTAATGTCTTGGGTTAGAAGTGCCAATTTAAGAAAGGCCTATTATCATTTGTAATCAAGTTGGAGAAATAGAAGCTCTTCAAGTAGAAGCTCTTTGTATGTAATCTCTTGTAAGGAAGTTCGAGAAATAGAAGTTCCTGAATTGTAAGCTTTTTAAATGTAATCTCTTCTAATGAATTTCAAGTATTAATGGATGATGCTTTATGAAGCATTTTTGTCATCTCTCTATCTCCATATTGTTGCATTTTTGGTTGTGAGTTGGTACGGGTGGTGTGGCCCGTCATCAGTTTTGATGTAAGAAATGTCAGTGTAGAGTGATGGCATTTCATCAGCTATAGGAATGGGGAGGCAAAAATAGAAATAATTTTAATAAAAAAGGCTTTGTGTAATGATTGGAGTGAAAGCCCTTATCAAAGGAAACCTACAAAGCATCATATATATCAGTGTAAATGGAATACTTGTTGCACATAGTTGCATTGTAATTTTTAGCTATCATAAAAGAACACTAACTTGCAAAATTGGGAGTTGTGGCAATGGATACATGGTATTGAAAGTAAAAGAAGCACAATGCAAATTACTATTTTGTATTCATGAAATGCTCGCTAAGACTTCTCTAGATGATGGGGATGAGAATAATAAATAAGTATGCATGATGCATTTTATCCCAAATCAAGGAGGAGCCGAAAAGTGTTGCACCTGTGATTATTGAATCTAATGCCAAAAACCTACATAAATGGAATACCTTCATAGAGTTGTATTTGAATGAAAAAATACAATCACCTTCAGTCACCATGGTACAATGATAAACCTTGTTTTCATTCACTTCAATTGATGAAAGTCACTATTGGAAATATAGATGGAGTAATTGAGAAGGGGGGTGAATCAGTTACCACAAAAAAAAAAATCCACAAATCCCTTAGATGTCTTATAAAACTAGTTACTACTGTCACTCTGTAGCTATACAAAAAAATGTTGTGACTCAGTAGATGCAGTGTATGTTATCTTTAACAAAACTTAATCATTCACAGTGATTAGCATGCAACCATAAAATAAATAACATGAACACATGAGACACCAGATTTAACATGGAAACCCAATATGGGAAAAATCACCAAGTAACTAGTTACTGATTTTCACTCTTCTGAAGTGAGCCCTATTAGGAGCCAACCATGTTAAAGGTTACAAAACACACTATTAGGTGTGACCTTGTTAAAGGATTTAATCACCCTATTAGGAGTGGCCTTGCTAGAGGACTTTTAGAACAATTCAATAGAACTATCACCTTGTTAGAGGATTTACAAAATGGTTGTTCAACCAACTTTGTTAAGAGATTTAGAAATCATTGCTACAATGGTGAGAAAGTAACAATGACTTGATCTAATTGAGATGCAACTAAATTGCTGATATAGATCTTAGTTCCACTTCATTAGATCCTCTCTAATTGAATACAACTTTGTTGCTCCTCAAGCATATATGATCCTTCTTCAAAATTTGCTCACACTTTCCCCTTCACATAATCAACACACTTACATTTCTCTCATTACACTTTAGAATTCACAACTTGACCTTTTATTTATACCTTACAAATTGTCAAGTCCACTCATTTACAATTTACAATTACCAATAATCATTACCTCAATCAGCTACAATCATTACATAAAATAATTAAGCTTTCTTTCCCAAGACAATGAAATCCTTCATTGGCTGACCTTGTTCGATGGACACTACTCCAGAAATGATTTCCAATGTTAACCAACTGAAGCTCAATGAACACTATGAACTTTGCAAAATCCTTTGGAGACTGAGTGAACTTGGTAAACACTAACTTTCCTTTGCTAACCTTGTGAGCTCAGTTACCACTAACTTCTGCCACAAAATCCTTCAACTCCTGAGTGAGCTCGGTAAAAACTGTTTCCATAGAGTAACTTTTAAGAATGCTTGGTAGACTTTGGAATTTTCTTTGCTAACCAACTAAGCTCGGTAGACTCTATATTTTTCTTTGCTAACCAATTGAGCTCGATAGACTCTGTCTGATAACTAATATGACATTTGTGTAACATCAAAGACAACACACAATTGTATCCAACAATCTCCCTCTTTGGCATTGATGGCAACACGACATATCATAGCACAATGAAATTTGAGAACAAGTCTTTTTCTTGACAGAACATTTTTCCTCTTAGATTTTATGCCACAAACTCCTCTAATGGAGTAATCTCCCTCTATGAAAGAATTACATAACTTCTTTTCAAACAACAAACTCTCCATAAAAAAATTCAAATTTTAGAAAAATATATTCAAATTTTAGAAAGATATGACAATAAACTCTCCCTCTTTGACAACACATGCCAAAGACAACACATACCAAATGAGTAGCAATGTACCTTAAGTATTGATTGGTATGCAATATTTCCATGACTATGCTGCATCAATTGATAGATCCTCAACTCGATTCCTGTTGATGCATCACTAAAACTTTATTTTAGTGAGCTTCAGATAGGGGAATGACCCCTAGCTTACCTCTTAGATACAAGAATGCATCCTTAGGTAATGGTTGGGTGAATATGTCAACAATTTGTTCTTTTGTATGGACATATTCCAATCTAATCTCCTTATCCTGCACCAATTCTCTAACAAAGTGATACTTTATTGCAATGTGCTTGGTTTTTTAATGCATTACTAGATTCCTTGATATGTTAATTGCACTTGTATTGTCACAAAACATAACAACTGGTTCTTTGATCTTAACCTTCATACCTTCCAACAACTGTTTGAACCAAAGAATATTGAAATAGTTCACTGCTATTGCAACATACTCTGCTTCTGCTGTAGATTGGGATGTACAATTTTCCTTTTTACTTGTCTAAGAAACCAACCTCTTTCCAAGAAAGAATGCTCCACGACTTGTACTCTTTCGATCATCAATGTTTCTTGCCCAATCAGCATCAGTAAACACTTTCAAGTCCAAATTTTTTCCAAATTTGTAACACAATCCATAATCTTTAGTGCCTTTCAAGTATCTCAAGATCCTCTTGATTTCCATTATGTGATTTTATCTGGATTTTGCTGAAAATATTGCTACTATACCAATTGCAAGAGCAATATCAAGCCTTGTATGAACTACATACTGCAACTTTCCAATCATTGATCTATATAAGCTCTAATCTACCTCTTTTGATTCATCATCCTTGGTAAGCTTTAGTCCAGTACACATGGATGTTCCAACTAGTTTCCAATCTTCCATACCAAACTTCTTGAGTATCTCCTTGATGTATTTAGACTGAGTGATGTTGATACCATTCTTGCTTTGCTAAATCTGAAGACCAAAAAAGCATTTAATCTCACCAAACATAGACATTTCAAATTCTTTGTTCATTTGTTCTAAAAACTTTTTGCATAGATCATCATTCCCTATAAACAAAGTATCATTCGCAAATCTTTCAACCAAAAAAATCTTGTTATCTAGTCCTTCCTTAATATACAAGCTACTATTATCATTAGTTCTCTGAAAACTAATCTGAATAAGATAGTTATGCAATCTTTCATACCATGCTCTAGGGGCTTGTTTCAAACCATACAATGTTTTGTGTAATTTGTAGACCATGTCCTTCTTGTCTAGATCAACAAAACCTTCAGGTTTCTCAATGTAGACTTCTTCATCTAGAACACCATTGAGAAATGTTGATTTGACATCCATTTGATATACTTTAAATCTTTTGTGTATAGTATATGCAAGTAAGGTCCTAACACCTTACAGTCTTGCAATAGGAGCAAAAGTCTCTACATAATCAATTCCTTCTTCTTGGGAGTAGCCTTTACATACCAGTCTAGCTTTGTTTCTTGATACCTTACCATCTTCATTCAACTTATTTCTGAATACCCATTTAGTTCCAATCACATTTTTACCTTTAGGCCTAGGTACAAGAGTCCATGTTTTGTTCTTCTCTATTTGCTCTATCTCTTCATTCATAGCCTCAATCCAACTTTCATTTTCCAATGCATCTTTGACATTTCTAGGTTCAAAATCAACAAGTAAACAAGTACCTTTTAGCTTACTTCTTGTCATAGTACCTTCAAATTTGTCTCCAATAATCTAATCTGGTGCATGATGTCTCCTGACATACTTGGCCACTATAGGTTCCTTGCCTTTTGACTGAGTTCCACTATCTTCATTTTGAGTTTCAACTTCTAGCTCTAGTTGATTTGTCTACTGCTTGGATCCTTCAAACTTGGTAGGCATTGGCTTGGTAGCTTAAGATTGATATTTTTTACTCTTAAATCTAGTCTTTCCCATCTTACCAATCTGACAATTCTTGCATAGACCAACATCAGGTTTCTTTATACTAGGAATGCCTCTTACTTTCCTGAATTTGCTTATTTTCACCAGGTTATCAAAATTCAAATGACATAACCTTCTATGCCATAACCAATTTTCTTCAACTTGAGCAATAAAACATGAGCATTCACCATGTTCAAGATAGAACAAGTTACCTTTTGTTTGTATGCCTGATCCAATTAGCTTTCCTTTGTCATCCATCAGTCTTGCTTTTCCATGCATGAATTCCACCTTGAATCCAATATTGATTAGTTGTGTCACACTCAACAGATTGTGTTTTAGTCGTTTAACCCAATAGGCATTATCACATACAAGCTCTTTGGTTAATGAGATTCTTCCTCTTCCTTTTATGCAACAAAGTTCATTATTACCAAACCTCACACTACCACCATCATAGTCTTCAAGATGTTCAATCTTTTTTTGTCATCAGTCATATGATGAGAACAACCACTATTTATGATCCATGTATCATTGTTGCTCACATAAGAGATAAGTGCCATCTTATCTTCGTCATCATTATCAAATTCATCTTTCATATCAATTTAAACAATTTCATCTTCACTATTATCAGAATCCTTAGAATCCTTAGCCATGAAACATGTTTTCTTACCTTTTTCCTTGAATGATTTGAATTCTTTCTTGCCATTACACTTGTGACCTTTCTTCTCATCTTTGTTTTGCTTGTTTGGGCACCTAGCAGCAATATGACCAATTTCCTCACATGAAAAACAGATTAGAGGAACCTTACCTTTGTATTTTCCTTTGCCTCTAGAATATTTCCTTGCTAGTAGAGCTTTAACCACCTCAAGATCACTGTTAGAACTTTCTTCTAATTCTTTTTCACTTTATGACTGAGAATCCTTTATCTTTGTACCTTTTTCTTTCAGTGAAAGCTTGGCTTCAAATGTTGATTCAATGTTCTTGGAATTCGGAACATAGTTGTCATAGTTATCTAGCTCAAATGCAATCAATCTTCCTACTATGGCCTCTAAATTTATCGTATGATTTGCTTTACATCTTCTTTCTTGAATTGCAGAAACTCTAATTGCATAAATGGGAAGCAATGTTCTAAGAACTTTACTTATAATGGTTTCCTCTTTGATATCTCCTCTCGAAGCCTTGATTGCACCAACGCTTGGTTTGACTCTTTCAACATATTTAGCAATGTTCTCATCCTCTCTCATCCTCATCTGATCAAATTTTCCTCTTAGACTTTTTTCTCTGGCTCTTCTCACATTGTCATCACCTCCATACATATCTTTCAGCTTGTTCCACATAGCAAAGACAGTTTTGTAGTCCTTGATATCATCAAATTCTTCATAGCTTAGGGTTGATGCAATGTCTATCATCATGGTATTATGAGTCTTCTTCTCAACAATGTCATTAATAGATAATATACTAGAAGGAGTCACATATTCTTCATCAAGATATTTCAATCATGTATCTCCAATGGAAGCCAGATGGAGTCTCATGAGACCTTGCCATGTTGAAAAGTTATCCTTGTTAAGCTTTGGAATTTCCCTCCTGTAAGACATCTTGATCTTTAGCTTAGATCCTTGAAATCCTTCCTACAAGCACCAAATTCTCTGATACCGATTGTTGGAAATATAGATGGAGTAACTAATAGGGGAGGTGAATCAATTACCACAAAAAAAAATCCACAAATCCCTTAGATGTCTTATAAAACTAGTTATTGCTGTCATCCGGTAGCTATACAAAAAAATGCTATAACTTGGTAGATGCAGTGTATGTTATCTTTAACAAAACTTAATCATTCACGGTGATTAGCATGCAACCATAAAAGAAATAACATGAGCACATGAGACACCAGATTTAACGTGGAAACCCAATATTAGAAAAATCACCAAGTAACTAGCTACTGATTTTCACTCTTCTGAAGTGAGCCCTATTAGGAGCCAACCCTATTAAAGGTTACAAAATAAATTGTTAGGTGTGACCTTGTTAAAGTATTTAATCACCCTGTTAGGAGTGGCCTTGCTAGATGACTTTTAGAATAATTCAATAGAACTATCACCTTGTTAGAGGATTTACAAAATGGCTATTAAACCTACTCTATTAAGAGATTTAGAAACTACTGTAAAAATGGTGAGAAAGTAACAATGACTTGACCTGAATGAGATGCAACTAAATTGCTAATACAAATCTCAGTTCTGCTTCACTAGATCCTCTCTGATCGAATACAAATTTGCTGATCCTCAAGGATATCTGATCCTTCTTCAAAATTTGCTCACACTTTCCTCTTCACATAATCAACACACTTGCATTTTTCTCATTACACTTTAGAATTCACAACTTGATCTTTTATTTATACCTTACAAATTATCAAGTCAGCTCATTTACAAGTTACAATTACCAATAATCATTACCTTAGTCGGCTACAATCATTACATAAAACAATTAAGCTTTATTTCCCAAAATAATGAAATCCTTCATTGGTCGACCCTACTTGATGGACACTGCTCCAGAAATGATTTCCAGTGTTAACCAACTGAAGCTCGGTGAAGACTACAAACTCTGCGAAATCCTTTGGAGACTGAGTGAACTTGGTAAACATTGACTTTTTTTTGCTAACCTTGTGAGCTTGGTTACCACTGACTTCTACCACAAAAGCCTTCAACATCCAAGTGAGCTCGGTAAAAACTATTTCCACAGAGTAACTTTTAAAAATGCTCGGTAGATTCTATAATTTTCTTTGCTAACTAACTAAGCTCGGTAGACTCTGTATTTTGCTTTGCTAACCAACCGAGCTTGGTAGAGTCTGTCTGATAACTGCTATGACATTTGGGTAACATCAAAGACAATACATAGTTGAACAATTGTAGCCAACAGTCACCATGACACAATGGTAAATTGTGTTTTTTTTAGGTTAGAAGTTCAACGGACACAAAAAATGGTTCATTTCAATTTTGTTCTAATCCCAAAAATGTCAAACCTTGGATTCAATTTCCAATTCCTTCAATTTTGATGGAAGACTAGTATCCTCATTCTGGGCCAAAATTAGGAGACTGCAATTCTAATTCCATTTTAAGATTTTCAACCCAAACACCTATTTTGACTAAATCAGATTTTGTGTATCGCAATTCTGGTCCAATTTCGCAAAACAAACGGACCTTAAATGATTTTTGATAGAAATAAATTATAGTAATAATTTATTTGAGTTACATATTGCATCACATGTAGTCCATCTCTATGGAATGCATTCCAAATTGCTTGGGATAAATGTACAAAGCACACCCAAAATTTTTTTTGGACCCATCATTATTTCTTAGTCTATAGGAACAATTAATGCAATTAAATGTTGATGCAAAGTTTGGATTTCTACCTATATAACAAGCTTGTTAGTAGAAGCATTTAATTGTATATCTCATTTATTATTCTTAATTTAATTTTTTAAAAATAAAAAAAAATTAGACATATGATCTTAGGGTAGAAGTACTAATATATGAAGTGATAAGCTAAGCTTTAAATTTAAGTTACTTTAGTAAATGTCAAAAGTAATATTAATCTCAGACTTCATCAACAAAGTATAAGTTACAAATATACACCTTTCTTGTTAGGTAAGGGGATTACGAGAGATTTATAAGAGACATACACTTTGAAGAATGGAAGAGATTGTAATTAAGAATATAAAAATAATTAAGAGGGGGGAATTCTTATGAAGAATAAATAATTCAATGCAAGAAAAGTTATAATGTTATAAAAATAAATAACACAAAAATGAGATATGTCTAGTAAGAAGGTAATTATGTTTCAATCCAAGTATGGTTACATATGGAATTGCAATTCTATGGATGACAAAGATCCCTTAATAAGGAAAGCTACTAATATCACATAGAGTGGAGAAACACAATCGGTAAAGCTAGTACTAAGGCAACACTTTGCGATTAAAAAATTGTTAGAATGTAAAATGCAACAATACAATTGAGGGAGTTGGGTGGGGGTGAGGGGTGAATCAATTGTGCACATAAACCAACTTAAATAAACTTTATCAAATCTAAAATATGTAACCAATAGATGCACTAACCATGCAAAATGACGCAATATTTTCTTAACTAGGGAAACCCTTGATCAAAGGGAAAACCCTGGTAGAAATAATGCCCACAAGATTATATACTAATATAAAAGTTCCTTGTGAAACGGTAAGATATTTTTGGAGCCAATTACATACAATTTAATACATGTTGCCCCTGTTAGGAGACTTTGAATCCTAGCTAGAAGATTCCAATCCTGTTAGGAGTTGATAGGAAGTCAACTGAGCCCACTGTCCAAATTGCTTCAAAATTGTTCTCACAAAATAATTCTTAAGATAACATATCCAAGAGTAAACTAACCAATACAAAAAATTTCTTTTCTAATACAGTGCCTTTGAAGTTCTCAACACATCCTCTGCTCTGATCTCATCAAATTTGCATCCTAGGTTCGCATAAAATCACAATTACACAATGAGACAATTACAACCAAGAAAAACATCTTTCCTTTATACCAAGTCTTAAAAACTAATTGAGTTAATATTGAAGCTTCCCCAATGTACAATAAATATTTTAGGACCTCAATAAGATACTACATTACACACTACATTATAATTATACATCCAAAGCAAATTCCAACACTCAGTCAGCCTAACAGTGAACATATGACATGTAACACTTCAACGACCATCACTGAATGATCAAAAAATTACACTACCTCAAATATATCACCAAGAACATACCTTCAATTGAAATCCAAGCTCATTAAAAAAGATGCAACCTCACCAAAGAGATACAACTCAAATACTAGTACTTTGTTCCTTGAACACTGCCTTGCAACTAGTCTTCAACAATCTATCATAACTAATTCAAAACTTTTAGTTACTTTCCATGCACTTAGATACATCATCAATACATACCCAACAATACACTACTAACCTCACGGAATACAAACCTACATCCTATAGCCATGCTGACCAAAACTCTCTACGTGACTCTGACTATTCCAACCATAAAGAAAATATGTTGACATCAATGACAAACTAAGTCATGAATGCAACACATAATCACTCGATCATCTCTCCAAAATGCCAACATACTCCCCCAAATGAATACCATCAACATTCATGCTAACAAAAATAGTATGAGATCAAGTATAATATGAATACGAGCTCTATCATGTAAAGCTTGATTAAGCTTATTGCAATCAATGAGAGAATGAGAATAACTAGATGATGGAAGACATAATATGAACCATTATATTTTGGGTTTATGATTCTTTGGAAATCATTGAAAAGGAAATGTATGTATTTTTTCATATTCAAGTCGTTCAAAGATTATTTTTTTCTAATTTCAAATGATCCTCATGAGGTGTAGATTTTATTTCTTCTAGTAAAATATTTTTGTAGGAAGTACTTTTATAATAGACCTCGTTAGAACTTTTTTTGTGGTGATGAATAGATAGAGGAGATTTGATCTCAAAAGGGAGATCTTAATCCTATTATCATTATTTGTCTACACTTTGTTAGTTTGGAAATAAGTGTTTTTATGTGAATTTTCTCAAAGTTATATTAGGATAGATGTCATAATTGAAATGCATAAGATCATCTTTTGTAAAAATATATTGATAGATAAGATAAGATCTTGGGGAATAAGGAGGATCTAGATTGATAAATGTACTAAGATTAACATGTTTATCTTGTCCATACTAAACCAAAGTACCTTTGTGAGAAGAGGATTCATAACTACTATTAAATATTCCATCTTCATTGAAGACATTATTGATAAGAGTAGTGATGCTTTCCTCATCTACAAATGATACCTTAGGAGATGTACAAGTATGGTTCATTTCATTATCATCTCTAGGATTATCACTATCTACAAAATATTCTATGAAATTCACACATCTATTTAATTTCCATAAATATTCCATCATATAACAACATGAAACATGGATAAAATATTTGAAAAATGGTTAATATGTAGGAAATGTCTTTGAACCCCTTATGATGCAACATTTGAGAGTGTTATCAATGAATGCACATAACATAAAGTGAAAGAAGATATCATATAATTTGGTAAATATAACTAGAAAAATTAATCACACATGAAATATAAAACCAATTAGATTTTGTAAGTTCCACCATGAAAGATCATTTTTGAAAATTGGAAGTAAGTGCAAGATGTGTTGGGTTCACCAAAATATAATTAATGATGGTGAACAAGACCTCAAAATCTATGTAATGTTAGTGCATGATATATTTTTAAAATTATTACAAATATGAATCAAATAAGATCACATAGATCAAATATAGAAATGAAATCTAGAAGATGCATGCATAAGACACTTCATGTTCAACAAAATGTAGTGGTAGAAAATAAGTGGTCACTAGTTTATGCATAAAAACTAGGAACTGGGCCTATTTCCCTTTGATAAAATTAAAGAGAGTGGATCCACTTGGCTCAACCTTAGATCTATTTGAAAAGGATTAGAAACAAGGTGAGTTCAACACTCCTTGATTGAGTTGAAAATGACTATGGAAAAGTTGTAAATCAGATGCTAGATCTAGGGCCAATGATGTAAAATTAGTAGTAATAGACATGTATAAAATGTTGGATATTAAATACAAGATATATGAGGAAAAAAGGAAGAGAGGATCTTGTGTCTGTAATTTTAACCTGAAATGTTGGTAGATGATGCTTTGGCATGAACCCTTGACCTAGGATGTTAGATGTAGAGAAAAGTTGTATTTTCAAGGTAAAGATATTTCTTAAAATTGTCCCCAAATGATTTCTCAAGAAATTATTGAACAATGATGCACAAAATCATCATTTTTTGTTATTTTTTGGATATGCAAAAGGCTATTCTATAGGCCCATGCCATCTCTTTCTAATTCCATATTATTTATCTTCAAAATTTGTCACCTAACTTGTAGAAGGAAAAAATGTTGGGTTCAGAGGGGTTTGCCTAGGTCAAACCTAAATTTTGAATCAATCTTTAAATTCAATTGAAATGTACTAGGATTGAATACTTTGAAGTATAATGTTGAATTTCATATCTCAAGTGCGGTGATATTACACTCTTTGAATGCGATTATGAGTGTTGATGGAATAACATGATATGACGAAACATAAATGGGACTATTTACATAGGAAAACATAAATGAGATTTTTTGAGAATTCTTGCATGAATATGAATGAAAATTATTTCTCCATAATTATTAGATATAAAGAAAAATATGGTGGGATGAAATGTCACCTTGAATGCTTGATCACTATCTTATCTTGAATGGTTGTGATGAGATGATGCCAAAATGAGTTGAATGAATTCTCTTAGATAGTTTTATCAAGTATTTTGTGAATTAAGCTAACCCCCAACAATCCTATTAAGACACCAAGATTAAGGAACAACTAGTAGGAACCCAATACTGACATAATTATATATTGGCCTAAGGTTGTGAGTTAACGTTGCCCCAAAGTACTATTGCCTTGCTAAAACAATGAGAATCGACAAGAAATCAAATACACTCATTATCAAATAAAAGTTTTTATCACCATGTGAACATATGTCACAAGACTATATATACTATATTGGTCAAAAATAGGCCTGGATAAGATCCAGATTAGGATGCACAAAGGCATGGACACATAAAATGGTGTAAATTAAGAGGTTAATTTATGATGATACATGGTAATATTTGGTACCACTTAATGATATAAAAAAATTAATATTGAAATTTAGTTTGAATCATGTCTAATAGATGTTTTGGATAAGGATCATGAATTTTTTACCCCACTCTTAATTTCAAAACATCTATAACATTAGATGATACCCAGGTTTTATTATCATGCCAATAGTTTTCAGCTAAAGATTTGATCTCGCCATTTAATTTTATATCACAACCTTGATAGTCTAGTACTAAAACTCCAATATTAGTTTATTGAGATTATTTTCAATATTTCCTCTTCTCTTTTTTCCTATTATCAAAATTTTAAGATCTATTTAGAAATCCACTAACTTTCCTTAACAATGTTAAATTTAAAGTTGTTTTATTAAATAACATAGCTTTTATATCTCATCATCTTACACCTATATCTTTAAACCAACTCTTTTGTCCAATATAAGCAATAGTTAATGTAATAATAGATATAACTTGTTTAAGTGGTTCCTCTTTTCTTTCAATTTCACAAAATTGCCTAGTATTTTTTATTATTTTTGTATTTTTCACATTTTCATCAAGTGCATTATGTGTTGACATTAAAATTTTAGATTTTTATATTAATAAATATTCTTTTTACGATTTCTTATTTGTCTCCACGAAATCTTACATGGAAGATTATCCAATATATTACTTTCAATTTAGAAAATATATTTTCATTTCCACTCAAACAAGCAATTCCACTCTCACTTTTTATTGATATTATCTTCCATATTCACCTCATCCACATCTTCATCATCTACATATGTCCCCATTCTTAATGGCATCCTCTTCTGTGATTATGGAACTAGATGCTTTGATATTCTTTAATTTTTGAATCACTGTTCTTTTATCTCATTGTCTTTTTGCCTCCTTTTTATTTACTTCAATTTCTTCAAGTAGCATTCTTTTGATCTTATGACTATGAAACCCTTTTGATAAAAGAAATAAATGACATTTAACCTATTTTAAAATTGATTCTTCTTTCAAATTTTGAAGTGTGAAATTACCTAACAAGGTCTTTTGTTCGATAAATTTGTATTGCCAGTGTATTTGAATAACAAAAACCCTCCCTTTTACTCTAGATGTACTTTATTCCATTTCAAAATTGTTTCAACAATTGAATCCGTTGAAAATAAAAGAGACTATGACATTTCCAGAGGTTGCATAAGACAACTATCAATTAGAAACTCTCTTTTTTTTGCCTGGACAAATTCAAAGAGAAATTTGCAAAAAACATTATTTTAAGTCATTTTACCAATTTTTTTAAAAATATTAATAATAAAAATGATAGAAAAAAGTAACCATTATACCTATTTCTTAAATGGGTGCCTATTATATAAATACTCATTATATCTAATTTGGAACTATAGATCTCCATTTTGAAAATGGGTACTTGTTTATGTTTTGGAAATAAGTTCATTTTATTGAGAATTTAAAATCCCAAATTGTGTTTTTGTTTGGGTTTCAGCTTGGGAAAGGTGTCATGAGTTGACCCTTTGTCTCAAGCATATGTCAATAGAAAGGAGTTAATTTGGGCACATGTCGTAGTGACCTATTTTGCAAAAAAATAATTGCAATTTAGAACCCATTGTAGATAATGGTGTTTATATATTAGATAAAATAGTTTTAAGGGTTGGATTTCTTTTCTAATGTTTAATTATTTTTTAATGAAAAATTTAGGTCACTTGAAAAATTATTGTAACTTAATCAAAATGATAATATTGAGCTTGAAGCTTTGATTGTGGGGAATAGTTTTCAGAGAAATCTACAATTGGAAGAATACAACTAGGTGGAAAACAATTTTTGGAATCACAAAACTATCTAGATTTCCATCATGCACTGTGAAAATATTGGATATTTGGATAAATGACAATACAAAATATAGTATGAATGAACTCAAGGTAGGGAAATTTCACTCCCCTTCAATGCATATTTTTAGATTCATCTCCTCTCTTAGTTCGATATGTCTTATATTCAAATCTCTTCCCTAGAATTGGCATTGAAGTAAGTATTCTAAATTTGTAAGGGAAATTTATTCAAATCTCCATAATCATTGCATACATATTTTATACATTTTACATGGAACTCATCTGAATACACATAAAATAGGCTTCACAACTTGTGTCATAATTCTAAGGATGCCCATATTTGGATTAAGCATTACCATGTCTTTTTAATATGATTGAAAGTATAGATGAAACTCAACCTAATTTTGACAACAATAATTTTTTTGTACGTTACTTATGTATACAAAGAAAGGGCTCAACCTCTCAAATATTCTCTAATATATTTTCACATCTAAAAATTCTTGCTTGAATGCTTCAAACAATTCAATTTGTGTTGTATCTATAAAATGTTTTAGATGTGCAATTTTCATATCGGTATCTTTATCTTTCATCTATATAGTATCCCCTATATTGGAAGAAATATGGGAGTGACTAGTCTAGTATTTAATGCCTCATATTTTTACATCTTTAGAAATTCTATCTTTTTGAGGAAGTATAAAGATATTTTCCTGATTCTTTTCAATAATTTTATCTTACATATTTCTCCTCATGATATGTGTTAGAACGACTCTAGATACATTTAGTAAATCAAGAATTATTTGTACATTTTTTTCTCTGTGTCAACCTCCTACTAACTTTATCTTAGTCATAAATGCTCTATGTACAACACTTAAATCATCTCCTCAATTTTTTTAGTTAATGTTGTTCAATACTTCTAGAAAGTTTCTAACTATTATTTTATTTAAACCGTCCATTGAGTTTTTGTAATTATCAACCCCCAACAAATCCAAAATAGGATTCATTTCTCTTTCCTTGAATAAATTGGCAAACAATTGTTCTCTTCAAAATATACTTTTATTTTCAAAATGTTCATCCCAAGTGTTTTTGCAATGCAATATAAATTTGTTTCCAAACATCATGTGTTTGGATAAGAATTTCTTGAGAAGAGAATCCTCATTCATCTCTATTAAATGTCTCATGCCAAAAGATATATTTCCACCTTGAGAGAGCTACCAATTTGTTCTCTTTCTTGAATTGTATCTTCTTGAATATCAATAGGCATACAAAGGTTAGAAATTTAAAAAGTTATTTCTACTTGATACATACAAATGGTATATTTTATCATTCTTACTTGGGATGGAAAAATCTATTTAATAATCATCAAATTCACAAAAAGTGTTGTAGTGAAAATCTAATAGGCTCATGAATCCACATGTTTCATATAATATGCCCTGGTATCAAGTTAATTTATAAATTTTTACTTTGCAATCTACACAAAAAGAATTTCTTTCCTTTTACAAAAGTAAGTTGTAGTTGTAGCAATTTACTAAGAAAATAAGAGGATAATTAAACATTGTATTTATCTACGAAACCCTTTAAAGAGAGAATTTAACTAGATTGATCAATAGTGGAATAGTTAGTTTCTACCTTTATTGTACAATAAATAGAATGTATAATGAGTATGCAAGTGAAATGGATACAATGTTCCCCTTTTTACATTCTTCAAGGCCATATCTATCCATTTCTTAGTAATTACATATTTTCCTTGTCAAGCTTACACTTCTATAATCCTTTCTTTTATCTCTCACTCTAGGTAGGTACAACATATGATTATCCAACACATTTTCCTCTATAAAATTGTATAACAAAAAAATTATATATTTTTATGCACATTAGAGTTCTTTCAAGATCTAGAAGAGTATCAACCATGACAAGAAGATAAAACAATGCTTTCTTAGTTAAATTTTCATGACAATGTTTTTTCTTTTTTCTTTTGTGGATGCTAGTGCAGGTACATAATATTTGATGTAGCTGAAGGACAAACAATTCCTAATGGAGATGTTCAAACCTTGAAGGAAAGAGTCACACAACAAAAAAAATCTAGATACCACAAACAAGAATATTTTATTAACATGAGATCCAATTACATTGAAAGGTCATCAAATGTGTCAGGTTGTAAGGCCTTCTTGATTATGACTAATACAAAGTAAACTTGCATTGATCCTATCCTAAATCTAACCAAGCCCTAACTCCTACAGATCTTCTGCAAGGATTCTTCCACAACACCTAAAGAGGTGAAAACATAGGTGAAACCTCTATGAACAACTAGCGACAAACTCTTTTCATAACTAGTACATGCCAAAGATCTACACAAATTTTAAATCACCCGAAACAAGGAACTTCAACAGACAAAAGTATATTTCTTCAAGTCAATGTATGATTTCAAAGAACCCAAGATGATCATGCATCAAACATCCCAGGTACGAAGAAGAATGTTCTCAATGAGTCAAGAACATGTAGAGGGATTAACATAATAAATCCAACAATGATATTTGATCTACATATCCTATGGATCATTAACTTGCATTCATTTTCCTTTTCTCTTATGCAACTTCTGCAAATACATTTCCTTTTTGGATATCACATTTTTAATAAACATTTTATTCTAATTTTCATTTGACTTCCTATGCATCCTTAACTGGCTATTTCCATAGGTGTTTTTTTACTAAGATCTCTTCTCATTCAATCAGTCTGTAACTTAATCTTCCTGCTAATGCTCAAGCTCTCCATACCTATTTCTATTTCTTTGCAAAGATGTCAAGGAAAACTTCCTTCCAACCTTCTCTATTATGAATACATTCCTTAAAAAATTGCATATAACCTTATAATCACACTGTCAAGATCTTCCAAGAAGTGCATGATAGGTACTCATTTCCATAATATCACACAACACCTAATCTACATAAGACCAAATGCTGAAATTCACTAGACATTATTCCCTTACCTCTAAAATACGCTCATCTTGTAACCAAATTATCTATAAGGACAAGGATGCCTCAACCTTTTCAACCTAGTAATTTTTACCATCTCTTAAAGAACTACGTGATTGATACTTCCACTATCTACAATTACCTTCCAACATTTACCTCTTGACTTGCACATGGTCCTAAATATGTTCCTCCTTTGAAAAGGTTCAAATTTTTCCTTTCTCAAAAATGCTTTATGGATCATGATATTTTCACCATCCTCTATTACAAGATCATTAACAATTGATTTCTCTTTGAAAAACACATTAGCTTTCTTGCACTCAAAAGCCCTATGTTTGTTTTAACCACAGTTGAGACAAGTACCTTTGAATTCACCACCACTTGTTCTTCTCTTAGTTGCATTAGTTTTAGGTGCCTCTTCATCTACCTTCTTTTCCTTCACATTTCCCTCTGCAATGTGCTTTCCCTTAGGGTTAGTGTGATGTTTCCTTTTCAACTTATCTTCTATAGGGCATACTGATAAATATCTTCAACTGAATCTATTCTCAACATGATAATCTCATCTTGAATGTTAAACTACAAGACATTAATCGACCTTGCCACCTTCTCCTTAAAAATCTCTTTATGGATAGATCTAGTGGTTACCTTTTATAATTCCTTTGTGTAGTCCTTCACACTCATACCTTTTTGCTTCAAATTTGTAACCTCTTGAACAAGAGTTCATAATCAACAGGTATGAACTTTTCCTTAAGTTTGATAACCATTAACCTACATCTAGTGATCCTCATTTGACCTTCTTCTTCTCTAACTCTCTATAATTCGTTCCATCATAATCAAACATGTCCTTTCAACTTAGTTTATGCCAACCTCACCATAATATGGTCTCTAATATCTTCAAGCTCAAAGTAGTCCTCAAGTTCACCTATCCAATCAATTAGGTCCTCCAAATTTAATGTACGTAATAAATTAGACACTTTCATCATATGATTGGTGCTTAACCTATCCATAGATATTTCCAACCTATTAGATATTTCATCTCCATTAAATATTTCAACTTCAATAGTTTAAGATCTTTAGTAACCACCTCTTGGCCATCCTTTATTATGGGGTTTCTCTAAAAACTAGTAATAACATTCATGATTTCATTCCTTATTCTAGCCATCTTAGATCTAATGTCATCTCAAAGATCTTCTTTCATTTTCTCAAACACTCTAGGGCATATTCTTCTTGGTGGCATCTTTTAATTCTTAATTACAACTACCCTAGATCAACGATCAGTTCACCAAGTAAGAAACTAAAGAAATAAAAATATTTGCAATGGGTCCACTTCAAGTCACTTGTGTGCACCTCCAATTGCACAAATAACTATCCAAAGGTTCATAAATACTGAACCATGGATCTGCAACCACAAGAACCAATTGGGCTCTAATACCACCTGATGTAGCTCAAGGGATGAGAATCCTCAAAGGAGATGTACAAATCTTGTACAGCAAAGAGTCACACAATGGAAAAACATCAAGACATCATAAAACATGAATGTTTTACTAATAGGAGATCTAATTGCATCAAATGATCATCAAATGTGTCGGGATGTAAAGTCTTCCAAGTTATGGTCACTACAAAGTAAACCCTCATTGATCCAATCCTAAATCTACCCAAACTCTAACTCCTATAGAGATTCTCCAGTGATTCTTCTCAATCCTCAATACTCTCTTAATGAAGATTGAAGACTAGGAGAAGGGTATGGAAGAAGAGAAACATGAGGATCCTTATCTTGACATGAGTTCTAGTGAGAGGTGGTATGTTTGCCTTCTTAACAATGAAATGAAAGGGAAAAGGTTTGAGATAAAAATGAGCTAGAGATCAATGTCAACTATGAGTTGAAAGGGGATGAGTCTAGTGATGATTCTAATTAGGATTAGGATTGCGAGGCAAATGAAGAAGATTCAAGTAAAGAGGATAAATGGGAACCTATTGACCTCACTATAGATTTTGATGACTATGATGAGCATACAAACAAAGTATGCTCCTCCCTTGTCCATAATACCAAAGACACTCAAGGGGTGAATCCCACTGCCCCTAGCCCTATTTAGAGCAAAAATAATTTGCTTCAACTTCAAACTCAAATTAATAACATGCAAAGAAGAGTGATGGAGCTAGAGAAAAGTGTTGTCTCCTTTGAACACTCTTAAAAGTGAAAGTGATTTTGGAATGTTATTGATTCTCCTTCGTTATGAGAAAGGCTATTATGAGGTTCATGTTAGACCAAAGTAAAATGAGAAAGAATGTCGAAAAATACTATGAAACTAAATAGTTATAAGACAAAGGAACAAACTATGGATTTTTGTCATTTCTCCTTAGAATTGGGAGCTAATCACTTATGAATATTATTGTTCAAGGAGCTTCTCTATGAGGTTGTTTATGTCTTGTTTTCTTTGGGTTTGTTTTCTTTTGTAGGGATTTCAATTCTTCTAGTGTTTTAGGCTTCAATGGTTATCATGTTACTTATAGATTCATTTTTGTGATTAAGAAAGATTTAATGACCTAACATGGACTCTTTATTGATTTTTTATCTTTTTGAATTCTCATAGTAGTACAAATTGTATTTTGATTATTACTATCATGTTAATGGTTTAAACAAAGAAAGTTAGTGGTAGTTATTATCTGGGGTATAGGTCTTATTTTATGTGTTTTTTATTAAAATTTTAAAGTTTTTGGTGAAGGGTTTTTTTGTCCTTTTGGTTGTAATGACCAAAATTTTGGGTGGTTGTGCTCTTGTTGTGTTGTTCTTGTTGTAAGGGATTGATGCTCCCTCCTTGTTGAATTTATAAAAAATATTGATACACTTTTATCAAAATAATTATTAATTAAAATTTCAAATTGTATATCATATTAGATGAAGTTGTAATTATTTTGACTGAAGCTTTGTCCTACTACTAAATAAACATTTTCAATCTTTATTCTTATATATCAATACTTAAAAGTACGAAAAAATGATTATATCTACAACACACATGGGGGAAAAGAACCAATACTCACCCAGGCTAACTTCATAGACCCATAACTCTTAAATTGTAAGTCATATTTTATTGTAGGCAAGTGAAGAGCTTAAACCTAAGGTTTTGGCTTTTGGGTATTCACATACCTCTCTATAGGGATTGTGAAGTGCAAGTGGTAAAAAAATATCATTTCAAAACACTCGCCCAATACCCACTATGTTCATGCACCAATGGTCACTCACTCAAAAAACACTAGTATTTGTGGTTAAATGTCTCAGCAATCTTTACTAAATGTCCCAACAATGGTGCACAAATTGGTCATTTACCAACAAAAAAAAGTTTAAAATGATCGACTATTAGTACATGTGTTTTCATTTTTTGGGGCTCTTTTAAGAGCGATAATTAGGGGGTATCTATGACAGAACTATCACGATTATTGGACCCCATGTTGCTTATTGGGTCTCTTCCCCTATTTATGTTATAATTTTTCATTTTTTGGGGCTATTTTAAGAGTGATAATTAGGGGGTATCTATGACAAAACTATCACAATTATTGGACCCCCTATTGCTTATTGGGTCTCTCCCCCTATTTATGTTATAATTTTTCATTTTTTGGGGCTCTTTTAAGAGCAATAATTAGGGGGTATCTATGACAAAACTATCACGATTATTGGACCCCCTGTTGCTTATTGGGTCTCTTCCCCTATTTATGTTATAATTTTTCATTTTTTGGGGCTCTTTTAAGAGTGATAATTAGGGGGTATCTATGACAAAACTATCACGATTATTGGACCCCCTATTGCTTATTGGGTCTCTTCCCCTATTTATGTTATAAATAAAATTTATGGAGAAGATGCTAAGAGATGCCAAATTTAAAAAATAATAGTTAGTGAAAGAAAAATTATCATTTTTTATCAAATAAGAAAACAACAATCTTTTATCTTTTTTAGTTTTATTGCATGAATAAGAATGATGGCAATGCCATTGTATAATTATACCTCTCACCATAATTAATTTTTACAAAATTACAAGAAAATTTGTTATAAACAAAAATCTCTACCTTTTTCTAATTTGATAGCATAAATAACAAGAGGCGCATGTGTCAAAGTTCCTGCCTTCATGATTTTATGGTTGATTGAAGTAGGTTTTGGTTAAAATATAATGTATTTAATTTAATAAATATAACAAATAAATAGTAATGAAAAATATAAAAATTAAAGCAATAAAAGAATATATAAATAAACATTATAGTATCATGCTAAATTAAAATTAGATGAAAGATATTTATCAACTAATTATATATAAGATATAGATAAAATTATATAATTTTTTTTAAAAAGAGTTAAATTGATTAATTTTAATTATTAAATTATTTGATATATCTTGTTTAAGTGATAAATTCATCCAATTGAAAAAGTTGGACAATATTCTTAAGCTTAAATCTAATGCATAAAAATAAATAAACATAAATTAACTTAAAAATAACATTTATGCTTAAAAAAAATCAAACACACTTATAATAAATAAAGTTGATAATATACCAAGCTAAACAATTTGAACTTTATTAAAATTGATACAAAATTAATATTGTGTATTTTAAAGTATAAATTAAAAATATCAATATAATAAAAATGATATATGTTAAATAAATGTATAATCTAATAAAATTATATATAAAAATAAAAAATAAAAGAAAATTTATTAAAAGCATTGGTTTAGATATGTAAAAATAAAAATAATTAAATTTTAATTTAAACTTATATATAAATTAAAATTAAAATTAATATGAAATTAAACTATATAAAAATTAATTGTTGAAAATTGATAATTTAAAAGAGCTTAAATTTCTATAAAATAATTATAGATATGAATAGTTATATTTGTTAGGTAAAGGTCTATAACAATATTGCAATTTTGATAGCTTTTGTGTCAAATAACCTACAAATAAACACCCATGTTTAACTGGAAATTGTGACACTGATGTCGACAAGTAGATTTCATCAAGATATTAAGGACAATAGGCTCATTCAATAACATTAAATGGTATTAATAATACAATTAAATGCAGTGATGTGAGGGCAAATTTTTTAATTTTCATGATAACAATGTTTTTTTTTAAATTGTATTCTTAAGTTTAATAATATGAATTTGATACTTTTACCTATATTTTCACTAATGGAGTGATATTTTAAACTTCTATGAAACAGTTAAGTTAAATTTAAAGAAAAATGTACAATCATTTGAAAATATGAAATTAGTGAATTTTTTTATATGACTGGATAAGTCTAATAACATGTTTAAAATTTTGAATTATAAATAAATTGATAAGTATTTGTAGATTTCAAAAGAAAGTAATATTTATTATTATTATTTATTTAATTATGCCATATATGAATAATAGAAATAATAATATATGAACTAAATTTCTACTACTTAAATTCATATGAGTTCTTCTTCATAAACTATCTTAAATAATAAATGTGTTTAAAATAAGAAATATATTTAACTTTATATTTGATTAAAATATCTATATTTGAATAACATGTTAGAAATTACAACAAGAGACGCAATGCATCATAGTTCCTGCCTAACGTATAATGGTTGTAGAGGTGTAGATGAGTGAGAATCTAAATTAACATTATGAATGCATTAATTTTTGCCTAAAAAATTCACTTGTGATCTGACAGGATTGCTCATATTTTATTGTTAAATTCTCATCCTAGAAATGCACTTGTGATTTGATAGGATTGCTCATATTTTGTTGTTAAATTCTCGTCCTAGAAATGCACTTGTGATCTGATAGGATGGCTCATATTTTGTTGTTAAGTTCTCATGCTATATTATTATATCTTTGGGCATTTAAGCCCAAGAATAAGAGGCTAAAGTCCCCAATATGGCACTAAGTACTTAATATCATACTATGATCAATACATGTGCTTTAGACAAATTTGCACCTTCTACATTGACAACTTAAATTATGTGCAATGAGGAAAGATATCCATACCAATATTTGAATTATAGAACTTGAAGAAGTGATGAAGCATTTGGAGTATCATATTATATGTTTAAGCATACCATGCATACTACTAGAGAACCATAAGTAGTTGGAATAACTCCCCCAACTATGTATTATTCTCATCTTGATTATCAAATGGAACTCACACTATTTTTTATCATTAGTACTGGACAAAAACTATGATAGAGATATAGATAGAGATAAATAACAACATACAACAATAACAACATAAACATATATGCAGAGGAAAAAATGATAGATAATATAAAGGAAGAGGAAGAGGAAGAGAGATAAAATAGTAAGATAGAGTGATACCAACATAAGTTGTGTGTGTGTGAGAGAGAGAATTAAATATAATTATTTTTCTTAATAAAAAAATAGTCAAAATAAAATCATGGTTATAATAAAAAATTAAAATATATTATATTTTAATTAATAAAATTAAAAATTTAATTTTTATATTAAAACTCACATTTCTATAAGAAAAAATGAAATGTGTTGAAATATAAAAATATTTTATAAGTAAAACTAATTGTTTAATTTTACAAAATTTGATAACGTTTACTATTTAATGTTTTATATTTCCAAAATTTTTATTTTAATTATGAAATAATATCTATATAATTTAATATGTACATTTGTAAATAATAAATAGATGTAATACATATAAATTTGATGTTGATGAATAAATATGATGCAATAAATAAGAAATAAAATATAACTATTTAATTTTAATACATAGTTTATAAAAACCTGATAATAATTTATATATCTTTTAGAATTGAATTATTTCTATTTTGTGGTTATTTCTTTAGTATGTTTTTTGATCTAAAATATAGTTATTAATTTAATATTAAAATATATATTTAAGTTTTAAACGTAGTTAAACTAAATGATAAATTGTTTAAATAAATAATAATAATAATAAAATAATATAATTTAAAAATTGTAACACTTATCAATTATACATATTACAAACATTATTATAAAATATAATTAAAAATAATATTGTTTAATTTATTTTTATAAAAGTAAAATAATAGTAATAATTTAATTACTTTTATTAAAAAAGTAAACTTTAAAAAAATTTGAAATTCAAATACAAAGATATAACCTATTGAAATTATATTAAAAAGAAATATATATATATATATATATATATAATTTGAACTTATGCATTACATGAAGTTTTAGGAACAAGTTATATCAAATAGTAAAAAATAAACATCAATGTAAAACTAATAATAAATATATTTAAAATAAGAAATTAAAAATATTTAATAAATTGTGATAATTAATATTGATTAGACATGTTGTGTGAGGTGGAAGATAAAATGATTGAAAAAATAAAATCTTATCAACTTGTCACAAATCTAAAAAAGATAAATTTATAATTAATACATTCATTAATGCATTGCAAGATGAAGTTGTTAGAAAATATTTGGATTTTGTCTTTGAAGAAAATTAATTTTCTTCCCCACCAAAAATAGTATGGACCAATAGAATGGATGAATTATGTGATTTTTAAAATAATGAAAAATTAGAAAAAGATATAAACATTTGAATCTCATATAATCTTTTAAATTCTTGGATTTGATTGGTTAGTGTTAATGTCATATTTGGATTGACATGAAAGCATAAGTATTTGGAACTAAAAATAAACATCAATTAAAACTTATTGTCTTTTTTTTTTTTTTTGAAGTTTATCCACTTGTCACAAACGTGAAAAACATAAAATTGAAATTAATGCATTCATTAATTAAGGTGTTTAGAAAAATGATTGTTTTTTTAAAAGTTTATCCAATTGTCACAAATGTAGAAAAGATAAAGTTGCAATTAATGCATGCATTAATAGAGGTGTTGGAAAAAATAGTTGTATTTTTGTTGAAGAAAATTGAATTTTTTCATTGCCTTTTTCATCATGAGCCAAGACAATTTTTAAAAAATTCTATTTTTCAATTCCAAAAAAATATGCAAATTAATAAACCTTTTACAAACATTAGTATATCAATGAAATTTTTTAATTATGTAACTAATATGGAACCTCATGATTCCATTAGTTTCCTGCCTTTACTAATAATGATAATGATACCATTGTATAATTATACATTTCACCTTAATTAATTTTAATGAAAATTATATGAAAAAATAAAGAACCACCCTTATCCACCTCTCATTTCCTTTCCCTTTATTAGAAAAATAATATTAAAAGAAACACTAATGAACTTTTTATTCCAAAGAGCAACCATTGCCGCCTCTTTTTTCTCTTTAAAAATCTTAATACTTATTTTAAGAAAGTTACAAAATATTCCAAAAAGGAGCCATTATCAGAAAGGGACAAAGAACCCTTGGCCAGTGATGCCAAAATAACAATTAATTCGACTTTGTAACATATTCATGAATTTTACTAGAAAAATAGAAAGACCAAAAAAGGGTCAAATGAGTTGTATATTTCATCTTCTTATTCTTAATCCAATAAGGGTCTATTTGGTTCGTGGAAGATGATAGGAATTGGCTTTTTCAAAATCCAGATTTGAAAATTTGTGTATTTGCTTCAAAATTTGCAAAATAGAATTAGCATACAGGACTTCCAATTTTCCCTCAAAATTAGGTTTTCCAACTTCCTAAAAAAAGTAGAAATTGAAAATCAAAACTTAGTTTTGTTTTTTTAAGGAGTGTAAAAACAGGACTACTTTTTGAAATTTGCTTTCAACTCCAACCTTACGCATAAAAATGTGTCTTCACATGCATCTTCCAAATGAAACAAACGATTTCAGTAAAATCCCAAAAATTAGAATGAAGATATACAAAACTTTGATTTGACTAAACCAAAGTTTGTAGAAATCCAGATTTTTTAAATTCCATGAACCAAACTGAGCCAAAAAAGAGAAATCATACCTATATCAGGAGGAAGAGGTTTAACTCTGATCACACAGAAATAAATATTTGTCAGTTTATATCTCAAAAAGTAGTAAAATATATATTGAACGCGCAGAAAGCTGTTCTAGACAGAACAGAGCATCTAACGAAGAGGACGAAAATTGGCCCACCATTAATGTATTGCTATACATTCAATCAAATTCTTTTCCAGCTATAAATGATTCCATTCAATCACTCTTCTTCTTTATATTGAATTCGTACACACCATTCTTTTTCTGCCGACAAATTACGATTGCGACTAAATTTTTTCTGTACAAAAGTTATACGCAACTTAGACACAGAATTTCACCTGTTTATTAATGGTGCCCAACTGTTAGAATGTCTCTGCCATTCTTACAAATTTATACCATAAAGCGACTCCCAATCTAGAAAAAAATCAGATTCAGAGTAGACTGTTTCAGAAACGATGAGCACTGATTGAGAAATAGATAATGCGTTTCCCAAAAAGTGCTATAAATTTTGTTTTTAATTTTGATTGAGAGTTTGGAACGGGGTTGAATTATTGATCATGGATCTTTGTAGACTTCGAATAGTGTCCTGACATTTGTTCAAAGAATTTGCTTTGAATTGTGGATTGTTTGGTATGTACTTTTTGTATTTTCTTTAATTTTCTTTTTAAATGTTGTGGGTAAATCATTGTGATATGTGTAAATTGATTGTGACAAATTGGAAGCTCTCATCAATGTAGTGCTTTCCAACTTCTTATATCTTTATATTGTTGTTTATCATTAAAAATTGCAAGAGGGTGCTTTAACTTATTAATGTCTTTATTTTATGAATAGCCATTTTACTCAGCTTCGTGTCATGTGAATTCACGGGGTGATCTTGTATGCCCCGACCCCCCTTTTTTTTTTTTTTTTTTGTAGATATGTATCTTTAAAAAAAAAAATAGCAAGAGGGTGATGGTCCATATAACAAACTAGCATATTAATAGCACTAGCGACTTTTAGCACATAAACAGCATCTATCTTGCCTCTATCAAAAATAAAAAATGTAAAGTTTAGCATATTAACAATACTGGTAATGTCATGTAGTAAAATAATAATAATAACAAAGTATCTAGATGCCACAGAGGGCGGGTAAAAGTTCTAAAGTCATCCAGTCTAGAAAAAAAAAACTAGGAAAACCCATAAAGCAAAAAAAGTAGAATTTTCCCAATCGCTTAGACAACAGTGTGGAGGTTCATTCTTCCTTGAGGAACTAGAAGACATCCTTGTAATCTTCACCAAGTTTCATCTTTGTCCCAGAAACTTCTCATGGAGGGCACAAAGAGTCACCAAGCAGGAATGCATAACTTTAATAGCAAATTTGTTGGAGTCCTCCAAATGATTGTTGAAATTGTTGACCTTCCTTCTTAGCTCCTAAATCTTCAAGTCCTGCTTGTCAATTTTGTCCTTCATTCCGCTAAGCAGCCCACCAACAGCTAAGCCAATAGCCTCCTTAGTCTCCTTCACAACCTACACAACAAAGGGGTTGGGAGCGGGATTTGGGACATGGTTTTTTCTCTAGGTCTCCGAGGGGGAGGGAAAAGGGGTATTTTTGACATCAAAGGGAGGGGAGGAATCCAAGGACTTACTAGAGGAATTGCCAGAGATTTCCTCAGTAGAGTTAGCCACAGAACTACCAAAATTTGACCCTCTAGCATTTTTTTAAGGCTCATTTAAACTTCTCTTTGGCAATGCGGTTAGACCTATAGGATCCAAGGGTTTCAATAATGTCGCCCAACTCAACAGTATAAACCTCACGCTTGCCTTTTTTTGTGAGCTCGCTAGATTTTTCGTCAAGTGGAGAATCCATTTTGGATCTTTTCTTGCCAATATGGGAAGGGCTAGCATCAAGGGGCCCAAGGGGTATGCCCACGTGCTGATGGACAAATCGCATAGTGAAAGTTATAAAGCCTAAACATTAACCCTTGATGCAAAATGACATTGTCCTTGTCTTTTTGGTTAGCCTCAATGTTGCCCTCAATGGAATGCAATAGGTAGAACAAAATGGAAATTAAGGTTTTGTGGTGTAAATGGTTCAGAGAAGGAAAGTGGTAGAAGTAGTAAACAATAAACTTACCTTCAAGAGTGAAGTACATCATACTAATGTGACAAATATCCTTTCAAATGCCTAACAAATCTTCCATGTTGAACCCGCCTTTCTTTTTAACAAGATCCTTTGAGGGATTGAAGAATTGGTCAAAGGCATCGTAGTCAGAAGTCTTACTCATTTTTTTCCATTTCCTCCCCTCCATGGCTAGTCCCATGGCTTTCAATATGACCTCTTTATTGACCTTGAACTTTAGGCCTCCTACCGTAACCTTCTTGTTATTCTAGGAAAAAACAACTTGCTTCAAAACAGTATCATCGTGCCCACCATGCATGCATTCCATGAACTATAATAGTCCCCCTTCCTCACATACAAATATGGCCTTCACATTGTTTCCTAAAGGCATTGTCAATCCTATTAGGCTCAATGTGGAGCTTATTGCCACCCATAGTCTCTAGCGTGAAGAGTTCAGAGAAATGTTGAAATTGGTTTTTTTTGCAAAATAGCTCAAATGAGATTCAAAAAGCCTTTTTGAATGCGATCAAAGCCTTTCCTTATAATCTCATGATGAAAGTGATAGGAATAGTCAGTAGGCAAGTCGTTCGCCTAACTATACTCATGTGAACCCTTAGTTTTGTGTAAATAATTAGTACACATCCTTGCCTTTATAATTTAAGGCAATGTTTGGGGAATAAATAGTAAAGATCACCAAGATCTCCCCATAACGATACAATATCATTAAAAGTTTGTGCCTATAAATCATGAAAAAAAGCCCAAAGTTTCCATTTTGACTCATAATAGCAGTATGCCAAGTGTCTTTTCAAAGTTGTAAAAAAATCCTACTACACAAAGCGTAGCCATTGTTTCCCTTTTGATGCCTCCATGTGTACCAATTGATGGTGTTATGCATGGTTGTTTATACCCTTATATTCCTCCCTCACTATAAGGTTCCTTGTCTCATGCATAAGCATATTTTCCTCCCTCCAGCACCTTAACCCCTACATTTACAACCTAGTGGCAGCCATTAAGTCTGCAACCCCATTTCCCTCTTTGTATATTTGACCAAATTTGTGGTTATGAAATCTCTACATTTGAGCATTGGCATCATCCAGGATAGTACTGACCCTCCACCCAACACTAGTCTTTCTATGCATGGCTTGTATAATAACTTTGGAATCACCCTCCACACCAATTTTAGTACTTTCTAAGGCCAAAGAAAAATTATAGCCCTAGAGGAGCATCATTCCCTCAGATTGGTTAATGGTGTGTTCTTTGAGAGGTTCTGCATAGGCTACCAAATATTTACCTTTATAATAGTCCCTTAGAATCCCTCTTGCTACATGTTTTTCCCCTCTAACGGCCCCATCAAAGTTAAGTTTGTACAACCAAGCCAAAGGTGGAGCCCATTTGGTGTTTTCTCTAGCCAATTTCTTTAAAGTGTCAATTTTATTGAATCCTTGTAGAAGGTTCCATTCCCTAGTAATTTCAATTTCAGCTAGGGAGGGGGTGAATCTAAGCATTTCCAATAACTACCATTTACATTTTCAAGAAGTATTCTGAGACCTAGATTGAAAGTAACTTGAGGGGTATTTTCCTCCTCCTGAAATATCCTATTAGTGTGTTCCTTCCATATACACTAGCAGACATGCAGGGGATCAATTTACAAAGCATAAAAATAAGGGGGTGATTAGAGAAACTAGTCCAGTAAATAAATTGCTTGAGATCCACATCCATAGTCCAGTTGATCCTTAGCTTATTGAGAACCTGATGCCAAATAGTAGTGGCCACCTCACAATGGATAATAAGGTGGTTAATGGTCTCCTACTCTTTTTTACACAAAACACATATATTGGCTAGACTAAAGCACCTCTTAATAAGGTTGTCTTGGGTGAGAACCTTCCCATGCAGAAGAGTTCACCAAAAGAAATTTATCTTAGGGGTGAGGTGCTTGTCCAAAATTTTTCTCCTCTCAAGGCTAGCACAAGGGGGGCAAGAGTGAGGTTGTAAGTCGATCTAGTGGAAAAACATCTTGAAGGTGTAGGGGCCCAAAGAATTTTGTCCTCCATGTTAGTTTGTAGGATTCTAGTGTGTTTTAGCTATTAAGTTAGCTCCCAGGCAAAGACATGCAGCCCTGATTATTGATGACTTGGCCTAGATTGATCCACCTTCTATCACTAATGTACCCCTCCACTTTTCCCCCCAATATTTGTGTTAACATGGTACTCAAGTTATGATTCTTACCAATATTCAAATGTAGGAAGTTATTCCAGTTATCCTTCTAGAAATCAATTTTATGAACATTTCCAAGCTACCACATTAAACCTTTCTGTAAGAGAGCTTTACATTTGGTAATATTGTTCGATATTTTGGAGCCCTAGGGAAGATTACTATACTTAACTTATTCTTAAAACTTCCACCATGCAAGTACTTAGCACGCATGATGTTGCACCAACCCTCCTTTCCAAACATTAGCTTCCAAGCCATTTTACAATTGAGGGCACTATTGGTGTTTCTAATTTTTCTTAAACCCAATCCACTAAATTTTTTGGGGGAACAAACCATGTCCCAATTGATAAGGGAGAGCTTTTTTTCCTTTAGTTCTAGACCATAGGAAGTTGCATTTTATCTTTTCCAGTTTGTCAACCATCACCTCTGAGATTTTGAAGATGGAAAGGAAGTAGACTGGAATACGTTGGAGGTAGACTTTAGAAGCTGAAGTTTACCCGCATGATTGAGGAGTTTTCCATTCCACCCAATGAGTTTCTTTTGAGCTCTCTCAAGGATAGAGTCCCAGAAACTAGATGTAACATCCTTAACCATGAGAGGGAGGCAAAGATAGGTAGACGGGAGGTTGGCAGGTTGACATCCCAGGATCTTGATAATCTTGCTTTGAATGCCATGGTGCATATTAAAGAAGAAGGCTCTGCTTTTTTGAAGGTTTATTTTTTGACCCAAAGCATCCACATAATGATCCAACAGACATTCCCATGCTCTGGCTTCCACTACCAAGAATTCACCAAAGAAAAAGGTGTCATCCACACACTATTCGATGACAGGGGGGGAACGGGGGGGGGGGGGGTTGAGGCTGGTTTGATGCCTTTGACTTTTTGGTTATCCACCAGATGTTGCATGTTCCTTCCCAAGACCTCGGCAATCATTATAACCATGTATGAAGAGAGGGGGTTCCCTTGTTTGAGGCCTTTGCTGGGGCCAAAGAATTCCCTTGGAGTGTCATTGACAATAACATAACAGTTAACAATTTCCACACACTCTTTAATTAAATTGACAACTTTTTCACTGAAATCAAAGCAATAAAGAGTTTTTACTAAATGACCAATTAATATTATCATAAGATTTTGAGATATCTAGTTTCAGGGCCACACCCACATTCCTTCTTTTGTCCATAGAGTGGATGATTTCATGAGTTGAAATGGAAACCTCCAAAATTTGCCTACCTAGGACAAATCCCTTTTGATTGATACTGATTAGCTTATCCAAGATTTTCTATTTGGAGATGATTTTATAGAATGTGGTACATAGGCTTATAGCCCTATAATTATTAGCATTCACATGGGTACAATGTTTAGGGAGCATCACAATGAAGGTTTTATTGTGTTGTCTAAAAATTTACCAGTCCCAAAGAAGTTTCTAGACACATCCACCCGCACAATGTCCCAAAAGTCTTGGTAGAAGGCTGGGGGGAATCCATATGGGCTAGGGGCTTTGTAAGAATTCATGGAGAACAAAAACACCCTGACTTCATCATCTAAAACGTTTTCCAGAAGGTGTAGATTATCTTTTGCAGTTACCACACCGGGGATGTTTTGTAGTAGTTGGTCATGGTAACTACTCATACTAGTGCCAATAGAGGCAAATGAGGATTTGAAAGAGCTGGTGGACAAGCCCCCCAACAATATTTTGTCATTACAGTTTTCTCCCCTTTCATTCTAAAGGGTATTAATAGTATTTCTTCTTTTATGATTTGTGGTAGACCTGTGGAAAAAGGTAGTGTTCTTATCCCCTTCCTTCAACCATTGAACCCTCGAATGCTCCTTCCCAGCTCAAAAGTTTCTTCCACTCCCCTCTGCACTTATCTTCATTGTGTTGAACATCCAGCGGGGCGTCCCCTTTAGTGAACTAGGCCTGAAGATGGGAAAGTGATCCAACAAGATTCTTCTTAGTAGCAAAGGTGTCTATAAAATTAAGCTTTCTCCAACCTTTAACCTTAGTTTTAATTAGGTCCAACTTAGAAGAGACTCTAAACATAGCTTAGTGCCCATTATGGGGGTGTTCCACCATTTCTCAACCATCTTCTTGAAGGACGAGTGGGAGCTCCACACGATTTCACATCTGAATGGGGGATGACCTTAACGGGTTGTGATTAGAAACAATATATGGTAGGGACTTTAAGAGGGAGTCATTAGCATCCACCCAAGAAGATGAGGAAATGAATCTATCCAATCTAACTTGGATCAAATGAGCTCCTTTGTGATTATTAGTCCACGTGAAGAGATTGCCAATGAGAGATATATCCACCATGTTGGTACTATTTATAAAACTCACAAGGTCCCCCATGCTATCACTATAGTCAGCAAGACCCCCAACCTTCTCAGGAGGGAAAAGAGGGGAGTTGATGTGCCCTCCAAACATGTTATTGTCAAAGGAGAAGGATTATAAAAAAATTTTTAATTCCTCCTATAGGGATTTTCTGCCAGCCCTAGTGTTAGGGGCATATGCATTGAAAATTTGCTAATGGTTCTGATCTTTAACAAAATAGACCAAAAGGTAGTTTTGGGAAAAGGAAAGGAGAGAACCCTTGAGTCTAGATGAGTTCTAGAGCATGGGAATACCCCCTAAGGCACCATTGGATTTAGAGTAAAAGAATAGGGCCCCTGGCCATAGGTTGTTAACAATTTTGGAAAAGTTAGGAAAAGTAATTTTAACTTCTTGGATCATAAGGATATCCAATTTGTGCTCAACAATGTACTTCTTAATAGAAAAATTCTTTTTAGGGCTATTAAGCCATCATACATTCTAAGAAAGGAAGATTATTTCTTACCTTTGCGATGCGTGTCTAAGGTGAGTTGCCTTCCGGCAGCAATCTCCCTTGCAATGACATTCTGGCGGCTTACCCTTTCTTTAGGTCTTCCTCTTGTAGAGTCTCCACTCACATATGCTTTTTTAATTTTCCTATGTCTAGTCTTTTTTTTTTTTTTTGCATTTTCCACTCCCCTTCCTCCTCATTAGTGTCAGCATTCACCAAAGTTTGCTCCACCTATTTCCAGAGGTCATTGGCTAGCCCCATGTTGGGGGTGAGTGATAAAGACATGGAGAGATCGTTAACACTCACTAGATCAATGAGGGTCTGATCAATAGCTTCAACTAGGACCACATGGGTCTCATCAAGAGAACCTCCTTTCATCTGGGTTTCCCCAATTGCATTGGTATGGAAAACTAAACCTATGGTGCTTCCCACTTGTACCAATAGTTGTTGGTTATCTAAGTCATTCATAGGGGAATCTTCAAGTTGTATAACCTCAACCACCAAATGGCCAAGATTAGAAAATACATTTTCCATCTCAACAGGGGTTTGTTGAATCCCTTCCTCCAATGGGCCATCTTGTACCTCCATAATCAATTTTAAATTTTGTCCTTCTGAGCTATTGGTAACAACCTCACACTAGGATTCAGTAGTCTTAGAACATTCTCCTTCAACTATATTTACAACCTAGGCGAGGAGATTTTTTTCCTCATCTTTTTGTTCCTTCAGCTTATAGCTATCCGTAGTGTGACCCATAGTTTTGTAGTTCTAGAAAACCATAGACGTGTTTTCATAAATCATCGCTCAAATGTGCTCCCCAAACCTTAACTTTAGGATGACAAAGGTGGGGAGGGTTATATTTATAGCCACATTAACGCAAAATCTAGCGAACACTGACCTATATTTAGATAGAGTGACACTATCCACAGCTATGAGATTCCCTCATTAGTCCTCGATCCATCGATAAATATGCTCATCCAAATATTGAATGGAAGTCCACACAACCTAATCCAAATAGGAGCCATGTGTAGTAGATTTGTGGTCAGGGCGAACCTTTGCTTCCATTTAGCCAGAGTGAGGGGGTGTTTTCCATAGAGCTACGACCTTGCAAGGATCTTAGATAGGTCCCCAACAACCATAAAGCTAAAGAGAAAATGACTACTTGACATAGAAGAGGTGGAAACACTGCCTTTCAATTTCTACCCCATAGCCTATTTCCTAACCATCTTAATCAAAGGTAGGAAGTTTAGGAATATACCCACCACACCTAGATGAAAATCTGTCGTGGTTCTATCCACCACTGAGTTAGGGAGCCCTATCTCCATCCTTGCATCCATGGTGGTAATTTTGACCAAGACTGATTCAAGTATGTTCTTAGGTACTCCCACCAATGCATATTTCTAGCCATTTTTGGTGGGTATCAATGGGTCAATTTTGGGACCCATAATCTGTGGCACCCCTTCCTTCGATAGGATATGTGGTAGACCATTGTCAGCCTCAGCCAACATTGGGTCTGGCACACGGGCAAAAGAACTAGTTGGGGAGGACGAATCCTCCCCAAATTCAAGCATCATAAATTTGAAAAGAAAAAGGAGCAGGAAAGTTGCATGTTCTAGAGCACAAAGTAAGTCTTTATATTGTTAGTTTAAGAATGATTAAGATATATAATTTTTTTTTGGTGAAAATAACTTTTACCAAAGGAAGCTTATCAATAGTTATTATAGAAATTTTCTCTATGTTCAATGTTTTTAAATATTCCTAATAATATTTTTTGGGTTCACTTTTTATGTCATTTAAGAGCTTAGACTCTAGAGTCATTGTTTTAGCTTTTGGGTAATTACAAAGAATGTAAGATGATTTCTTATGTCTATAAAGTTCAAAAAGTGATTATTTAGAGATGATGTCCAATTTCAATTTATAGCATCCCAATAGTCATGCGCTACAACAACCTTAAAAATTTGTACACCTTATCCAATACATTTTCCTTTAATAAACACTCTATAATCCTTTAAAACAACTTTGACTAATACTTGTCACAAAGCCATAAGTAATTGTGCACCATGGCTACCAATAAAGTTCTACAACTTCTTCAATTAAATATCAAAATTTCAAATTACTGGTGATACACCTGGGTAGTTATTGGTACATATGGAATATTTTGGTGTGTTTTTAATTATCATTTTAAAAAAATTAGCTAGTAAATGGAGGGTTGGGTGAACATGGAATGAATGGTTATTAGAATATGATATCTTACTCAGGTCTGTTATTCAAAAATATTTTTGGAATACATTTGAAAATAATTAACTTTATTCTTTGAACAAGTGTTCTACCAAAACATTGTAGAGCATATCCCCCACATCTTTTAAAAAACTGAAACAATCAAATTTAAAATGAAATAAAATAACTCAAACATATATAATTATTTTAAATTAAATTGTGTGTGTTTTCTTTTCTGTTAGTTGACAACAAAACATGGACATTGACCCTAACAAAACTAGAGCTTGAGGGTGTAACAAATAAAAAATCATTAACATAAGAGTAACAACAAACTAACTAGAGATAATACATTAATAAACAACCACTTGAACAACGATAGTCAAACAACATCTAGACAAGTTGTCAGCCATCATATCGCTAATAATAATAGTAATCAAATATGTCCTATTGATAAAATAATTGACACAACTTAAAATACTATCGATTAACGAGTTTTTCAAGACTACGAGCCCAATATTAAAAATACATAAAAAAATAAACTAATATTGGTAGACCAACCAAAGTCGTAAGCTACAAGCACCTTAGGAAAGCTATATTTAAACATTTCTAAGGGATTTGATGTAGTAGCCTAATATGTATTTAACACATGGCTCAAATCTTTTGTAAGAAACTTGAAGACGTCCTTGTAGTCTCCAT